>OX457036.1:79627910-80315858 GCA_949752735.1 Lumbricus terrestris | reverse complement strand
TCTTCGATCCTGTACATGGATTTAAAAATTTATATAACAACTTCCAGTCTCGGAAAGTTTTTGAGTGACCACCAATGAATAGAAATCTGCCAGAAGGATGTCGTGCAAGCTTCCATGACATCATAGACTTATTCAATTTAGAGGCTGCAATGACGCTCAAGAAAGCACATAGGCTTACAATAGCCATGTTGTACCCTAAGAGTATCGAAAAGACATCAGTGAAGCTTGCAACGTCAGTCCTGTCACAGTCTGCACGTGATGCTCTGAGCTTCTATGCAACCCACGAAGGTAAAGTGTCATGGACTGGGACAGCAGGTTTCCTTTCATTAATGATAAAACTCTGGAACATTCTCAATGTCAAAACCCATACAAAAGGAAAGCATCAAAGATTATGAATGCAACTAATTCAGCAGAAGATGCCTTAGCTGATTCAATGGCTGAATCACTGCCGCATCTCATATGACAATCATCCAACGATGCTAACATCATTTTCTATGCGAGTGATGCCATGGCAAGGTCAGTGTTTCGCATCACCAGATGTGAACACTGCAAAGAAGAACTAGTTAATGCAGACCCGTTGGCCCCACTCGAGATGGATGAGACTTTTGACTATGGAGCTGCCACGCTTTTGGAGGATGTCAACCGTGGAGGACTGACAAGACCTAGTCATTACAGTTTTGAGTTGGCAGTTAATTGTTGGCGAATCTTTGAAGGAATTAAATCATCGGCAGCTTTGAAAACTCAGCTCCTTGCCGATGAATGCCAGCGATCGCTATTTCTCAAAATCGTCAATCGTGTCACTGACATAAGTAACTATGGACAACCGCTTGTCAGTGATAACCATTGCATCAAGGGCCATGATCTGAAGTCATTCCTAGTTCAGCGACTCTTCAACTGCTTTGCTAAAAATGCGATAAAACTAATCAACACTGAAGCAAACCAAGAATCTCGTCAGCCAACAAAGCGCAGAAAGATTACCAAGCTGTCTAGTTCTTCTAATAACTGAACTAGTAGAAGGAATATGCACACACAGGAGCTATATAAATGTTAATCGACATGGACATATGTGCAGCTAGCAGCATGCAAGTAGGGTTTATCCATTGCCACATATTCAATTTATCATTATTCATTGATTCCTAATCGTAGTAAATAGACTACCTTGAACTTTTCAATTTCAAACTTTGTTTGAATCACAGCACATCATAAAATAGATATATAAATATACAATGCCCAGAGCTGATAATTAATTAAACAAGTTAGCATATAAGCAGTTCAACTATCAGACATTATAACTTGTGAGGAGAAACAGCAAGAAGAAGCAGAAGCTGCTTAAGTCAAGCTCACATACACTTGCTGAAGTGTTCCAAAGTTTAAATATAGATCCTTTTAATATTGATATATGTTGTCTGATCATTAGAGATCAGTGTAAACATTATTTTAATACATTTGGAACCATGGAGATTCGGAAGAATAGCTGAAATGAATGGCCTCAACCGGTCTGGACCATTATCAACCTTTCTGTCCAGATGCAATGTATCTAGATGTCTGATGCAATGTATCTAGGTGTCTATGCTATAGTCTATGAAACAGATGTGAACCTCTTGTCCATACTCCCTTTGTCGTTCCATTATCCACCTCATGTTAGCAATTATGGTCTCTGGTTCCCCGAGATTTCCTGAACCCAGCCTGGTTCACCGGTAGTTCCCTTTCAATTGTGCAATCCATTCTTTCATGAATTATTTTGAGTAATATTTTGCTGGTGTGTGATATCAATGCTATTGTCCTATAATTTTCACATTCCCTTGCATCTCCTTTCTTGAATATAGGTATAAGAATAGATCTCTTCCAATCTTCCGGCCATTCTCCAGTTGTCCATATTTGATTGCACAGTTTTGTTATTGTTTTTATCATTGTTTCATCCCCTGCTTTTATCAGTTCTATAGGTATCCCGTCCTGACCTGGTGCCTTGCTGTCCTTGAGTTGTTTGATTGCCCAAACTACTTCTGCTTCCATGACCTCCGGTTCCTTTTCAAACACAGTTACATCGATTTCCTCTTTTTTGACTCGTTTATCTTCACTGTACAGCTCCTCTGTAGGCCTATGTTCTTTCCATCTATTCTTTATTCCTTCAACATCACAGATTACATTTCCGTCTCCTGATTTCATCGAACCCATTCTAGGTGCAAACTTTCCCATGATGGATCTTACTTTTGAGAACATTTCCTTGGTTCGTCCCTTCCTACCATCTTCTTCAATTTCTCTGCATACTTCGTTCAAATGTTTTTCTTTATCTTTTCGTGCTTGTGTTTGAAAAGCACTGTTCAGTGCCCTTACTTTAACCTTTTCTCCTTTCTTCTTTGCAGTTTTCCGATCCGCTCCCAAGCTTAGGGCTTCTTTCGATAGCCATGGCGTTGTTGTGATTTTCTTCTTCTTTGGGATGTGCTTCTCTGCGGCTTCCACTATTCTTTTCTTCATCTTCTCCCATAACTTGTTCGGATCCTCCTCCAGCTCTTCCCGTTCTATCTCATCTCTCTCTAGTACTTCAAACCTATTCTTTATTTCTGTCCTATATTCTGGCGTAATACCCTTGCAGTCGTATCTGGTAAATCTATCTCCTTTCTTTATCTTTTTTAGTTTCGTTTTCAGTTTTGCTACCAGTAGCTCGTGATCGGTTCCACAGCCCGCTCCCGGTTTTGTTCTCACATCTCTTATCGTGCTCTTTCATCTTTTGTTTATCAGTATGTAGTCGATCTGATTCCTATGTTTCCCATTTGGTGACGTCCATGTGTACAGTCTTCTCTTTGGTTGTTCATACCATGTGTTCATAATTCCCATACCATTCCCTTTACAGAATTCAATGAGTCTTTCCCCTGCTTCATTTTGTTGACCCAATCCATGGCTACCCATTGTGTCTCCATCACCTACAATACATTGAGCCACCTTGGCATTGAAATCTCCCATAATTATCAGTACATCTCCCTTCGCAGTCCTATCCATTGTACTTTGCAGATCTGGGTAAAAAATATCATGTTCTGTTTATAACGCCATCGATGTTGGAGCATATACCTGTATAATAGTCGTGTTAACTTTTCATCCCCTAAAACTTACACTCAAAATTCTATCGCTCACTGTATCATATCCCCTTATAGCATTTGCGCTTGTTCTATCACACATGATTGCCACTCCATTTCTTCCTCTTTCTTTTTGTCCGGACATTATTATCCTATATCCGTTCCAATTGAAGAGTCCCTGTCCTCTCCACCTTGTCTCACCCTACCCAGTGGTTAAAGTGGTTTGGGTGAGCAGTGGGAACGCCGACCGTGAGCAGTGGGAACGCTGATGAAGTTTTATTGGGAACTCCCATGTTTTCAGGGTTCCATGTATGGTGAGCAGTGGGAACGCACGCAGAGCAGTTTGAGAGCAGTGGGAACGCCGTTCCCACGCGTTCCCACCCACTTTAAACCCTGACCCTACCCGAAGATTGCTATGTCCAGTTTTTTCATCTCACCTTGTATCACATCCATCTTCCCGCTCTGCATACTTCGTACATTCCATGTGCCCACCTTTAACTTCTCTTTGCAGCTCAGGTTGAGTCTATTCCTCTCGAATCAATCCGCCTCTGCACGTCCTTACGGCTTTAGTCCAGATGCTTCATTAGACCAGAGGGTGTTTGCCTAACCGTCTTGCTCTTCCCCAGTAGCTTTTAAGTCACGCTCAGGCCTGGGAGTCGCACCATCCGCGACCATCGTTTTCTTTGGATTGCTGTGTTTCATGACGATTCTCTTGGCATATTAACAGGGGTGGTTTGCCATTGCCTTCCCCTGCCTTACACTTAGTCTTAGCTTTGTTGGAATAGTGCATGCATCTGAAATCATAAGAGCCCTGGCCGCCATGGAATGCATAAAAATAGTGCTCACCAAAGCTGTAGGGGGGTGGGGCAAAACGCCCACCTTAAGGAAAAACTGGGTATAGAGAGCAAAACACATTAACATTTGATGTTAATTTTTATCATCATAAACATCTGCACTTAAGCTACAATATCACAAAATAAAACAACTTAAATGGATTCAAATTTAGGCACAGAATTGTCTGAAAGTGCTTGGTCCAAATGGGGCGTTTTGCCCAACCTAGAGGGCAAAATGCCCATACCCCCAATGATAATGTATACTAGATAATTGCCTAAATAGATATGCAAACCCTCAAATGTGTCTATCAGGCAAAGTCTTGATTAAATGTTTTGTTACTTTTCCATACAAAACGATACAATAAATCAATCAACTAAGCAAATTTCTAACTTGCAAAGTATCAATTCGGTTCATCACAACATATAAAACAGTTCCAACATGTAGGTGGACCTAACCTATGATTTCCAGGTGTTACACGTACACGTCGTACAGTGCTGGCCATTGCATTAGAAACACAACATAATAAAGTACCAAAAAGGCTAAAGAAAGACAATGTCAGAGTTCTGGGTTGGTGATATTTATGTCATGCCATGCCATGCAATACCATGCATGCCACGCATGCTATACATGCATGCCATGCCATGCATGCCCTGCCATGCATGCAATGCCATGTTGTGCATGCCATGCAATGCCATGCCATGAATGCCATGCATGCGGTGCCATGTCATGCCATGCCATGTCATGCCACACCATGCCTTGCATGTCATGCCAGGCATGGCATGGCCTGATGTGGAAAAGCATGCATGGCATTGTATGGCATGCATGGCAAGGCATGCATGGCATGACATGGCATGACACGGCAAATCATGCATGGCATTGCTTGGTGTGCATGGCATGGCGTACCGTTGCATGGCATGCATGGCATGGAATGGCATCCATGGCAGGCGTGCATGGCATGGCATGCACAACATGGCATGTCATGCACGGCATGGCATGCTTGGCATGGCATGCATGACATGGAATGGCATGCATGACATGGCATGCATGGCATGGAATGCATGGCATGCACAACATGGCATTTCATGCACAGCATGGCATGGCGTGCATGTCATGGCATAGATATAACCAACCCAGAACTCTTACATATTTCTTTAGCCTTTTTAGTACTTTTACGCTGTGTTTCATTGATATAGACACGAAGTCAATCAGGTGAGGTAAGACGCCCAGTCAGGTGAGGTAAGACGCCCAGTGAGGCAATACGCCCGTGGGCATCTTACCTCACAGCACTGGTAGTTATATTCCATACCATAGGCCAGGGGTTCTCAAACTTTATTTCTATTGTACCCCCAAGTAAAAATATCGAATGATGGCGTACCCCAGCAGTCAGTTCAGAAACAAAATGCCTGGCAGTGACAACTAAAAGTCCATTTAATCATTAGTGACATCGTTTATTAGTCTAGACCTAGGCCCCTATATAGGAAGCAAAATCTAGTTTTGAATCATATAGGCCTAATCTTATCAACAAACGTTAAACGGAAAATTCTTCTATAACACTGTAAGAAAGACGAAAGAGACAACATCTAATAGGCTAGTGCTGTGGGCTTGTTCAGACTAGCACATAATTATTTACAATATCTGGTTAGACATTAATTTTGTCGATTTCAAATGAAAATTTACCCCATGCTTGTTTTTGATAGCAAAAACAGTTAGGCCTAACAGTTTCACCCAGATATGGCGTGTTGAAAGGAATCACAAAATTGAAAGCTCGACCAGAAATTAATCATTTGGCCAATTCCGCTCTCTGCTATTTATTTTGAGCTCTATATTATAGGCTGAAATATTCTGGCTTTGATACTTTCAACTATTTATACATTAGACCTATCTATTGTTTCAAAATTATAGTAATATAGGCCTAAACAAAAATATGTTACACTGCAATGTATGTGAGTCTAATTATATGCTGTGAAAGCAAGAAATAGCGATGCTGTTATACATGTATGTTGCAACGTTGAAAATCATTGCTAACCAAAGAAGGATGGACACAAAGTCCATAAACTCAAAGAAAATTTATATTTATGGAATTCTTCGTGTACCCCTTGCCTGCGCCTGGCGTACCCCTGCATGGGGGTACACGTACCACAGTTCGAGAACCCCTGCCATAGGCCTAAAACGTCTGCTGTAATGACAGATTCAACTTCACTGTAACATACCTAAATACGTATGAATCCAACAAAGCATGCATCTTTAGGCAGCAGTTAAACCATTTAATTTACACGAATTAATGAAAAATGGAAACCCTTACATCAGTTTTCACAAAATTCGATTTTTATTCATAACGAGTGACCTGGTCACAGGGAAAACGAAAGTACGATGTCTTTCAACCGGAAATACATAAAACTAAATGGTTCTAACTAGAATTTGGATTCGGCATTTCAGTTGACTGAAATAATGCCTATGGGCATCTTACCTCCCATGGGCGTTTTGCCCCACCCTCCCCTACAAGTCTTTGAGTGTGCCATAAGCATGAAAATCGGCGCTATAGATATGAGCGTTGTATAGGAATCATACTAGCCATAGTTCACTACTTACCTGGCTCTCGAATGACACGGACGAGCAGTTGTAGGTAACTGTCGGACTGCACCGCGGTCGTTGAATGACTTCGACAGAACGCCTGCGTTGAATGTTTTCGACAGAACGCCGTCATTCAGACTTCGACAGAATGCACTCGTTTGACCTCGTGATACGGAAGATGAAAGACTGACTTCTGAAGCGCCAGACCTGCGTCTTAGACGGTAGTAAACTTCGTAGGCCAAAGTTCGGCAGGCTCGCCACTTGTGACGTGTCGAAATACAACAGTACTCGGACTCGTTTATCGGTTTTGTTTTCCAACCTGGCACCGACAGCTAGGTCTGCAAACACATAAGTTACAAATGAATAATGACCTATCGTCCATATCACATTAGCTACAAACGAAAAACGACCTAGTCTATTTCACATTAGCTACAAACGAATCATGACCTATCGTCTATTTCAGTGTCAAATGTCCCATTCTACTTTTGCCTATCACCATTCAATGTCAAATGTTCAATTCTACTTTCTATAGGCCTAGATGAAACATAAATGAAACATTCACTAAATAAAACTTCTACCTTATTACAATATTCCATTTACTAAATGCAACAGATTAAATATTTCATATAAGTTACTCACCTCTAAGACTTCCTAGCACTTCGCACGTGCGACTCCTTTAGATCCTTTTCGCTGACTGACCCTTCTCTCAAAATTCAAAAACGCGCCTTTCTGCTGGCCACGTACGCTCGTACGCGCAAAGATTTTACCAGAGAGGAAGATGGGTCACCAATGGCAAGACTGCGAAATAGGTCGCTTGTTACATGTTTAACGACACCGCCATATCAAAGATGATTAGTGTCGCCCGCCTCCTTTGTCCAGGCTTGGGACTGGCATTGGCAGAGAACAACCAGTGGCGCGCGAATTCGTAGAACATACTGGGATACGCGTCGAAGGCTTTGACGACCCAATAGCAAAACGAGTTATTAATAGCGTGACCTCATTTGTAACTTTCGTAGGTAAGTAAGTAAATTAGTCCTTCGGCTAGGGAGCAGAAACTTTCAAAATTGTGCAAACTCAACGAACAAGCAAAATACTCATCTTTTACAGTATATAGATACTGATAACAACAATCAGCTACAGACACATCGTGTACAAAATTTTTAAGAATAATAATAAAATAAAGTTATCCGCACTATATTTTTGGCGTCCCTGTGGCCTAATACATTTGACCTCATTTCGCGTAGAGATGAACGTTCATTGATATCTATAATTAGACACTTTGGGCTTGTATTCACTTGTTTTTCATCACTTGTAGTTAAGAAATAAATAATTATTGTGCTACTAACGAGATGTCGTGTGTGGATTTCGTGTGTGGAAATCTTCGTTTGGTAAACATTATAGTTTTACCGGGACTTCGATATTAGTCCCAGGTCTTACATATTGACAGATTAGAGTCGTAAAATTACTCGTTTACAGTCGTAAAGTTGTTTCATATTAAGCAATCCCTTTCACAACATAGATAACTTTTCGGTGACGCGTACTTTCAATTGCGAGTCGGTGTATTTTTGACAAACAGTGACGCGCAACTGTGTTACCAGTGATATTACCAGCTGTGACAGTATGCGTTTTCGATTCGTTCCAGTTTCGGATTAAGCAGGCGTTCGAAAAATGGACAACTGTTCGAAAGCGCGTACTTTTAATTGGAATCTTTGCATATTTTGCCAAACAGTGACGCGGGACAAAACCATCTGTCCTGGCGTTTCGAAAAAATCGGACTCTGGTTCTGGTTACAAAACCCTGTCTGATCATGTTAACGGATTCCAGGAAATCGGAGGTGTTCCACCTGGCATAAATTTCAGCCTTTGGGATGAAGGCGACGGAGTCGAAGAAACCTGTAAGAGGCATAATGCATCTTGGCACAAACAGTGCAGAAACCTGTTACACAGCATCACTCTTCAACGCCTTCGCACTAAACAACTTCGAGCTACAGCTGCCACTCCAGCAGACCAGCATCTCTCCGAGGTAAGCCGTGATGACTACGAGACACCTGCAAAGCTTGCTCGAACAACGCGTTCTTCATCAGGTTTTGTAGAGACGGCATTCACTTCTCTGTGGTTTTTTTTGTGAAGAAGACGGCAAAGATAATAAGCGGAGAGTCATGACTAAATCTATCTCTGATAAAATACGCAGTTGTGCCGAAGCTTTGAATGATCACATGTTAATTGCAAAACTAACACAAGGGTTGGACGATCTTATTGCAACTGAAGCTCAGTATCATACTGAGTGTTTGTTATCCTTGTATAGAAAGGCTTCTCGTGTGCAAGGACCTGCTGTTCAGTTAGATTCAGAGATATCGCATGTGCAGGTTGATGTTGAGTTCCTCGCTTTTGCAAATGTAGTGTCATATATGGAAGATACCAGGAAGGATGAAAACACTCCTACAGTTTTTGCTTTGAGTACACTTGTAGATCTTTATGTGGAGCAACTCAGACTGCATGGCTCTCAGGTTAAGAATAGAGTTCATTCAACAAGATTTAAAGACAGATTGCTAGAAAATTGTCCAAATCTAACTGCTGTTACGCAGGGTCGAGATGTTTTGTTGACATATAATGATCATTTAGGTATTACTTTGCAACATTTCAAAAGTAACGGGGATACCGATGCTATTCACCTAATGCATACGGCTAAAATGATACGAAATGAACTTTTCAGTTCAAAAACATCTTCTTTCAATGGTTCACTTCCAGCACAAAAGCAATCGGTGCCTCAAACATTGCTGTCTTTGGTCACAATGTTATTACAAGGACCGGGATATTTAGACGGAAATGACAATCAAGCAGCACTGTCAATTTCACAGTTAATTGTTTACAATTTTGTTAAAAGACCAAGGAAATCTTCACCAGTATGTACATTTCAAAAGTCACCCATTGTGCGCCACTCTCGAAGTCAAGAAACACCACTGCCTATTTATGTTGGCTTGATGCTACATTCAGCAACTCGCAAAAAGAAAGTAGTTGATAAGTGTTTCAAGCTAGGTCTATCAATATCATATGAGAGAGTTCTTGAAATAGCAAATAAGTTTGGGAACTCTGTGTGTGATTTATACAAAGAGGAGCAAGTGGTTTGTCCCCCAGTTCTACGTGGAAAGCTGTTCGCTGTAGCAGCCGTTGACAACATAGACCACAATCCGAGTTCCAGCACATTTTGCATAAATTGTGTCCTGTTGTTCCTCAACTTCCATGTCTTCTGATCAATTCTCATAGTAGTTCTTCTCTGACCGAAAATGGGTGGTTGTCTAAAGTCGAACAGAGTGTTAAAGAAGATACTGAGCCAATAAATGTTACATGGGCTAGCTATCATGCTGACATCAGTATAAAAGACAGTCAACCACTTCCAATTACAGCATTGTTGCCATTGTTTCGCCACAGTGCTAACACAGTTGCTATGATTAAGCATTCACTATCCGTTGTCTCCACTGCAGTGAACAAACTGAATCCTGGTCAGATACCGGTTGTGACTTATGACCAGCCACTTTATGCTTTGGCAAAGCAAATTCAGTGGCATTGGCCCAGCACATTTGGTGAGAATAAGTTTGTTATCATGATGGGAGGTCTGCATATCGAGATGGCATTACTCCGAATGTTGGGTCATTGGCTGGATGGTTCTGGTTGGGTACAGTGTTTGGTGTCTGCCGGTGTGGCTACTTCAGGAGTTGCTGAATCATTTATTAATGCATCTCATGTTAAACGAACTCGCTATGCTCACACTGTTACTGCTGCAACTTTGTTTGTCTGTTTGCACCACTGTTACTCACAGTATTGTGATGGTTTGTCTGCTCAAGAAGAAATCCTTTCATTTGAACTATGGCGTTCTAGCAGAGCTGAGACCTCAACACAATTTCAATATTGGAACACGGTGCTAGAACTTGAATTAATGTTGCTAACGTTTGTTCGATCTATCAGAGAAGGGAATTTTGAGTTGTATGTCTAGTCTCTGCATGATATAGCTCCTTGGTTTTTTTCTCTTGACCACACTCATTATGCACGTTGGATGACTGTTCATTTAAGGGATATGCAGAATCTGAAAGAAACACATCCTGAAATTGCATCTCAATTTTCTGCATCATATTTTACTGTGTCTAAGTCAAACCGGCACTTTTCAAATATTTCCATTGACCACGCTCACGAGCAGTTGAATGCACTGATCAAAGGTGACGGAGGTGCAATAGGCCTGACAGAAAGCGAAGCAAGTCTTTGTCGATGGATTGTTGCTGGACCTGAAATAGTAAGAATTCTTGATGATTTTGAAAGTTGTTCAAATCCAGATTCGCAAAACCGTTCCCATCATGAACAGAATCCATCGTGTCAACAGCGCTACAAAAAGGATGTTCAGAACTTAATAGAAATATTTGAAGTAGAATGTCCTTTTGGTCAGATTTCATCTGATGATTTGATCTCTTTGGATACTCATGTTATAGCTGACAAAGCCGTTTACAAAACTGTAAAAAGAGCTCATGAAATAGGAGTCACACAAATGAAGCAATTAATGGAAGATCGATTCAATGGTGCAACTTCTATCTTGGAACCACTGCCAAAGAACAAACTGCCACTGTTCACATATAAACCTGCTTCCAAGAAAAAGAGTGCTGCACTACTGAAAGTTACAGAACTAAAAACTGACTGTCAGCTCTTTTCCCGATTGTACATTGCATGCCAAAGTAGAAATGGTGGTCTGTCTGAGTTTTTCAGACATGAAAATCAAGCATGTCCACCGTCTATTTCTCAGCATGGAAGTTTGCGATTTGGTACAAAGTCTGATTTGCTAACATGTTTGAAATCCTCTTCAAGTACTACAACTGATTTTTCAGAACTTTTTGTAGATACAGTAGTTTCAGATGGTGCTGTTATCGTGCAAATGCTTCAACCCAGCTGCAGCAGAACTTTCCATGATTATGGTCAAAAAGTATTTTTACCATACATCAAATCTATCTTGGACAAAGTTTTTCGACTAGATATTGTCTTTGACGTTTATTTGCCTGACAGTCTGAAATCAATAACACGTAGTAAAAGAGGTTCTGGAGTTAGAACACGTGTTTCTTCAGATACAAAAATACCAAAGAATTGGCCAGAATTTCTACGAGTGAATGAAAACAAAACAGATTTATTTCATTTCCTGGCAGAACTTGTGACTAGTCTACATTTTCCTGATAAAATTGTTGTTGCAACCTACGACAATCATGTCAGATATGCTAGCCATCAGGGTTTTGATGTCACCACTATTGATCCGTGTAACCATGAAGAGGCAGATACACGAATCTTGCTTCACTGTCTTCATGCCTCCAAAAATGGATCTAGAAGAGTTTGTATTAGAACAGTTGATATGGATGTAGTTGTACTTGCTGTATCTTTTTTTTATCAACTATGTCTTGAGAACTTGTGGATTCATTTTGGTGTTGGTAAAAGTGTGAGACTTATTGCTATCCATGAACTGTCACATACACTTGGTCCAGAGAAATGTTTAGCATGACCAGTTTTTCATGCTTTGACAGGCTGCGACACGACATCCAGCTTCGGTGGTAAAGGAAAAAAATCGGCATGGGAAGCATGGAATGTCTATCCAGTGGTGACTCAAGCCTTTCTCAATCTCAACAATGCTGATGACTGTTTCTCAGATTCAACCATTTCAGTATTGGAACGCTTTGTTATTGTCATGTACGACAGGACAAGTGAATGCACAGATCTGAATTCAGCACGCATGCATCTTTTCACCAAGAAATCTCGATCATTAGAATCGCTTCCACCAACATGTGATTCCTTCATTCAACATGTGAAAAGATCCATGCTTCAAGCAGTTCATTGCTGGGGCCACTGTCTGCAACAGGAACCAGTGCTGCCAAATCCTCTTGATTGGGGATGGACAAAAGATGGTGAACAGTGGGTCCCATTTTGGACGACTATTCCGGAGGTTTCAAAAATCTCCAACGAGCTGATTCATTGTGCATGTCAGAAAGGATGTTTTGCAAGGTGCAAGTGTGTAAAGGCTAATCTTGTATGCACAGCACTGTGTCAGTGTGATGGTGAATGTATTAGACAGTAAATTATGAGCTCACAAGATTACTAACATTATTTAGGAACTATATTATAATTGCACTGTATATGCTGGTTTTTCTCTTGCGTGCACTTTATGCTGGATGCAATAATTGTAAGGTGTAGTTAAATTCTAGCATTAATCAAGTTGTACATACCATTACAGCATAGTTATGTTGATATTTTGGCATGTTGATAGAGTAGCAGTTTCTTACAGTTTGGTCATAGTAATAGAGTAACACAAGTGGAAGTATATTTGCTATCAAATGCTATGACATTGAATTTGTGTTACAAGACTTATGAAATGATGAGGTCAGTGACTCAGTGTTTATAAGCAGAAGCTTTTATTGGCTTCGTTTGCTCAGTCATTGTGATTCCAGTATTAATTTAAACATGATGCTTCATTAATGTAAGCTGCTCTTTTATTGATGATGGTAGTACAATACTTTGGCATAGACCACTGTTACTGTTGTATTATCATGCTTATCTGTTGTGCTGTCATTAGTAATACTGCTATTGTTAAAATTACAATTCATGTTATTATTGTTATAATTTATTCTATTGTATTCGTTATTATTAACAATTCTGTTGTCACTGTTGATATATGGGGATATAGCCGCCTTCCAATGCAGCTGCTTATGCCTTTGCTCGTAAACTCCCAATTTCTAAAGCTCCACTCGAAAGCCAAGTGCATGGCACTGGCTTATTGTTACAGTATTGTTAATGAAACAGCCTTTGTGTGATGGCAATACCAACATTCTTCTTATTACCAGTACTTTTTCATGATTGGTGCTATCATTATTAATCACTTCATCATTTGTTATCTTCATAGATGTCTTGTGTTCTGGATTAATTAACCACGTATGAGTTCATTTGCTGAAATACTTCTCAATATTCACATTGTTTCATCTAATTTGTAATACTTAAGACAGTCATGATGGCCTACCAATGATTAAAATGATTATAAACTGGGACGGGAAATGATTACGAACTGGAACCTAACAACCCCATAATATTATAAGCTTTTGTGAGGCTTTGTTTGTACTAAAATGCTTGTAGTGAAAATGGTATGTGTTCAAGTGCAATAAAGTATGCATACAAAGTATGCAATTGTATAATACTGGATTCTTGAGTTAGTGACATACAATATTGGAAACTGGAACCTAGCCTAACCACATAATATTATTAGCTTTTGTTAGACTCTGTTTGTACTTATGTTCGTATGTACGTGTTCAAGTGCAATAAAGTATGCATATAAAGTATGCAATTGTATAATACTGGATTCTTGAGTTAGTGACATACAATATTGAAAACTGGAACCTAGCCTAAACACATAATATTATTAGCTTTTGTTAGACTCTGTTTGTACTTAAATGTTCGTATGTACGTGTTCAAGTGCAATAAAGTATGCATGCAAAGTATGCAATTGTATAATACTGGATTCTTGAGTTAGCTACAATACATGTACACAATTTAAATAATTAAAGGAATTATAATAAATGAGTAAACATTCAAAATTAACAATAATAACAATGACAATTTGTAGGTCTTGAAACACAACAAGCTTTATAACAAGGCCACCTAAAAAATCAAATAAAACCACATTCTGCTGTGAAAATATTCTTATTCTTACTTCTATTCGTTATGCACACTCACTATTTCTCTGTATTTTACTAAGCAGCAATTTATTTAGGCTCAGCATTAATTTTAGGGGAATTTTTCTTCAATGCTCATTATAGTGCAAATTCTTCAGCGGCCATGCAAAAATTTTGGATTTTTTTTTGAATTCCAAGAATGTGTCTGTAGCTGGTCATCAACCTGGTTCCTTCCTGATTCTAAATATATATATTTTATGCTTGTTCTCATAATATGCACAATGTTACGCGTACTTCCCGGACTATATGTCGCTTCCCTTTGGAAGCGGTATACATCGTATGAGTCACAATACTGTTCACGCATAATCGGCTCTCCTCCTCGGCAACTAGATCCGAGTCGAGAGAGGACAGTAGGGCAATACCGGTGGGTGGGCCTACGTGTCTTCCCGCTCGCTTCAAATAGGCTACTCTGTAGTCGAGTTATAGATTAGACCCCTACATTTAGGCCTATAGATTAGCAATTCTTCATTCTCAATGAGTAAAATTAAGTAACGTAAAGCTTAGCTTAGTTTATGCCTAATTCAAATCAAATGTCAAGCTAGAATGCAAGTCTAAATGCAATCCAATTAAATAAGAATTAGGCCTATAAGGCAAGTCACAATTAAGGTCAAAAGGATAGGCCTATTAGCCTAAGTCATAAATCTATTCAGACGTCAAATTGAAAATCAAGCCAGATTCAACAAATCAGAATTATTTGGGCTATAATGAAGTCAGAATAATAGGCCTATTCAAGGTTACCAATACTTAGAGCAAACCTTTCCAACAGTCTCCGAACTTGCCAACATAGCCGATGCAAAACTCCTCTTCTCCATTATACACAACCCCAAACACGTACTTCACCAACTCCTACCTCCTCTCCGACCCCCTCCTCTCACCAATTAAGACCTAGACCACACAAACTCACTCTCCCACTTAAGGACAACTCCCAATTTATTCCACGATCGTTATATAAAAATATATACTAGCTTATTTAAGACTAACTACACGTACTTTGAACTTCAATTATTCTTTATCGCTCATGTTAACATTTTCTGCGTTACTGTCAGAATGTCTTTTTCTCAATAAAACGAATATACGAGAAGTCAGATATAGGCCTGCAGCACTCAGATCAGTCATGTCATAATTAGGTCAAGTCAGAACCGAATTAGGTAGTAGGCCTAATAGTCTAATATATAGACAGTTCAATTAGAAACGAATAGGCCTAGGCGTAAGTCGTAGCTAAGTTATGAATAATAATTAAGGCCTATAAGAAATAATGAAGTCAGAAGTCAAGTCCAAAATCAATTCAGAAGTCAAGTAATAGTCATTTAATTTATAGTTATGTCAGAATTAAGGCAGAAAAGTCAATCAAAATTAGCTAAGGCAGGATTCAGTCGAATAAAAAAAAATTATGTCAGAAGTCAATTAGGCCTAGTGATAGTCATATTAATCACCATAGGCAGAATTAGGCCTAAAGTCAGAATCAGCCTAAGTTACAAAATCAATCATTAAGAATTAGGCCTAATTAAATCAGAAATGTCAGAATGAAGTCAAGTCAGAATAGAATAAGCCTACGCCAGAAATAGGCCTGAGTCAGTAGCCAATTAAGTCCTCACTAGCCTAAGCCAATTGAACCAGATAAAGTCAGAATAAATCGGATCAATCGGTAGCCTATAAGACCTGCATTATTATAGGCCAAGTCCTATACTTATCGGCATACGATTGTCGCTAACCACACACTTAGGGGTAATATTGTACGAGCATTAGGGCCCTGTTAGGGCAGAGGAAAATCCGCCGAAGCCCAGGCCATGCCCAAATTGGGAACGTCTGGGGCCAAAATAGGCGGTGCTGACTGGGTAGAGTTGATTCTTTTGCCAAAGAAGCTTTATTAAGCGAATGCTGTATAATTTTGCATAAAAGTTTCCTATTACTTACTTCCTCTAGCCTAGACTTCTTGTGAATTGTTTAAACTGCTTAAGTTCACATTGTAACTGGTTGCGGTGTGTCAACCGGATTGTTAATAAAGAGAATATTATTATATTCTTTCTGTCGTATTTTTTGTCATAATATCGTCTCCAGTAGGTCTTCTATAGTAGAACGGTAGAACCCGAGAGGCTTGGCCTAGGCGGCTAGGCCTACTAGTCTATTCAAACGTTGGATGAAATAGCAAGCTAGTCTTGAATCTGTCCAAAAGAAGCCGCTGAAAATCTGCAGTTAAAATGCAATTTACAAGTCTACAAAGCCTACGCAAATTAATCATCGGGGTCGCAGATGTGTCTGATTGACACCGATTGACATCGGGTCAGAGGTCAGCCTCGTGCCGCCTTTTTGCTGCGAGCCTGCGATTGGCTCGGATACGTAGACGGTAGACCTACCCTTGATTGCATTATTTTGTGCTCTATGCTAGCTTCCAAGTTCCAATACCTGTAACACTTAAAAATATCCATACACTTGAAGAAAAATCGTTCATAGTAGAATTCAACGAATAGAAGACTCAAGGCAGATGACCAGTGGCGCAGCCAGGAATTTATGATGGATGATGGGGGGGGGGGCAAGGGCGGATACAGGAATTTTCGAGGGGGGCCAAAATTTTTGGTCTTGTGAGACAGGAGAAAATTTTTTGGTCAATCCGCCGAAAAAACTGTTGCCTTTTATTTATTTTTTTATTTTATTTTTTTAGTTATCGACCAATTTTTCGGGAAACATCCGCCGCTGAATCGACGGGGGGGGGGGGGGGCGGGGCCAAGTCCCGTGTGATTTTGTAATGGGGGGCCTCATGTCCTGTTTTTCTCTCCTGCTACATTTATTTAATGGCTTGTTGAAACCAAATGGGGGGCCACGTCCCATGCAATTTTTAAATGGGGGGGCCATGGCCGGATTGGCCCCCTGGATCCGCCCCTGGGGGGATGGGCCGTATGACCTGGCCGGATGCCCTTCCGACACCAACTCAACAGAATTACTATTACTGTAATAGTATTACAGTAAATAAAATGGGAATAACAGGGCTTTTTAACGTTCAGTTGTACACAAAATGTGCAGTTCTGAATGGAATTGTGCAGCTGTAGAAGTACTTCTGCCACACGTTTTGTGCAATTAAAACTAGCAAAAAAGGTTATTTTCATCCGATTGGAAGTAATTTACCATGGAGGATGGGAAAGGAAAGAAGGAGTTGTGCAGTTCTAAAAATTGCTTTAAAACAGCCCTGGGAAATAAAGTAACAAAGGGAATAAAGTAAGAAAAACAATAGTTACCGTACTATAAACAATTGTTTTGTTTTCTTTTTTTAAGTGGATAAATAACCTTTAAAAAAAATCCGAAGCCAATGGGGGTTTAACCCCCTAAACCCTTGTCTACCCCACTGCAGACGACAGACGTTCTGTTTCGTCTTCTGTTAATGTAGGCCTATTCTGCTTCTGCAAATTTTTACAAAACGAAAGAGATTGTAAACATTGAAACAATTTCCACTAAAAGCCCCACAAGGCCTCAGTTGCTGCGAAACTGGACCTCGATCCCTACTCAACTCCTAGCTGCGTCGCGCACAACGCTAGCAGATGCAGAAGCACCCTTGGGGGAATACTGGTGTAGGTGTTGATGGGCCTTTCTGCCGAGCCTCGTGTCAAGGGTTTGGTCCTGCGTCGCCCGAGTCGTCTACTCCCTGCTGCCTCGCCGGAGTTGTTGACGTATGTTGAGTGGCATCGTGGTCACCAGCGTCGTCCTATCGATCGGCCACGCAATTGTCTTGGGCAACAGTACGACGACGGCGGCGGCACGTAGTCTAGCCGTTGTTAATTGCCGAAGCAAGACTTAAATATTGTACATTAGCATATTCTCGAAATCTCCGCGACTCGACAGGTTTCTCGGCGGCGTCCTGTCGTGTGTGGATCAGAGAGGGCGAGTGAATGAGCGAGAGAAAGAGAGAGAGAGGGGGAGGCAGAGCGAGGCAGCCAGCGCTTGTCTCTGCTCGAGCCCGCTTCCATCTACCTGTAGGATTACTTGGAGCGACGCTGACGGCGAGCGCGTGTCTCATTGACTAGATCATTACTTGACAGATTAAGATGTCACAGCGTTGCAGCTCCTCGGCGTGGCTTTGATTGTGGTGGTGATGACGGTGGTGACGGTGATGGTTGTGGTCAGTTAGAAGAGGAAGGTGTACGACACACGCTCTGCCGATCGGGTGGGTCGTGTGTGTGTGTGTCGTGTGTGTGTGTGTGTATGTGTGTGTGGCTGTGCGTTGACTGATGCCGAGTCTGACGCGTAGCATCGGTTGTTGATTGCGGCGAGAAGGCATTTCCTGATGGAGACGCAAGGTGACGACAGCGATGGCGACAACATCTTACAGGGGGTTGTTCTGCGCAGGAGGAAGGCAAGTCTTAAGTCTGATTCACTGGCCTAGTTGTTGTACGTACCCTAGCCTAGTAGTGTCAAAACTGTTTTCAGTTTTGACAGGACCTTAGTTTACGTTGATTTAGGCCTACGTTATCATTTCACTAGCACAAGCTTAAGACTTTGTTTACAAAGGACCAAGACTCCCACCCCAGTAAATGGCAGTAATGTTGGCGATAGTCATGTCGTGGTTTCAGTTTAATGTTTTCATCAATCTACTGGCTTACTAGAATGATGTAATATTGGCCTATATTCTTTTAATGAGAAAAACAGGTTGACAAACCCAACTCAGTTACAAGACAGGTGTTAGCCCTCTTGGGCCGCATAATATCGACTAGTTGATCCATGCTACCATACCTTCATAGAGCATTGAAGAAAAGGCAAGAAATGCAATTGATATACAATTGATGTGCTTTTTATTCCACTTAAACCCCGAGTGAGCATCATGAAATAACTTTAAGTTTACTATTAGGCTGCTGAATATCTGTGGGCGTGATTTGTTGGTTGAATATCTGTTGAACTCTGTTGGCTTTTCACCATTGGGACATGTGATTACATTTCACCTGGATACTGACGGGCAATTGTGTCTGATACTTACGGGCAATTGTGTCTGACTTCGTGCATTATTAGAAACATTTCGGTAGTTATAGTAACTATTAGACTGAACTGAAACCCCCCTCTAGGTCGACTTGACTCAGCCTTTCAATCCATGTGGTGGGGCAGCTGTAATTGTATGGGCACTGGCAAGTTGCTAAGATGTGTGCTTGATAAGATCATGCAATTTTTGTGTCACGTTTCAATGTCACTTACTGCGGTTTGTCAGTAAGCTTGTCAATAAAAAATAGCCCATCAAATTTGTCACTGGATTGCATTGCTTTTGTCAAAATTGTCAAACAGTCAGCCAATCTCTTCCATTCTCAGCTTCATTGGTCATGAGTAGCTAGGATGCATCTGTTCATTTGTACAGACTGGAGACTCTGTAAATGGAGAACTCAGAGTTTGAACAAATGATGGAAGCCCCAAGTTGGTTTGGGGGCAAAATGTCTTGTATGTAGGTCAAGAGCTTTATCCTGAAGAAAAAAAACATTGACATAACAAAGACTATTACATCCTTAAATTCTTCGATAGCTTTTGGATTTCGTTGTCAGTGCACAAGTCATGAAACCCTCTGTTCATGTATGTATTTATGTATGAGCAATTGTTATAGCGTCCCTCAAGATTTCTTTGTGTGGAGCTCCCAAATACAGCGAGGACACTGAATCAGAATTTCACACCAAAGCCCATGAGCAATTGCGAGTGAAGGACTGCTCAGGGTCGTTACGCAGCTGCTTGTGGTGGATTTGAACCCGCCACCTTCCGGCTGCAAGGCACCGACCATACCCCTACTTCACAGCACCCCCATGGGTAAACGTATACTTGAAATATCAAACCATGGTTCAATTTCCCTCTATGCTATAACTCAATTCAAAGTTCTGCATTTAACGCTGCTATCTTTCCAAGGTTCAGAAGAGCAGACACAACTTTAAGACATAATATGATCCATCGATAGTGCGTAGTAATTGACCATGAAGGATTTGCTGAAGATCCCAACACAGGGACCGACCCAGTAGAGGTTTGAACCTACATCTTCTCTCCAGCACGTGTGCCAATTAGCTATTGTGTTTCATGTCTCTGTGATTAGCTATTGTGTTTCATGGCTATGTGATTAGCTATTGTGTTTCATGGATCTGTGCCCAATGGATCCACTAGTGAGCTTTGTCACACAAGATCTTGATTCTTCATTTCCATATACTTAACTCGACACCATAAGCCTGACTTTTAAAATTGTCTTATGGAGTTGTCGTGTATGTTTATCTACATTGTTTTCCATGTTGCTTAGTTTGCAACTGCTTTTCGTAGCTAATGCTAGTAATGACAGAACTATTATGCAGTAGGCCTAATCCCACAAGACACCTGGCACTATCTGTAGTAATATAACTAATTACTACATACTGACAGCAATGTTTCAAGTACTTAAGTCCAAGCAGGAGTACAAATGCTCAAGACTAAGTACTGTAAGAACAAAGAAATATTTACTTCCGCAACATACATAGCACAGTAGTGCATTGCCACACACTTTCACTTAGTAAGCTTACTTCATACTTGTCAGTTTGCATTAATTAAACAAAGATTTTCATTAAATTACTAGCTGTATCCTGTAGGATAACTCGTAACCTATCTAACTGCCTGTAAAAACTGTTTGTTGCTTTTGGAGCTAAGGAATTGCTAGAGACTGGTCATTTTTCACAATGCTGGCCTCCCCCTATGATTGACACCCATGCTGAATCCGGTATGTTTTATTTAGGGTGGAGAGAGAACTCTGTAATGAATTCCTTTTTGTGTGGCCTCAACTAGCAGATGCATTAGGCCTATATTAAATCGGAATGCGCATAGAGTTAAAACTATTGACTGGTGCAAATTCTTGCTGTCCATCCCATCATATATACTATATACACATCCCATCAAGTTTCCTTTTTATCTGCCCTGGCGTATGCTTGACCCCTGACCTGAGATTAATTATTATATTCCTGCTATTCTTCTGCTGTATTCGAACGAAGAAGCAGTGGTCTGTCTGCTTTCAAAAGTTCATTCTTTCTTCAACAAAACTACTGTTTTTCGTCCTTTTTTGCTATTCTGAAGTTCTGCTACATAATGAATTACGTAATGAATTGCTGCGCTGACCCTGGTCAGTGGCTCTCCACATGTGCTGTGTCCCAAAGCGAAGCACAGTTCCTACTCCACTTCCAACCCAGCAGTCTGAATTATTCATTCGTCTGGATGAGATGACATCGCGCACTCTGTCCAATTCCCAGTGGAAGAAGGTTGGACGGGACGGAAGCTGGTCTGCTATTGCGAACATTCCTATAAAAAAATTCTGTTTGTGTAGGCTTCATGAAGTTTTTCTCTCAAAGAATTCATACCGGCAATATGTGAATGGTTGTTTGCATTCTCCTTTTCCTTATTTTGTGATTGCCCTCTAAGTTCACAATTGAGGGAATTGACACAGAAACTGTTTTTCTCCTATTTGTCATTTATTGTTTTTCTGCTAGTATATCTCTGTGAAATATTTACATGTGACGTAATTCATGAGATCATGTAGAGCAGATAGTCATTTGACGGGTTTTATGTGACAGTTTTTTAGGTCAGATTTGCTTGTGTTCTAGGCACTTTAAAAGTATGAAGATATCAATTGCAATTGCTATCCAACAAATCAAACTGTAATATTTAAAGTGATATTTTTTCCAGTCAGCTTAAATTCCATATTCTCAGTTTTTCTCACTAGAAACATATTCAGATGCGTCTTGTCTGGGTAGGATTCTGGTTCATGTGTGATGCCTAATGACAAGTAAGGTGCAAAATAAAATTGTCCTCAATCGAATTCATCTTACAGTTAGGGAATATTCTTTTTGGTGAGCAGTCAAATAGTTAATATGTAGGCCCTAGTGTTTGGCAGGAATTTTCTAACAGAGTGACCTTACATGTAAGTATCTGGATGGATCTGACCTGATCCAACATAATCTAAAAAAATTTGCTGCTTCATTGCTGCAATACACTAGAGTTCATTGAAGCTACAAACTTTCATCAGCATGGTCCATTCAGCCGAGTTGTACAACGTACATGGCAACATAGAAATGCCCAAAGAAGTAATGCAAACTTTTCGTTGTTTACATTGCTCTATATGTGATTTAGTTCCTTCTGCCTGATATTGCTGCAAATGTTCCCAATTGTTTGTTTCTCATGTCTTTGGCTTCTCTTTGACGGTTTCTGATGAAGGTGGGAATGAAAGATTGTCATCTTTGATTTTTGGATGAAGGATCTTTCAAGCATGTCTAATGTCTATGAGAACTAAGAGTTGATCGGTTTGTGTAAGAAACAAGCTGTTGCTTTTCCTTGATCAGTGGCAAAGTTTACCAGTCTGTTGGGATATCCCCAGGTGGTTATCTGGGCATATTTGTGTGCACAGGTTATATTTTTTATTGATACAAAAACTTGTCTTCTGTATATTAATCTCACTAAGTCTGTGATTTTCTGCACAATTGGTCGATTCATTGCCCATTGGGTACTATTGCAATAGAAGTTCCTAATTAATAAAGACATTTTAAAAATCCATTTAAAGTTGTATGGCAAATCGATGTATCGATTGTGTATTAATGTGTTTATCTGTGTATACAAGCTCCTCCATTTTTTCTGCTTACAGTAACTGTAATTAGTAACTTCGATAGCACTTCTATAAGAGGGGAAGAGGAAGACCGAGGGAAAAGTTCTTGGACTGGATGATGGAGGATGGATATGGGAAAATTAAAGAAAAGGCACAACACCGAAAAGAGTGGCGTCATTGGGCATCTGAACCTGCCGAGAGGCAGCAGACCTAAAGAAGAAAGATAGCACTGGTATCTAATGCATAAGGCATCGACTAATGGCGCTCCAAAACCAAAGTCAATATAAATCGTTGTAATTATTATTATTATTATTATTAATATTCAGAATATCAGTTCATAAGAAGCAATGCATATTTTATGTGCTTGTCAGATGCAAAAAAGTCTATGTACTTACTTACTTTATTTACGTATATTTGGCTTCTTCTTTATATCATCCTATGATTCTCATCAAACCTCAGTCTATGTCTGCAGGTGGCCCCTATTCATGAGGACCGTCCTGGAATTGACATGAGTACGTCCTGTGTCCCAGGTTCATCTCAAATTATCTCACAACTTGGTGTGAATGTGCACGGATATATAATTTCACTCACGATATATAATTTCACTTGTGCTGGCGTGGGCTCATACAGGTCTGGTGGGTTTTTGGAATTCAATTATTGTTTTTCTTGTGAAGTTGACTCTAATTTTATTTATAGGCTACTTGCCTTTTGATGACTTCACTGTAATTTTAATGGCTATTTTATGTAGACTGTTGATACTACACTAAGCTGAAAGAATGTTCTTTAATAGACCTATGATGATGATGTGGACAGGGGTTAATAGGTTATAGCATGTCGGGTGATCATGTGGGCGTCCCTGATTGGCAAAATCAAAAGTTGGCAGCTCTACTGTAATCAGATGCTAAACAAATTGTCCATATTATAGTATTTATGCACTGTAGCTTAAATGACAATGATAATAATGATAGTAATAATATATCAAATGAATAATAATAATATAATAATAATATATGCGTGCATGCATGCATACATACATACATACATACATACATACATACACACATACATACATACATACATACATACATACATACATACATACATACATACATACATACATATTAGTAATAATAGATCAAGACCATCATTTTCATGTATTATTTGAAATGATTGATTTTGTCTGGAGGGTTTGGGAGAACAGTCTTTGCTGAAATATTGAAATGCACGCTCAATTGTCCGTGCCTTGTCTTGGTTTTTTGTCTGATTGTTAGAAGTATTGGATTATGTCAGTCATAGGAGAGCTAGTGGTTTCCCGATTACACTGTAGCTAGTCATGTGCACATGGACAATGGTCCAAAATCAATAGAAGTCTTAAATAGTCTTATAAAAAAGGTTTGCAGCCCATTGGCAAAACGTTTTGGGATTTAAATCCAATCCAGAAAGAAGCTTATGAACTGTACATAAGCAGAATGTTCAAGATTGTTGCATATTGGTCAATCAACACTCTGCATGCCTGAACCAAGACCAAAATCAGATGTTTGGAGACCAACTCCAAGACCATATTGTCAAGACCAAGGTCTTGCAGCCTAAGACCTTGGGGTCAAAATAGAGCATCCAAATTCAAAGCCAAGACTATTAGAGTGTTGTAATTTTATGCCATCGTGTTATTCTTAATTTCCAGCAATATAAAATTATTGAATTATAAAGAGGCTGGTATTTAAAGTGGAATAAAAAGTTGATTGAAAGTGCTAGATGCATCAACTGATTTCTATTTCTCTTGGTCTCTCACGTTGGGAGTTGGGAGTGCCTCTGATTAGTTTGCACTGCGAGAGCTATTGTATAAATTTATTGATACACTACAATTCTAAATTAAATGTTTATTACATCATAGAAATGCTAAATCACAGAAGGTTCTTTCCCTGTAAGGTCTCAAACAAAATCCACTACAACCAAATGCTTTCTCGAAGATGAGGAAAGATGCCGGTGAGATGTAGGAGGGAAAGTACACACACATCCCTGCTCTGTTGGAATAGCATTATGTACTAAATGTAACAGGTGTAGTCAACCTACTGTGATACTAATGATAATTTAAGAACCAGATGAATCTTTCCTAAGAGTGGGTGGCAAAAATCCGTCTATCATTATATATAAATAAATATATTTAACTAATGTTCGAATTTGCATATATATGAAAGTTGCTCAGAAGTCATGGTTTTTTTCGATTCTGAGTTCCTGGATGTTCTTCATGTTGCCATATAAATCCTTATGAAGCTATTGGTGGCCATGGGGAATGTAATTGGGTGACACAGCACTAAAGAATGTGCTGTTACCGCCAGAAAAGTAAGTTTGTTGATATGCTACAGTATGTCCAAATGTCCATTATTCAATAAATTGCATTGTCCACCTCCTGAACCAGCGTTGTCGGATGATGCTATTCCATTATCTGGTGGAAAGACCATACACAACCTCTGGTCCTAGGTCATTTGCAAATTGAACAAAGTCAGAATTATATACAAGTGAAACTGACATGCTGCAAGAGACTGTACAGTTGCTTGTGATTGATGATCACTTGCATGATTGTGTGATGCTATTGTTCCCTCCTTTTTGCCGAGAAAACGTCTTTAAAAATCTTCTGTACAGTGCATAAAAATTTGATTTGAGAAAGCTGGTTTTAGTTATATTTATATCACCCATGGCTCTACTTTATCATACCTGACAAATTAAAGGTGACATGTCTACAGGTGTGTAGGGACTCTGTTTAAATGTAATGAACATGAATAGTTTATTGTTTAAATGTAATGAACATGAATAGTTTGTTGTTTAAATGTAATGAACATGAATAGTTTATTGTTTAAATGTAATAAACATAAATTGTTTATTGTTTAAATGTAATGAACATGAATAGTTTATTGTGTTTTTTATTGTTTAAATGTAATGAACATGAATAGTTTATTGTGTTTTTTATTGTTTAAATGTAATGAACATGAATAGTTTATTGTGTTTTTTTATTGTTTAAATGTAATGAACATGAATAGTTTACTGTGTTTTTTTATTGTTTAAATGTAATGAACATGAATAGTTTATTGTGTTTTTTATTGTTTAAATGTAATGAACATGAATAGTTTATTGTGTTTTTTTATTGTTTAAATGTAATGAACATGAATAGTTTATTGTGTTTTTTATTGTTTAAATGTAATGAACATGAATAGTTTATTGTGTTTTTTATTGTTTAAATGTAATGAACATGAATAGTTTATTGTTTAAATGTAATGAACTTGAATAGTTTATTGTTTAAATGTAATGAACATGAATAGTTTATTGTTTAAATGTAATGAACATGAATAGTTTATTGTTTAAATGTAATGACCATGAATAGTTTATTGTTTAAATGTAATGAACTTGAATAGTTTATTGTTTAAATGTAATAAACATGAATAGTTTATTGTTTAAATGTAATGAACATGTATAGTTTATTGTTTAAATGTAATGAACTTGAATAGTTTATTGTTTAAATGTAATAAACATGAATAGTTTATTGTTTAAATGTAATGAACATGTATAGTTTATTGTTTAAATGTAATAAACATGAATAGTTTATTGTTTAAATGTAATAAACATGAATAATTTATTGTTTAACCCTGTAATGAGCATGAATAGTTTATTGTTTAAATGTAATGAACATGAATAGTTTATTGTTTAAATGTAATGAACATGAATAATTTATTGTTTAAATGTAATGAACATGAATAGTTTATTGTTTAAATGTAATGAACATGAATAGTTTATTGTTTAAATGTAATGAACATGAATAGTTTATTGTCTAAATGTAATGAACATGACTAGTTTATTGTTTATTTACATAAACTGCACTTGCTTCTGACGCAATTATTATGTTCGAATTCCGGTGTCTGACTTGTCGCTGGTTTAATTTTCTGTTGTGCTTACCATCTGTTGTAGTTTAGTTGCTGTATGTAATTGCTCATTACATTTAATTTATTTGAGTAAAACTTGACTTTACAACTATCTAGCTAAGCTCATGCTCTTTAGCCTCATGTAGCTTCCTCACATTATCCACTTCATTCCTTAAACAGACGCAATTAACTCTCTTCATCTGTCCACTCTACGATTCTAACTCGCAGTCTTTCTTCCTCAGCTTTGTTTTTCTTAAAACCTGCTTTTCTTCGCAAAGTGCTGCACACAGGGAGCACCTCTGAAAGGTTCAACCTGCTAGATGTGCTTTAAAACTGCTTGGATACAATTACAATGCCTGAGCAAATGCAGGCAGCTTCAGCCATTAATTGCAGCGGTGAAAATCACCCTTAAGCCTTTTTTACCGCACCCTGAAGGGTAGTCTGTTGCATGTTCCATTAGAATTGTCCCACTAGACAGCTGCTGGGTCAGTGAACCTTTTTTACCAATTCTTTCCATCTATCCAGGCTTTGATGGCGGTAGTAGAAAACGTCTAATGGACAATTGATATGATTGGTCGTGGATCGCTTGCGGCCTTTAAAGCATCCAGCGGACCAGTTTCCTATTGATTTGCCTCATTATAATACTTAGTGCTTCTGCTGTCTTAAGACTGGTTCACAGCCTGGAGGAGTGTTTTCCATCGTACAAGATTTGCCGCTGTAATGACATAGCGAGAGCAGTAGCAAGTCTAGCTGTTGAGCCCTGTGGCTGATTTAGTGCTTTTTGTTGAATTTGGACCACAAACTGAATGAACCTACCGTATATAAATTTGTGATTGATTGATTGATTGATTGTACCAACCAGGGCTGTAATCTAGGGTATACACGGCTATATAACGTATAAGAAAAAATGATGGGTATGCGCAGGTATACAGTGTATACTCACCTCTCAAAGACACAAAAAGAAATCATGAAAATAGAGCGTTTTACACCGTGATAAAGGTGTTTCAGGCAAAAAAATCTTCTAAAAACCAACTAAAAATGTCATCAGTTGGTTTTTAGAAGGTTTTTTGCCAAGTTGTCAAAATTTCTGACTACTAAAAAATGTCATCAGAAATTTTGATGTCTAAAAAAACAAACAATTTCATCAGAAATTTTTGGCCAAAAAAGTCGATTTTCCCCGGCGGCAGACATGTGGTCCCCTCAAAAATTCAGAATACACCGCTGGCACCAACAGTGCAGTCTCCTGAAAGCTGTGATTTTTTATGCAATCATTTACTTGCATAGGATTCCCTGCAATCAATTCAGTCGTACAACAGTCATCCTGGAACCACAGCCAAGCTCTTGAGACCCAATCACTGTTAAACTCATTAGATCATGAAGCGAAACACTATAAAAGTTACCGAGACACTGGGTATTTTCCCTCCTGCCCTACTCTCTCGGCAGCCCTGTATACAGGGCTGTAATCAAGGGTCTATGTGGGTATACAGCGTATACCAACCTCCGGGAAAAAACTGCATCGTATACTCACCGCCGAAAACCAGGGTACACGCGGGTATACAGCGTATACTCACCTCACAAAGAGCGTGTGGGTAAATGCATGAAAAAGGCAAAGAGTATTTAGGTGTAGTTTCATGAAATTCGGAGTGAATGACTAAAAAAAGGTCATCAGTTTTTGGGATGGGAAATTGTTAATATTTCCTGAGAATTTGGGCTGGATGACTAACAAAAACAATTCCAGACCAAAAAAGTCGGTTTTTATCCTGGTCAGCGTGTACTCACCTAAAAATTTACAAGCACAGCCCTGCCTGTATATACTCTAAAATCTCCAAGTGCAGTCTGGTAATTTTCTTTTTTGCTCCATTGCTTTGTCTTGCTTCCTAACAAATCAAGAGTTTGCATGTGAAATAAATAAAGCTGCACATTGATGCCTAGAAACTTCAGCATTATGATATTCAGCTTCAGATTTCTAAAGCTCTGCTTTAAGGACAGCTGCATTGGTTTGTCAATCAATTTTACCCAACAAACTCTCATTGTTAAGAGGTTAAAGGAACACTGGTCAGCCTATTAACCAGTTCTGTGTTCAGTCTTAATATAAGGTTGTGAGACAGTAGAAAATGCAGTCTAATCCGTTTGCCTGCAGGAGACTAGAGAGGAAGAGGGAGACAGATAGGGCTCTTGTGATTGGCTAGTGACTATGTTTAGTCCCAAAGAAAGGTGGTACTGGGAGTTACTTTGGTGCAATGCATTCTGGGAGTCGTTGAGTTAGTTTATGCAGCATCCCTTTATTACTTCCTTTCAGAGGCACTTCCAAATCATTCCAACCCCAGAGCAAAAAGAGTTGTTGTCTTAGAATGGGTCTGAAGAATCTTGGAGTTGCAACACTAGGGATTAAAGAGCAGTTCAGTTGAGTATTGAAAGGGACAGCCAGGAGCTCATTATGTGAATTGTAGAAAAACAACTGAGGGTTCAGATGTTAATTTATTTGGGGTTGGATAGGACTAAGGCTAACACACAGTTACATAAAGTGAGAGTGAAGAATTGATGAAGATAAGTGGTGATAGTCCTTTAAGAAGTTAATTTAAATGAGCGTATCAATTACTGGCTGGAAGTTACTGCAAAATGGGGCGTGGGGTGCGGTGGTGTGTGGGTTTGTTCGTTGCCTTGCAGGCAGAGGCTTGCAGGTTCGAATCCACCTCAAGTCGCCACATAAGAGCCTT
Source organism: Lumbricus terrestris (assembly GCA_949752735.1). Taxonomy (NCBI): domain Eukaryota; kingdom Metazoa; phylum Annelida; class Clitellata; order Crassiclitellata; family Lumbricidae; genus Lumbricus; species Lumbricus terrestris. The sequence goes on along the minus strand of OX457036.1, from coordinate 80,286,453 downwards.
GGGCAAGTCCTTCACTCGCTATTGCTCAGCGCTTCGGCGTGAAACTCCAATGCAGTGTCTGCCCTGCAGTAGAGAGCGCCTCTGAGTAGCGAGCTTGAAGGGGCGCTATAACAAGTGCACATACAAAAAATAATAGGCTCATGAGAGAATTTCAAGTTGATTTCATGCAGTGATTTTAATCAAGTGCAGTGGTAATTTGGACAGAAGTGATTTGTACATTCAGCTGACAGCTGTATTGAATATGAATTGGCATAGTCAAAAGACACTTCATTTGGTTGGAGTAAATAGGGATCATGAATTGAGAACTGCAGCAATTGATTTTGGAGTTGTCTAGCAATGGTGGAGACAGTTTTATAGCTGACCATGGATTGCTTATAACAATTATGTTGTACAAAATGAAATTCAAAGGAATGCAAATGTGTTAGAGCATTTAACTGGAGTCAAATTTTAACCTGCATGATCTTCAAAAAGAGCTTTTTAAGTCACATATAATGATACTTTGATTCCTAAGATAGGCTGCAGCAGCTGTATACGAAAGTTTTTTAAAGTTATGTTAGCCCTACTATGTTTGATCCAATTGTTTTCAATTTTTTGAACATTTCTGGAACCTAATGTAATATCTAGTGTAATGTAAGAGATGTGAATCTGTGAAATTCCTGAGCACCACAGAACGCAAATTCAGGAGACACAATGGTGCTGCTGTGGATATCAGTTATATAATATTGGAAATATCTAGCGTTGCCTTAATATCTTTTCCTGATCCGGTACTACCGGTAGCAGCTGTTATATGATGATTCTGTCTACTAGGCCCAGTCCTGTTGATTTCTGACCATTTTACCTTTTTTACCATATTTTATTACTGTGCCTTGTCACCTTAATATGATTTGATTAACTTCTTTCCTTCTCTCACTTCTGCTTTCTCGCTGACTGAAGCCTTCGTCTGAAAGCCAACTATTTTTTAAATAAAAATTTGCCAATTATCAGTTGTTTCGCAGTTTATGATGTTGCTAAGAGCAACGGGTTTTCCCTCCTGTTCTTCCTCATTGTCCTTATCCTTACCTCTTCCTGGTTTCTCTTTCACCGCTTCTTCCGCCTCCTGTACAGACTGTAGGAAGCCATTAGTAGATTGTTTGTTTTGTTATTTCCTCCATTGTCATATATACATCATGTCCTTCCAATCTAAGGGCATTCTGTATAATACAGACCAGGGTCCATGGTGCCATAGTTACTCCGACTATGGGTGTCTACTGCATTAACAATTGTAGCTGACTTTAAAACATATCAATAACAACCTTTGCAATAGCTTATATCAATAACAACCTATATGGAATAGCTTATATCATAGATGTAAAAAACGATGGAAACGGAATAAAAAACGTCGTTTTTTTCGAAAAAATAAAAAACGACAAAAAAACGATAAAAAACGGAAACGGTAAATAATTTGACTTTGCTACATCTAAAACCGCATTTTAACCTTGAAAAAATTGATTAGGAACCTACTTCACGCAGGCAATCTCTTAAATGATGATGTTAAACGATAAAATAATGACTTCAGTTAGCTGAATCATTGAGAGTTGGCGGAAAACATAAGGAATATCAGAAAAAATTAAAATTAAGGAGAATAATAACAGAATGTAAATGAATAAATAAAGTTAAAGAAAAAATAAAAAACGATAAAAAACGATGGGAAAAATAAAAAACGAAAAAAACGACGTTTTTTGGGAGAGAATAAAAAACGAAAAAAACGTTTTTTACAACTATGGCTTATATCAATAACAACCCATGCAATAGGTTTTCGTTATTTCTATTTGATTATTGTTAGGCTACCAGCATTCTACTGGTTCTACGAAGTTTCTACCGATAGCTATTCTGTTTCAGTTCTTCTTGTGCTTAGATGATTCCTGAGCTTCAGTTGTTGAAGTACTTTGTGATGTACTCACTGACACCGAGCAACCATGTTCCTACAACATGCAGACATCATCAGCCTAATCCACTGTTTCTCCATTCAATCCAAACACATGATTTAGCTTACATGGTTGAAGAAACCCCACACAAATTTTGTGCCATGTGCGCCGTTCAGCCAAATGCTACTTCTTGCATAGCTTCCTCCTGCCATCAACATGCATGTTTTGCACGGCTCTTCTCCTCCACTCCTTTGATACTGATGCATGTGCTGCATTTCAATTGCTTCGACTTTCTATTGCATTATCTCCATCGAAAATAAGATCAGCCATTGGAAAATCTTTCCCAAGCCAGCTCATGACATGCCGAGCTTGGCTGAACAAAAATAGAAGCAGACTGAAAATAGAAATAGGCCAACAGAGCAAACTTTATTTACATCAACATTCTCACTATATTATCTGTAATAGCTATTAACATGAAGAGCATGGCAGTTGTGATTGACAGCTCACGTCTCTTTGTTCATCATTTGCTATATAAAAAAATACGTCTAATTTTGCAATTCTACCTCACGATATCATATCACAAATCTCTAAATATAGGTCTGTATGAATGATGGCAATGTCCATGTCTTCGTCATCGGTCATGACTACCGCACAATTAATTAAACCCACCTGAGTAGCTTTACCTGTTGGTTTTGTTGACACTTACTGATTTAGCCTTTTCACATTATTAGATATAATGCTTTCGTATTAAAAGCCCTTTTTACCTGTACCTTATGACCAGAATTGCATGCAATTAATAAGATAATTTATTATTAGCTTGGCCACCTGGTGGCAATATTCGCTGTCTGGCTGCTTTGGAAACAGGTGACGTCGTCGTCGGTTGTGTTGATTCAAATCGTTGTCTGGCGACGTCATGTCTCGACTGACAACGCGTTATGCAACGGTCTTTTGTTGCATCCGTTGTGTTCGCAAAATGTTTTTCCTCTGTTTCGATGATGTTCTTCGTTCGCAGATGATGAGTTGTTGCTCTGCTGGCTAAATTTTGGACCAGGACTTCATCAATATGATTGATGTCCCAATCATTCATTTTATTTATTTATTTTTACTTGTTTCTCCATTTTTATAGTGGCGCACATTCAAGCTCTCTACTCAGAGGCGCTCCCGACTACAGCGTGGACACTGCATCGGGGTTTCACGCTGAAGCGCACGAGCAATTGCAAGTGAAGGACTTGCTCAAGGTCCCTATGTGGTGGTTTGAGGGTGGATTTGAACCTGGAACCCTCTGGCACAAAGGCACTTAACACTACTGAACACTACCACTACACCACCACATCCCATGGCTCAGGGTTGCCAATTGTCTGCAAATTTTGAATGCTTAGTGTAAATTTTCTCATATGTTTTAGTAAATTTTATGAATGTGTAAGAAATTTTCGAACTTGAATTTTTCTCTTGTTAGCAATCAGCTAACTGTGGCGCTATGAAAATTAAACATTTGGCCATAATTATATTTAGGTCTAACTTTGTGATGGCTTTATTTTCCTGAAGGGTTTTTGCAAGACTTTTTAAGGCTATAAAGTGAATTCTGCCACTGCTTGCAGTTTGGCAGTGCCAGTCCCAAGCCTTGATAGAAGAGGAGGGTGACGCTAATGATCTTTGCTATCACAAAATGTCTTTAAACTGAAACTACTTTTAAAGCTAATTATGCAGACTAGCTAAGAAGGATGGATGGGACTTATAGCTCTCAGTTGCAAACGTCTCTGTTTAGATTGCTAATCTGCCATTGGCTGTTTATATGTTTCAATGAACTGACCATCTGGATGTTAGTCTGATTATCTGGTTCATCCCTGTGCTGTTGCCTGATGCCTTTGTGTATAAACCGTTTTGACATCTCAAAATAGGTCAGGTCACCTCTGAATTAAGTGACCTAGTTGTGGAAGAGTTTGTATGTTCTCGGTGGATTGTTGATGTATTAAGAAAATATGACCGGAAAACTTTGAAAATCTTTGGAACTTTGTAAAATTAAGCCATGTGTTCTATATGTTTGCAATTCTTGTTGACTCAACCTGACCCGCTGCGCATATATTGATTCAGCTTATCAGAAATCAGTGCTATGGAAGTTTTGCCAATAAACAAGGATTGACTGTCATTTTTCAGATTTTTTTATCTCAGTAAAAGATATTTTCTATTAGTACAAATTTCCTTTTCGATTTTCTATTTTTGAAAAGGTGCCATACAGAAATTTAGGCACATACATAGATACATGCAAAACTCACATAAATGCACACCATACCTGCACACACATGCATGCATTCGTAGCTGAAAATTTGTAGCCATTGACCCATTTAACCCTGTACCAAGGCCCTTTTGGTAATTAATCCCACGTTGAAGAAGCTATCCTGATAATTAATCCAGTACTTTTTTATTGGCTAAATGACTACAGCTGTGTCTTGCATTGGGATAGTCCTGCACAGCAGCAGCAGCAACTCATGGCTTTCGAATGGTCGTCTTCCATTGGATGAGAGAGAGAGAGACTGTTGAGCAATGAACTGTACGTGATGAAGGACACCGAAGCGGAAAATTGCTACACAGTCCAAGGGTAATTGCAGCAGCAGCAGCAGCAGCAGCAGCAGCAGCAGCACGCCAAAGAAATCGTTGGCAGGGTTGGACAGAATGCAAGGCTCCCTGATTCATGGACCCAGTGAGGGTGGACCGGGTGGAAGGGTGGACCGGGTGAGGCGCAGACGTGACTCGAATGAATCCCTCCCAGGTCGTCGTCGTCGTCGTTGTCCGAATGGCAGTCGACGGACCATCGGACCATCCGCTGTGGATTTGACGGCAGTAAAGCACAGCAGCTTTGGCGGAGGCGGAGGTGATGCACGATGCTAAACGGTGTCAATTGATTGAGGTCGCCTGCTGCTGCTGCTGCTACTGCTGCTGCTGCTGATGCTGATAGGCCAGGCGTCATCACACGTGCATCAACTATCCGCTGGAGCAGAGGTCTGAGGTGGTGCTGGGTGTGGATGGACGGAGGGCTTGTGAGGTCGGCCGACAGAACGGTGCGGAGGAGGATTTACTTCAATAATTTAATCCTGGCCACGCTGTGTGGAGAATGACCTACGCTGCTGCTGAAGAGTGAGTGAAATCAGAGGATGGAATGGATGTGGAATGTGTGCCACGTTCAAACACACAATGTACTCCATGGGCTTTCGTTGTCATGGAAACCAAAATAATCAGCAGTATGTAATAATATTACGTAGTTTGTAAGAAACAGTTTATAGTCTTAGTTTGTAGGCTGCAACTGTTGATGTTAGAGGTCAATTGACTTCTGATAAAGTCACAAATCTGAGAGCTTAAGACCACAAGTTCACCCTAATATGAGTAAATTGAGTATCTGATGGGAAATAATTCTCCATGTGAAACGAGTATCCCAGGGAAATGATTCTATTAACACGACTATTCTTTTAGGTATGTCATATAAATCACGGTTGTCATCATGATTATGTAAGCAACCAGGAGATTACACGGAAAAGGTCAAGAACATTCTGCATAAGATATATATTTATACTGCTGCCCCAACAAAGGCATTTAAAATCTAAAAGAGGCACCAGGACATGGCTAACTCACAGGTCTGAAAAGATGCAACTTGTGATAGCCTTGAAATATTTTTTAGCAGTCTGAGGCAGAACAGTAAATTAAGTTATTAAACATTGTACCATAATCAGCAGCATGTAATAATATTATTATATTGATAAAATTGATAGGACAATTCCTATAATAAGACTATAATATTGCGATATTGTAGTAACAGTAAATGTTTGACTAGAAATAATTTAGCACTCTGACGATGTACTTCTCTGGATTCCAAGTCAAATTTTATATATTCTTGTCATATAATTATATGTCAAATATTTGATTGGGACATTTAGGACTCTTTACTGAATGCTGAAATTGATAATTTATTAGCCACATTAACTTCTCTGATCATGTAATGTAAATCTTCAAGAATTTCTCAGCGCCCACAAAAGCCACGTCAGGGAGACCAGCTTATTCACCGGCGCTATATCAAATCAAGTGCGCAATAGCCAGAGCTGCCGTTTTCGTTCCGGTGCCAGGTCAAAATCCGAGGAGGTCATGATGCCATGGTGTATCCTCTTTTAGGGTGTGTACATGATAAGACCAGAAAATGACTTGCAGTTTAGATAGCTTTGCATGTCAAACGAATGGAATCCAGAAAAAATTTACTTTCTTTGCTGCTTTCGCTGTTAATAAGAATTGAGGGAGGATTACTGCTCGCCGATGTTTGCCGAGGGCCTCTGATTGATTTGTATTTCTCTAGACTGCATCTGGGGAATCCAAAATCAGTTGCGCTAAACTATCTGTGTTTCCCCGAATTGGGAGGAAACATGCGACTCGGATAACTCGGTTACAGTCTGGACTAATGCGCTTCTGCTGTCGTTCTCAGGATCTGATGGAATCTAGTCAGACGAATCTAGTCAGACGAATCTAGTCAGACGAATGGCTGCGAACATGTCTCGACTCACGTCTTAAGACACACTGCTCTGTGGAATAACTAACAGTGGTGCCATGTAGTCATAATGAAATAAACTTTATACTAGTAATAAATCGGTTGTCAAGACTATTCCCAGTTTATTCCTGTGTGAATCCTTATTTACGCTCTGAACCGACTTCCAATTTGATTGCATCTTTGAAGAAAATGAATACTGGTGAAAATGAAGTTGAATTGTAGATGTTAGAACTATTTCCATTTTGAGTGCTTGTGCACAGAAATTGTGATGAACTAAAAGCAGAGATTTCTGTTTATCTCCTGTCTCAAATAGACTGGGTTCTGCCACCAAGTGGTTGAGAATATTTGGAATTCTGTCGGTGTATCAAAATATTCATGAAATTAATGAAAGGGACTAAAATACAGTTCACACACGGCTATGTATTTTCCTAGCTTTTCATTTCTTACAGTTGACCTACTATGACATCAATCACTTTATGAATAGCAGTCGTGAGAATCCAAGATCTTTTAATTAAATCATAAAGCATATTTTGTGGAGATATGGTTTTATCTTGTCTATAATCATTGTCCTATTATTGGCAGGACTCTGCAGTTATTGTGCAGTGTAAATAACATCTGCTTCTAAAGACTTTTTATTTATAAGTTTGTTTATGATAAGCTTTATTTTAGAGTATCTTGTCACCAGCAGTAATTTCTGTAAAATTATATGAAGCACCACTGGATTTCCTCAACAGAGTCAACATTGTGAAACTGGAGACCAACACTTCCGGCTTTTTGACAGTCCATTCCTATCAACATTGACTCGATTGGAAGTGTGGCCGTTAATTTCAGACAATTTAATTTATTGCCTGTTTCCAGTTCGTTTCTTCCTGTCCAGTTCCTGGAATTAATCAATTTCCTCTCCTTCATATCATCATCATCGTCTTTGTCATTGTCTTTGTCATTTACCACCATCATCATCATCATCATCATCATCATCATCATCATCATCATCATCATCATCATCATCATCATCATCATCATCATCATCATCATCATCATCATCATCATCATCATCATCATCATCATCATCATCATCATCATCATCATCGTTGTCACCATCACCATCATCTTCACCTTCATCTTCCTATTCGGTTTCATTTTTTTGTCTTTTGCATCAACTGCAGAGGCAGAGGCAGGAGCTGCAGGATCATCAGCTGCTGCAGAAGCATAAACTGCAATGCCAGCAGCATTAGCTGGAGGCGCCACATGAGCAATGCCCATTCGTCTTTTTCTCTTCATTCCATTTCTTGTGATTTACGTGATTTCATGACTGTTCAGTCATGTCAACGACCGTTCGAATGCCTTTCTTTGATCCCAATTTCCATGGGAATATTTCTGATCCTATTTCTGATCGTATAAAACGGATTTTTAAAATGAAGATTGACGGTTGGTGGCCTGAGAGTCTTGTTTCGAGATCTCATTCAGTTGTCTCTTTCCGTGGCTAGTACCCGGCTTCCTTCTCACAAAACGATTTTCAGTTGCTGAGGCTTTATTCACTACATACTAATTCTAAATGCAATTAATCTTTGCAAAAGACAAATGGCCACGCTTTACAAATAACAATGCAGCAGGAAGCACGATGGTGACAAATGGAAAAATCAAACAATGTATCATGTTGTCTTTATAGATATATACAACGCCTCTTGCAAAATAAATGTTCAGAGGTGTTTCCAGCATGGAAAATACATTAGAAATTCTTGAGAAAGAAATGCTTTTAAAGAATGAGAGACTGATGAGAAAAAACAAGTCATTATTTGTTTTAGCCCTTAGTTTAATAGAGAGGAAGGTCATTTCAACTGGAGGTACCAACCACAGCAAACGCTCAATGTTGGGCAAGAGCAGTTACGGTCCTAGGAACACAAAGATTAAAATGGTCTGCAGTATGCAATCTGCAAGTATGTAGTATGCAAGAAACAGTTTAAAAAAATAGAGCTTTGATGTGCTATTTGATATAAAATTTGCTGCTTTACTGTTGGTCTTCAACTGTTCATGAGATTTTCAAATGACAGCACATCTAAATGATAACTGATTTCTTCTTATAAATGCCGCAGGATATGGAATTATGGTAATTCATTGGTGTTTTTATACTTCATATTGCGTCTCGACGATGAATGATTTCTTCTTATGCAGCTGAATATGGAATTATGGTAATTCATAAGAATGCACCCTTTCCATCAATAACTGATCGGTCCCTGCTGTCTCTTTTCCAATGCATCCTCTGTCCTCAAATGTGTGTGTGTTTGCGGACAGCTGCCAGATTTATGGGTAGAATTTGAAATGCGATCACGTTTTTTGAATATAAACACAATTTATTTCATTGTCAATGTACCAAGGTGAAGATTTTGACATGGGTCAGCTGGGTTAGATTTCCTCATATTGCAGAACCCTGTGTTAACCCTTTACGCGTTCATTTTTAAATTTTAAAGCCGTTTTCAGCTGATATTCTCGGGGCAAACGGGTAAAAGATTAACTTAGTATCTTGTGCTTTGCTGGTTGAAAACTCCTCTGTTCCTCCGTTTTGATATGAAAAGTGAAATAGGTTGACAGTTCATTCGTCATCACAATGACAGTGTAAATTCAGTGTGACAGTATTCATGATTAACACATTGGCCGCCTACTACGAGTTAACTCGTAGTAGAAAAGTCTCCCGCACACGCCTACTACGAGTTAACTCGTAGTACGATCCATAGTGAATTTTTGGCGAATTACGCGAACGATGACGCACGCCCGATAATTCTGATGACGTCAGGTTTGAACCAGATATATTTGGTGTCTAGCCTTTTTCCAGAGGAGTGGGGTCGAGTGAGGTACAGTGGGGCGTGGATGGGGTGGGGATTGGATGGGTGGAACCGGGGTTGGGTCGGGGGTGGGGGCGGTAGGACCAGGGTGAAAACAGTGAAACATACATTTCCATGATTTGCGTAAGTTGATCATTTTGTGGGGGTGGGGCGGATTGGGGTGGAGAAATGGTGGGGTGGGGTTGAACGGATTTGGGGTAAAGGTGGGGTGGGTTGAACGGTTGGGTTTGGGGTCGGAGTGGGTCGGGTAGGGGCAAAGTGGGGAGGAGGGTTGGGCGAAAAACCAAAATTTACTCCAGGCCGGAGATGTTTGGGGACGGGGTGGGGTGGGGTGGGGTGGGTAATGCGGGATTGGGCGGGGTGGGGCAAAGTGGAACGAGGCGGGGGAAGGGGTGGGGTTTGGTGTAATGCGTCCATGGTGGTGGCATATTGAGACCGGTGTGAAACAATGGTGGCATATATCTATTTCTTCATAAATTTCCAATGTTGAGCGTCTTGCGGGATGTGGAAGTGTGGGGAATGGGGTGGGCCGGACTTTGGGTGGAGGTGGGGTTGGATTGGACGGTTGTGGTATGGGAATCGAGTGGGCCGGATGGGGCAAAGTGAGACGGAGGGTTGGAAAAATATCAAAATTTGCTCCAGTCCGGTGTGGATGTATGCTGGCGAGGAAGGGTTGGGTTGTGTGGGGCGGGGGTGGAGCGGGGTGGGGTGGAGGCGGGTGGAGCAGGGATGGGGTGGGGCTTAGTAGGATTCGGCCATAGTGGTGGTGCGGTGCTACCGGTGTGAAAAAATATTATATTTTATGATTTTCATACGTACGCCATTTTACACGGTGGACGGGGTGGAGGGGTGGGGAACGGGTGGGGTGGAACAGAGTTGGGGTAGAGGTTGGGTAGGGTTGGACGGTTATGGTATGGGGTTGGAGTGGGCTGGGTGGGACAAAGTGAGGAGGTAGCCTGGACGAACAACTAAATTACCCCAACGGGTGTGGCTGTATGGGGCGAGGTGGGGGTGGGGAGGTGGTGCGGTGTGGCGAGGAATGGGGGTTAGGTGGGGGATGGGGAGGTTTGGTGGGATGCATCTAGGGGGGTGGTGAGGTGGAACCGGGTGAAAATGAAGTGAAACATTAATTTTTTCATGAATCTCATATGTTGATAATTTGGCGTCTTTCGCTTGGCGTAGCGGTAATAATAGTCGTGGCGGTCAATGTGTTAAAGATGAACTAATAATTTGATGATTTAACCTGCATGGCACAGTAGAAAGAGCAGTATACATTAGGGTGTCCCACGATTGCAAAGGAAAAATATTTTTCTTGAAACTTGAAATGCAGTCCCTCCAAAAAGTTTCCTTATGGTCCTATGATAATACCTGCCAAATTTCATGACATTTAAAAAATATTTAGAGGTCCCCCAAAGCTCATATAATTTGTGCATGTCGTCACAAATTATACGTAAGACGTCACTGAGTTTAAATTTTTCGAAGGTCCACACTTTGATCCCACTAGCGTGCTTATGTATTGCTTAATACCATTATATAGCTCTGAAATACTGAAATCTATATTCTACAAACATGCAACCTTATTGTGTTTGTGAATGAAGTTTTTAAGCATAAGGACGACAGTTAAGCTCTCGAGCAAACCAATGATGTAAATCTGTCGTGCACTGGGATTTCAGGCTGCTACCTCTACATGACAATCATCACTGGAGTGAGTATGGATAAGGTTAACAGATTGTCAGCCTAATTTCTTCTCTAGTTGGTGGAATTACTAACATTTTGGTGTGCCAAAGTTGACCAATAGACCAGGACAGGAATCAACGGTTGCAGTTTGGAACTGTTGAAGTCGTGGCAGTGTTATGCATTAATTATTGGCAAATGCTTTGAGACACCGGCCTTGAATAACTGCATATTATGATATTAAATAGAGCTTGCAGTGCCTTGCACCCTTCTACATCAGCCATCAGTTGTAACATCTTGTTGACATCACAGAAATCTTAAGTCCAGTTGCCTGGTGCATTCTTTGTGTCCTTGGTAAAGTTTGTCCATCAATGATCTGTAATTAAGCTCTGCAAGCCATTTAAAGATGATTGCTCCAATCTGGTTCACCATCAACCAAACGCTTGACCAATGCTACTGCAGCCTGCATCTCACAAATCATAGGAATTCGTTACTGAACAGCTTCAGCGAGCCCATCCTCTAATTATGAAATCAAGAATTTCCTCAGCTTTTGGTATCCATAGTTGGATTGAGCAATTCTGTAGCATTTCGCAAGCCTGGTGCCCATCACAGAGCGAGTTGGATGGGTAAGGCAATATAGATCGAATTGCTCTTTACGATGGAAACGAATCACATATACAGTTGATGACTGAACTGCAGGGTATCCAACTCCAACAATTCTCAGATTTGTGGTTGACATCTACAGTCAGGCGGTGTTCTCATGTAGAGTCACTGCTCTCATTGAGTTAATCCAAAGCTTTATAATTCTGAGGATGCTGCTCTAGACGACAAGTCTGAAAATGATGCAACATCATTCTTGGTAAATATGATAGGCTATAAGAGATCTGGTCTCCGACCCTCAGAAATGAGGATGAACAGCATCAGCATCATAAGAAATAGCAATTCTCTCTTTCTTTCAGTGATTGTCTCGTCCATGTGGAATAATGGGGTTATCTCTTCCTAAAAGTTTTTCTCGAACTATACTGCGTTCAATTATAGTTTTCTCGAACTTTCAGTGAAAGAGTGGCGAGATAAGCTTAGCCAATCATTTAAGACCATGTGTGATTTTTCATAACTTAGTAAATGTTGAACGAACATGATGCAGCTCTGATACAGAATTTCAGTTCAACAATAACGAAAAACGAAGATCAGAGACAATTTCTCGTACAAGTTGTCAAAACATAGGCACATGTTTTCTAACCGCAATCGTAACAATCTTGCTGACATGTATAGGCTTAAATGTAGAACGTAGAACTGAAGAATAATTTGAGGTATGTGCAATGTGCAGTGATGTAGAATAATCAGATCAGTATGAGAATAGTGAAAAAATAAAGGGCCAGACGTTGATTTGTGTGTAGCTGCATGGGGCGTGCAATTAAGACTTCACTGTGTGGTCCTAGGAAAAACTAGGGGTTGAACCCCTCATAATTTCTTACCCTGAAGCAGATGAAGGTATGAAGGAGTGAAAACTATGACTTGTTACATTATCAAGTGTTTGTAATGACAACTCCCAATGATTAGTTGTGAGTACACTGATACTGTGAAAGTCCAAAAATCTCGAATTTTTCTCGATTTGTGCATTTTTTTGCGTAATACTATACCAAAAATGTCCATTGTATCCAATACAGCTAGATACCTGCAAATTCTACCATTTAAGAGCTTTCCAATGGTATTAAATTTGTTATAATAGGATCAAGGGTTGGGATCTAAAGGCATTTAGAATTTGGACACATCAGGCGCAAATTATGTCAATATGGGTAAAATTTTGGTGGCTTGGGGGACCCCTAAATATTTTTGTAGTGTCATCAAATTTTATAGGTGTTATTATGGGACCATATGGAAACTTTTTAGGGGGACTGCATAAACAATTTCGAGAAAAATATTTTTTGGGACACCCTAGTATACATGAGTTCAAAAAGTTCTATGATTGCTTGAATGAAATAGCTGAAAATCAATAATTCAATCAATCTCATAAATTTATATAGAGCCCCTTCAAGATGACGAGTAGGAAAATAATTTAAGCACTTCTAGAACGAAAATTTTAAGATAAACAAGACCAGACTCACGGATGTTGGTATTTTCACGCTGGAGGCTCCACCTTCCGAAAATGTTACAAAATGGGCAAAATTAAATTACAATTAAATTACAATCACAATTTGAACTGAACGGACATTTTCTTTCTGCACCTCAATATATCGATAATCAAATGCCGTAAATTTGTTGTTTCGGAAGGAAGTAGTTTGCTGTGCTGTCGTTGATATAAATACAGTTTTATTGACTTATAGTGTTAGTATGAAGATGAAGCAGTGATAGCGAGAATTGTACACCACGCTTTGTTTTTTTAAGATGTACCTGTTTCGATTTCAACTAGGTTCTTGCAATAATTGACTGCTTCCATCTAGCAGTGGGCTGACATTGTGGTGTTGATCAAACCCTCATTCAGTTTGGTGCACAAGCATTTGAATTTTCACAAAGTGCATAACAGTGGTTGCATGGCGACCATCATGCCAGATTTGATGGACTCGAGGTGTATGCATGACTGAAGTCAATCTCTCATACAATAGACCTGGGATTCAACATGCATCACAGAGATGAATTTAAGCGTTCTTTATCTGCTTGGCCATTGTGACATCCTTTTCAGGGTCAGTAACCGAGTGCTGACTTAAGATGGGAGGTTTCAATAGTGTCATGTTGTTTTACTGATGTGGTCATGACAGTGTACGGTGTTGACCATTTCACCATTTCGTCATACACTGCCATCGCATGGTTTACTATTACAGTGCGGCCGTTATCATTGTCATCATCTCCAGAGCATTGCTGAATCCACGTCACGTTTCCAGCCTTTCCATTCCAGACTCATATTCATGCACACAGGTCAGACACCATCACTTAATATGTCCATCCGTGACAAGGGCATCCAACCGTGGTCTTCTCCAACCCCCTTGGGGTCGTCGTTATTATGTCAGTGCAAAAATGGCTGATGTTTTATGAGTGAAGTCTTTCCAGACGATCAATGTATTGCTTTTCCTCTCATCCTGCTTGATGAATATTATCGTATCTTTTACTTCCCTAGATGTCACTGCTGTTTGCAGAGTGGTGGTTTCAACGCAGTCAGTCTATGCTACATTCATTTGTGTTGATGTTAATGTCATGCGGCTTTCATTCTGCATTGTTTTAGCTGTTTAAGTACGTTTCCTTATCTTGCAGTTTCTTTTGATTGGTAGATTTGCGTATGTACTCAGTGTCCTTCTTATCTCCTTCGTCTTTGCTGCTCAAATTGATTTTGATCGTTTGTTTAATTATTGCTTATCGTTTTATTTATGTTCACTGATGATTGCTTTCTGCCCAGTGCCCATGTTCCTAGAACTTCCTTTGTTTTTTTGATGCTTAACACTTTAACGGATTGCTGCATTAGTCTCACAGTCATGTCTAGTAGACTCTCATAGCAGACTCTCACATTGTGACTCTTATAGTAATAGTAAACTCTCATAGTAGACTCTCATAGTAGACTCTCACATTGTGACTCTTATAGTAATAGTAAACTCTCATAGTAGACTCTCATAGTAGACTCTCATAGTAGACTCTTATAGTAGTCTCTCATGGTGGACTCTCATAGTAGACTCTCATAGTAGACTCTCATAGTAGACTCTCATAGTAGACTCTCATAGTAGACTCTCATAGTAGACTCTTATAGTAGTCTCTCATGGTGGACTCTCATAGTAGACTCTCATAGTAGACTCTCATAGTAGACTCTCATAGTAGACTCTCATAGTAGACTCTCAGTGCTCATGAATAACTGGTGCCCTGCGCTTGACTTTCGAGTGGCATTAGAAATTTGAAGATTACGATTACGATAGTTACTTAAGGTGTTACAGACTTGGGTGGTCACAGCAAGACTATGACCGCAAATATTTTAATTCTACAGTTTTATATTCACACCAAGACAAGCTGAGACATGTTAATTGCCAACACAGGAACTTAAGAATTGATCTTTCTTTACTTATGTCATGCTTTTTTGCTTGCGGCCGCTGGTTTCTTTATGTTTTCAATTTCTGATTGTGGTCGCCTCATAGTTGATTGATGGTCAGTCCTGATATATTATTATGACAGTTTTTAGGTTTATTTTAAAAATAGTGAACCCTGGAAGTATTAGTTATTGTGCTTGTTTATTATGTGCGAAACAGACATTCGTCTTGTAAACTCCATTTTACAAACTAACTTGAAACTATTCTTTTGACAAGTTCTTTTAAAGGTTATAATTCATAATTTTTCGGAGTTTTAATGACTTTTAATTCGCTATTTATTAATAAAAAAATTATAATTTAGTCCAACACCTAATTTAAGTTAAATTCAATAGACATGGACATTGGACAAAAGCAATGTTAAATATAATATATTCCATTTGATCAACTGCTTTTTGTGCCTGAAAGCCATGCGCCTATCAGGTTTTGCTAGGTACCAATAAAACGAACATAATAACAATATTAAACTTAGAAACTAAAATAGAGAGTTTTATGATAACGATGACAAAAATAAATAGGCCACACGCACACTAACTCATTTCAGCTACACTGTTGATTCCAACAAAGTTCAGGTGCACAATAAATTTATTTTCATAGAAGACTTATATATATTTTATGTCAAACAGTCTACAGTAATTCAGGATACATAGTGAATCATATATTTATTATTTATGTGGAAGAATAACTGACTAGCAGACAACCTCTGCAAAGACAGGAAAGCAGTGATTGTGGTTGGTGGCATTGATCAATTCGACTTTGTCATTGTGCCATGTTATTGCTGGTCATAAAATTATTTTGTTATACAAGTATCGAATAATTTTGTTTAGTAAATGAACATTATCAGACAGCTTATCAGTTATTATCATTAATATTTTAATCATCATCAGATAAAAGCACCTTCAGTTTTCTGTACAAGTTTGCATCAAGGGTAAAATTCATCTGACTTTTCTAAAAGTTGAATCTATTTTGCAGTTTTTTCAACCTAATGGTAAATGATAACAAAGACCTCTAAATGTCGGCATATTGTGCCCTTAATGCATCCACTACAATGGCTGCTATTCATCGAGAAAAGAATCCATTTTAAACTCTGCGTTAGAGTTCAATAAGTTCTGCGCTTTAACCAGCGAGCCATATATATTCCATGTCCTCTCCTGATGCAAATAGACCTTGCACTCAATCAGTGGACAATGTGACTCTTACTCTGTCCTGCACCCAAACAGTATTGCACTCTCGGGCATTCTCGGGGGTCGTTCAAAGCTTTGAAATTCACTGCCCCGCTGGTCAGTCCGGTCAGTCTGGTCAGTCTGTTCTGTCCGTGCTTTGATGTCATTCATGTGAAGACCCATCTCTTCTTGCTCAATTACCTACTGTCCATGGCTTCCGGTTTTTTGATGTATTGCATTCAACCTGGCTTCTCCAAAGCATTACGATTTTTTATTGCTATTTGACTTGAGGCTGTCAAGGCTTTCTTCTGCGCTGAATGAGCCTTAGTGCCGTGTAGAGTTTGAAGAAATGCGGAGATATTCATGCTTCAGATTGCTTAAATTAAATTAGCTGATGCGTGTCGTTAACAATTAGGCCTAGCTGTCATTGACAATTATTTACATTTTCTGGGAAGTTTGTTCTTTAACATACCGTAGTTCAATGCCCTAAATGACCTGCGCTCCAGGGTGCTCTACTTAAAAACTCTCTGATAAAGATGACACTAACTGTAAACCTAGATTACTTTACAAATGACGATAACTTCTGGTGGACTCTCATCTCTATGTTTATTATTCATCTCTATGTTTATTATTCATCTCTATGTTTATTATTCATCTCTATGTTTATTATTCATCTCTATGTTTATTATTCATCTCTATGTTTATTATGGTTTATTATTCATCTCTATGTTTATTATTCATCTCTATGTTTATATTCATCTCTATGTTTATTATTCATCTCTATGTTTATATTCATCTCTATGTTGTCACTGATTGCGGTTTGTCACTCAGGTTTCAACGAGCAAAGATATATAATTATAATTATATGATATCTTAACATATCCATTATGGTAAACTTATGCACAAAGGTCTAGTGAGCTCCTTGAATCCTTTCAGACTTAAGGCTATAGTAGAGTGAACCTCACAGCCTTAGTTCAACTCTGTCATACAAAGTTTTTAGCTATCCAGGAAGTCAAATGGAGAGAGCATTGTTGACATTATTGTGATCTTCCCTTGGATCTCACTAGGTTTAATTGACATTGCAAACTTAACACAAAAACACATTCAATCGACCTGATCTGCATAGTTAATTTAATTGCAATGCTATATACCCTTTGGTTTGTCTTTTGCATCTCTAAACATTCACATAGCGTGAGAGTTTGCCATTTAAAGCCTGATTTCTTTAGACTGTTGTTCTGCATCGAACTGTCTCGTCCATACTAATGTTCCATTGCATGTCTTCGAATATACTGCTAGTCAACATCTCTCGCAGATATTCAAAACTAATTGTTTCCTTGCCTAAAAAACCCATCTTCTTTACGTCTTCTTTTCACCTAAACCTTTCCTGAAAGGTTAGAGGTCATGGGTCCAACTATTACATCAATTACGTATCAATTTCTCATTGCACGAAGAGTCATTCCCATCTGTACAGAGTTTCTAGAATTTCCATTATTGTGATGTTGGATATAAAATAAATAAGAATAAATATTAGAATAAACTGTGCAGTTTTAAATGCTGAGCAGTACAACAAGATTTCATGGTCATCAGTAAGACATTTGAGTTCCTAAATTTTATTTGCGTGTTCTAGGCTTAGACTGTACTCGAAATTAAATACATCAGACTGAGACTATGCAGATGTGCTTACCCTTTTTAGTGGCAGTGTTCAATTTTTGATGCAACTATCCAACTCTGGTATAGCTTTTGCCTTTTGGTAAGAGTAAATTAATGGTTCTGTGCAAGTCTTGGTAAGAGTAAATGTAATAGAGAGGAGAGGGCAAATAGAGATTTATGTAGTGGCTGGAAGACTCCACCAGGAGAATTCCTACGTCTGCTGTGCTCTGGATTTGATGCTGTGTGAACTCATCAGTCTATTATGTCTCCATTTGATCATTTGCCAGTGTCAACTGTGTCATGGTATACAGCCATTGGTGCTTTAAATGTGGTGGTCCAGTTGTCTTCATGGAAGATCATGTAATTTCTCGTAGCAACATCTTAAATGGTGAGAATGTTGCAATAGTCAATTAGGCCCATCTATAAAAGATATGATCCAATATTAAAATTTTTTGCTATCACAAGACTGTTTGAAACAAAGATGAAACCGAGAATCAAATAATTAATTGGCAAGTCTGATTGCCTTCTCATTCAATGTTTTACCTCTGTTCCTTCCATTCATTCTTCCACAGGAGCAGCTAATTCTCCGACAGATTGATCTGCTAGGTTCCATCAAAATGCTGATATCCTGTGCTTAAGGGATGATAAATCTTTGATGCTATAAATAGCAGTTATTGTGTAAAAATCGGTTTCAGCAACATATATCAAGGTTTTCACAGAATTAGGTGAAATAATTGCAATTACGGTTGAGACTTTAGAGGCGTAGAATTATGCTTCTTTTATCTTGCAGCCAGTGGAATGAGTTCTAGTAATTGCATGAAATTTTGATGAAGCATATTCCAGTGACTTCATAACTGGATAGAAACTGATTTCTTCTATTTCGATTTATGACATTACGTGTTGTGTGCCATTACGTGAAAGCTTTTAAACGTGCTCATCATTTTTAGTTAGTTTGGGTGGACTTCAATTTGATTGTCTAAAGAATTGTCCAGAGTCATAATTTTGTAGCTGCTTTTTTCATGGCCAGATGGCAGCAGTTTACAGCGGCGTTCTGCGCTGTTTTTTCGATGCGCTTCTCGTTGCAATGTGCACTCGCATAAATCATGGATTGTTTCATTCTAGACGGCTTTCTGCATCGTGTTTTATCGATCGGGCGCCCCTAGCGGACATACATCAGCATTTTCCCTGTTGAGTTCCTCTCTTAACCAGGGAATCAATTCATTCGGCCGTTGGTCCGTGTGCCTCTTCGCGTCATGCAATCCACCAGCTTGCAGTGTTATGTTCCATTTCATGTAACATAATCTACGAACTTCTATGTTGCCACTCTTGTAACATGCAAGGGGTTGATACTGATGTCTGACATGGTGTGTAACGTCTGTGTAACATAGGCCTAACTAACGTTCCTTTCAGCTGATATTTAGCTGCACTCAGGTGCACATAATATTCTTTACCAACTTCATTTCAAGCAATATATATGAAATTATGCATGTATTCAGCAATATATATATATATATATATGCATGTATTCAGCAATATATATAATTATATATGCATGTATTCAGCAATATGATGATGCTGTCCATCCTCATTTCTGAGGGTCGGAGACCAGAGACAACGACAGCAGCTTCCTCCATTCCTCTCTGTCCTGCGCCCGTCTGACACAGTCCACAGGTGGTAATCCGGTCCAGTCACAGACATCATCCATCCAGCGCCTCCTTGGTCTTCCCCGTGCTCTGGTACCCTCAATTCGTCCTTGTATTAGCAGTGTCGATATGTTGTCTGCCCTCATCAGGTGTCCGAAGTATCTCAGTTTCCTTTTTTGCACCCTCTACAGCAGTCTCTTTTTCGGCCGCAGCTCCGCCAAAATCGAGGCATTTGTTCTGTGTTCTTTCCAGTCGACCTGCTTCATTCTTCTATACGTCATCATCTCAAATGCCGTCAATCTTCTTCTATCCGCCGCCTTCAGGGTCCATGCCTCACTTCCATACAACGCCACCGACCACACCATCATCTCCATAACCCTCCTCTTCAGCGCATTCCCGACCGAACGATCTTTCCACAGGCAGTCCAGTGACCCCATTCAGCAATATACTTGCATGTATTCAGCAATATATATATATATGCATGTATTCAGCAATAGCAGGAGAAGAACAGTTGTGAATTCTTCAAGACATCAAACACAGCTGGCTTTCTCAAGATTTCTTTTCAACCAAAAACTGTCAACTGATGTCACTATAATTATCGGCGTTCACTGCGACTAAGACTAGCGCTTGATTGAAACGAATATATTAACGAGAGGTTGTATACTCGCTGCAATCTGAAATTATTCGAGAGGGTGCTAACTCTTGTAGATAGCTACATGTGTTTAAATTATTATTTTAGATGACTGAATGGACAGATTAAGAACCAAAATGTCCGTCGTGTAATGTCTTCATTTCGTTGTATCTGTCGGTTGGGTTGTTGCGTTATTACTTTGCACTTCCTGTTGATTTGTTGTTGTAATGACACTTGGAAGAACGGAAGTCTTATGACACATTTTATCATGAGGGAAGAGGCACTGGGTGGCAGACAGCGAGAATGTAATTATCAGCTTGATTTATGATGCAGTTGCATACAAGAACACATAGTGACATAGATGCAATGTAGGAGAGATGAATGTTTTGGTGCTGCAGCTGTTGCTGTGTAAAAAGACTTAAGTGACACTAGGAAACACTAGAGAAAAGCATGTATCAATTATAATCTTGTTTACTAAGGTCTAAGGCTGCCTCTAGATTCTGCTTGTTATCAGGGTTTAAAGTGTGCCTGGACGGTCATGGACGGTGTCCATGCACTTGTTTTAAAATCTGAACGCCGTCCAGCCACTTATTGGCAAGCACAGACTAGAAAGGTAAGGGGTGTCCAGGCACTTCTTTTGGAAAGATAAGGGGCGTCCAGGCACGTATTTTTCCACACTTTAGGCACTGCTTGTTATCATGGCCTGAAAATAATTAGCATAATTTTTGTGACCGCCCACTGTCTCAGCTTTCAGAGGATACCAAGTTCTATAAGGATGAAAGGTTATATGACCGATGGCAATGATTTGAAAATGTACTACAAAGTCCGATTTTGACACTTTGAAAAGATACAACATTCACAAATGAAATTAGTTTAAAATATTTCCAGACAGATTTTAGCTTTGACACTTGGCGAATAATAATTAGATAATACAATGTACTATACGAAAATGCAAAAAAGGTAGAAATCGACCTCTGAACCCAGTCACTCAAATCGGTCATTATCTAAAAATGCTATCTTGCAACATGAGCCTGGTTTTGCCAGGTCGCATCACAAATTTGCATTTAGAAACATCTATTAAAAGAGCTCATTTCTTAATTACCTGCCAGTCCTGCCTGCTAAAAACTGTAAATGTGACCACTAATTTTTTCCCTTCAGCAAGAATATCTGAAGGCACTGGGAAATGGACATTATCCCCCTAGAGACATTATCCCCCCAGATATTATCCTCCTGGATAAAATCCCCTGGACATTATCCCCCTGGGGTAGGACATTATCCCCCCGGTCTATGATACCATCACCTAAAAATGATGCAAAAAATACAAGAATAGGTTTATATTTGTATTTTATGCATGAAAATTATACATAAGCAAATCTACAAGAATATGTTACATAGGCCTATAAATGGCCCTATATATTAGCATATAAGCATTAAGACTATAGGTAGAAATATACCCTTAAGAATATATTATTAATTTATTACACTAGTCGTCAAATGTTCCTGACAAATGTAGTTCATGGGAATGTTCATTGGATGTTAGGGACATTTTGCAAGTCTCTAACTTAAGTCGCAAGCAGCATTAAAAGTCGTAATTGTGGACCTAGCTGACACTAACAACTCCTTGTGTTAGAAATGAATAACTAAATGACGCTAACAAGCCTTTAGTTTGCATCTGAATGGCAGTACTAGTAGCCTAAGTCTTGTCGGTGACGTCATTATTAGCTTTACTAAGTTGACATAGTGATCAAAACAAGGGCAATTAAGCTTTATAAACTACATGAAGAAGCAGACTAATTGCACAGAGGGGGATTTTGTTCGAAGGGGGGAAAAAATGTCCTATGCAAAATTGTTTTTTTTTATCCGGCACAGTCCGGGGGAGATAATGTCCAGGGGGGATAATGTCCTACAATCGAAGGTACCTATGGCATTGGCTGCATGAGTCAAGTGTGGAGTGATTCATGTGACTTTTTGCAGGCCGTTTTCCTCAAGTATGGAGCGAAGTTGATGGAATTCACAAGTGTGTATGCAATCAGATAAGATGGATTATTGGATTGATAAAGGTAAGGTTTTTATTGAAAATGATTAAAAGATTGTGTAGCGGGAAGGAGAAGTGAATGGTTCAAGGTAATAGATCTGAGAAAGATCATAAGATAGACAACAATGTGAGTTTGGCATGCAGGTTGAGCAATATTTTTCTGACTAACATCAAAGAAATTAAACATCGATCTGTACTGAACATCGAATCCAAAAGTTTGTTGATCTATTAGCAATGACAAGTTTACTGTACAGTGAAGTGAGGATAGTTTCAGGGAAGTGATGTTTGGTATGGGCAGAACGGTCTGGATTCGGAGGTTGCTGGGGCTAGATAAAGGCATCGGACACCTACGGGCGCTGAGCCCACGGTTGCTGCTGCTGCTGATGATGATGATGGTGAGGCTAGATAGCCAGTGAGGCAAAATAGAGCCACTGGTTCAGATAGTTCAGAAAAGACAGAGAGATTTGAAAAAAGTTGAACTCTAGTTGTAGAATTTTCATTGTCTGCGATTTTCAGTGATGGTGTAATGAATGAATTTTTAGAAAGAGAAGAAAAATAATATTGGTTAATAGAGACAGGCTGGTGTACAATACAATACAACTGCAATTTGATATTCCTCTTCTCACAAAGCTCAGAAGTGCACCAGGGCTGTTTTTAATGAATTTTTAGAACTCCACAACCCCTTCTTTCCTTTCCCATCCTCCATGGTAAATTACTTCCAGTCGGAGGACTATGACCTTTTTTGCTAGTTTTAACTGTACAGAAGTGCTTCTGCAACTGCACAAGTCCAGCACATTTTGTGTACAACTAGACGCTAAAAAAAGCCCTGAAGTGCACACGCACCTCGCTGGCGCAACTGTAATTTTATTGCAGAGCAATTGTGAGTGATGGTCTGATGGAGTTGCTCAACGTCCGGTACAGAGTAACCGCCTCGGATGAGGATCGAACCCGTACTCTCCGCATTACAGGTCGACCGCTCTAACCAATTGGCCAACATGTGTATGTATGTATATGACCATTTATATTGCACCTTAACAAGGATCTCACGAAGGCATGCCTGAGTATATCTGGAACAGAGGTGTTTGAAAAGTCTTATGAGTTAAGGAGGTTTGGATTATATCTATTACTATCGATCATTTATATACCACTGTTATTCTGCTGTGATTTTACTGTCTGATCATTCATCTCCACCTGCTCAGCACTGGATCTTTTACAGTTTTTGAATTCAAATTCTCCCGATGTAATTGCTCAAATATAGCCAGGGACGCAGTGCCGAATATTTTGACCGAAGTTTTTAAAGGATTACAAGTTGTCCAGTTTCATTCTGTTAATGGGATCATTGTCATCATCCATCATAGTTCCCTGCTTCCCGGCTGATTCTCTGCCAAACACTAAGTTATGCCGCAGTCGAACTCAATCCTCTGAGCACCGCCGCGTTCGACAAACCGCTCGCATCAGACGTGTTCTCATGAATGAAATTTTGTGTTAATATTCCTCTTTCTGACCGATGGCTGATTGGGTGTTTTTGGCGCAGGACAGAAGCCGACCTCGTCTGTCGCGGACTCGTGCTGGTGGTGCTGGCGCATCTCTTCCATTAGGCGTGGTGCATCCATCTGCACGGACTAATAAATGTCATTTGTTGCGCTGGTCAAGACTGTTGCTAAGCAAACTCCTCTCGCTAGCTTCTGTTCATGAGTGACAGTGCAAGTTAATGCGAATGCGGTCAGTATGCGGTCAGTATGGTCAGTTAGTCGGCGGCCGGGGAAAAGTGGTCGGTTTTTTTGCGTTCAATTGGAAAACTGGCTGTTGACGTGGTTCGGGAGAGGACGAGGTAGAACTGGAGCATAATGTAAAATTAATGCAGTGATCGTTGTTGTGACTGATGTTTTCATAGGAATGTGTGCATTGTGTGTGCACTATGCACTGTATGCAGTGTGCATGTATGTTACAGTGTTCACTGATGCCTGTTGATCTTTGTACGTTATTTTTTTATGCCAATAAAATATAATCAATGCCATTTATTTATTTATGCACTCTTGCATGTAGGCCTATGTATGTGCGAAAACAAGTGTATTTTTACAACACAAAACGAATGCAACTGTGATTTGATAGCGTCTCCATATGATGTTGAGAGGTGCTTATTGAATCCAGGCAACCATTTGAAGCCATAATTATTTAGACTGGATGAGGAAAGTTTTTCAGTTTAGAATGAAAGACAGTCTTGTCTTCACTTTGCACATATCATCATGTGTGTCACATCGAAAAGAAGGAAAATATCGATGGGTCGACGACCTCTGGTCTCATGCATAGAGTGCTGCACTCAATGCATTTGTCAGATGGTCTTTGTACAGCTTTGCCTGAAAGGAAACTGATCGATTTAAATATTCTCTTCCGCATGGATTTCATGGCAATAAGATCAACCTGCCCGTCGTTGTGAACTTGAGGTGGTAGAGGTTCAAAATGGATGGACAGGAAACATTGAATGAAGCCAGCCAAAAACCAGGACATGTGCTAGGAAAAAACAAACTATCAGATCTATGATTGTCCTGTCTATGTCTGGTTAAAAGTATTCTGGTGCTGCCACTGCGTGTGACCATCAAAGATAAGTATGATGGCAGATTATCAGCTTCATCATAATCAAGTCCGCAAGAGCTAATTTGCTTGGTCAGTGTCAGTGCCAGGTCAAGATCTGGGGGTGGGATGAATCAAACCGTGGAGATATCATGGGTCTACAGCGGAAATCATGATGATGGTTACGGGAATCTGCGTGGCATCAGAATTAGAATGGCATCCTTTTTTTTAAACTGTTTGATTTAGTCTTGAGTTAAATATATACAGGGAAGCATGAATGATGATGGTGAGAGCAATAGTTAGAACAGGAGATGAACAGCATAGATTAAGCATCCATTTGATGAATTTAGGAAATGAGAGAGTCTGAGAGTTGTGGTGTTTCACTGATAGATCTTACCCTGCTTGTTTACAAACGAACAGAAGCGATAATGATGATGATGATGATTGATGATGATGATGATGATGATGATTGATGATGATGATGCTGATGATGATGATGATGATGATGATGATGATGATGATGATGATGATGATGATGATGATGATGATGATGATGATGATGATGATGATGATGATGATGATGATGATGATGATGATGATGATGATGATGATGATGATGATGATGATGATGATGATGATGATGATGATGATGATGATGATGATGATGATGATGATGATGATGATGATGATGATGATGATGATGATGATTGATGATGATGATGATGATGATGATGATGATGATGATGATGATGATGATGATGATGATGATGATGATGATGATGATGATGATGATGATGATGATGATGATGATGATGGAACAATTACTTGAAGCAAGAAACTTCATATGCACTTTTCCAGCTGATCAGGCATTGATGATTGGATGTGAGTTTATTGCTATGACATTCCACTGGACAAGAAGAGACATTTCGACTTTGAATCGACAAGAAGACACTGTATACTTTTGTATAGATGAAAGGCAAAAACTGAGATGCCTAGAAATGAAACGACTTCCCAGGGAAAGTGGTCGGCTTGTTTCCGATGGGAAGACGGAGAGAAAACGAGATGACAGGATAACAGAGATCGCTTCTGTGATGGAAAACTAGTGGGAAGAATAATGGGAGAGGGAAGACTGGAAAGGAATGTGTGCATTTCGGATGCATCGTGTTTGCCGTGAGATTGGCAATAAAAACCATGGCAACACAATTGCAAGGAAAGGGAAATCTTGCTTGACTGTATGAGGTTAAGACGGACAGGCAGCCATTGACGCTGGACTCAAGTGAAGCCTTCTGTAAAAACATATAAGGAAGAAGAAGTTGCGTGTCCTTCTCTTTACAGAGATCCATTGCACACCGTCTGTCTCATGTGCTTCTGTCTCATGTGCTTCAACTGTAATGCTTTGTGTATATAGTGCTGCCGCATGGTCAATGCAAATTTATACAAGTGTATGTAGAGTCACAATCAAGCATCAGAACAAGAGCTGTTAGAGATTAACTTGCAATTTTAACACTTAATACTTTTACAAATTGTGATGATGGAAATTGAAAGTTACATTTACAACTGTTTTGGCGTAATCTTACGAGTATCCTTCTGAGATTTAAATCTGCATCAGTTTTTTTTGTAGAGCTTCTCTATAAGGTTACTGGCTAAGGTGAAAAAATCTGTATAATAGTCGATTTTCAATTTATCTGACGCAATGGATATAGATTGATATTCAATCTCTTTCTGTTGTTATATTATTGCAAGGTCGAACTTTGACTCATGCTAGAATCAATCAGATGTTTCTTATCTGTGTGTGAGTAATACTTGAGAGAGAAAGAAGCAATGACACAGCCAGAACAAGACGAGAGAAGGAAAGGAAAGGACAGGAAAGGGAAGACGAGAAAAGGAAAGGACAGGAAAGGGAAGACAAGAAAAGGAAAGGTTAGGAAAGGGAAGACAAAAGAAGAAGAGGAAGGAAGGAACAGGGTCGATTATAGTTTTGTGGTGTAGAATAGATATGCACACATATTTAATGCACACATATTTAACGCACACATATTTAATGCACACATATTTAACCACACATATTTAATGCACACATATTTAATGCACACATATTTAACGCACACATATTTAATGCACACATATTTAACGCACACATATTTAACCATGTGTTTTATCTGAAATTGATCAGAAGTCACCATATCAGATGAGAATAGATAAGATTAAGATTAGAGTGGTTTAGTCTCTAGGAGAATGATAAGTAACATAAGTTGACTGATTTTAAAGTCCAAGCAACTTTAGGAACCATAGATGTAGGCCTATGTTGTCTTCTAGAGAGGGTTTATATAAAAAAGTTATACGTGATCAACGATCAATTTTTTTGTGAGTTACCAAAACAAAAAATAACCAGATACATAGAAACTTACCATTATCTCTTCTGACCTGGAGGACATTGCTCTGATTGTTTTTTTAACTTTTCATTTGGTTTGAGCTCACTTCACGTGTCTTGACAGTCGTGTTTGTAGAAAGAGCTTTATGGTCATTGGCCGACATAGACTTGCAAGGTAGCATCTGATCACAGTTCAATTGAAATGCTCTTGATAGACTGTAAGCTTCGCTTCTTATGTTTTGGCATGGACCGCTGCTTTTCTTGACAGCTTTGAGTACCAGGTTTGAGATCTGCCGCAGCAAATTGGTAAAGCATTTAATTTGCCAACGTTATTTGGGAAAACCTCCTAGGTAGACATATGTCACTGAGACAATTCAGATTAATAAAACCTCCTAGGTAGCCATATGTCACCGAGACAACTCAGATTCATAAAACCTAGGTATCTATATAATTATGACTGAGACAATTCAGATTCATTAAACCTCATAGGTAGCCATATGTCAATAAGACAATTCAGATTCATTAAACCTCATAGGTAGCCACATGTCGCTAAGACAATTCAGATTCATTAAACCTCCTAGGTAGCCATATGTCACTGAGACAACTCAGATTAATAAAACCTCCTAGGTAGCCATGTAATCATGACAGAGATAATTCAGATTAATAAAACCTCCTAGGTAGACATACATGTATGTCACTGAGACAATTCAGATTAATAAAGCCTCATAGGTAGCCATATGTCACCAAGACAACTCAGATTCATAAAAACCTAGGTATCTATATAATTATGACTGAGACCATTTAGATTCATTAAACTTCATACATGTAGGTAGCCATATGTCACTGAGAGAATTCAGATTAATAAAACCTAGGTATCCATATAATCATGACAGAAATAATTCAGATTCATTAAACCTCATAGGTAGCCATATGTCGCCGAGACAACTCAGATTAATAAAACATTCTAGGTAGACATATCATTATGTCATTAAGACAATTCAGATTCATAAAACCTAGGTAGACATATGCCACTGAGACAATTCAGATTCATTAAACCTCATAGGTAGACATATGTCACTGAGACAATTCAGATTAATAAAACCTTCTAGGTAGCCATATGTCACTGAGACAATTCAGATTAATAAAACCTCATAGGTAGCCATATGTCACTGAGACAATTCAGATTCATTAAACCTAGGTGGCCATATAATTATGACAGAGTCAATTCAGATTCATTAAACCTAGGTAGCCATCTATATATATGACAGAGTCAATTCAGATCTATTAAACTCGGATAAGCGATATATAATGGCGAAATTTCTGATCCATTTAACTGGGTAAGCCTCAAGCATGACGGATACAAGAATTCAGATCCATTATACTAAGTGAAAAAAGCGTGAGTTCCTTCTGCCGTGAATAACGAAGCGTTATCGATTTCCGTCTCAGCGTATATGACGGACGTACCACCGCTGCGCTGGGTTTTCTTTCCTCTAAACCCTCGGCAATTTAAAAAGCGTCGTCGATTGAACCCAATCAGCTCCAATCGGTTGATTAAGTTGGCCACTCGTCACAGTTTGTTGGTCTGAGTGTATCGACGTCTCTCGTCCTTGATAGGGTTGAGTACCATCCATCCATCCATCCATCCATCCATCCATCCATCCATCCATCCATCCATCCATCCATCCATCCATCCATCCATCCATTCTTCCATCCATCCATCGACTGTTGAGAGTCTTATCGAAGTGCTATATAAATGATTGGAGGAATCATATGTAAATACGCATGTGGCACGTAGGCAGGGGCGGATCCAGGGGGGGCAATCCGGCCATGGTCGCCCCATTTAGAAATATCTTTATTTTTGACCAGCTATTCTGGTTTGGATAGTTGACGTGCCTCCCCCCATGATTGATGAGTAATTCCACAGGCCTTCCCCACACCCATGAAGTCCGCACACGAGGCCCATACGACTAAAAAAAAGGTCATCTGATTTTTCTGCTACTAAGACGAACATTTTTCCCTGCCCCAAGACCGAAAATTTTGGCCCTCCTTCGAAAATATCTGTATCCGCCTTTGCACGTAGGCATGTACGTATGCGTGTATCCAGACATTTATGTGCAGTCCTTGATGGACCTTTCGAAATTGGTATAATATGCTTGCACACATAGTTCAGTTTGGATTGATGAACTGATTTTTGTATGTGTCATCATGCTATGCTTTTTATTAGAAAGCCTGATGCGCCTTCACAGGGTGGAGCCACAGCTATTAAAAAAAATTGCAATTGGAAAATATTTCACCGTCTTTTCAAAAGAGAGAGAAATATGTCAGTTCAAAGAAACGGAAAAATTAAAAAATATGTCTGTCAATTGGATATGGGTGTGAACTGTGTCATTCCATTTAAAAACAAACGTCATAATTAGGGCTGCCAACTTTTGATTTTGCCATTCCGGGACAACCGTAGTCACTCGATATCATCGACGATAGGCTATGTCATTACCAATTTACACTGTCCAGTATTATTGCATATAAATGTAACAAGTATTGTGTATCCCGGTAAAAGAAAAAATCCACTAAAATATTCATTAGGCCTACTAATTGCAGAAATATTTTCAAAAATCAAGTGACCTAAATTTAAAATAACAGCCAACTTCAAGAAGGGAGCTTTTTAAATTCCAGTAGCCTAGACATACCAAAGTAACGTAACCATGCAATCATGAGCCTAGCACGAACGAAGCTCATGCCATGGGTAGGCCTACCAGTATACAACCGAGACTTGTACAAACTATTTGTCAAGCATGCAGCTTACAGATTTTGTCATTTAATGCACGGAGAGCATGACCTCTCTGAAACTTATTTTTCTGCTGAAGTTTAAGCAGTTCCACAGCATTAAGCATAAAGTCGTAGAAATCTAGCGCATGCAATGCTAAAATTTATATTTTGCCAACAGTTCCGCTTTGGTGCTAGGAAATTGCGATTGTTAGACAACAGGTTATCTATAGCCTAAATGCTGAAGCAGCTGGACATCATCGCAAAATACGTTGGAAATGGACTGGTGTATGCTGGACACAATGCTACAGAGTGTCAGTGACGTGTAAAGTTATGAAGACTTCAACATAATATAGCGCTGTACAGCATCCGATTTTCAATCATAAGAGTAAGGTCTGGTAGAGCACAGTACGCAAATTTAATATTCTTATAATTTGTCGAGTTTAGTGTCAAAATAAGAACATTTTGTGTAGTGAACCTCTACAGCAAATTCCGGGACAATCTGAGATCAATCCGGGACACGGGACGTACAGGGCCAATTCCGGGACTGTCCCGGCGAATCCGGGACGGTTGGCAGCCCTAGTCATAATGTCATGTGCTGGTTGTGGAGAATTGGAAGAAGATTCAGTTAAGTTTGTGTCCATCTTACCTCAAATGTCTGAAGCAAATAAACATCATAGCAGTTCAATTTTGAACTGTTACACAGAAAAACATCTATATTTTTATGCTAAATAATAATGAAGAAATATGCATCAGTAAGGCTCTTTTAGAAATTAGTTCTTTGGTTGATCAATAACTTTGTTTATAGGTTAACATTGAGAACTTGTCCATCTTGCCTTCTACTATTGGTTTAGAAATTCACCTGGTACATATGACTGGCAAATGGAAATTCGTTTTGGTGGATGTCATTTGAATTGTAGTTGATTGTAGTGTGTACTATATTGGTTTCATTGTGGATTTTGTTTTTTACATTCATGAATAAACTATGTTTGCAGAAGTTTGACACTTGATTTGAACTTTTGCCTTTGTTGCATGAGAACGTGGATTTGGTTCTCTCACGTGAGATCGTGTTTGCGTGTGAATCTATGGACCTTGAGCAAGTCCTTCATTCACAGATCTGCTCTGTTCCATTGGCTGATGCTATCCAGATTCTTGATTGCAATCATGATGTCATAAAGTTTATTAATAATTGATTAGCCTTGGCATGGAATCCAACCATGCATGCCTTGTTGCAGAGAGAGGAAACCAAGGACTGGCAGATATCAGGACGGACACAGACAGACAGACAGGCAATGAACAACATGGACAGAAGGAAAGACAGACAAGAGTAGTAAAAACCAAGTAAATGGATGTTCCTGTTCTTTGGTTACGATAAAAGCAGAGTATCCACCAGAAGCAGTGTATTATCCACGGCCAGTTTAAGCATGCACGGTTTGGGTCAACCAGTGCACCTGTATTGAAGTTACATGCACAATTAATCTTGAAAGTGGAAGCTATTTTCAGGTATTTTTATGGATAGCTCTGATCTGCACCTCACAGTCCATTAAGCAAGTCTGTCACTTATCAGAAATCCATGTCTCGTTGATTTATCTGCGTGCAATGACTGCTTTCATTGGGAACAAACTGTCGCAGATTCTAGAAATTGGAGCAGTTGCAGAAATCTCTTCGCTTTTAACGCATGGAAAAACATTAATCAATCATGAAGTTGAATAGCTGCAAATATGCAATTTTCTATGTTGCTTGGTTTAGAGCTATAGTATAAAGTATAGTTGGTCTTTTTAAACTGTTTATAGTGATTAGTTTTCCTAATGACAATGGCCCACATCTTCACTGTTGTACGACTTGCTGTAATCAAATGTGGGTGCATGCCTCAATATAATAGAAGAGACGATATATAAATTGTCTAAATGAATGAATGAATGAATAAAGATAACTTACTTACTTGTTTATTTGCAAATTTTGCATACATACATGCATGCATGCATGCATGCATACATACATACATACATGCATGCATACATACATACATACATACATACATACATACATACATACACTAGGGTGTCCCACGATTGCAAAGGAAAAATATTTTTCTTGAAACTTGAAATGCAGTCCCTCCAAAAAGTTTCCTTATGGTCCTATGATAATACCTGCCAAATTTCATGACATTTAAAAAATATTTAGAGGTCCCCCAAAGCTCATATAATTTGTGCATGTCGTCACAAATTATACGTAAGACGTCACTGAGTTTAAATTTTTCGAAGGTCCACACTTTGATCCCACTAGCGTGCTTATGTATTGCTTAATACCATTATATAGCTCTGAAATACTGAAATCTATATTCTACAAACATGCAACCTTATTGTGTTTGTGAATGAAGTTTTTAAGCATAAGGACGACAGTTAAGCTCTCGAGCAAACCAATGATGTAAATCTGTCGTGCACTGGGATTTCAGGCTGCTACCTCTACATGACAATCATCACTGGAGTGAGTATGGATAAGGTTAACAGATTGTCAGCCTAATTTCTTCTCTAGTTGGTGGAATTACTAACATTTTGGTGTGCCAAAGTTGACCAATAGACCAGGACAGGAATCAACGGTTGCAGTTTGGAACTGTTGAAGTCGTGGCAGTGTTATGCATTAATTATTGGCAAATGCTTTGAGACACCGGCCTTGAATAACTGCATATTATGATATTAAATAGAGCTTGCAGTGCCTTGCACCCTTCTACATCAGCCATCAGTTGTAACATCTTGTTGACATCACAGAAATCTTAAGTCCAGTTGCCTGGTGCATTCTTTGTGTCCTTGGTAAAGTTTGTCCATCAATGATCTGTAATTAAGCTCTGCAAGCCATTTAAAGATGATTGCTCCAATCTGGTTCACCATCAACCAAACGCTTGACCAATGCTACTGCAGCCTGCATCTCACAAATCATAGGAATTCGTTACTGAACAGCTTCAGCGAGCCCATCCTCTAATTATGAAATCAAGAATTTCCTCAGCTTTTGGTATCCATAGTTGGATTGAGCAATTCTGTAGCATTTCGCAAGCCTGGTGCCCATCACAGAGCGAGTTGGATGGGTAAGGCAATATAGATCGAATTGCTCTTTACGATGGAAACGAATCACATATACAGTTGATGACTGAACTGCAGGGTATCCAACTCCAACAATTCTCAGATTTGTGGTTGACATCTACAGTCAGGCGGTGTTCTCATGTAGAGTCACTGCTCTCATTGAGTTAATCCAAAGCTTTATAATTCTGAGGATGCTGCTCTAGACGACAAGTCTGAAAATGATGCAACATCATTCTTGGTAAATATGATAGGCTATAAGAGATCTGGTCTCCGACCCTCAGAAATGAGGATGAACAGCATCAGCATCATAAGAAATAGCAATTCTCTCTTTCTTTCAGTGATTGTCTCGTCCATGTGGAATAATGGGGTTATCTCTTCCTAAAAGTTTTTCTCGAACTATACTGCGTTCAATTATAGTTTTCTCGAACTTTCAGTGAAAGAGTGGCGAGATAAGCTTAGCCAATCATTTAAGACCATGTGTGATTTTTCATAACTTAGTAAATGTTGAACGAACATGATGCAGCTCTGATACAGAATTTCAGTTCAACAATAACGAAAAACGAAGATCAGAGACAATTTCTCGTACAAGTTGTCAAAACATAGGCACATGTTTTCTAACCGCAATCGTAACAATCTTGCTGACATGTATAGGCTTAAATGTAGAACGTAGAACTGAAGAATAATTTGAGGTATGTGCAATGTGCAGTGATGTAGAATAATCAGATCAGTATGAGAATAGTGAAAAAATAAAGGGCCAGACGTTGATTTGTGTGTAGCTGCATGGGGCGTGCAATTAAGACTTCACTGTGTGGTCCTAGGAAAAACTAGGGGTTGAACCCCTCATAATTTCTTACCCTGAAGCAGATGAAGGTATGAAGGAGTGAAAACTATGACTTGTTACATTATCAAGTGTTTGTAATGACAACTCCCAATGATTAGTTGTGAGTACACTGATACTGTGAAAGTCCAAAAATCTCGAATTTTTCTCGATTTGTGCATTTTTTTGCGTAATACTATACCAAAAATGTCCATTGTATCCAATACAGCTAGATACCTGCAAATTCTACCATTTAAGAGCTTTCCAATGGTATTAAATTTGTTATAATAGGATCAAGGGTTGGGATCTAAAGGCATTTAGAATTTGGACACATCAGGCGCAAATTATGTCAATATGGGTAAAATTTTGGTGGCTTGGGGGACCCCTAAATATTTTTGTAGTGTCATCAAATTTTATAGGTGTTATTATGGGACCATATGGAAACTTTTTAGGGGGACTGCATAAACAATTTCGAGAAAAATATTTTTTGGGACACCCTAACATACACACATACATACATACATACATACATACATACATACATACATACGTGCATACATACATACATACATACATACATACATACATACATACATACATACATACATACATACATACATACATACATACATACATACATACATGCATGCATGCATGCATGCATGCATACATGCATATATACATACATACACATTTGTCCCTTCTTTATTAGCTTTCTTCATTTTAGATGTTCAAGTATCCAACTATTAAGACTTTACACAAGTAGTTTCTAATGCTTTATAGCCGCTTTAATTTGTTTAAACTTCCAAGTGAAGAGTTAACTGAACAAAATCAATTTCATCAGAGAAATGTCAAGTATGGTGTTTTGAATGGTTGTGCATCCATTGTCTTTGCTCTATTGATTCTGCAACTAGTCCTGGAGTAATTGTCTGCAAGACTATTCGATTACTTCAGATTGCAAATCTAATTTCTGCGGAACATTTTAGGTAATTCAGCACAAATTTTTTATGCTATATCCTTCATCTTATCAGGCATGATGAGATGCCAAAATAGTTTTTAAATGCTACTAGCAGTTTTACTGTAGATATTTGTTGGATATGCTGCAGTGATTCAATGCAAGAGTTCTAAAGAGGAAGTCTAAGAGGGTACGATGATGTTAGAAGACAGTCAGACAGACAGGCGGACACCCACGGACAGACGTACAGACAGACATACAGATCGATTGAACTTGCATGTGAGGAGGGGGATATCGGGTGAGAGCATATGTTACCGTAAAAGTCTGATGTGGAGAAAGGCAATTGTTTTAGTAACCTTCGGGGAGCTTGCCGAAATCTTTAGCCTAGAGAATGCGGAATGGCAATGGAAATATTATGGAAATTGTTGCATTTATATTTAAATGTGCCGAGGAGTTATATCCATTGGTTGTGGGCCAAGCGTAAAAAATGATCGCAGGGGCAAGTAATTGTCCCTTGAGCAGAATAACTTGTTGGATGGCCAGCTGGGGCCAACTTGGATGGCTTGCTGTTCGAGATGGAAATGCCGTATATATCATTGCGCCTGCGTTCCGTATTTTGGCGCTGGAGGAGACTCTCCGTGTAATCAAACTGGTATTGGAATGCGGTCCATGTTATCGTACTCAGATGGTCTGTCGTACTCAGATGGTCCGTCGTACCCAGATGGTCTGGGCCCCTGTGTGGAGTCAAGCTCCAATTTCATATTTGTGCCTTTTGTTAAGGATGTCTTTTCATCGAATTGAATATTTGTGATCCAGTCGGTGCAGAAGCTACCAATGAGATCTTGTGGGACTCGTATGTACACTTGACCACACCCAGGATGTGCTTTATGAAAGCAGGAATTCTGGCATGGGAAGGTTAGGGATTTGGAATCAAAATTTATTTCAACTATAGAAGATTGCCTCATTGTAATACAATCTCCAAACTTGTCGTTTCTGTGTATGGCCCCAGATCACAGTGATTTACTCCGTTATTGTGGTATTTTAATTCTTACATGCAATTATCATTTACCATAATGTCATGATTATATGAGAATTTATAAAGCGCCTCTTGCAGTAGGCCTACTAGCTCTTCTAAGGCAGTCTTATCGTGACAGCCTTGAAGGAATGATCTGCCTCCAGAATTCCTATCCTTTTCAGTTTTTCCACCAACATTACTAATCACACACCATCACCTTCCTAAGGCTCCTCTATCCATCACGCCTCGGGCTTTTCATTCGAAACTTAAGACATTCTTTTTCAAGAACTCATACCCTGTCTCATCTGATCATTCACCCTCCAATTTCCGACCCAGACAACACCCACCTTAGTAGCTGTTCCGCCCCTCTGATCCTATGGTTACTCAAGGGCTCCCATATCTTTAGCGATGCAATGTATCTAGATGTCTATGGGTTACTTGACCCGGACCACCATGGACTATTCTTACGGACCACCCTTTTGACTCAACGCAGCGCTCCTGAATAAGCTGGTGCCCCGTGCTTATCTTTCGACTGGCACTTTAAAAATTTGGAGATTACAATTATGAAGAAATAAGAAAGAAATTAGAGGTAGCTGGCAACGGGTTCAGTCTACCAGATTTTGTCAGGTTCAGCTGATATTGTTCGGGTGATATAGAAAATTGCCAGCCTCAGGTAGTAACTGAGATTGTAAAAGTCTCTGGAAAAGCAACCATGCATAAACTTACTTCTGTTCATAGAAAGACCTTTTCTTCTATCTGATTCACTTAAAATCAATACGACCCTGATTATTCTAACGGTGGTGGTGGTGGTGGTAGTTGGTGGTAGTTGATGGTAGTTGATGGTGGTTGTGTAGGTAGAAGTGGTCGTGGTGTGTTGACAACAGCATTGTTGCTGCTGCTTCTTTTTATGCAAGCTCAGAAACAAAAACACAAGCCGTTGTCGCGTGAGTTTTTTCCCCCGGAAGAAAGACGACATTTGATTGGCAACAGACGAATGAATTTCTTCACGAAGGAATAGTCAAAGGAATAGTCGTAGATCACAGCGATGAAACCGTCGCCGACGGACAGGATGGTAGATTGAGATCGTAACATCTTGTCCTGATGTTTCGTTGGGTGGTCAACATGGATGAGGATTCAGTCTCGCGTGTTCTGTAATAAAAATACGAGTTTAGATGCAAAAGTTTCTTAAAATACCAGCAGAGGAATTGTTTTGCTGATCAACATAATATTGTATCGATTGAAACGTTACTCTAGACTGTAGACACAAGGCGAGTTAGAGAGGTAGTTTGCTGTAAGACGTCTCAGACACGTCTGTAAATGTTGAACCTAGAACTACAGCAGATACACTCGGATGGTGGTATTTAGATATCAAAGTACAATAGGATGGAAGAGCAGGAATCAATAATAATTGATTCTGCAAAGATGAATGAAGTGATTGGCAGTGGATCATTGGTGGTGGTGGTATTTGCAGTTTAACGTCATTGTGTGGCAACAAAGACCATTAGCAACGTCCTCCTCCTTTATCCAGCCTTGGGACGAGATGGCTAAAAGGAGGCACATGGATCTGAAACATGTTATGGCAGTTTAATGTCAAGATGCACTTGTTTCAGTATGGTAGCACTCAGAGGAAGTAGGTGTGATGGCGATGCCCTCGAATGTGAGGGGTGATAGGTATAAAAGAATTCTATGTTGTGACTGAATTTTTACCGTAGGTAGCTAAGCATCTACTGTATCTGTGTGCTTTTCTGTCTGTGTGTCTGTCTGTGTATGTGTGTTTGCACATGTATGGCTTTGTTTGTTTGTGTGTCTATGTCTGTCTGTGCTTATGTTTTCTCTTTCTGGCTGCTACCCTGTCTGTTTAGTGGATGTTTACAATTTCAGATGATAATATCATATGTGATCTACTAATATTCCTCCTATGAGGAAAAGTTTTCAGCTGCTTGTAAACTTTGCTAAGAACATGGTGGAGGATGGAGCAGCATGCGCTGAATCAGCTGAGTTACATAGCGAATGACTGATTACTTTACTGTACTTGACCAGTAATAGGGCTACTTCAAATTTCAGGCCCCAGCAGATTATGTGAATGCAATGAAGGGACTCCCTCAGCCCCTTGGTGCTTCACTGTGCTCTGATCCAGCACCTCCTTAGAAGATTGGGGCCCCAGTCAACACAATTTCTGTCAAATTCAGCTGGTTGGATCAGTTGTGTGGAAAGACTTGTTTAGGGCGGACCCTGTCCCCGGTCTGTTGGGAATCTCGGGTGGATAAATAAATGCTAAATGTAGTTGTCAACTGCTTTGATGTTATTAAGGTTTACTTATTACGGCATGGATCCGCTTAGTACGTAATTGCTGTCTGCTGGCCTTTTAATGGTCAACCTTGATATCGGGTGTCAGCTGTCTGAGAATATTGACACGGTATAGATGAGACTTCGGTTTATTTGTTTTGGCACGGTCCTATTATTACTATTGCGACCAAGTTCCGCGGCAGTTGGGCCTTCAGTCATTTAATATATTTCTATATGGCCGACATTTCTAGGCATCCGGAATGGATTTCTGGAAAGCACACGGAAAGAAAATGATGCAGATATGGAAGCGAGTCTCGGAATGGAGAATGCAAGATGGAGAAACGATGCGGGATGAGATCCTGAAAGGATTTATCTTCTCTCTCTTGTATTGGCTGCCGATGCTGCTGCTGCTGCTGCTGCTGCTGGTGGTGGTGGTGGTGGTGGTGCTGCTGCAGAGGATGCGATGGACGATGGACGGTCAAAACCAGACGCGTGATCAATATCGTCTGCTCTATATTTAGCATGTCTGGTAGCCATGGCAACTTGTAGTGGCACTGGGTGGGGATCAATTGAGTCTTTGTTCTGTCAACTATGGCATCTCTCTCATCTGACCCAAGTTATTATGTCGATGACCCATCAGGATTTGACCAGAGGTCGCGGAGGTCAGAGGTGAACGAGACTCAGCATGTTTGTGACTTTCCGGGGAAGAGGAGCAACTATGGTATTTGGATGACCAATCCTGTCAACTCAACTATGCAAATCAATGGACTACATGGAGTGATCTTCAGTCCTGAAATTAGTCCTAGTTTCCTGCTAATGAGGTCATCAGGGCACTTAATTTTACAATGGGAGCATATGTGCCGGTGGCCATTAAGTCTGCCGCCAATTGAAGGCAGGGATAATGGCCGCTTGTCATATAATTAATGGTCATCAGAGAACATCAGGCTAAAGGTCATCGGGTTCAAATGGTTCCTCCCACAATCATCCTTCTGGCACCATGCCATTCATTCATGTCCATCATCAGTTACACCACCTGATCTTAGAACATCGGTTGCATGACTGTGGTGCCAATGTCCAAGAGTTACTGACAACTGACAAGCAAAACGAAGGAACTTGTAAAATCCCCAGTGATTAAGGTCCAGAGCTTAGCGGGGAAATTTATGTTATCTAAGAAGTCACTGCATAGAGGAAATGAGTTTTGGAAGAAGTGACCTTCTCATAAAAATTTCAATGTCAACACAGGTTCTGTGGAGTAAGCAGTTTCTAATGTTGATGATGGAAAAGGCTTACGTTACCTGTACTGATATATGACTCTTGTGAGCATTCTTTGTCCTCAGTACAGTCCGAGTAAGACAGTCATAAGAATACCTGATGGAATAGAGACAGACATTAATTTTGTGAGTCGACATTGCAGAGTGATACATTTACACCAATCTCACAAGACAATCAGGTTTTTGGTAATGTTATTTACATTCCTATTAGCAATTCATGACATCCTCTATGTCATTGGCATCTGCATATTATTTCTGCATATATTTCTGCATGAGATAGCAAAGCACGATGGTCATGATTTAATGGTCACATTTTTAGCAAAAGCTTGAAAAATGCAGAGAAGAAAATTTAGATTTGTTTATCATTAGTGCTTTATTTTAAAGAAATATGTTGAAAACCAAAATGTAGGTTGAATAATAGGCGTCAATTTTCCAGGGGCTATAGTGTTCCTCTTGTCCTTACATGTGGGTGCCTATGCTCTCTGCGTACAATTATACACAGTGCATGAAAACCCTGTACTATTAAAGTAGTCTTTAGCTTCTGTCTGGGTTAAGCTTGTCCTTTTAACTACTACAATTGACCATTTATACAACAAGATAATTTTGACCTATAGTAATGATGAGTACGTCTATCCTCAACTTGAAGCTCTTTATCATGGAAATAGTCATTATGTCATCATTATTATGATGATAATTTCCTGAAGATTATGCTGACGATGAGTCAAGACATGGCAATGCTGACGATGATAACAGTAGTAGTATCTTTGTCTATTGACAATTCTAGATGTCACATCACATCCAAGTATACACTGGTACATGGAAGTAAAATTTAAAAAATTGTTTGTTACCATAGTTTTTCTCATAAGTGAGGTCTGTTTCCTATTTTCTGTATAAAACCTGCTACATAGTTTCTACCATATTTGGTTAGAAGATAAAAATTATGTGGCTTAGGGTGAAAACTGTAGTGATTTTGCACTTCTGCCGGAATGAACTCTGGTGAAAAAACCAGAATCATCATGATCATTTTTCCAATCATTATTGTTATGATTGTCAGCCTCATTATTGTATTGTCATATATGACAGAGGTTCTCAACTGGTGTGTCGCAACACACTGGTGTGACAACAACAAATTTTCATTGTGCAGATGATGCGGAAATGTGCCTTCTTAGCCTGTTTGCGTTTTCAGAGCCAAACAACAATAATAAAAGGGGTTGACTGAATGAATGCTTTCTAGTTTTTGATTGGCCTCACAGTTTAAAGGATATTTGCTTCTCGAAAATTCAGAAGCAAGTATCCCTTCAATTGTTAGGTCTATCAATTAGACCTAATGTAGAGTCATAAAAAGCCGCAGAATCGTAAATTACTTAAGTTCCGTTGAATTTAGAATTTTATTGTCACTAGATATTAAAAAGCATTCAATGTCAACATTTTAAGTCCTTAGAAATTTTAACAATTTTAAATATATAGGCTTTCAAACTTTAACATTGGCCTATTTTAATATTAAAGATGTTGACGTAGGCTAATGACGATTGCATGGTGCGTCGCCAATTTTTTTGTGAGTTTAGGTGTGTTGCGCACAGAAAAAGGTTGAGAACCTCTGATATATGATCACCACCATCACTACCATGCACTACAGCCATCTCTGTCCAATGGACATGATGCCATCATTTTTTATGACCAGCCAAGACAATCTCCAACAGTATTGATTCCAATATGCT
The DNA here is from genome assembly GCA_949752735.1 of Lumbricus terrestris. Classification (NCBI taxonomy): domain Eukaryota; kingdom Metazoa; phylum Annelida; class Clitellata; order Crassiclitellata; family Lumbricidae; genus Lumbricus; species Lumbricus terrestris. Next base: position 80,245,483 of record OX457036.1, on the reverse strand, counting down.
GTCACAAGTATGACTAATGACTCGTTTTATTGAAATATTTCTATGTTCACATTTTTGCCATAACAAGATGTCATTATCTTAATGGTGGTGCATAAATTTGCATTATTACCGGGTTGTCCAGTGTCGCCGATAATTATGAGTTTGGCAAGAGAAAGAGAGAGAATGGTGGCGTACTGTATTGCATCTTGAGATTGTCCATTTCTCGATGTTGTTTGCTGCCTGAGGCATGTTCTGCTGGGCTGCGGCCAGACACTGATGCCTGGCCGCCAGACACTAATGCTTTTCTCGTCAGTCGTCGTTCTGGCTTTTACCTTTTCTCGAATATTCCTTCGGGGCTTCTTCGAGTTTCTGTCACACTCGTGACAGTCTATTTAGTCGTCGTCCGTCACGTCTTTCATCTGCCTCGTCTCGATATGACGATGCTCCCTCCCTCCCCTACCCCCCCCGCACTCCCACCCCGTCGTCGTTGTCCCTGAAGCCTCTGATGGACTGGTGGCAGAGGACGGAGATGGAGGATATTGCGTAACATGGTTTCTATGACTAATCCTCCTCCATCTATCGATCGGTCTCTCCATTCATTCATCCATCCATCCATCCATCCATCCATACATCTGCTGCAGTCGCAGAAGATGCTTCGGTTGCTGCTGCTGCTGCATTCATTCCTGTCTCTAACTGACTTTCAATAGCATCGTTTCTACGACGTTGTCTGTCCTCGGAGATGACGAGAGGCTCGTTCCGATGTTGCTGCTGCAACTGCTAATGCTTCAACTGACTCTTGCAGATCTGACGTGACGCAGCACCAGTGAAAAGCTGCTGCTATCCACCGTATAGCTTTTATGTGCGTCTGGGTCATCTTGCTTATTCTGTATGCAATACTATTTTATCCTTGCGTTGTCATAGCGACTGTAAATACCCTCAACATTCTTGTCTGTTTAAGTTGCATCTCTGTCAGATTAGTATTTCTAATAGAGTAAATTGATTGACTCATTGATTGATTGATTGATTGATTGATTGATTGATTGATTGATTGACTGAGAACTTTCTTATGTGTACATTACAGTACACTGTAGTTATAACGATGGCCATAACCATAAATTTTATTGAACCCAAGTAACAGTAATGACATAGAAAAGCAAGTAGGCTTACAGTAGAAAGAAGAGACTGTCTGACAACAATGGATCAATAGGACTACAACCCAAAGGAATATGGCTGCTACTACAAGATAAATTGGCGTCTACACCAGTGTACTCACATGCACGTTGTACACTACACCCATATTTTAATATGGAGCTCATGTTGTATGCAGATGGGTCCCACTGAATGCTCATGGAGACCCTGACCCCAGGGACCATACGTTCACAGGGAAAAAATGTGTCTTGTGAAAGTTGTGTAAGCATGGATTTCGATGGCGTTGTAGGTTAAAACGTGAACTGCTGTGGTGCCATATAAATGTGATTTGCCAGTCTGATCTGATTCTGTCAATTCTTGGTGCATATTTGATTGAGATTGAATTATTGTCCAATAGCCAAACGATTTCTCTTCACTTCGGTCTCATATTGATTTTCGTCGTCGTCATTGGACAATGTTTCTGCCCGTCCTCGGTCGCTTACCTCCAGCCCATCGAACTGCCAGCCGCCACCGCCGCACAGTCTCGATGGGTTGCGGCCGCTCGACGGCGGTGGCTAGACAGACAGCATTGACTTGAAGCTCCATAGAAATGGTCGAGTTCAAGTCACTTATGGCGATACAACATCCTACATGAATAATTTTCTCACAGATTCAGACTTTAAGCATATTTTTATTACTCTCCGATGATTCTTTCCACGAAGAATGCGGTGTAAGACGTTGCTTATGTTGGGCGAACGCCGAACACATGTCTTGCTTGTGGTATGTTGAGCCAAGTTGGTGTTGAAGCGAAGGTTGAACTTAGTGGGAGATTCAAAACTTTTCGCTTCGGTTTTTAAGGTTAAAAGAAGCCGAAGATGAATGAATACTTTTCAAAATAATAATATAATCTTTGTTTGATTACAAACTGACACAACGCTAATGATTACAATTCATGATTTTACGGATGATCACAAGTTATAACAGGAGTCAAATTTAACTGCTGGTAGCGAATAGGGCATCTATCACATCCTATAAAACCCATTTTCCCAACATCACCTGCCGATTGGAAGGTTGAGTGGACCTATTAAAAGATGTCACATAAAAAAATGAAAGCTAAGAAACGTTCAGGACGTGTATAATAATTTGACGATGAGAGAGAGTGTGTAGTAAACGCGACTGGGAATATATGCTTGCAGGCTATTGTAGAAGTGTTAAGTCACCTGATTGAGATATTGTAATTATTATTTTTGTCCATTTCCTGTCATATCACACTTTCTTATGTCTTGTTTAGTTGCCAAACTTTATTCATATTTTATGAAAGTGAAGTAACTATTTACAATTTCAGTATGACTCTCTGCCACATTGGCAATTAGTGAATAGTAACTTCTATAGAGCACCGGTGTCTAATGCAGAATTGATGGCGCTCCAAAACCAAGCCGTTATTAGGTCAATATCAAGACCATAAGAGAGACTGCAGCCTATGGTTTATAAGTAATTTGAATGATGTAATTTGTAAGCTGAGAACAGAATGTCACAGGCGACTGAGCAGAGAGCACTCGGACACACACACAGAGAGAGAGAGAGAGGATGAGACAGACAGACAGACAGAAACAGAGAGAGAGAGAGAGAGTTTGAGAGTTCGAAAGGTATGAAGAGCAACTGAGAGTTCACTAAGAGCAGTTCTTGTTTTAGGTCTATGACCAGCAAGAGAAATAACCAGATAACCTTGTTGAGTAATGTGAGGTCTGAGGACTGATTTTATATAATGTGTTTGACCACAGTCTCAGTTTGAAACCAGAGCTATGCTGAACAGGAAGCCAGTGCAAAGCCGTTAGCACAAGGGTAACATCATTGATGCACTGCTTTGTGTTTAAACATTTGTAAAGTGAATCTAGTAGGTAGCCCGACACACTGGGAGGCATTCCCAGTGCGTAAGGCCATGAGCGAAGATATGGTTTTTTGATGTATTTCAATGTTAAAGCAATTTGCCTAAAGTTGTCAAACATAGCATTGGGATGTTGTTCCGTATGAAATCCAGTTGGCACAGCAGTCCCATTATCAAATCAGCTCTTGGTAAATAGCATTTTAGACGTCATGTCTTATTAGTGTAGGTTGGAACAAATGATACCTGACAGAAGTGCTGCATTCCTTTGGACTGCGTCAATAAGAACAACAGTAATGCTGCATTCCTTTGGACTGCATCAATAAGAACAACAGAAATGCTGCATTCCTTTGGACTGCATCAATAAGAACAACACAAGTGCTGCATTCCTTTGGACTGCATCAATAAGAACAACACAAGTGCTGCATTCCTTTGGACTGCATCAATAAGAACAACACAAGTGCTGCATTCCTTTGGACTGCATCAATAAGAACAACACAAGTGCTGCATTCCTTTGGACTGCATCAATAAGAACAACACAAGTGCTGCATTCCTTTGGACTGCATCAATAAGAACAACACAAGTGCTGCATTCCTTTGGACTGCATCAATAAGAACAACACAAGTGCTGCATTCCTTTGGACTGCATCAATAAGAACAACAGAAGTGCTGCATTCCTTTGGACTGCATCAATAGAAACACAACATAATTATTCCTCTGTGTAGTAACGGAATGTCTGTGTCCACATTTCTGATGGATTGTTCTAATTGCATTTGGCCGCCATTCCGCTGTGGAGACTCCGACTGGCATGTCAAGCGAAACTCGTATACCTGGCCAACGCCGCTGCTCTGCTGGTGCCTAAATGTCTCAATTATTTACTCCAGTCTCCCTCTTTAGGATGGACCTGATTCGCTGTCTGGCGTTGTATTCCGCACGGAAAAGGTCATACCTGGAAATGCGCTGGCGACAGGCGTCTGTAGTCATCGTCGCTGACTTTTATCATCGCAGGGTCATAAATTAGTCTGATGCCGTTAATTGGTTTTTAGTTTTTTGTCTAATGGCGGGAGGAGGGGAGGGGTAGGGGAGGGAGGATGATGATATTGAGTGGTGTTTGTTTCATAGAATACGTGATCAGATCACGTCTGGATGAGCAGAGCGGAGGACAACGGCTGCAATCTAACGTTTGATTACGGTACCAGGTTCTTCGTTTGCTCCATGCACATTAGCCATAATGGGCTTACACGCACACACACATGCACACGCACACACATGCACACACACACATGCACACGCACACACATGCACACACACACACATGCACACAGACACATGCACACACACACAGATTGCAGTCTGAATTATAAGATTAATAAGGATCACGATGCTGATGACCATTATGATGATGAGGAGGAGGAGTAGGAGGATAATGAGGAGGAGGAGGAGGAGTAGGAGGATAATGAGGAGGAGGAGGAGTAGGAGGATAATGAGGAGGATGAGGAGGATGAGGATGAGGATGATGATGACGACGACGACGACGACGGTGGCGGTGGCGATGATGATGGCGATGATGATGACGACGACGATGATGATGATGGTAGTGATGTTGTGAGAATGTTCATAATGATGTTTATTGCTGCAGCATTGAAGATGTACAGTTTACAATAGAAATTGGTGATGCTTGTTTTATTGCTGCATGGACGTTGGCTTTAGAAAGTCTAGAGCTTTACAAGTGAGATCAAAAACCATAAGAAACAATGTCTGGTTTACATTTGAATGTTATAGTAAAAGGATAGCAAAAAGGATGTTGGTGAGATAAGTGCTTCTTCAGTAAGTGCTGAGCGTATTAGGGTGGAGTTACAGCAGGTTTCAGGCCTATAGCTGTCAGTTCAGCCTCTCAGATGGGTGGTAACATTGACCTAAAAAGTTTCAAATCTGTCTCACTTTCTCTGTCTCAGTCTCTGTTTCTGTCTCTCTGTCTCTGTTTCTGTCTCTGTCTCTGTGTCTGTCTCTCTGTCTCTGTTTCTGTCTCTCTGTCTCTGTGTCTGTTTCTCTGTCTCTGTGTCTGTCTGTCTGTCTCTGTTTCTGTCTCTCTGTCTCTGTGTCTGTCTCTCTCTGTCTCTGTGTCTGTCTCTCTCTCTGTTTCTGTTTCTGTCTCTTCAATACAGTAATGAAGCAAAACTTGAACTTTGCTTTTAATCTTTGTTTTCAACTTGGTTTTTAAGCATCCTTCCCACCCCTTCTTCATGTTTTATCTGATGTGACTCATTGCAGTCATACAAATTCCATTAGGAATTGATGTAACTGGAGTCATCTGAATGTTTCAGTTTAGCAATGTTTCATTCATGTCCTGACCAGCAGGGTGGCTGAGCCAGTCGTGGGCTAGCAGTTTCCTCCTTCAGTGGCAAGCTGTGGATCAGTGTGATGTGCAGTGGCAGTTGCTAGTGATGCATATAATTATTGAAATTTAGAAATGACTGACCTGTTCAATTATTCCTCCTTTGCAGGCTTCAAACGAGAGTTGTCACATTGTCTGTTTCCCCGTTAGTTTTAGTTTTACGACTGTTAACTGTCACTTGGTGGCAGCAGTCTGTTGCACTCTTTAGTTCACTGATTTTGAAATCGAGGCTTAAAAGATCATCACTGAAAAAAGAAGCACTACAATGGAAGAGAGATTTATTGAATTAGCGCTAAGCAATGCATCTGGGGTCACAGAAAAATTATTGAAGAAACCGAATGGAACATTTGGAAAAATTCTACATTGCATGAGTTGTAGACCTGTGTTATGGTTCCGATGATAGTGTTGTGTCTCATTGGACAATGGACATTGTCGCAGCTTTTAAGAATAAGTTATAGAAATTGAGCTGTTAGGCACTCCAGGTTATACTTCGCATTGTTTAAACGTAGGCTCCTGAACCATTTTAAACCCTTTTTTAGGTTGCATGTTGTACTGTGCACATCATATTCATAGATTTTAGCATGCATTAATCTCACATAAACCATATGAGCCTCCCCCTGAAGGGTTTAAGAAATCGATTAGTGGTCCTTGGCTGGAAAGCGTTGTGTACCACGGGCTTATACAATATCATCATAATTGATTTGGTTTTGGTTTTCATCAATTTTTGTCCATCCTACAAATCAATTCCAATACAAAATTCCAAGCTAGGAGCCATCGAAGTGGTGCAGATTCAGTTGATTTTGTTCAGTAGATGTTGACCACTATATCGAGAGAGGTTGACCATTAGTAGAGGTTGACCACTAGCAGAGGTTGACCACTAGCAGAGGCTGACCACTATCAGAGGTTGACCACTAGCAGAGGTTGACCACTATCAGAGGTTGACCACTAGCAGATGTTGACCACTAGCAGAGGTTGACCATTAGCAGAGGTTGACCACTAGCAGAGGTTGACCACTAGCAGAGGCTGACCACTAGCAGAGGTTGACCACTAGCAGAGGTTGACCACTAGCAGAGGTTGACCACTAGCAGAGGTTGACCACTAGCAGAGGTTGACTACTAGCAGAGGTTGACCACTAGAAGAGGTTGACCACTAGCAGAGGTTGACCACTAGCAGAGGTTGACCACTAGCAGAGGTTGACCATTAGCAGAGATTGACTACAGGCATGGGCCTCACAGGTAGGTTTTGATTATGCAAAAATGTGCAGGTAAATTCAGGACTCCACTGAGGTATGTGATTGCAGCTAGAGGATACCTGAGGCATTTGGTGCTACACTGCTACTGGCATAGAGGAGGCAGGCGGCTGCATCAGAATAATATGCAGAGTATTTCTCATGTCTTTTATTCAGACCAGATGACTCATTAAATGGAGTTTGGCCAAATGTAGATTTGCTTGCTGTGGTATGTCATTCAAGCCAACCAAGTTATATAATGATGGTTGTTAAAACTGTCTGATGTAATATAGTCTCGACTGGTCGGTGTTAGGTTTCTAATGCTGTGCAAATTACAAATAGAGCGTCAAATAATTCTGTAGTCGTTGCTGTTGTGGTGAACGTTTGGATATACTACAATACTACTACAATACTACTACTACATTATACATTAACATTTCAGCGAAGATTTGTGAAGTTTTCTCATGCGTGGAACATGAAACGAGTTGACCAAACGGGAAGTCTACATTCGAGAACATTTCCGTTGCTAGGTTTTACACCACGTCTAAAGGCAGACCCTGTAAGAGAATTGTGTATCAGCTATTCGGTTCAACCCATCTCATATCATATCAATTACTGCATTTATTCATATCTTTCTAGTAATCATCAATTCAAAATTTCTAAAGCGCTGCTTAATAAAAAAATTTCTTCCATTTATTCAACTATCCTGTTGACAGACCACAACCGGTTAGAGTGTTCAGTTATACAGTTTTCTTAATTAACATAAATCTTAACTACTAACAGAACCGACAGCCTGCAATACAATACTTGGGGGTTAAGCACAGGGAATCGGCTTATTTTCATGGACTGGATAGAGTGAGAGAGATTGTCTGGAGAGATCAAATGGAAATAAAAGTCCATTTGCTACAGAGGACCAAGGAGAGAGGGATTTCGTTTGGATCAAGAAAGATCAGAATATTCCACTGCAGATCTTTTAAGTCTTAAAGTGATATTGTGGACAGGATCTATTACTACAGAGATTCTACCATTTATATTTATGTATAATATATAATATAATTAATATATGTATAATATATATATATTCGTTTTATAGAAATCAGATTGGCAAGCCGCAACATGGCTAAAAGATTAATTGAAATATAGTTAATAAAGTACTAAAGATTAATTATTAACAGGTTATTCTTTGAGGAAGCTCATATGGAGCAGCCTTGGTATGAAGTTCTTATCGTCCTATATTCGTAATTGTTGATAATTGTCCATAATGTGGCATATGGCCTTCTTTACAGACAATCATTGTCTAGCAGCTCACCTAACCGGAACTTACCTTATCTTGACTTACTTCACTTTGCCCAATCATATTATCGCCTTGGTACGCTTATGTGAGGCATGGTATAAGAAACAAAGAGACCTTACCGATGGTAAGTCAGCTGCAGAAGGTAGGTTTGTAATTCCGACAAAAATCATAGAGGAAATGGACGAACGAAATGGTGGAGAGAGATTTCTAGAACTTCGGACGAGCCACTTGAAGAGTTTCGGTGTTTAGTAGCTGAGCTTATCCGAGTCAATTCAAAGAACAGCATCAAAGATACGACGGCATGAACGGCGTTTTTTTGGGTGATTCTGCTGCATGAAAAAAGTGTCTGATAATATGATTAATGCAGAGACTGAACTAATATCGAATGTCGTTATCTGTAGCTTGCTTTTCAAGGTCATCCATATATTGACTTCGCTTTGCAGACTACGTGGGCTCTGTCTCGTTGCAGCCATAGGAACTGAGTGAAAGTGTCTGCATCAGTGAATAATGCGGATCCAGTGATGAAATTTCATAGTTCAGCAGCTGTAGTTCAAGGTTCACCATGCAATGCACGACATCTTTGACAGGGTTGTATGGACCACATTAACTGTCAGAAGTCAAAATGTGTACAAATATTATCAAAAATATATCATTGTGCATTGAAGACAAAAGTATTTTGCTTAAAGAATTAGATTTGATCGCTAATTCCTAATAGATCTTGTGGGTTTAGTCTAATAACAATGATGGACAGATTATGACAAATGTGCTGGTTAATGGAAAGTTTGAGCGACAAGTTTGAGTTTTGATTTAATAACCTAGAATTTATGGACTTAATGACCTTTGGCTTTTGGAATTGATATTCTGATTTGTTTGAAGAGAGCAACTTTCTTTGATCAAGAAATTACCTTCCATGAAGTAAGACAACAGAAATCTGTAAGAGGCGATGTATATATAACAATATGTATATATATAATATATGTATATATTTAGCCTATTACAGAGTTCGAAGATTTTATATATTATATGCATGTATATATATATATATATATAAAGAAAAAAATTATTGGCTGATAATGATAAATGGTAAAAGAATGACATAATTTGCTGCTCCACTGCAGGGAACAAATATCGAATATGATACGACAAATTTCTTGATTGGCTTCGGTTATGTCCCCTCGCTTCTTATTCCTTATTTCTCTTGGCAAAAAAGACCTGAATTGATCTCTGATTTAATAACCATTGGGCCTTTGGAACGATGGAATTTGATTCATCTGTATATCGTTTTAAATGTATTTTATACGCAAATGGCTATTCGTGTAGCACAACACAGTTTGTGAACCTGACAAACGACAAACTTGCTTGGATGTGGCTAGAAAACAGTTCTGAGCAGGTTTTATTAATGAGTTGAAATTTTTGGGGTGTACCTTTCAGAAAAATTAAAAAAATTATGAGTTTATATTGTTTTTTTACTGCCATGATGGTATGAATTTTATACAGATAGTGTTAGACATCATCAGCATGTCTGTATTGCAAAGTTTGCCAAAGGTATTCGTCACTCAGGCGGTTGTGTAGAAAATGTGCAAAGGAGGCCCAATGTGGCCAAGTCTGTGCCCAGTTGAAGATGACTTGGAATGGGTGCCAATGCCAACCTGTTGCAGCCAATAGCTATAGCAACCACCAATGTTTGCCAGGATGGAATGAATCAACTGCAATGGCCGAATACTGACTCCATGAGAAGTGTTTATAACGTGGAAAGCAAGATGTCCAGCAGCATTGAATAATGCTGTAGAGAAATCAACGTGACATGTCTGATGACGATGGCATCACAGACATCAGAGATGACTACATTATTATCAGGGCTTAAGGTGTGCCTGGACGGTCATGGACGGCGTCCATGCACTTGTTTTAAAATCTGAACGCCGTCCAGCCACTTATTTGCGAGCACAGACATGAAAGGTAAGGGGCGTCCAGGGACTTCTTTTGGAGAGGCAAGGGGCGTCCAGACACTTATTTTTCCACACTTTAGGCACTGATTATTATGAGAATTGTTTTAATTGAATTGTGTTTTCTGAAGCTTACTCTACCAATGGCATTAGGCTTCATGTTTGTAAACATCCCAGCATCAACTGGACAATAATTTTTGTTTTTCATTAACCTTCGAAAGGAACGTATGGACAGAGATATTTATACATTTTCCAGAAATGCCTCCTCTTCCGCTCTCCTTGCTTTTCACCCTCTCAATTTCTACATAAATAAACACTTAGTATGCCTGACTGTTCAGCTATCGCTCCACGCTCTACATCACAAGCGGAAGTGAAATTGTGATCAGTGTGTCTTATGTGAATCGATGATCGTGATGAAAATAGTTCATCGATCGCTGAGCGCATACGCTTTTTCATACAGATCGGTTATGTGGGTGGTAATAAGACCGGAACCGTTGGATATATATTTATAAATTATATATATATGTATATATATGGCAGAATCTGACCTTTGGTTGAATGTTGATGGAACGAGGACAAATCTTGGGATGAGGCCAGGGAGCTGGTGATGGACAGCGACCAGTGGAGGATATGCGTTGCCCGATGTGCAGACCAGCACGGGAAGGACTAAGTGCTAAGTAAGTTGATGTAAAGTTGCTCTGTCAAGATTCTTCTATTCGCTGAATGTTACCTATAGATGTGACTACTGGAGTGGAGTATGAAAATAAAATTGTATGCTTTACCAGGCAATGATAAGCAATGGATAGTAGCTCCAAGGTCACTGCAACTGATCTGTGCTGACCTGGAAGCATCCCAGGTGTGACCCTCGAGGTCTAGACAGTCGTCGTGGATATAGGTCGGCTCTTTGAAGCAGACATAAGCTACCAATGACCTGACTCCAATGCTGCCTCTTGGGCAGTCCGGATCCTTCATCAGCAACTTACTCGTTGCAACCAATTGGCTGTTGCAGGTTGCCAACTGTTCCAGCAGAGTTGTGAATTATTGGATGAACGTTGCAGTTAGTGGTGATGATACAAATCAGTATAGAGCAGCAATGGTTGACAGAACATGACATTTAAAAAAATGAACTTGAAAGACCTTGGAGGTGGTATGTTTGAATCTGCTTTGCATATAGCATGGATTAATGGAAAAACACAAGTTTATCACTTTTATTGTGTAAAACTGGGAGTGGCGTATTCTTGAATGGCGTTTTTTGCTGTGCAAAGTTAGCAGCAGACTGGCGCCATGTTTCTATGGCAACCACGCTGTATAAGCTCTGGCTTGTGATCGCTGCGGCTACGGAAATAGACATGTTGCTGAGATTTCTGATAATTCCTTGCCCAAAGTACAAACCAACCTGTGCTTTACATTTTCTCACCTGTTCTCACCTGTCGTGCAATGTGACCAGTTGTATGATTGCTTTGCTTAGTCTGCGCTCTTCAGTTTTTCAATGCAAGCAAACTCTTCTAGCCACACGTGCAAGTGTGCAGTCAATGCAGTTAAGCAGCTTATAGATAGGCTTATGCAGAAGAACCGAGATGCACCAGTTTGATCAATGGCAAAATGGTAAATTTCTTTAATAAGATAAGCACAGTGTTTCTTGTTAATATAGAATCAGTAAGTTATGTATGTATGAGAGAGAGAGAAATTTTTACCTGTAAGTGCATATCATAGATGCTAAAAATGATAAAACCGAATAAACGAACCGGAATAAAACTTTTTTAAACACCAAAAAGGAAAAATACTTATTTTAATGTGTTGCATCTTGCATTGCATTTTTCAATTTAAACACCTTGTTTGCGCAATTAAATTTTAATCAGCAAACTAAATTGGTTAACATTAATCCACAACAATTATTTTATTTCATATTGAGAAATTAAAATATTGAAACATGCTGACACTTAAATTGTAAACATAAGTCTTAATAGTCCATGCTAGCATAAACATTAACAATTAAAGTCTGAAAGTATAGCCTATAAAGTGTACTTAGTAAAAATTGCATATTAAACTTTTTAATTATATAAAAACGAAATAAAATAATTTTTTTAAATTTCATGTCTTGTATCGTGTCATTTATGATCACGATAAAACAGTTGATAGTTAATAGTAACATAAATTAATTGAATCCTTGAAATTATGGAGACAATGTAAGGGATTTAAGATAATAATAAATTAAAGAAAATGATATAATTATGGACACTAAATAAATAAATAAATAAGGTTACATAAAGAAATAAAACATGGAAAAAGTTACCAAAAATTAGAAATGAGAAATTGGATTTTCGGGAAATATAATAAATGAAAAACGTTTTTTAAACAACTATGGTGTGTATGCTTCAAAATGTGTGTGTGCATGCATGTATGTATGTGTGTGTGTGTGTGTGCGTTTATATGTATGTGTAAATTGTGTAGGCCCTATGCTCAAGTGTAATAACAAAAAATTATGTGGTCTCATGTATATGTGTTTCTGTATTTTTTTGTGTCTATGCATTTATGGGCAATGAATCAATGATTCTTCAGAGCACTGCTTACTGCTCAGTGTACATGCTCCCTATCTAGACATCTTCTTGTGCTCTTCTCATCATCATCATAGTCGTCGTTGTTGTAGTCGTTGTTGGTGTCGGTCAGCATGGGAAGTGCAGAAAGGGAGGTCTGCGCATTTCAGACAGTTCAATATTTAACTCATTACATTCTGCTATTGGTCAAACTTTATCATTAGATATGCCAGACATGCGCAGGAAAGCAATTGCTTGGCAGCAGCAGCAGCAGCAGCAGCAGCAGCAGCAATCGTCTGTTTCTCTGTTGACATTGATCGCCATAGTCTCTTCAGCTGGTGCTGGTGATGCTTCTGGTGCTGGTGGTGCTGGTGCTGGTGCCAAGGCTGCAGAGTCTGCTTAGACTGTGGCCCCGGCGTCGATGTTCTCTCATCGTGGTAGCGCTGCGTACTTCGCCTGCACCACCACCAGCAGCACCAGCAGCAGCAGCAGCAGCAGCATCAGTGTGTTAGTAGTTTTGCGGCACTGTATAGGCTGCGCCGCTGTGCTTCTGCGGAATCAGTTGGTGCGCTGAACGCCCGTGTCGGTTCCTTTGGTGGCCGGCGGAGAGGAGGAGGAGGAGGAGGCAGAGGAAGAAGAGGAGGGGCTCGCTCCTCAGCGCTGACGAAGCCAGACGGGCAGCAGCAGCAGCAGCAGCAGCGGTGGCGTAGACGGCGACGGCGACTGCGGCGACGGGTCTGGCCATCCTGTCTCGGTATATATAGTGCGAGTCATCGTCTCGTCTTCTGCAGTTAGGCGCATGTTGGTGAAGAATTGTTCGGCCAGTGCGTGATAGCTGAGGTGCTCCAGGGCCAACCGGTGAGATACGGTGGCTGGTGCTTCTTCTGCTGCTGCTGTTGTTGCTTCTGCCTCTGAAGCACAGGGTTCCTCCTCCTTCTCGTCCGCATCGCATCACAGTCAGTGTGTTGAGTGTGGGTTCTTCGTTCTCTCTTTCTCGTCGTGCAATCGTCGTCGTCGTCGTCGTCTACTTCTTCTCGTTCTTAGTCGGGCGGCGTGTAGAGAGCGCCGTCAACAGAAAGAGAGCAATGGCGCCTCTTTCGTAGCGTCAGATGAGACGCTTCTTCACAGCCATTGAACAATGACTTCGCTATTAAGGGCTGATGATAATCAGCCGAACTTGACACGATCGGCGCCACCGCAGCCGTCGTCATCATCGTCTCACTTGGAAGATGCCATCGTCGGTTCGCCTGCAAGTGTCGGCCGAGCGGTGAGTGACCCCTTCCTCCCCATTGCTAGGAACTGATATGGATGATGATGATGACGAGGTCTTTCTAGCAACTGGTGCGGAATTAACTGAGTCAGCCGGTTGAGCCTTTAGGGGTGTTAATGTTATCATCTTTATCATTGTTTTATCCATGTTTCTCTTCTCACCCTAGTTCTGCAGCACCTCTTTACCATCCTCATCATAGTCGTCGTCGTCGTCATCATCATCACCATCATCATCATCATGATCACCATCATCATTATCATCATCACCATCATCACCATCATCATCACCATCACCATCATCATCACAATCATCATCATCATCATCATCATCATCATCATCATCATCATCATCATCATCATCATCATTATCATCATTACCATCATCACTACCATCATCATCATCCTCCTCATCATTATTATCATCATCGTTAACGACAGTTCCTCAGTGCAAATTAATATTAATGACATCTGTAATTTAGCTGCATTTGTGATAAGTAATAAATGCAGTTACTGATTGGAAAAAGCAACATTGTTAAATGCTGTTTGGCCGAATAGTATTCCTATGTTTAACCGGAATAAATAACAACAAACCTGACATCAAAATAGAATAATCATAATTCCATAATTATCTCATAGATGAATTTATATGAAATGAATTTATATGAAATGAATTTATATGAAATGATGAAGTTGAATGATTTCTGATTTCTTGATGGAAAGTGAGGTAAATCAGGTCAAACATGTATCCTGTCATGTCAAATGCGGCTGCAATCTGCATTCTCTGTCCTGGTTTTAAGCGTGAGCTCCTGTCAGGTTAGCTGTGATCTTGAAGAAGACCTGTTTCATTTCTATGCAGTCATTTGGTTATGAAACGTGCATGATCATATGAACAGACCCAATGCCTTTAAGATGCTCAACAGCACATTATAAGAAATGATTGAGGTTGTTGTCATTGTAAATATGGAATAATGAGAGCAGTGAAAGTGACTTTTGTCATGATACTGATGCTGCTATGATGGTGATGATAATGATGGTAATGATAATGATGATGGCAATGATGATGATGATAATGATGATGAGGAGGAGGAGGAGGAGGAAGAGGAGGAGGAGAAGGAGGAGGAGGAAAAGGAGGAGAAAGAGGAGGAGGAAGGAAATATGAGGAGATGAGATGATTGCAAAGACTGACCAGTAATAATGATAATGATCATAGTTGTTGATGATGTCCATTGCAATCAGGATCAAGACCATAAGCATTAAGCACTATTATGTCTGCCTTCAATCACTGATGCCACACTTCAATCAACCAAATTAACTTGTGCCATGTATAGACTTAAGGAGCAGATTGAGTAATTAATTAACGATAAACCTGTTACCCAATCATTCCACTCAGTCGTACCAATCAAAGTCCACTCATTGGTCATTAATCAAGCCTTTCACCCCACCCCACCCCCCAAGTGCCTCCAACCACCCAAGTCAACCAGCCGCCTGCTCGGGCTCTCTGCAGCCGCAGCTGCGTGGCGCCCAGTGGATAAGGAGGTGATTCAGCAATAATTCTTTGCTCTATGGTCCGCACCTGATACCATTCATAAAACTGGTCGGAATTGAGGTCGATACAAATTGGTGCCTCATGTCTGGGATAAACCTGATCCGTCGTCGGCGACAGCGACGACCGATGATGATGAAGGGGCGTAGCTATGGTAAACATGTGCAGCAGCCTCCCTGCATTGACACTTTCATCTCGAATCATTGCTGGTGATGCCTGTATGACCTCGTCGTCTATTTATGACATCTTCTGTTCTCAATTGTAATAATCAGTCCTGTGCAGAAGCAGGCTCATTTTGGCAGGGTATATATAATGTAGCTGTCAGAAAATGGTTTCCACCAGTCTTCAAAAATTGTATTTTATTTGCACATATCTTTCAGTCTTCTTAATCATGTTTCAGTTGTTCCTTTCTTATGAACGTTGCTCTCAACAGTCAGCTAAGCGAGGCTTTATTTTCTTTGACAGCAGTGGCTTGTCCTTTGACATTTTCGGGGCCATTTCTGTGTTTGAGGTTGCCTAGTTATTGGAAAACGGATCCCTCAGCAGTGAGTTTAGCCTTGACATCCTTGGCAATTTGGAATAGGGCCAACAACACGCGGATGTGAGAATCTGCTGGAAGCCACTCCCAAAATACTAAAAAAAAGTCCAAAGGCGTCCGTTTTATAGTTGTTTGAGAACTTCCATCATGAAACAGGGAAACACTGGTTTATTATGAGCAGAATGCCCTGTGATATTTTACTTTTTTTTATTGGAGGTTGACTGATATTAAGCCTCAGCTCAAAGCAGCTATAAAGAGATTGCTGTAGAAATAAACAGTAAGCAGAGAATCACAGAGCGACCAATACTTTGTTCTGCAGTTGTTGTTTTTTAGAGCAGCATTGTATTCTGAAAAGAATTGCCGTCAGCAGACAGAGACAGCATCTGTTTTATTTCTTGAATCCCTCTACTATACTTCTCTTTGGGAACTTCGTCTGTTGCAATTTCTTCCCATGACCCTCTGTGCATGCCTCGATTTTTAAATTTCAAGCAAGTTCCATGCAGATTTTGGCTTTCAGTGTTTGGCTTGCAATGATTGATCGTGTCTGATTGGAAGCCACGTCTGTGTCTGATGGCAGAAGACATGTTATCTTCTTCTTATCTGAAAGTTAAACGAAGAGCATGTCTGTCTGTCTGTGTGTCCATCTATCTATCTGTCTTCATGTCTGTCAGTATATGCATCTCTATCTGTCTTTTTCCCACTTCATTTACATGGATATTGCCAGAGAGCCATACCCATGATTTGCCTTTGTGTATGCGCTCACTTCTGTGAGTAAGTGAACAAGTCATCGAATGATTGATCAATGAACCTCTCAGCATGCCAGACTGCCAGTCAGTCAGTCAGCCAGCCAGCCAGATAGTCAGCAGCAAGTCAGTCTGCCAGTGCATTGATCATTCAGCCTGTCTGTTGGAAATTCAATACAAACAACTGATTCTAGGTTTGTCCATATTTCCCACTTGAATTGCAAGACCAGAGATTATGCAATTTTATAGACTTAAACGTTCTTCTTTAGTTGAAGGTACAGCACAACAGCCCCTTCTTTCATTGTAGACAATAATTTTCTGCTATTGAGTCTGCTGTCCACTGCTGACTTGGTGATTCCCGTATGGCATGCAGTCAGGGTGGGCCACTACCCCTAAGTCTTCATCCTTAAATCAGGCATACTGATGCAGATATATAAACTGGGTTTCGTGTGCACCCAACATGGGTCTCAGAGATATCGGTGCTCTTGATGTGAATGTCCTATTGCCTCAGGTGAAATGTGTCAGTCTACTGGTTCGGCCTTGTCTAGTTTGATTTCATAGATTGCCATATCTCCCTGTCAACCCAAATATTGTCTCTCTTAAGGACCTGATGATGAGCCTGCGTGCCATGCATTTAGTTTTCTGCCTTGCTCATCAGACCATATCGAGCAGGCTGTGCAGACCAGAATAATTGGCTGCCTTGTTTTAGTGGGACTGTGTTGTGGCTACTATTCTCATGAGTCCATTATTATCCAGCATTGAATTCTTGTTCTTTTGTGGATGGATTTTGAATGGCAATTCAGTGAGGTAGGCCCAGCTCTTTATTCCTAGAACTATTAAGCATTTTAGACTGCTGTTAATTAATTTAGGGGTAGAGAGTAGTATATCATTGTTTCTGATGAGCTGTGTTATAACAGCTTTTTGTGGTGGTTGCTACGTTTGCTAAATGGTACAACTGTTTATGCATAGCTAGCAACTGTTGCCAGATGGTGCAACAGTTTATGAGAAGGCTGCAGTTGTTGCTAAATGGTGTTACTGTTTATGCATATGTTGCAACTGTTGCAAAGGGGTGTAACAGTAACAGTTTATGTGTATGTTGCAAATGTTGCAAAGTGGTGCAACGGTAACAGTTTATGGGTCGGTTGCAACTGTTGTCTCCTCATTGAAACTTTGACTTGTTTTATCTTGATGGTACACCCTGGCATCGTCGTCCAGAGTTTACTCAAGTCATCCAGCTTCCCCTGCAGTTAAGGTCAGCCATATAATTTTATCGGCGACTGGACCTTTTCTGTATTCATGACATCATATGAGGTCCCATGGTCCTTATAAATCCCGAGGTTAACGTCTTCTGGGGTGACTAACCATGGGTTTAATACTGCGGATGTTGACCATTTATGTGCTTTATGTCTATCCAACGTTCCTTTGGGTGACGTTATTCAGATGTGCACAGTTCTAACAGTTAACATTTGCATGCAGATCTGAATTCATTAATTCATCCGTCCATCCATCCATCCATCCATCTATCCATACATCCATTCATTCATGCATTCATTCATTCTTTCTTTCATTCATTCATTCATTTATTCATTCATTCATGCATTCATTCTTCATTCATTCATTCATTCATTCATGCATTCATTCTTCATTCATTCATGCATTCATTCTTCATTCATTCGTTCATTCATGCATTCATTCTTCATTCATTCACTCATGCATTCATTCTTCATTCATTCATTCATTCATGCATTCACTCATTCATTCATGCATTCATTCATTCATGCATTCATTCTTCATTCATTCATGCATTCATTCTTCATTCATTCATTCGTTCATTCATGCATTCATTCTTCATTCATTCACTCATTCGTTCATTCATTCATTCATTCATTCATTCATTCATGCATTCATTCTTCATTCATTCACTCATTCGTTCATTCATTCATTCATTCATGCATTCATTCTTCATTCATTCACTCATTCGTTCATTCATTCATTCATTCATTCATGCATTCATTCTTCATTCATTCATTCATGCATTCATGCATTCATTCATTCTTCATTCATTCATTCAATCATTCATTCGTTCATGTTGATGGGCTGCTTTACTGATTCCACCTGTCATGAAAGGTCGTTTGAGCATCGAGATGGTGAATTAGCATACTGGATAGTTAGTACCCTTTGGTCAGAATTTGACAGCGAAGAGGGCAGAAGTCATTGTGGCCATTGTGAATTTATAGGCAGAGCAATTCCTCTGTTGAACTCTAGAACTAGATATTTCTGTCTTTTTTTGATGTGATCCTCATCTTGTGTTGACCTCAGTTCTCATGCATTGACCCTTTTGACTGCTGTTTTATATCTTTTTCTCCAAACTTATGTATTTACATGTCATTTAGTCTTTTTATTAGCTTTTTTTATTAGCTTTAATTACTTATAAAAGTATACTGCTACTGATGTTTCCTTCATAGCCCTACTGCTGTTGCACAATTACTTTTCCTGTGTTTTTCCCTTAGTCGGGTCCAGGAAGGGAATAGCGCTGTTCATCTTTATTTTGTGCCATTTCCTTACTTTCTTTATGGCTTCTTCTGTTACCTGTATCTATCATCCAGTTCAACATCAGATTTTTTCATCTTCTTGGCAGTTTCTTTCTTTTTCAATTCTTTTCAATTCTTCCTCAAGCACTGGCCTCAAGAGTCAATTTCCATACTGTGTGTGTGGCCAATCCGGTTCATTGTCTTTTCTAGTTCAGCTTAACTGTGCGATATTAGTGGTCCTTCATTTTCACTTTCTGTGAGATAACTTCTGAATCTCCCAGGAAAGCATTGCTGTCTGTTAAATGCCTCTCACAAATGTAAATGCAGTTCAATATTGTTATGGGATGTGTTGGCAATAGTGCAGATGGCGATCTGAGAAAGCTGTGTTAAAACTTGGAATGTTGTGGAATGTAAGAATAACACGCTTTGATCACATACTATCAGCATCTGTGTTGCAACATCTGTTGTTGTGAGAACATTTTGGAGTGTGATTTTCGACCGCCTTGACATCACGTATTGCTCAGACAGTCTGACACTATGATGCCTGACATTGTCTGAAAGTCTGTCGGACACCATCTGCCACAGCTGACTCTTGACACTCTTTGTATTTGACATTTGAGTAGATGCTGGTCATCTGAACAGTTGTCAACAGAATGTCACTTTTTCCATTTCTTTTTCCATTTTTCCAATTCATTCTGTTTTTGTCATATTCTTTCACCTGCATAATATCCGATTTGCTATTTCTTTTTCATCTCTGTCTTCAGTTTCTTCTTTCAGTTTTATTTCCTAATTCTGTGCTGTTTCTTTGAAGTGAGTAACGCATGGATATTCTTTCACTGATTACATGAAGCTACTCTGCAGCTATGGGTGTGATGATGATGATACCAGGCCATGCAAAGCATTTGCTGCATCTGTACAATGTCTGACGATGACTGGTATACAGTTGGAGTTGGTGGCATTCCGAGTGACTAAGCATCTGGCCTACAGGGTTCATACAAGTGTTAGGCAGCTCCAGGAAAGAGAGTAGAGGGAGGGAGGCTTCGCTGTAGGATTCATACTTTCTCTTATCCTGTAATAACAGACAGCACAGACAGACGGAGTTACAACGATGTGATAATGAAGGAATTGGATGCTGATAAAGACTACACCATAACTATAGAGACAGGGAGATGTATCCCCGAGAGAAGATGCCCAGAGAAGAACCTGAGAGAAGAATCCGAGAGAAGATGAGGAGAGAAGAACCTGAGAGAAGATGCAGAGAGAAGAAACCGAGAGAAGATGCTGAGAGTGCTATGCAGGTAGAAGATAGAAGAGAAAATTAAAGATGATCAGAGAAAGCTCTGAATATTTGGAGTCATGCGCATAGGTCAGTTGGCGTGCATAGGCAAACAGCATGTGAGACCAAACGATAATAGAGCTAATAAACCTTACGAGCCAGACAAGTGAAAATCAACACATAGATCTATGAATATAGATTCGGCTGGCAAATATAATGCATGGCAATGATTGCCCGTCCAATCATATTATATATCTATATAAATAATATATATATATATATTTGGTATATATGTAATAAATATATTATTATTTTTATATACACATATAAATGTTTATCTGTGCTTTGGGAAGGAGCGGAAAAGGATGAATGAACTGACTGCTAACTTGTATTCAAGTTTCTTTGTTTTGAGTTGACCACAGGTCTTCATTTGACCTGTCTCAAGTGCTGTGCTGTCTGGTGTTTATAACTGTTGCTAAACAACTCTGTGCTGCGTGGCTACCTGTGCTTAGATTGCAGTCAGATGTTGATAAGGATACAAGTGAGATCTGCTGAATGTACAGGTGGAATAATTTCCCATTTCCTCCCCCCACCCCTAAGGGATTCAGGGATGATTATGAAGGATGAGGAGAAGTTGGCTGATGCACTGAGGGAAATAGTCTGCTGACCATGGAAATAATTATCATACGAGACAGACACAGGTACTGGTGGTGACGGTGGTAGTGGACTGAGTGCTGCTCGCATCCATGCATGTAGGATGCTGGTGCTGCTGGTGCTGCTGGTGCTGCTGCTGGTGGTGGTGAGTGCTACGTGCTAGGATGGATGCCGTCTGGTTGGAATGATGAATGGGTCTCGTGGCACGGTGGCATAAATATCACCTTTGTAACGATTCCACTGCTTGGACCGACAACATGGAGCCATGTCTCATTAATTATTTATCAATCTCGTTTTTATGCTAACAATTAAAGGACGTTGGCTTCTTTACACAGGAAAGCAATAAATGCGGTGGACGAGGTATTTGCCAGCAGCCCTCTGGCTGTCAGGGAGTAGAGAGAGAGAGAGAGCCAACTCTCGGAAGGGTTGGGGCGGAAGGGCTGGGGCGGGTCCTCTGGTAGGCTGACAGGGTTTGATCTTTACAGCCAATCTGGTCATTCTTCTGCCAGTTCAATAGTTCTAGATCAAGGTCATAAAAGGAAAGTGGTGTTATTGGGAGGGAATGGGAAGGATCATTTTTAAGTGGAAAATATTCCTGTTCTTATAGGAACTTATCTATTCACAGATAGATAGATACCAGTGCCTTTGAGATGAATTTATAAACCAGTGTTTATGGAAAGAGTCTTGGACGAGCAACAGAAATGGTGAAAGCAGTGTAGAGCTGTCCCTGCAAACGGAATAGTTGCACTGAGAATGTCAGAAAAATCATTGAATTAATTGCCCGTTGGTTGCCCAGACCTGTTTGAGTAGAAAGAGGTCATTGCAGTGAGTCAGGATAGACTGAAGAATATAGTATTATTGATGCAAATGTGGAGTCTTGTATGCATGGGTAGTCAATGGGTGTGAGACGTATATGTTGTAATAAAATATTATGATTTATAATTTGAGTTGTGTGTTAGTCTCTTCTGAAGTCATTCATACACCCCATAATTATTCTTTCTACTCCTTCATCTGTGCATTTTAAATCTTTGTTTATCTTCGCATTTACCACAATCCTATTAGATGTTCTTCACTTGCAGACGTCTGAACCGAAAACTTTGAAATGCGAGATCATAAAGACATTTCGTTTTATGCTGTGATTCCAGGCAATAATAATAATATTTAATCCTCTTAGCGAGAGAAATATTGTTTTCCAGTACACCACTTTCAATGTGCTGCAAAGATTGCACCAATAAAAGGACTGAGAGATTAATTTAAGAACCGCACCTAAAAGACCTTTTGCAGGGAAACGTAAAGGCAAAAGATGCGTAAATTTGCAGCCAAATGCAGATGCTTAGCATAGCGTGTCAAGAAATGACTTGTAAGTATGCCGTCATTTACAGCTCTTTAGGAAAATGCACGCACTCTGTGATTGTTGAAGCGACTGATGACATATAAGACTGCAGAATTTCCTTTTAGAGCTGCACGTTAGGCATATGAATTCATGTTGCATCAGTAATTAGGCTGCACACATAGTTGCAGAAAATGTCGTTAGTTGCAGAAAAGACTTTTTATGGTGGGATTCGATAAATTGAAAGCAGATCTTGTTTCTGAATCGATGCATGAATAATCGAATATCTCTGTATTGTGTAAGAGTAAGCGAGACCCATCAACGTAATTGCCAAGAGAGACCTGGGATTCAAGACATTTAATCATAATTGCAATCTCCAAACTTCTAAAGCGCGACTCAAAAGCCATGCGCGGTGTACCAGTTCATTCATGAGGGCTGTGTTGAGTCAAAAGAGTTGTCCATAAGAGTAATCCAAAGGAGTTCCGGGTCTGGTTGCAATAGAGGATCAAAGGGGTGGAAGAGCTACTAAGGCGGGAGTCGTCTTGGTGGGGACTTGGAAAGTGGAGGATCAGTTGAGACGGGTAAGAGTTTTTAGTTTAAGTTGCTATCTGTTATCCACATGAACCATGGACTGAGTGGCACCCCTTAACACATCACTGTAGTAGCAACACATCTATTTTGTCACCCACTGACAGATCCTTGTCCTTTTATGATGCCGTTGTTAGGAAGGCATCATCATCATCTGTCACAGCTAATAAGTGGGACTAGTACTGTTAAGGAATAGCAACAACAGGAATAGCTGTCGAAGCAAGGTGGATCTATCTATGTAAAGTGTGGCCATGGTACACTAGGCCAGCAAATTGAGGCTAAGCAATGACAGTGAAACTAGGTATACAGGTAGCAGTAATTGACTGATGCCCTCACACTGACCCAGACATAGATGTGTGGCATGAGCTTTGTCTAATGCCAGAACCCAGTTGGGAAAGCAGACATCTGTTAATCATCAGTCAGTCAAAACAGGTAGGCAGGCATGATCATTGATGAGGAGTATTGGGTTGCTCTGTCTCAGAGTAAGGAACTTCTCTGCAAAGTGTAAAATGCCTTTTCCAATTCCATATCTTATCTGCTGGCCCATAGCTCAACAGACATGGGAGTTGCCTTCATTCATTCCTTCGTTGGTTTATTCATTACAGGAATTCGTGTAGCACCTGTTCATGGGGTCTACTCCAATGTGCTTCATACATATATAAATCATATATACCGGGTATATATAATTTTATATAATACACATTTATACATGCATACATACATGCGTATGGACATACATATATACGTACACACATACATACATACATACATACATGCATACATACATACATACATACATACATACATACATACATACATACATACATACATACATACATACATACATACATACATACATACATACATACATACATACACACATAATATATAAACATACATGCATACATTCATATATATGTACAATTGTACATGCATGCATAATGCATGTAGTTTATCCAGATAGAATGACATTGAAGACTCTGTGAAGGT
Source organism: Lumbricus terrestris (assembly GCA_949752735.1). Classification (NCBI taxonomy): domain Eukaryota; kingdom Metazoa; phylum Annelida; class Clitellata; order Crassiclitellata; family Lumbricidae; genus Lumbricus; species Lumbricus terrestris. The sequence goes on along the minus strand of OX457036.1, from coordinate 80,221,639 downwards.
GTGAGACCAGCTTCCTAATCTAAGCGAAGTATTTCAGGTGATGACGGAGTTGGTGAGGGTGAAGATGTCAATGAGATGTGGATGGAGCTGTGGCTGGTCAATGATTTATGATCTGTCCAATCCATCATTCACTTCGCTAATCTGTCTCTTAGAGAAGATGGTCAACACTATATTCTGCAGACGGACCTGTGTGCTAGCTTTCCATTAGCGGCTGGAGAGGTTAAGAACGAAATTAACCCCTTAGCCACCACAGAGCTTATGCTGAATTGATGGAGTGGTGTGAACACCTGTTGATCAATCATTTCCTATCTGCAGATGCTCTAATACGTCCCTTCAGAAATACGCAAGCTAGTGGAATACCAGAAAAGGCTGTGCAATATTGGATATGTAGCCTATTCCTGTTAGAGAGCTGTATTTAGTAGTGCTCAGAGATGTTAAGAATTTGGCTAAACCGAGTAAAAATGCAGAAAGCCATTTTTCACAAAACAAAAAACCAACAAATGAGAAAAAATGGTAAAAATTGACTTGGTTGTAGCTTTTACCGCATTTAAGAATCAGACCTTGTTTACACAATTTAATTTCAGTCGGCAAATAGTACAACTTCATTAGTTAACACAAAAGTAACATTAATCTACAGCAATTTCTTTATTCCTTAGAACTGTTGCTTAATAGGAATTTGAAAAATTTAGAACATTGAAATCGTTTCAAAATTTAATTGTAAACATAAATCCATATAAGTACATATATACTGACATAGACTAAGTGCAATTAAAAACTAAACTTGCTGCGTATAGACTATTGAGCATACTTAATTAAAAATTGTATGTAAAAGTTTTACTTAGATAAAAGCTTGATATCAGATAACTTTTATAAATCTCATTTCTTGTACTCCGCTATTTATTTCTCAAATACTGACATATTAAAATGGTCAAATATGGAAGTAAATTAGCTGAATCTTTGAATGGAGACAACATAAGAAACATCAGACAGAAATAAAATAATAACAGGCAGTAAATAAATAACTGAAGTTACAAATAAAAATAAAAACAAGAAAAAGTAACAAAACTAAAAAAAGAAAAATGACATTTTCTGGAAAAAAATACAAACAGGAAAACCTTTTACCAATTATGTTTAGTGGTATGTAGTGTGTACTAGTTGGAGTTGTAGGATAGTCTGTTTTTATGCTTGCTGGATTATCAACTCAAATGATCAGAGGTTAAAATCCTCTTGAGCACAGAAAGATGTTTTTGATTTCTGTTATACTTGCACCACCACCATCACCACCACCCTCAGTGAGCAGTACACTAGCCATTAGTCTGCCTTCTGGAGGGTCAGCTGGTGTTTAGGGCAGCAGTGACTGAACAGGGTCAGGTGTTGAGGGTGATGACCTACTACACATGAGTAAGCTGAAAGCATCTATGTAACTGAAACGAATTCATGGTGTTGTCTCTGGGGTTAACTCTTTGGATCGATCTTCTGTTCTAGGGATGAATGGAATTGGAAGTCGAAGGGTTAATTGCTAACAGTTCAGTGGATGAACGATGTCTCATTGATTCTAGGCATTGTGAACCTTTGTCACCAGCAGAACTGCCCAAAAGACCAGACTGGACAGACCGGTCCTTCTCGGGAGGGGAGTGGAGGAGGGGAGGGGAGTGAGCAGCATGTCAAATGAACAGCCAGCAGCAAGTTGTGTAATAGTGATGTAATATAATTTACCACAGAGACGGCAGCTGCTGCCACAACAATTCAATTAACAATAGAAATAATGGCAAAAATTAGACAATGCTTATATTGACAATAACAAATATGACAAAAGACTGATGATGATGTTGATGATGATGACGATGATAAAGCTGCTATTTGTGATAGCCATTGTGGTGATGATGATGATCATTGATGATGATGGAGATGATGATGACAATCAAGATAATGATAATGATACTGTGCTATAAGTTAAAGTAGCACCATTGCCTGTGGTACGAGTAGCAGATTTCTGTATAGTTTGATGATGATGGTGATAATGACGTGATAGTGATGACGATGATGATGGGTTGAGTGTTGAATTGCTCTGCTCTTAATGTTCAACTGATTCTGTCAAGTTGTAAAGTCTTGCAATGAATTTCTAAAGCATCATTAATAGCAAGTTACTTTTAGGATGCTTTGCCTCTGAATCTGGACTTCTTTGACCCAGCACCACAGAGAAGCATTTCTTGGATTCATTCCATCACTCAAATGCCCTTCAACCCATGGAAGAGTCCCTGGATATAGTCACTCCCATCGCAGGCATTCAACTGCATCGAACGAAGTGCATTGTCTACTTAACCCTCTTACCCCGTATGGGCGCTATAGCGGCTTGGTGGTCTTTGACAAATACCCGTAAGGCCGCTATAGAGGTTTCAACATATAAACCGTATCCCCGTAAGGCTATTATATATATATATATATATATTTATATATATATATAAATATATATATATATATATATATATATATATATAAGGCCATTATATATATATTATAATATATATATATTATATATATATATATAATATATATATTATATATAATATAATATATATAATATATATATAATATATATATTATATATATAATATATATATACATATTATATATATAATATATATATATAATATATATATATAATATGTATATATATAATATATATATATTATATATATTATATTATATATATAATATATACATATTATATATATAATACCCAGTGGTTATCTCTACTCCCACATTTATATATAATATATATATATAATATATAATATATATATATTATATATATTTTATATATTTATATTATATATTATATATATATATTATATATATTATATATATATAATATATATATAATATATATATAATATATATATATTATATATATTATGTATATATTATATATACAGGGCCATCGGGTGGGCGTTCCGCTTGCTGTGGGGCTATCGGGGTAAGAGGGTTAAAGCGACAGAAGCCATCATTTCATGCAGTTATCTTCGCTGCTCCTTTGGTTGACTTCACCGAAATGACTTCCAGTAGCAATCTGATAGCTGTGCTTTCTGGTGCATTTCCTCCAATCACATTCACAGTATCCATCATGCTCAGATGAGGCGATCCATGTTCCATAAAAGATATTCAGGGAGTGCTTTTCTATCAATTGTTTGTTAAGTGTATTTTGCCTCAGTTTTGAAACAGTTCGAAATTGAGAGCCTCTATACATTGGTCATCATCTTTATCATCATCATCGTCATCATCACGATCATCATCATCACCACCACTATCACTATCATCATCATCTTTATCATTATCATCATCACCACCACCACCCATCATCATCATCATCATCATCATCATCATCATCACCATAACCACCAGCATCTTTATCATCATCATTTCCAGCACAAATACTGGAATCATCATCATTGATTTATCGGTGGCACCACTAGCAGCTTTGGGATCATCATTGTAATCATTATCATCATCACTATCACCACAATTCTTGCTTTCATTATCATTAGCAAAGCGCCTGATGAATATGACTTTTTAGCATGTTATCAAATAGTTGATTAATAATTATTATTGCCCTTATTACTGGATTACTTTACTCGTCAGTTCTTGTGGTCAACAATGTACAGGGTGCGCCAAAAAAAAGACCCCCCCTAGGTTTTTTGCCAATATCTTGGCCAAAAGTAAGAATTTCAAAATGAAATTTTACAGTCTTAAAGACAATTCATATTTACATATGATGGCCAGATTTCATCAAAATATTTCACACAAAGCAAAAGTTATGCCACTTTTAGGAAGGCCACCCACCGTTTTTTGACGATTCAAAAACTTAACGCAACAAAAAGTAGGTTTTTGCCAATATTTTGGCCAAAAGTAAGAATTTCAAAATGAAATTTTTACAGGCTGATAGACAATTCATATTTACACATGATGACAGAAATTTCATCAAAATATTTCAAACAGAACAAAAGTTATATCACTTTTAGTGAGGACACCCACCTTTTTGACGTTTTTGAATCATCCAAAAAACCGAGGGTGGTCTCACTAAAAGTGATATAACTTTTGTCCTGTTTGAAATATTTTGATGAAATTTTGGTCATCATGTGTAAATATGAATTGTCTATCAGCCTGTAAAAATTTCATTTTGAAATTCTTACTTTTGGCCAAAATATTGGCAAAAACCTACTTTTTGTTGCGTTACGTCTTTGAATCGTCAAAAAACGGTGGGTGGCCTCCCTAAAAGTGGCATAACTTTTGGTTTGTTTGAAATATTTTGATGAAATCTAGCCATCATATGTAAATATGAATTGTCTTCAAGACTGTAAAATTTCATTTTGAAATTCTTACTTTTGGCCAAGATATTGGCAAAAAACCTAGGGGGGGTCTTTTTTTTGGCGCACCCTGTAAATGTGGCCAGCTGTATTTCTCTTACAGTCATTGCTTCAAGTTCAGACACAAGTTCCAATACATCTGGCTTTGTCTCCCAAATGTTTCCAATGTCCAATTTCGTCATATCTGTCCCTTATTTGCATGGTGGATGCGATCAAAAATTATGCGTGTTTCAGCAAATCGCAGCCAATCCATTTTCCATCTGACTTGCATAATATTGTGCCTTTAAGGTTCTGCACGCTTTCGCTAATACCCTTTTAGAGTATCTGCGTAATAAGTAATACACTTAAGAGCCAGTGGAGATTTTGTGTGATTTTTTCGTGACTGTTTGGTTTTCGTTTGCTTTGATCCTGCGTTTATATTTCAATTGAGAATCAATCAATCAATCAACAAAAAGCTTTGATCGTGCTATTCGTTGCTTTCATGTCACACTAGGAGTTTCTTTTCTAATTGTTCTTCCATTCTCTAGCCTCTTGCATTGACTGGTGCAATTCATCATAGGACTTCTACAAGTTGTGTGTTGTCAGTTTTCCTGTCGACGATTAGACATTGATTTACTGCTGCCAGTGATGTTTTCATCTTCTTCTGTTGGGTGATTTCTTATTAGACTGAACATTGTTAACTTGTCACCACCCAGCATCTTCTTCGGCCACCATCCTGCCCTGCTTAGATTAGGAAGAAGAAGAAGAAGAAGAAGAACAAGAACAAGAAGAGCAAGAAAACAAGAAGAACAAGAACCAGAACAAAAAGAGCGGAGGTGGAGGAGGATGAGGTGAGAAAGAAGGACAACATTAACAATGTCAAGGACAAGAAGAAGAGGAGGAGGAAGAGGAAGAGGAAGAAGAAGAAGACAAAGATGAGGAGGAGGTGGAGAAGAAGAGAATGGAGAAGAAACGCAGTCGCTTAACTAACCCCAAGCATCAGTCTTGGCATATGGAGGCAGGCAGTGAGTCCTCTCCTTTGCCGTCTGATCTTTCCTTCAATCAGAGTTGACTTTCCTATGGATCACAAGCGGAGGAAAAACCAAGAAAAGTTTCCTGTCCTTGTGAGACTTTGAACCTTGACCTCTCGTCCGACAACCCAGCATGCTAACCAATAGGCTGTAATAATTAAATGCTGTGCATGAATTCAGTAAGTTTAGAAAAACTGATCATTTAATGAATTGTTCTTTATGTAATGAAAAAAAAATGCCAGGAAGCAGAAGAAACAAATTTTCCTAGAAATAGAAATGAGATCAAATACGATGATACATCTCGCAAATATTTCTACTCAGTCAAGGAGAAGACTATTGCTGTCTGGGTCAACTATGCTTAAAAAGAATCAGTATTTATTCTGAGGGTTGAGACGAGGATTGCCTGTTCTCTCCCAATCCTGGCTTTGGCTTACACAAGTCTACGCTGGTTCCAGACCAATGCTGCTAGACATCTCAGAGGAAAAAGTGCAATATGAGAAGCGGTTTGTGCTTGCGTTGTGTACACAGGAGTCCGTCTGTATGTGTGTATGTATGTGTGTGTGAGTTTGTGTTTGTGCTGTCATTTGTGCCAATGGATGTGTGAGTATGTGTGTGTGTATGTCCGATGCAGATACTCTCGCTGTATTGATTCTCTGACGTGAAATCTAATTTGGCCATGACTAAGAGGAAATGACATTTGCCAATGTTGGATGCTGCAAAAGAAACTTGGCAGACTAGTTGGTCAGTCTATCGGTCAGTCTATTGGTCAGTCTATCAGTCCGTCTATTGGTCAGTCTATTGGTCAGTCTGTCGGTCGACCATTTTCTGGCGCTGTCCAGTAAATTTAAGTCGATAGGCAATGTCTGGCGCTTTGTCCATTATTATTCCACAAGACCGATAAAATCTCGGCAAGACTTTGCTAGTTTGCTGTGTGGCAGGGAAGCTGATAGAATTTAGCAAGATGGATGAATTTAACAAAGGCCGCTGTATGCGAGCAGCAGCAAATGCAAGATATGATCGTGTTTCCGAGGCTGCTTCAGGAGATATCCGTGACATTGAAAATAGTCATAAACAAGAGCAGTAATTGTACTAACCGTTGTGGTTATAACTCGTAATTGCAGTAATATTGATGCTTAGTAGTTGGGTTTTGGCAATGAATTCTGTCAGTGGTATATTTAGAAATTCATCATTTATGGAGCAGTTCACAGATGTGATGGAGGCCTTGAATGGTTTTCATTGTGCAGACTTTGGTTACTTTAAGCTCAAGGATGCGTTCTGAACTTCTGGTAGCTTGTACAGCGAATGCCATAGAACTAAAGTGATTGAAAGTGGCAGAAAATATGACAACAGGAATGGACCTGATGAAAAGAAATTTCAGTGTTTTGCAATTGAGACTTTGCTAAAAAAATTAATAAGCCATCAACTCAGTAGGCCCTATCACTCTTTATTCAGTTATTACTGTGTCACATTACACATATCTATGTAGTTGTCATTTTCTTCTCAGTGAACCATACAGATGAATTTTTAGATTCCAAACTGCACATACTTTCATCATCCTTGTTGTCATATTATCAAAAATTGTGTCTTTCCAAGGATGATAATTAAAATTCCTCCATGTACTTAAAATGTCAAAAATTCGATTCGATACCAAAATCCTTTCGTTCCCATATAGCATCTTTGTGCTTGATGTAAAAATGCCTGTTGCACTTCTTGATAGCGATGGATGTGCCTAGTTTAAATTCAATTTTTGGCATGTTAAATCAAAACTGGAACGCAGCTGAATTACCTGCAATAAGTTAAGGCATTACATTTGAAACTAGCATGAGCAAGTTGGTTTTTAAATTGGGGCATGCTCAAGTGAGAATATGACTGCAGGGAATTTGTATTAAAGCAGAGCCATGTGACTTCTTATGCGCTGTTGATTAGGTTTTTAATGCAGAGAGATGAAGCAAACACTTGACTGGTAAGCAGGCACTGCAGAGAACCGCTTGAAGGTAAGCAAAGAACATGAGGAAGGGCAGACCAGTGGAATATGGAACTGCTCAGATTATTTCATAGAACGCATTAGGAGGAAAGTCCGGAAACACCAAGAGACACAGCAAGAAGTTAAGGATACAGAGAGAAAACGACAGAAATAGAAAAGCAGAGAGTAAGACAGACAGAAAAGCAGCGAGTAAGACAGACAGATTAAGAGAGCAATAGCGAGAGCCATAAAGTAGAAGAGTACTGGTATATGGAGAGCAAAAATGGCATGTGTCTGGCAGAGGTTTAGAGTGGTGTGGAGTGCTGTTGTCACTATTTCCACATGAATAACTAAAGATGAATTGGATTAAGATAAATATGAAAGATAGTGGCCAGCCAAATATTACAAAGAGGCAGCAGAGTTGATATTGTGGGATGTAATGCAGGGCAGTTGTGTAATAATAAAAATTAACAAAGAACCCAAAACCGAACTACTTATAATAAAAGGCTAGTTAAGTTTTTCTCTGGAAATGGCTTTGGCTTATTATTTTTTAAGCGCTAAACCTCTTGGAGCTTAAGGCTTTTGAGTTAAAACGGATTAAAATTGGCTATGTCATATGTTGAAAATAATGATTAGATATACGGTAATGAAAGAATGGTGAGAAAATGACAACATTCCACCAGTGGACTGCATATGTCCTGCAACTGGGCCATTATTATCAATTGCGCTTCTGAGTAGCATACCTTGAAGAGGCGCTATATAAATTTCTGATATAAATAAATAAATTATGCAGGATGAATGATTTTACTAATGCCCATGATACAATATTGTCACCACCATATTTTGGTTAAAACTAACGAATTGCTTAGAATTTTCACATGCTTATCCTCTAAGGCTTCAGATGTAGACAATAAAGAATACAGCAATTCACCAGATCTTTTGTCAAGGATACGATGGCAAGATTCTTCTTACATCTGTTCCATTATGCTTCAAATATTTCGCCTATACTTCATCAACGGGCAACTAATAAACTGGCCATTCTACAAACAGTTTACCTCAGAAGCGCTCTTAGTAGCCGCTGGTAGTTGACAGGCTGTTCAAGCTCTTACTCATCCATTGCTAGTAGGCCTAACTTTTTGCAACAGCTTTCTATTTTGTAAAATGTGAGCATTCCTCTTACGTCAATAAACGACTGTTTACCTATTAATGCCGCTCTGCAGTCCTACAAACAACTGTGCTCCATTGCAAAAGGAGGCACACACTGACATGTGGCCTTGTCAGAAAGGGAAGCCGCCTATACTGTAAAAACAGGATTGCCAATCAAGATTAACCTCAATAGACACCAACTCCTATTCCTGCAGTAGTACTCTGGTACTGGCCTTGAAGTAGAGATGCCCTCGATCCCTTTGACTTATTTTTAGGTTAGACATTGCTTGTCTATTCTTACATTACCTTTTAGAAATGGTAAAGTAAAGTGAGATGAAGCTGTCATTCATTTGTCAAAGATCTTCACCGACTATTGCTGAAACGCATGGTTGGTCATCAGGTTAATTAATTTATTATTTATTAGCAGCTTTGATAATGCCTACAGTGTCTTTTGTGACATCAACCAGTGTTGCAGTCAAATCAAATCTTAGTCAGCCTAAAAAATTATACAGAGGAAGTAAGTCCAATGAAACTGAAAGTTTAGCTGAAGTGTGAATATAGCGATCATATTTTTTATTTATTCAACTTCAATTACCCACATTGCTTGAGGGATTAATTAATTTAAAAGCATCAATGAGTCATCATCCATATCTCTAGCATCCAACTTCTCTTCTCAGTTGCAAGTGAACAGCTGCAAAAGTTTGTCTGACTTGCTTACCTGCATTGACCTTGGTGTATCGGTGTCTGTGATGATGGAGAAATATATATTGAGTTTGTTAAAAAGAGATAGGCGGATAATTATATAATAAGATTCCTCCTCTAACATCTTGTATATATGGAGTGAAATAGAAAGACTATGACTCATCAAACAATATGGACAGACACATACTGACATGTGAGGGAAGCCAAATAGACTGCCGAAATAGACTGGACAGACAGACAGTCAGACCGGCGGGCAGACAGACAGACAGACAGACAGACAGACAGACAGATAGACAAACAGATAGAAAAGCAGATAGACAGGGAGTGGTTCACTGTTTGGACAGATATTAAAATAGATAGGTAGTTTGAGACAGAGAAAGATTGGAGTAGAGACTATAGATGACTCAGCAAGTTATTTTGGAATCCCATTGGATTCCACTCTGTGTCTGTACAATAACATGTTCAATGTTCAGGCCATTTGCAAGTTGCAACTGTAGTTTGTTGTGCATAGCAGATAACTACAGCCTATCTAGATTTCAGTTCTGTAGTTTCTAATCGGCTTGGTTATTGTTACACACTTGTGGTTGGCACATGTATCACAAACAGAAATTTGCAGAAATTACAAAATAAATGGTCCAGAAGTCACAACTTCTAGGTTCCAAGATATCATTTCCCATACTGCAGTCATTGCACTGGCTTCCACTGAGTACCATCCCATCATAAACATAGCTGATACCGTGCATATTGGTCAGTTTGCCTTGTTTTTCTCTTTGGTCACCTATGAAACTCAAAAGTGACCATTTTAGCTAGAACCAAACAATCCTGGTTCCAAGGTATTCCAGTGCACTGGTTCTAGGCTTTGGAGTGGTTCACTGTTTGAGGTCCCTATGTTGTTGTTGAGGTGTGAGCTGAAATGATGTCTTCAGGTGCCTCATTCTTGTTAACATGGCCTGGATTCGCTTCTTTGTTGAATTGACCCCAAGCGGCTTGTTGCTATATAGTATGTGATTCAATTTAAAAGGGGAAATGATTTTATTTAGGACAATTTGGAAAACCCTCTGACCTGTGCAGCACTCGTGAATAAGCTGGTGCCCTGAGTTTAACTTTTGAGTCATGCTTTTGAAATTTTTATCTTATGAATGCAATACCACCATAGGCGCAACCACCCTATGGGACCCACGGGACGCGTCCCCCCAACTTTTGAGTTGTCCCCTAACTTTATTATTATGGTCCCCCAACTTTTACGACGCGATTCATTATGGTCCCCCCCAACTTTTGGGACGTGATTGCGCCTATGAATACCACAGTGTGACTTTGAAAAACTTTTACTACAGAAATGAAATAGGAAAACATGTAGTCATGTGGTAAATATTTGGATTATGTAGATGATAAGAGTTGCATGTTGACTGATTAGAAAACTTAGGAGGATGAAGAAATTACAAGGAAAAGCGCATAGTTGTTTTGCGAATGCAGCTCTAATAAAGTTGAAAATTGTTTCTACTTTGAAATGTTAAACAGAATTTCATATTATAATGTAGAATTTGCATGTTTTTAAGCGAATAATTAGTAAGATCGATGCTATTCTCCAAGTTCATCTTTAGTTTTGGTTTTTATTACATTTATATGTATTGTTTAGTTGTGCCTGTAGTAGACCTAGCCATTATTGAGTAGCCTTAAAGCTAGACACATTTGCAATCAGTGGTTTCATTTGCTCAGTAGTTATGCAATATCATGTTACAACCAACAATGTCGTTTCACAGACATGACATTGTAGACATACCTGCAGAATGTTGCCGATGCAATAAACGGACAATTTTTGTTTAGCTGAGGGCGAAATACAATGTCCAGCTGTTTGCTCCAATTGTTGTCCTTGCTACTTCATCTGAATTTGATGATTCATAACAACCAATATGGCGTAATTTTCTTCGGCTGCTGTGAAAGGATGCCGCTGGCAATGGGCTGCGTCGGTTGGTCGGTCGGTTGGTCGGTCGGTCGGTCGTTCGGTGGGTCGTTCGTCCTGTCCGAGTGTTCTTATAGACGCCTTAATTGATCTTGTGTTTGCTTGTCTGGCCAGTCGTGAAGCCTAGGGTTTGACTCTACACGTCTCGAACCATGGGACAGCCATCAGATACCAAGTGGACGACCCTTACATCCACAGAACAACGAAATTGGTTCCGCAAATGTCTGTGGAGGTTTCGAGTTGGAACTGGGGGTTGGTCGTGTTGCAGTGGCAAGTGACTCAACAGACATGGTGGCGGTGGTGGTGGTGGCTGTGGGTTTCTGCCAGACGTCTGACGTCTGAGTGATGTGTGATCAATAATAGTATCCGCATCTTCAATGGTCCAAGCCTCCAAGGCGTCACTCGATCCCGGTTTTGCCGAACGTGCTGGTTTTTCATAAAGTGGAGCTATACAAATGTTTTATTCAGCCAAATGTTCATGCACAGAGTTCAACCTTCTCTAAGTTAAACTGGTTAATTTTTTTTGTCTCTTCTGTCTGGTTTCATTATCTTTTGTACCCGATTGTAGAAAAACAGCCCTAACTTATTATTACACTATTGGAGCCTTGCAATCAATGGGGAGGTGAGGTTGATGTTGATGATCCTGTAAACTATAAGATGTAACTAAACTCTGAACAATGCTACATTACAATGGAGATGGATCGGTCTGATAATTGCTGGCTTTTCCCAGAGTTTTGTTTTCTGGAAGTATTGTCTGATCTGACTTACTAACTACTAGCTTCAGTTTCTGTTTTGAGTAGAATTTATGTGTCTACTTTAGTCGGAACCAGTTTGAGTTGTTGGATGGTGCCATGTGGAAATGGTGGCGTCAGGTGCAGTAAGTGGTAATGCACATTCAGCCCAAGGGAACAACTGATCTGTTAGTCTGTAAATTCTCTGTAGACCCGTTAAGCATAAAAAATACATTGCATTCTGGCCAATGCGTATTCTCTGGAGGAAATGGTGAATGCAGCCCTCTGAATATATAGTGCGAGTAGCCTACATCTGACATACTGATGTATATGCAACAGTGGTGTAAAGGGGCAGAGGAGCATGTCGCCCTGGGTGGCACTTGTGCTGGGCTGGCAAAATAGAGTTGAAGGAAAAATTTAAAGGAGTGAATGTTGAATTTAAAAAAACAGGAAGGAAAGAAAGAAAGAAAGATAGAAAAGAAGGAAGGAAAGAAAAAACACTGTCACTTTTGTCGGGTTGACTTGTTCCATCGATTGTTTTGCAATGTTGACTAAATATGAGCCTATTCTATTATTATCTATGATCCAGATAATCCAGTAAATATGAGAACATTGTTTAATTTGAAAGAACTATAGTCATTGTCTTGAAGAACCTTGAACGATTTTGCTTTGAGATGTTATCAATGATTTTGGTACTACGAAGGTCTACCAGATGATCTTAATAGCATAATGGTAATATGATAATAAGTTGAACATTTATGGTTAAAATGAATGATTATAAAATATACCTGAAAGTGGTAAATCCAGAGGGCAGCATTTTGTGCCCTTCACTGCAGGTGGCATTTTAGCTCCATATGCCTATGATTCACAAAAAGTTTCATCAGTAAGTGTGCACATAAATTTTTTGTGTGATGGGATTGTGTGAACAAAAATGTACCAAAAATGGAAGAATTTCCTATATTCAGAATCTATATTTCTTTTAAATTCAGTGCATATCATATTTTGTCATTGCTTTTGAGCAGCACTGTTTATTTTTCTGAATACCTAACTTTTCTACATTTAAATGCTTTGTGACATTGCCGTATCAGAATATTGAGTTTGATTTAATGGCTGGATTTTAACGTAGTTTCATAATTTATGTTTCCTGTCAAGGTTCTCCAATTTCAGCTTCATACATGATCATAGATGTCTTCAAGACTTAAAACCAATTATTTTTATTATGTGCGACCAATTTATTTCCGTTCATTTGCCAATAAAACATCTGCTAGGAGGCTTTCGTGTGAGGGGATTTCCAAGCTGGCAGATAGCAGCAACATATACACAAACTCCCGAACGTACATGCTACTTGCTAAAAATGATTCAGCAATTGACGTCATAGCATGGATCTAGTCTAGAATGTGGAGAAGGTCGGTTGTAAAAGAAGTACTGCATGCTGTGTGTCTACTCCAAAAAGCAGCAGCAGCACCAGTATAAGCTACATGTAATGCAATGTCTGACTAATACTAAGCTGCTAGATGACCCATCCATTCAGAAGTATCATATATATTTTCTATGAATTACCAATTTTGGTTCATTTCGTGGGCCTTAATCTTTATGCATTGGGTGAGAGGCTACGGCGTTAAGCTGTCAGCCTTGGCACCAACGAAACCGCGTGCATGGAAATTGGTTGAAATGATCGAACGCAATTACGCGACATCACGCACAGCGTGTGGTAAGGAGTAATGAAAGCACGTTGATCCGGTTACGTAATGTCGGCGTAAATTGATCCTTGTAACGACCATCAACCACATAATTGTTATCGTTGCGTGTGTGTGCACTACTCATTGCATGTGCAAGTGTTCTGAAGCCATTTCTCCGCGGTGTTTGGCTACGGTTTTGAGCTTTTGATGGAAGGATGGACTGGCCAGCAACAACGATAAATCACAGCGCTGTTATTATGTGCTGAAAAGCAGAATAATAATATGTGCAGAACCCGTTTTTATCAGTTGCTCGCCAGCTTCTGCTCTGGGTCTCATTTTGCTGCTCATGGCAAACACTAATCACTGAACTGAGGACATATTACAGTGAAAGTCTGTTAACTTTTAATATCACAGCCATAGCATTTTGAGAGGAGTGTTCAACCCAGTAGGCACCAGATCATAAATATTTTGGGTAAATAATCATGGGCAGTTTATGGCATAGTTTGGTCAGATGGTTTGACAATGGACAAAGCTGTGGGCATATGTTCGGAAGAAATTTCTCTGCTGAAGGCACTTCAACAGTATGTAGAATAGCAATTTCATCTCTTAAATATACTGACCTGCATAAGTGGGTTCTTAATTGTGTTGAATGAGCCATGATGTATGGGATCCAGGCAATAATTGGCACAAATGAATCCATTCAACAGAACCTCTACAACTACATATGTATTTTGCATAATTGATTATCATGCAGAACCATAAAACCTCTAAATTTATATAGCACTATTTATGAGCTTTGTGCACGTTATAAAAATAGGCACCATTCTCCTGTTGGTGACACCACAGACTAGCTTTGCATGCTATCATTGCAGTTTCATGCTATTGATAAAAGTACATCTTGTTGATGACCTTGATCCTTTGGATCCAATTTCAAAACCGTTTCTCAAGCTTTTGTATGTTTTCTGCCTCTCTGAACGGTACTTAGTATTTTTATATATCTGTTTCTAAATTGCGCAATTACTTGCTTTGTTCATTGTACAACGTACATTGAACTGGCTCTATACGTTCGGAGATAATGACTATAGTTCTATGGTTCTGGGTGAAGATGATGACTATTGGAAATAAAGAACCGACATATTCAATTTCCTTGCATTTAATAAGACTGTAGTTATTTCCTCTATATTTCGTAATGGTAGGGTTACCATAAGTGCTCAGATGAAAAAGAGGACAAAAAATGTTCATCCGCCGGTTACCATCCCGTAGCCGGCTCCTATAGGCTCCTAGTGCTACGCCAATGTTAAGTGTTGCACAAATAAAAGTAACGCTAAACTACACACAATTTTGTTCTTATTGTACATGGTTTCAATTTAAACTTCATTGATTGTTCAGTACTCCAGTACACATTACATTGCTGTCACTGACTGCACCAAAAAACAAAACAGTGACAGATTCGTCGCTTTTAGAAGCCAGTGTAAGTAAAAAATGTGGTTACTTTGGTACATGAAGTTCCCCGAACACTCTTAACATGCTTCGGCGTTTCGACGTGCGCCTTTAAATCCAGTGCACCCTTAGGCCTATTGGTAATTGACATAAAATTATAAGTTTGATCTGCCGTACGGTATGTCAAACATTTAGCTTCCCAGCCATAACGACCTGCACGAAAACACTTACGTTTCGGCGTTTTTATGTCAATTTTTCTCCATTAAATTGAAAAATTGATTATTTTATTTAGATCTACAATTATCATTACGTAACTCGCGGTATATTAATGCGTTTGGCTTCCAAAAAAACCGCTTCAGGAACCGGAAATCCAATGGTACCATTGAGGTAAACATTGCTGAACGCGTGTTTAGCTCACGGAACGGAATAGTAGGCTATATAACACGGAAAAGTAAGTAAAATCGATCGATTGTGGACGGACGGGAAAAACCCGGACAAAAGTCATATTTCTGGAAAGCCGCCCGGACGCCCGGACAGTGACCTAAAAAGAGGACATGTCCGGGGAAACCCGGACGTATGGTAACCCTACGTAATGGTTACTTTCAGGACTCTTGATAAGTTGCGTTCAGCATTGTATTTCTTTTCAATGCTTTTAACAATCCCATAAAACATCATAAAAAGCAATGCTATAATATGCTATGTTATGCTTTATTTTATGAAATTGCTCTTAATTATATTGCGCTCTGCTGTAGTCACTGTCTTGAAAATTGTCTGACAATAAACAGCTATATTTAATATGATTCTTACCTAAATAAAAGCTCCCTGTGTTGTATAATGGTCAATCATCATCATCATCATCATCATCATCATCATCATCATCATCATCATCATCATCATCATCATCATCATCATCATCATCATCATCATCATCATCATCATCATCATCATCAAGAACCAAAGGACCAGTGCCCATAGGTGCCCGCTGCCATCCTCATTATTCCTCGCCATTTATGTCTTTCCAAGGCCGTTTGTGCAGGTCTGGTCTTGTATTGACGCTCCGCACCAGTCTGTTATTTTGTCCAGCCATTCCTTGTGTGGTCTTTGTCTTCAGCTGATGTGTTTCTAACTTTCTGTTTGTTACAAAAATCACTTTTATTCCACAAGTAACAGTTGGATATTCTTGCATTTCAGACGGATGGAAGTACAAGCTTTCTGAGAGCTGCAAGAGCCGGAAACTTGGAAAAAGTCTTGGAGCATTTGAAGAACAATACTGATATCAATACTTGCAATGCTGTATGTACTGCATTTTTTTATAGTTATTAGCACATTTTAGACTGTGTTTCAGTGACAAGTTTTATTCCTGGTTATAATTTAAAGCAGGATAATTTTAAAAGCAAAATCTGGTCTAAAATTTAATGCATTGTTGAAACGTTAGTAGTTAATGCAATTCACACATTATTTATAGTTTTCTGTGCAGTTAAGTTTTAAAATCTTTCTTTGGCTTGGCTGGCATCTAGGTCTGTTCCAATTTCGGGAACATCACACTATTTATTCAGTCTCTGCTTAATTAGTGAGTTAATTGTGTAGGCAAACAATATGGTGCTTTTTAAGTACTGTATGAGAATCTGCTGCCAAAGCTATATCCGGTTATTTTTAACCTCAGCAGAGGAGACCACGCATTTGGGCGATTTATGTACCGTGAGGTCACCGGTCAATTGGACCTGAACCCACGTCTGGGGCATCGACTGCCAAGGCACTGACCAGACAGACTGTGACGATATTAGGTTCTCCGCTCTTATGGAGGAGATTTTATTGACAAATATTTGGCTACTTCCTGGAAACCATGGCAACCTTTGCTATCTCCAAGATTGATGCCATAAAACATGCTCAGAACACTGAGCCAGACTAGTGGTATCCTGCGATAGATGTGGCTCTATCTGGAAATCAGGATTGCTGCCAGTGCCGTGGCCGACGATGGCAGTGTGCAGGGGGGGGTGGGTGGTCGGGCTGAATTGGATGTGCGCTCTGATGAATGACTCCACGTATTGATCAGAGGAATGATAATAGGCAGAACTTGGTGGAGCGTAGTTAGTTTGCGGGATGCGGGCTGATGCGGCTGATAGATAGATTGCACTTTAGAAAGTAGTATTTAACATTCTGCTTCGAGACTCCATGATGTCATCCCATTTATTCTGTTGCAGGAAACTAATGATCTGGCTATTGCAATAATCGATCGATAAATGAACAGATCTGTTGTATATTGTAATGCTATCTGCAGATTCGATTTATTCGACTGCTGCTACTTTTTTCTAGTCCTGAAAATCCTCTTCTATATTACATCATCGTCTTGTGTATTAATGTGTGTTTGCAAGCAGACATATCATCACAATGATTCTTTTTAAGCTAGATCAATTTTTGCCTGTGTTAGGCCACAATATTCTAAAATGAGTCTCCACCAGCCTTCAATCTTCAGAACATATATACACTGCTTCTTCTTAGTCAGCTTTTCAAAAACCCGTTACTTTGATCGTGATTTATGCGATTAGGTTTTTTAATATGTGGGCAATTATGCTTATGTTTATGAAGTTTAATTTCCAAATTAACTGGTGTTGATTAAGCAACTGATGACAAGTTATTATAATTTATATGTGATAATAAGAATTTTCTAATAATATGAGTGCACTTATATCTGATAATATGTAATTGTATGCAGTAATAAAAAAATTGGTTTAAAATTTGAAATGTGGGAAGAGGTTAAGCAACACATCTGTAGTCCGTAAGCAAATAAGTGAGCACACTGTTTTATTTGCACCTGGTAATCACACCAACATAGCATTGTATGTATACAATGAGCAAATACATTTGTAAACAGACCATAGCAGCAGAAGATTAGAGTCACAAATCACAACTAAATATGCTAGACCCTCCAAGCAAAGATGGTCCCAGTATAAATATCAATTAAAATCACATGTTATCTAGCATTATTTCTGACGAGGAAATGCTATTTCTAATAAAGAATTGTAATTTTCAAACAGTTTCACTTTCTTTAGCCAGGCACATGCAACATTATGACAAGCCAACAAAAACACCTATGAGCTGCATGAACATCACCATCACAACATTTGCAGCTTCAAAATTACTAGAATGAAGCTGATTAAAGATTAACATGTATATATATGTATAGATGGATTTTTTAAATATAAGGTTGCTTGAGTTAGGCTAGCTAGTACAACTTATTATTAGCAAAATTTAAACAAATACATTTAATAAGGATGGCAGCAGCAAAAACTTTCTGAACATGTCAACAACAAAAACTGCAGAACTTAAAAAGTATCATGTCCTGCATTTCCAAGAGTTCAGGGTTGCACCAACTAAAGCTATTTTGAGTCCGAGATACAGATAAACAGCTGAACATGGTCTTGAACTGATATATATATAGCAAAGGTTGGAGGTTACAATAAAAAAATATTGAAATGGCGCGATCTTTGTCTCTAAAATGGCATCTTGCTATCGTCTCATCACTTATGCATTAACTAGATGCCTATGCCTGTGCTGGGTATTATCATATAAGCTGCATCCGATAATGGGAATGGAAAATGGCCTGGCCACTGGGGAACTCAGATGCTTTCGGCAGTGCATGGGCATGCTGTGCTACTTCCACTGGCTTCCACTGCCTAAATGTTCCTAAAGAGAGTCATATTCATGTATAATCCACGAAGAAGTAGATCACTGTCCTATCGCAACCCCAGGGAACGATCGATCCCTTGCAGACTGTGCCGCCTTGATCGTGCCACACTATGTCTGCGTCCCATGGTTACCGTAAATCTGCAAGGAGCATTGGCGTTCTGTCTGCCGTTAGGACTAAAACATCTTGCAAACTGCCTTGGCACCGCTGCTGCTGCTGCTGCTATTACTGCTGCTGCTATGGGCCTGTCAACTTTCCCTCATAATGCTCCGGGGCTGATCTAATGAGGTCATTAAAACGATGATAATTATTAGTTAACTGACATTTTAAGACTTATACCTGGTGGGCCTTCTTTGAGTATCATGAGAGATTTTGCTCTTCAAACTAATGATGCAATTCTCGTTCACTAAGAGTTTTTAGTTGAAAGCTGAAAAATCCTGAAGCTACTGGATTGTCTAAAATGCACACAAGCTGATTTAGCATGCTTAGATTTCTGAACTTTCACATTAAAAACTTGTCAACAGCTTTAGGCAGGCATGATCAAAAGTTAGAACAACTTACCATAGTTAATTTAGAATCCCTTGCAGGTTTGCATGTCACAGTTTTTGCCTTTATTCTGGTCAAAGATAGATTTTTGGGGGTTCTATTTCAGCTTTTATTTTGAGAATGACAATGTTATATAACTAACAACTGCCACTTAAAATAAACCTACAATATAAAAGGCTGATATTGTTTGTAAAGGAGCAATAGCTGACAATAACATCATTATGCATCAAGAAGAACCAATGTTCCAGGTTTAATTATGTAGTACATTATGTAGTACATTAGACACATTAGTACATTGGGGTAGCATTCAAAGCAAGGCACACATTGGTAGACAGCA
This sequence comes from Lumbricus terrestris, assembly GCA_949752735.1. Taxonomy (NCBI): domain Eukaryota; kingdom Metazoa; phylum Annelida; class Clitellata; order Crassiclitellata; family Lumbricidae; genus Lumbricus; species Lumbricus terrestris. Next base: position 80,202,076 of record OX457036.1, on the reverse strand, counting down.
TTGCTGCCACTTTACACTTCAATCTGAACAAAATCGCTAACTCTGAGCACAAAGGTTTGACTCCAGAGGTAGTGCTGGTTATATATTGGCAAAGAAATGTCTTTAACTTAGTCAGCTTGGTGGTGGCACAGAGCAGCAGTGGCGCATGGACCTGCAATCAGCTTTGAAGACTGGTTGCTGATAGTTGGCAAGCAGCCGCCCTCTTGCAACATTCCTGCAGAACTTGAGCAGTCAGACTACTGACCTTCGTGAAGTGGATGATGTATGATGCAGCTAGCTATGACCATACAGACCTCCTGAAAGTACACCACGACTTCTTCCAAGTGTCTGCTATAGACGTCTGCTGAAACTGTACCACAGAAGCTGATCTGAGAGGTCAACGTTTTACATTAATATGGAGTGTAAAGTTCTGTATCCATCAACTGCATTGTTTTGTATTTTCGTTATTGGATAGAAAATTTGCTGGCAAAATGCAGCAATTAACAATAGATAGAGATTTCACTATTTGGCCTTTGGTTGTGGATTTGATATGGACAGCTGTTTTCATAGGTGGTAGCTTCCTAAACAGACGAAGCAAGACCCATGCATTCGGACCCCACTTATGTAACAAATTTGATTCATATATATACTTCGTTTATTCAAGAAAAAACTAAGTTGACACACCGCAACTTATTACATGAAACAAAAACAAAAAGTATTTTAAAAGAAGTAAATAGGATGAAGTAACGATTGTCCACAGAATTCAGGCTGGAAGCGAAAGATAGATTAATTTCTAGTTCTTAGAATTAACACTGCGAACAGTCTTAAAAAGAACACGAGAGATGAAATTAAAGTCATCTTTTCTAGGCAGTTCAAAGTTGTGTGGTCGCGAATGCAGAGCATAAGGCCTTTTAACAATAGGTGGAAATAGACTTCTGAGTACATGATTTAAATTCCAGATGACACACTTTAAGAGTCTAAAGTCTGCATCATCAATCAAGCGGTCAAGATCAGGGTAATGAGAAGGGAGGTATCCCAATCGCTTGACCTTTTGTAGCACTCATAAGCACTCATGCAAAAAGTCAACAACTCTCTCGGTTCTCTCCTTCACATTTGTTTCACAGTTTGCGTGTGAACCGTTTTCCAGGCAGCCATGTGTTGTGCGAGGAGACGGCTAAATTCATAGATGGCTAAATTCATAGATGGCTAAATTCATAGATGGCAATATGCTGTGTTGTCTAAAAACAGACAATTGACTTTGGTATTGAGATCAGGATAATCCAGGACCAAGTGAAAGCTGTTTTTCTGTCATCAGAGATTGCCAACGAAACACCTCCAGGATGTTCTTGTCATCTGTCCAGTTTTCTACATGACTGGGCATTTTCATGAGTTCCATTATGACGACAATCGACTTTGCAGCCAAAAATGTCAAATGTCACGTGGATGACATAGATTCAACTATTGCCTCATGCATTCTGTCCCTGGTCTTTGCTTACAGCACAGTCACCAGTTGAATGACTCGTTTTAGAACAGCGGTTCTCAACCTGTGGGTCGCGACCCCCACGGGGGTCGCCTGACGATTTGCCAGGGGTCGCCTGAGCCCTCCGAAATTGGCAAAAAATGTAATAGGAGTTTCAACGTTATCTGCCACATTATAGCAACTTAAAATAAATTCTTACTTATGCTTTTCCTCTGATTCATTCGTTGCAGCAGCTAATTTAAATTTTGCCATTTCAGTTTTCAAATTTAAATTTCACTTGAACCATTCTTCTAACAAATTAAACAATGTCTGGTTTGCTCAAAGAAACTATAGATCTACTGTCAGCTAGTGATGCATATGTAACACATGGGCAAAGACTTGAATTGGTCCCAGAAATATAGTGGGGGACCGAGCTGCTTATATTCCCCGGATATTTTCAAATTTTTTAATAATATTCATCACTAATTTCTACAGTGTTATCCGCTGTTTATCTATAATGAGCATATTTTAAATGACAGCTTTTAGTGCTATCATTATAATGTGCAAATAAAAAATTAAACAGTGAGTAGGGGACATTTATTTAAATCTGAGGTCTTTCAGAACGGAAATTATGAGAAATATTCTTGAGACAACAGCTGAAAATGCGATCATTGCAGTGTGGAAATTGAAACAATTTTGAGCAATGAGCGGGAGACACTTTTGAAGTCTTAAGCACTGAAATGATGAGCAATTTCGCTCAAATGACAGCCTGAAATGCTACCATTGCCGTGTAAAATTTTTTTAAATGCCAACAATGAAGATGGGATGTGCCTCTCAAACCCCTCCCCATTTCGGCGCAGTCATAAAGAACATAAGTAAAGTTTACGAAACTGATAGCCTCCCAAAATAATCAAATATGTGAAATGAGTGTTAAGAAAAGAAAAATGATCGACTAATTTTCAGAGTAGCCTGCTATTTATGTTTAGCAGTTGCAGCATGAATAGATAAATAATACAAACTTGTTGTAATGATATTTTGTCAATCAAATCAATGAAACACAACAGTTAAACTGAAGCGACATTCAGATACTAAACATCCTAACCATGCAGGAAACCATGACGAGTATTTTTAAGAACAAGGCTGATGACGCCAAGAAGGCACGCTTAAGATGGGGATTTGAGAGATCCAACAGCAGGACGTGGCATGCAGCCGTCAAAGCTTCACAAGCTGAATAGACTTTTGAAACTTCAACTTCAAACTAATGAACATTGAATAGGTATATAGTTCTCAGAATCTCAAGAACAATGAAACCTCACACGGTTTCCAAGCAGTGTTTGTTTTCTACGTATGAAGTAAAATGTATAACATTGGACAATGATAAAAAATTGCAGTGTGGGAGGAAAGTCAAACAATTTTGTTGTTGGGGGTCGTCACAACTTTAGAAATGTTACCAAGGGGTCGCCGCACTAAAAAGGTTGAGAACCGCTGTTTTAGAAAGAAATTATGCAAAGAGCAGGTTCAAGCTTTTTACATGCAGGTAACTCTTTGATGTAGAAAAGCAGAGAAGCAATCACTTCTCTTTCAACCAGCTTTTCATAGGTTATTGCAAGTATCATTGAAGCTTGCTCAGCGAACCTTAATTTTGCCTTCGGTTTCATTGGAAAAGTCCTTTAGATTCGTATCATGAATGCTACTTGCCACACTAATCAGTGTTGTAATCGTTAACTCAAACCGTCAGAAGAGGCACTGGAAAGCTAAGCACAGAGCTCCAGTTCATAAATGAGTGCTACTAAAACTTTCACTGACTTTGTGGGTAGAGGATCATTTAGAGGATCTCAAAGTCATCATCTGAGTCCAGGTCCTTTAAATCCCTCTCTTAACGTCACCTTTGCTGGTGATGGCAGTCAATAATGGGCAAGTAGGCGTGAAGAAATGGGGGACTTTCGGTTGCAGACCTGTAGCTCATTTATTGCCTGATTAATGGCATTGTTAGTGTCTACAAAGGAAGAACACTGGTACCATAGCGTCAACAGTGCTAGTAAATGCAGCACCTAGGCCTATAATGGCAGAATTTTATGCTTAGAGTATGTGTGGACAGATTGCAACTTAGCACCTGTGACTGGCAAAGGGTTAAAAAATAAATACTGATACAAGAAAGGTTGTCAAGCTTGCACCAAGAGACTGTGGTTTATTCCTTAAAGACGTTGTTTGCTGTTGGGAGTTTATAACAGTTTTTGTCCCTCCCTTTTCCTCTCTCTCACTTGCCCCTCACTTAGTCGTGTCTACTTCCGCCCACTCGGTGTGTCTCCTCTGATGGTAATATGTCTCCCTTGAGCCTAGCCTGTCACATGCCATGCCCACTTTTCATGTCTTCTTTAGGGCTAGCCTGTCTCCTGCAATGTCTCCATTGACACTGACCTGTCTCCTGCCATACTCACTTACGATGTACTTTTTTGAGGCACACATGTCTGTAAGGACTCTATGCAAAAAGTTCTATATATATTTATATTGCAGCTGGTCCTCAGCTAACTGTCTGCGAATGAATAGCATAGATCATAATTTTGTTATGCACTTAAAACGGGTATGACCACATAATATGTATGGAGTTGTCAGAGTCATAACATTGAAATGTTACTGAAAACTTGACATTTAAATTTTGAAAATCTAATTAATTTATGTCTTCTAAACATTTCACCTTCAAGTCACAGAAGAGCTTTTCTAATGAACTCTTTAAGATTATTATGCTAGTAATAAGTGTGGTAGAATTTTACAACCAACTTCAAAGCAGATCATATGGTTTGATGTAATACTGAATATATTAAATTGAAGTGCATGAGAGTTGCATAAGCATTAATAAATTTATAGACATGTATTCCTTCTTTCATTCATTCAATCAAAGAATCATATAGAACCTCTTCAAAATAAACTACTCAAAATAGCCTACACAACATACCGTAAAGTTACAATGAGCTACATCAAATAATTGCATTTCTTAAAAATTACACTGTATGCGTCAACATACAAAAACAACATGTGTACAGCAAAAAATCACTTTATAAACCAGACGCAACCAGCGATCTTGTACTGGCCATTGATTTTTTTCCACAAGTACATCAGATATGGCGCAAAATCACGGCAGAATAAATAATCGTGAATAGGAAGTGGCCATCACTGTGCAGTCCAGCTGCTCCAGCATGGTCAAAAGAACAGCTTTGAATTGCCTGTAGATTGCAGAATGTATCAGAGAATGATATAGAGAGCAGATGCAGCTCAAGAGAGAGGCCATATTCCATACGACCAGGCCTACCACAGAAAAATGCAGCTATGCTTGATAGTGGTGTGGGCAAATGCAACTGAGAGCATCTCTTCACTCTGAGCGCAGGGAAGCAACTGCTCGGAGTACCTGACAAGCGGACAGAGGCAAAGTGGGTAAGTTGGAGCAAGGCCTAACGACCATGCACTCTATGTGCTGATGGTCAGAGAGCCAGTGCAGGACTTCCAGGACTTCCTTTAACATGCGACTGATTTGGGTATTTGACCAAAGTTCTGTGCACCGCAGAAAGTAGAAAGCAGTCATGGAGACTAGTCGTCCAGCTGGTAAGCCAGAATAAAGCGATAGATGCCTGGTATTCAACTTCAAGAGTAGTGCCGTTGTCCAACAGGGCCAGCAAGATCAGCTCGGTTCTATCATTAACTTCACAGATAAGGAGAGGCAGCAGGACAGTCCACTACATCTTGGAGCAATAAAGGTTGGTAGACTCTCTAATTCCCATGGCTTTGGTGGAGAAGCACTCCTCTTCACTGGTGACCTCATTAGTGGACAAAAGCATCAGACAGTGGTGTGGTGGTGAGGAGGAGGAGGTGGAGGATATATGTAAATATATCTTTGGTATCTCCCTAAAAACTTAGTGTCCTTGTTTTGTTTGCACAAAACCTTCATATAGGCTTGATATGCATTATATATATAGGCCTATGTATATATATATATATATTATATAGGCTGCTTATCCAGTGTTAGGACGTTTTTATTGACTGGTCTTTTCATAAATTTCATTCATAACATGGCTGCATTCAGCTATATTATTTTGCGTGGCAAGGCACCATCAGCAATAACGCCAGTGTTTTTGTGCCCTAAGATCAGTGCATGACTCGGACTATTGGCAACCGCCTGCTTTGTATTGCGTTGGTTTACCCTGGTAGTAGTAGCACCACTACCCATAGATTCTGCTTACACCGCTGCAGCAGACGACTGGCAGCTATTGATCGGATCGCCAGACGTTCTTGGAAATTAGAAAATTGACATTTACCGGAGGAGGAGGAGGAGGAGCGGTGGTATATGAGCACGGACCCGGTCTATTTGGTATTCATTCGCGCTCCACTCTGATCGCATTGCACACTGAGTCCAATGAATTAAATGATATCCTTTTCAACTTTATCATTAATTAGTTTATCCAGTGATCCTTGACTGCGTGCTCAGTGATGGTCACTTCCCATTCACGATTATTTATTCTGCCGTGATTTTGCGCCATATCTGATGTACTTGTGGAAAAAAATCAATGGCCAGTACAAGATCGCTGGTTGCGTCTGGTTTCTAAAGTGATTTTTTACTGTACACGTGTTGTTTTTTTATGTTGACACATACTGTATAATTTTTTAGGTAATGCAATTATTTGATGTAGCTCATTGTTACTTTATGTTGCGTATTTAACATAGTTTTGAAATTTATTTGCAAGAAGATGGGTCTTGAAAGTGACACAAGGCATGATTGCATTGATATATTGATTTAGTAAATGGAACACTAGATATCACTAGATGCTTTGAAAATTAGCGAAAGGAAGTTTACAGCTGGGTATTTTAAGTATTTCAAAGGTATTTTGTCCACCATTGAGCACTAAGCACAATGTCATAGCTCATAGATGAAACTTAAGATTTTAAGTAGGCATGCACATTTGGTAAAAGAAATGAATTGACTTTCAGAATGTGGAATAGTATCAGCAAGGCTGACACAAAAAGTTGGTGCCAAATTTCAGACAAAGTCTTTAGTATATTTTAAATGTGATAACATTACAAACTAATCTAAACTTCCATTTAAAACACTGACCATTACCATAATTTTTTGGAATTTAGACATGATCAACTGTAGGAGAGAAAAACGTTTGTCTATAATTGCCCTTGGTACATTTTGTGCCGAGTTAAACCTCTAACGACGACCTGCAATGGTTTCTCAGTCAATTAAAGTATTATTTTATCATTAAAGTGTTTAAGGGAATTTTCCTGGGATTTTACTCTGAAAGTCAACATATTTGAAGCAGCCTTCACTGTGATAGTGACAAAAGTATCAGTGTTAACAAGTGAAGCGATATTGCGTTACAATGATACTAACAGCCATGATGGATTACAAACATGTAGTCCCATATTTATGTCTAATCTGTTTAAGGAAGCACCTCAAGAGCAGGTTTCAGCTGCATTTTGTAGTGTTGCATGTAATATCAAAACTCAAGCATTTGCATTACACAGTCTTTGTTATTCTCTTGATTATGCAGAGTTGTGATAGCTATTGACAGAGCATATTTACTTATTCCTAATGATTTACTTTAATTATTTCAGACTTTAATTTATATGAATTACACCATCGCTTCTGTTTTCTAAAAATTATGACTATTCAGAATCAGTTCATGTAAAGAAAGCTTAACCACTTGACTGTAATTATTTAAAATTTGTATACACATAATTTTTTTGACATAAAGCATTATTCAGAATCAGTCTGTGGAAAGCTTAACCCTTTCGTTACGGCACACCCCCAAAATAGGCTTGTAAACCCGTCGCCGCGATGGGTTCCGTAACGAAAGGGTTAAACCTTATGATTCTTATATTTATTGCTATTACTGGATATATATATACACATATGACAAATTCGTTTGCAATATATATATATATATATATATATATATATATATATATATATATATATATATTGGGCTGAGTGCAAATCTGTAGGTGTATATTTTTAGGGTCTTCCATTGCCCTTAGACTTCACACAGACTTCACTCGATGGTCTTAGGGGATCAAGTTTTTATTTATTTATTGAGAAAGCTTTTGAAAAGTTCTGTAATGGGAATTGCAATTTTTCTTTGCAGAATGGACTCAATGCTGTCCACTTGGCCGCTAAGGAAGGCCACGTTAACGTCGTCACAGAACTGCTTGCCAGAGGAGCAAATGTTGACGGAGCCACAAAGGTGAGTTTCCATAAAGACATTTTACACAATGCTTCATCATGTCTCTTGTGGCTGGCATCTTAACAGGGCAGCTGTGCTCTTTATGGAGCAGAAGACCTTCATTTGATTTCAATCCAAAGCAAAATAATTCTGCATCAAAAATAAAATGCTCTTTCAAGTGTTCAGAAAGAAAATGCCTTACAGTGAATGAACTCTCTGGAAGGATGCCAAAGCATTTAGTATGAAAATATTCTGCTCTAAGACAACAATAATGTTTTATGTGGATTTGTTGCATTAATTATTAAGCAAGTACCACATGTGTTGTGTCCATAAGTAAGTGCAGAATAAAAATTTCTAGGCTGATCTTACCAGTTCCAATGTGTTTCCAATGGCAGCTTCTACTTACCTTAATAACCAACTGAGCTACTGGTGTTCCTGATAATGAATTTATGTGTTTCTTAGGTTATTTGTTCTGTGTCGCTCCTGTGTCAAGGATATGCCCCTGCAGTAGGACCTGTACAGGCTGTGTCTTATTTCCAGGAAGGACCATGTGGCATATGGTTTAAGAATCTTATTTTATGGCCATCTGTACTCTGTTTATTTCCTTTTTGTTGCTGTTCACAACTGTTGCGCAATTTACTGTGAACTACTAGGAAATGGTTCTGTTCTTGTTGACTATGCTGTTGCTGTGTTGTGCCTGAAGTGCACAGCTGTGCAGAAGTCTTGTGTAGCTCTTATTAATGGTTTCATCATAATTCTAGAACTGAAGAATAATTCTGCAGTTATTTCTGGTATTTTGTGTTATTATTTTCACCCGTCTATGCTACTGCAACTGTAAAACATGATGAATGTCTCTACGCACTGTAGTAGTGGCAGCAGCAGCAACAGCAGCAACAGCAATAGTCCAGTCATGACAAGTAAACCTGCGAATCGGACAAGAGATGATGATAATTATGAGATTCCACTATCAACCTGATTCAAAAGGTGTAGCCTAAGTTGTGAACTCAAAGAACTGTTAGAATCTGTCATATGTCTGCAAGGAGACTGTTTATTATTGGGCAGACTATTGGACTTGATCAAAGACTAAATATTGTATGTAAGGCATATTTTGCAATCTCTCTTTTCTCTCCAAACTCCTGGAAAAATGTATTTCGCTCCAGCTAGTTGACTATCTTGAAACCAACTCACTAATGCCCCTCTTCAATCTGGCTTTAGGAAATATCATTCTACTGAATCTCTTATTACTCGCTTACTTACTGACATCTTTGCCGCTGTTGATCAATCCCACATTACCTTACTTGCCCTGTTTGACGTCAGTGCGGCGTTCGACACTGTTGACCATTCTATTCTACTCGAGCGTCTGTCCAAATCTTTTGGCATTGGTGACTCTGCCCTCCTCTGGCTTAGTTCTTTCCTCTCTGATCGCTCTGTATCTGTGATCTTTAGATCCACACGCTCCTCCTGGACCTTTGTTCCCTACGGCCTGCCTCAAGGCTCTGTCCTGGCGCCGCTTCTATACATCCTATATACTGCTGATCTATTGAACCTATTATCCCGCAAGGGTGCCTCTGCTCATCAATACGCTGATGATACACAAGCATTTGTCCACGGTTCTCCCAGTGCTGCCTCTTCACTGGTTGCAACTATCCTTGACGCCACTATGGAACTGAACCAATGGATGTCTTCTAACCGTCTTCGCCTTAACTCTGATAAAACCCAATTCATCTGGCTTGGTGGTAGAGTCCAGCTCGCCAAGATTGATATGGAGCTCCTCAGCACGTTGTACCCAGATATCCAATTTTCTCCAACTGTTCGTGATCTGGGTTTTACTCTGGATCCAATTCTTTCTCTTACTGATCATGTTAACCGAATCTCTCGAACATGTTTCTATCACTTGCGACAATTGCGTACTATCCGCCACTCACTCTCCCTTCAAGCGGTCAAGGCGCTTGTCCATGCTTTGATTTGCTCTAGAGTCGACTTTGGAAACTCTGCCTATGCTGGTCTCTCCTCTCTTAACCTCTCTAAGCTTCAGTCTATTCTTAATGCTGCTGCCCGCTTAATTGCTGGTCTTCCCAAATTCTCTCACATATCTGATTTTATTCGGGACACTCTTCATTGGCTTCCTGTACCTCAGCGCATTGAGTTCAAGATCCTGACTCTTATGCGCAACTCTCTTCTCGGGGTAGCCCCCTCTTATCTTCGGGCACTGTGTAACTTGGTCTCCACTCTTCCTGGCCGCTCTGCCCTTCGATCTGCTGCCAATGGCCTTCTAGTTGTTCCGCGCATGCGTGGAGCTACGGCCCAGTCCAGAAGCTTCGCATATCTTGGTCCTACTTGTTGGAACCGCCTTCCTCACAAGCTCCGTTCTGAGCTTCTTGGCCTTTCTCTTCCCCTGTTCCGTAAACGTCTGAAAACTATACTATTTGTTAGCGGTGAGCACTAGCTTGGGTCGGGAGCGCCACTGAATCTGTGAGCGGCGCTATATAAATGTTCAATTACTATTACTATTACTATTTGGAACAGTGATTGGCTCCTGGACTATTCAGCTACAAGGAAGCGTTCTTGAATACCAAGAGTTGTAGTTTGTGAACAATGGCCACAAGTCTGTGCAGTTGGCAGTTGGGTAAAAACTAGTTTTGGTTTTCACACATCTGTTTAAACAGAACTTTACACATAGTCCGTAAGCTTATATATAAGAAACGAAACACGAGCTGGTGTTAAATTAGTCGGTGAAAAACATTTCCGAACAGTCGTCACCTTTTGATGAGATGCATCAGCTCAGCGCAGTTTACCTGTCAGAAGTAACCAAATGGTTTCTGTCCGTGCTGTTGATTGAGATGTGTGAAGTATGGTGTAACTAACAGCGTGTTAGATGATAGGCTTCTGTTATGTTCATGAAACAATGCCTCACGTCAATCACCATGTGGCTGTAGAGATCGGTTTCTTAAGTTACAAAGAACTACGCTTGCTGTCATTGATTTTAAGCCAATGTTAAGATCAATTTCTGGTCATGAGAGCACACAGATGATAGGCTTCTGTTATGTTCATGAAACAATGCCTCACGTCAATCACCATGTGGCTGTAGAGATCGGTTTCTTAAGTTACAAAGAACTGGTAAAGTAAAGCAGAGGTACATTGAAGCATTCTGCTGCTGCTGCTCCCATACATTTATAATGCATTCTATGCAGGTTGTATGCTTCAAATGTATGAAAAATTCTTCACACCTTAATGCTGCAAGTACACTCTCGTCTTTGAGGTGTTAGTATTAATATTTGTACAGCACAACTCATGCTTATCTCTAACACATTGTCAATACAATAGTTGTGTTGGTTAGACAGCTAGGAAAATAAGCCCTCTTTGTTGATCTGCTGTGGTTTAGTATTTGTGTAAGAAACCAGAATACACTGTGGATAGCAGCAGTACAATGTCAAATAAGAGAGCACTTCTCATAGCTATGCTTTAAAGATGAGAACTTTTCTTGCTTTGTAATATTCAAGACCTGCAAATCTACTGACTTGTGCATGACCTCCAGTGTTACACTATGCTTATGAAGCGTATCACCATTATTGTAAAATATTAAAATAAAGTTGAAGATAGAAAGATAAAGATATCACTCACCTTTAGAGGCTATTTGTCTGGCAACTGTTATTGCTGTATGACAACCTGGATTTTACGGTGCTTTTCGATTTTCACTGCTAGATCTAATTCTTCTTAATTCTCTAATGAATCATTTACTAAATAAATGTTTTTTTTAAGTAGACCATTTTGCCTAATGATATTTCACATCACTGTGTTCTGTGCTACTGATTTGCATTACTTCCTGCTTCATTATGGATGGGATTATGTAGGATGATCGTCTAGCGAATTTTTATTATCAGTCGAACATTATTACAATTATGAAACTGGTTTCATTTAAAAAGAGAATTCAGTCTGAAAACATTCGCATAGTTTATGAAGCAATTCAAATTGGTCAGCCAACATTTCTCTTGTTTTTGATGACCCTGTGACTCATAACACTGCACAATGCACTTGCATCTAAACCAGAACAATTCTGGGTTCTCAGTCTGTTTCTGGTGCTGGCTCTGGAATTTTCTGTAGGTTTCTAACCTTTGTGCTAATTCTGTGATGTTGTTTAAGTCAGGCCTGAAGCTCCATCTATTTTCATGAATAGCTTACTATTCCTGTTTCTTTGCTTTCAGATTCACAAACCTTACAGATTCTCACTGCTAGCTCTATCCAATAAATTGCAATATCGAAATTTGTGATTTATCCTTTTATTTCATTACAGAAAGGCAACACTGCCCTACACATTGCCTCGCTGGCAGGGCAAGAAGAGATTGTCAAGATTTTGGTGCAACATGGAGCCAAAGTCAACGTCCAGTCACAGGTAAAAGCCTTCATTGTTATTAAGATTGGCCTGCAGAAGCAGAAAGGGCATGTATAGCAACCTCATGCATGGATACTTTTGCTTTGTCCCAAAGCTGCCCAGTAATTGCATTGCATTGCAATAGAACACCATTATGAAAGCAGAATGAGTTGATGAATGAATTACTGGTTATCAACTACATTGCACGGTAATGGATTGCCTATCATCTAGGATGCAGTCCAAACACCTATTATACCCATGACTTGTTATTATCTGTGCTAGGAAAATATTTGTGCTGGTGATTAGAGTCATGATTTGTTCAGACATGCTCTACGCAGTTTGTTGTGGAGGGTAGACGTTCAGTGTCTGCAACCAGTCTACTGCTTGACAGACCGCCTTCAATCATAGATCCTATTATTTCCTTTGTATTTGACATGACTCACAATAGTTTGAGCCATGATAAATTTCCTCATGGCTCTAATACAGATGCAATACTGCAGTCTTTTCTAGCAGCTTGGTGTGTAGTTGATATGCGGAAATGGAATTGCAGGTTTGAACCTGCTTAGCGCACTCTGATACTGACCATATACAAATTTTCTATGCACAATTGATTGTGTCATCAAGCAGTTTGTAATTTGGTACCAGTGTAAATGGGAATGAAATGGGAATGCACGGGACTTTAAAGTCCATTGAGATCCATTGATGGCTCAAGGGCTAAAAGCAGGTCCTACTGAGTACCTTCTCTATGGTCCACCACGGTTTGGAATTCTTGCTTTACTTTTAAGTGCAGGACAATTAAGTTTCTTATTTAAGCGATGCATTTTCTGGGCCTTAGTCTTAAATTCCATTTCTCCTTAAACTGTGTTTGACAGAAAATCTGAATCTCAGAATTTATGATCAGATCATTTGCTGCAGAGAATAAAAATTTGCCTGTTCAATGGAATGAGTTTGTTTCTGGAGGTTTTGTAGCTCCTTCATTTTAGGTCAGTCATTTGACTGGGTTAGAATGGCAGAATTCAAGGTCGTCGGGTCACTGGTTGTTTTTCCAGTCCAAGACACGGCTAAGTGGCTAAATCTTCTGGACAATGTAATCCCAGCAAGATTGATGCCATTAATTACGTACGGAGCTTCTTTTGACCATGCAAGGCATTGAAAGGTCTCCATCATTCTGTGGAGATGCTGATATACTAAATCAATCAGAATTGTATGCTTCAGTCTACCATGACTTACCAAGGACCTTCCGAGGGTTTCCTAGATAGATTTCTTAGTCTCATTATTTTGATGGATGATTTTGCTATTCAACATCTTGCCAGTTTGGTTGATCTACCGAATAATCAGCCAACATTGTGCCTCTGAAACCAGGGACCAAGAATTGCATTGATACCATTTGATGAGCATTATCAAATTATACTTATGTCCCACGCTTGCAGTTAGGTACCGGAAATTGCTCTGGTGTAGTTTTGTGGCCACTAAAACAGAACGATTCTCCACCTTGAAATGTTCATGGTTCCCTGAATTTCCTTTTGGGAGGACATCAATTGTTTGCTGGGTTTCCTGTCTCTGTATCAGTCAGTTTTGTGCCTTGTGTCTCTGTCTGACTTGATCGTATAACTTCTACGGCATTATTCTTTGAGTATACGATGCTCTTAGGAGCAATCAGTCACAGCAGCTGAGTCCATAAAGACGAGAATGGCGTTGAAGGAATTGTTTCTGAAAAAACAAGCAGCTTCCTTTGGGAGAGAGAGAGATCTCTTTGCCTAGTTTGGCCATGAGATCTGCTGATACCAAGTGTAGGCTTACATGCCAAACTGCAGGAATTAATATTCGCTTATTTTTTATTTGTCTGTTTGTCATATATGGATGCAAGTCATTTATGAACCAAGAAGGACACTACTATAATTATGTTTTTTGTTTCAAAAGGGCTTTGTTAGGGTGTGCTATGATACTCTGCCTCATAGCCTAACATTTGTTAGCCATAATGCTGCACATGCTATGTATCTTATGCAGTTAATAAGCCATCATAGGGCAGAGTGATGGATGAATGAATTCAGAGGTGTGAAGAATTGAATACATGGACATCGCTAGCTCCATAGAGTTGCCTCAGCCTTCCACTTCCTAGGGGGATGATAAAATTAAAATAAGCGACAGTAGGATGGATTGGTGCCTAACAGGCTGCCTACAGTAAAAAAATCGAGTCATGTTTAGCCTGTTGTCATGTGTTCCTGTTATTTCATGCAATCACAAATGCAGTCTGAAAGTTTGAATAAACAAACATTATTATTGTTATTGCTATTACTGTTATTATTTTTACTATTATCGTAATTTATAATTGTGTTTGTAACTTACTATGCTATGCTTCTTGCATCCTGATGACTGTGACTGTCTGAGTGTCTCGTATCTTGTGACATACATTTTAGCTTCGCTCTTCCGTTTCTGTGACACTTTCAGCAAGGTTGATTTACTGGTGGATATAATGCTGCTACATGTTACTCAATTATTAACAGGCCTGGTTGGCCTCAACCGCCTGTGCTGTGCTGTGCTGTTTAGTATACACTTGCTATTCAGATGGGTCGAATGTAGAATGAATGAACTGTAGCTTCTAAGGAAACTGTTAGAAAATAGGCAGACACAGGAAGCAAGTGAATGAGGGGGAAATGTTAACATGCTTGTATTTCCTCAAGCAACATTTAGATGGCATCAACATGACAAGTTAGCATGAGAAAATAAAAGTATGAGAAAAGTTAATTTTATGAAATTTGTTTCTGCAAGATGCCGTAGAATTTGATATATTGTGCTTGCACAAGACAAGCTTCATATGAATGATTTTGTGATTTTATTTTTTGTTCTGTCTCTTTTTTCTCTATTTTAATTTTTTACTCCACTTGTCTTTCTGATCTTGCGTTAAATTTATTCTTCTACTTTTTGTCTTGTCTTTGTGAAGGCATGTATGAAGTGGTTGTCATCATTTTCTTTCCCTATGTTTCTTTTCTGGCTTCTGTCGTTCATCTCTTCTGCTGTGTACACATACTTCGCTCGTCTGATTGTTTTTGCCGAGCACTACACTGCGCTCATAGAGAACAAAGCTTTCATGTTTTTGCAGTCATCACAAGAATTGATTTCATTGTAGAACGGATTCACTCCACTTTATATGGCCGCCCAGGAAAACCACGCGGAGGTCGTCAAGTTCCTTCTGGCCAATGGCGCCAGTCAGACACTTGCAACTGAGGTCAGTCACTTCCTTTGTTGTCCTCTGCAAGACAATTGATTGTCTTTGATTACTAACTGGTATCAAACAAATGATGTATTTTCATTGAAAGCTGAAAAGTCTTAGAAACATTTAAGATTAAGATGGTCAGCGACTAGTCAAGGTCAAAAATGATCATGGCCAAGGTCATGGTGGTTTATTGACTTTACATAAGAAAATGACAGTCCTGACTCTTATTACTGCTCTGTGATGATCATCATCTGGCAAAGGTTAAAGATATCCATATCAGTTGATATCATTTGTCAGCTGAAAGACTGCTTATCTTATTATCTATTTTAAGCATTTCACTTTCCCAAAAAATTGTAGATGGGTGAAGTTTTGTTGCTGCAATGTGCATACACAATTCATGCAGTCATTCTAAAAAAATTGAATAATTTTTTTATTTTTTAAAATAATTTCAATGTATTTTAAAAGTGGAATCTACAAGGACATCTGAAATTCGATAAGTTTTGACCAGATTGTTGAACATATTTTTTCCAGGATGGTTTCACTCCACTGGCTGTGGCGCTGCAGCAGGGCCATGATCGTGTGGTAGCCGTGCTACTCGAGAATGACTCACGAGGTCGAGTTCGCTTACCTGCTCTGCACATCGCAGCGAAGAAGGATGACGTCAAAGCAGCGACGCTGCTGCTGCAGAATGACAGTAATGCTGAAACTCCCACATCCAAGGTGATTGATCGTGAGATTCATTTCAATGGTTTTTATTCTGTTGTTAACAGTCGGGTTTTGGGTGTATATGGTTGAACGCCTCATCTGGATATTGTAGTCGTTGAAAGAAGGAAAGAGGTTGGCAGGTTCAAGATAAGAACTGATACTCAAATTAACCCGTGAACAGACTCGAATAGCCATCCTGATGGTTTTCCAGTGTCGCAGATATCTTGATATGCCAGAAATAAATTTGTATTCCTGGACACAAATTGATCAATCTATTAAACGCATAATGAGAACAGAGTAAAGAAGTGATTGAGAATTATTCAAATTATGTCTCAATATCATCAGCTCTGATTGATGATTATCATAAACCTTGGTATTTTTTTCGCATATTTATTTAAACTTATTATTAGATTTTTCTTTCATTATTCTTGCTTACACATATGATTATAACAACTTTGTGCAATGTTTTCATATTTTTCACTGGTCTGTTTTATTGTTCGTTTTTAATTGTCTTCACTTTAATTGTACTTGCAGAGTGGTGGTACACTAGTCAATGACACTACCAAGGTCAGTTGTTGTTTAGTCTAATAAAACTTCTACTGTGCTGATAATGCATAACACCCTAATCTGTAATTGCCTTAGGCACTTTCACTTGCTATTTTTTAAGAAGTCTCACATCTTTATTTTTGCTCAAACGCATTTTCTAGCAGGGACACACTTTGAAAAGGTTGTGTCAATTTATCGTTAGTTCCACCGTAGTCTTGGGATCAGTGAATTACGCTGTCCTACACGTCTGTGCTTTTCTCCCACCGGACGATGCAAGTGATGATACAGCAGTGCTATCTGATAGTGTTTAATCCATCTGATGGAAGTAGCCTCGTCTCTTCCTGACAGGCTGATCCTTCCACTGCTATCTGACCAGATGCAGACAGTGTCAGCGCTGCGCGCAGCAGACGTTACTCTGTTGTAAGCTTCAGTGATGAAACCGTCTCAAAGCGTTGACTGCTGCGTTGCATAAGATATCGCTTACTTGCGACGTCTCTATCGATCACCAGTTTTGTCAACGCTGGCTCGGACAAGTGCGGATTTTATTTAATCCGTATCCGTGCGTCTCTTTTGTGCTCAGTCACAAGTGCACGTGTGACAGCACAAGCGGTAAACAAGGGTGTCTGGCAGAGCAGAATTGGCAAGCAAGGGTGTCTGGAGGAAGAAGAACGGCAAGGGCCAAGGGAGGGTGTTTGAAAAATAAAAATGGCGAGCAAATGTGTGTAGCAGAACAAAAATGGATGACTTGTAGAAATAAATGGTGAGCTTGTAAATGTAGAAGCACAAGTGATGTATTTGCTCCATCTGAATTGACCAGAAAAGTAAATGTGAATTTTCTGAGCCAAATGCAATAGTATTACACACTCACACATGTTTTATGTTGGAACAGTATTATGTGTTACTTGCTTCACTTTTTGCACATAGTTATGCTAACCAGTTTGTAGTCAGTTTTAACATAACAATTGACCATGATCAGAACAGGTGTGTTGTTATGTGGAAATGGCCTCAGCTTTTAGGAAGCCTAAGCTGCCATTGATGAAGAAAATGATGATATTGATGAAGAAAGTGATGATATTGATGAAGAAAGTGATGATATTGATGAAGAAAGTGATGATATTGATGAAGAAAGTGATGATATTGATGAAGAAAGTGATGATATTGATGAAGAAAGTGATGATATTGATGGAGTTGGCAGTAGTTGAGCATGGAAATACATGTTCTCAGCAGCACTCTGTACTTTAATATGCTTGGTTGAAGACATAGATGTAAAAAACGATGGAAACGGAATAAAAAACGGTAAAAAACGTCGTTTTTTTCGAAAAAATAAAAAACGACAAAAAAACGATAAAAAACGGAAACGGTAAATAATTTGACTTTGCTACATCTAAAACCGCATTTTAACCCTGAAAACATTGATTAGGGACCTACTTCACGCAGGCAATCTCTAAATGATGATGTTAAACGATGAAATAATGACTTTAGTTAGCTGAATCATTGAGAGTTGGCGGAAAACATAAGGAATATCAGAAAAAAATTAAAATTAAGGAGAATAATTACAGAAAGTAAATGAATAAATAAAGTTAAAGAAAAAATAAAAAACGATAAAAAACGATCGGAAAAATAAAAAACGAAAAAAACGACGTTTTTTGGGAGAGAATAAAAAACGAAAAAAACGTTTTTTACAACTATGGTTGAAGATGTTGGGTGATTCTGCTGGTGTGGCCATCATCTTTCAACACTGACACCAGATGTCACCCACCAAAATTAATGCTTTAAAGTGGATGTGGCATGACTATTCTGTTCCTTTGATTGTTCTTTTCATTGTTAGGCCAAAAAAAATAATGCTGTGTTTCCGGTAACAGAGCTCTAAAAAATTGGGTAGGTAGGTCGAAAAATATTTTTATTTTGGTAAAATATTTTTAAACAGTGACTATCCGAAAAATTATACCCAATTACTCCTTTTTGCATAAAGGTACACGCTGCACAAAGTACGTGTTCTAAGCAAGTATAAACTGCCTATTTCCCAACTGTCTGTACCTAAAATTGCTCTAGAAAACAATTCTATTAATTTCATTTTGTTGACATCTTTTCTGGTAAGATAAAGTGGGAAGGGAAGGGGAAGATGAGTGTGAACAGAACATCACTGCTAGGGGTCGTTCCAGACTGGCCAAGCCAGTGACTAGTTACACCTAGAGGTTGCTAGATTTATTTTTCCTAGTCACCGTTAGACGTGGCTCAAATGAGAATGATAAGGCTAGAGGTTTTTCAAGACTGGCAACCAGGAAGTAGTTAGGCAGGCGTGAAACTCTAAGGCAATGTCACTGTAAATAAAATAGTTGCACAAAATTTTCTGAGTCTCGGCAATAAAAGTGAGTCGGTCGGGTTACCGGAAACTCAAATTTTTTGGCCTGAGATCCAACTCTATACGGAAGGCAATGTCACCATATTATGTCTGTAAAAGTTTGCTAAAAAAAAGTTTAAAAAATGTTAATAAAAAATTTTTGAATAAATTTTTTTTAAATAACATTTTTTTTAATAAATTTATTTTTTTTACAAAATTATTTGAGTCGCGGCAATGAAAGAGGGTCGGTCGGGTTACCGGAAACACAACATTAATTTTTTTTGGTCTTACATTGGTTCATTGCTCTATTGTCTGCTGCTAGCACTTGTATCTGAAATGAATGGTAATTTTGATGTATTTCAGAGCGGATTTACTCCTCTTCACATTGCATCACATTATGGCAACATTCACGTTGGAAGACTTCTCATTGAAAAGAGTGGTGACGTTAATTTCAAAGCCCGGGTATGATTTAATTACACATAAATCTGCACACTCTTAAATATTCATATAATTGCTCATGACATTAATCATGTGTAGCCACAGCAGTTGACCAGCTTGCTTAGCTTGAGTATTTTTATGGTTCATTCCTGTTGCTATGTTAATTCAAGTTGAATGCTCAATAAAGCACAAGATTACCATATTCTATTGAGAGCACAAATGACTAACTTTTATGCCATCTTGCTAATGATCTGCTTTACCTCACCATGCACTAAACTTAAATTAGATGGGTGCCTCTCAATGGTTTGTTTTTATTGCAGAACAATATTACTCCACTGCATGTGTCCAGCAAGTGGGGTCGTACCAACATGGTCATTCTGTTGCTAGACAGTCATGCCGAAATCGACAGCATTACAAGAGTATGTACATTGACCGATTTAAAAAAAATCTTGCATCTCGAATTGTGATCTACCGGTAATTTAATGGTACTTTATTGACTTCAACAGAACTCTTATTATGATGTGTAAGGCATTTGCTTAATTTGAAATTGTAATCAGTTAGATCTTTTTGAGAAGTCTGATCAAAGTCTGGGAAGTAGAAGTCAACCTGTGTTTGGAATGTCACTAGCAGCCATTGGATAAAGACAAAATATAAAAGCCAGTTGTTAGATAATTAGTAGGCTATTTTTGTACTGTGGTAATTTACTCCTTAATGTACTGCTATGCTGATGGTTTCAGGATGGACTCACTCCACTGCACTGTGCTGCTAGGAGTGGCCACGACCAGGTGGTGGATGTGCTTCTAGAACGAGGTGCTTCAGTCACCTCAAAAACCAAGAATGGACTGACTCCATTGCATATGGCAGCCCAAGGGGATCACATGGACTGTGCCAGACTTCTGCTCTACCATGATGCACCCATTGATGACGTCACCATAGTATGTATTACTCTCTTTTTACAGAGCCATATTGGACCATTTTGAACATTTTTCTATGAGAAACGTTAAGGATGATAATTATTGTGTTTGGTTACTGAATGATGTTCATATTCGGACAAGTGCTCAGTACTAGAGAGCAACTTTTAGAGAGCATCTATGAACAGATGGTAATATTAGCTAGCTTCAACATTGCAAGACACATGTAAATGTGTAACTAAGATGGTTGAACTGTGTGTACCATGTGTGTGTGCATAAAGTGTCTTGGATATTAAACGAAACAGGTTTGTTAAGTGCTTTTTTCTGTAGTTGACATAAGCCAAACATCTGGGTAGGTAGCGTAGATATCAGATTTTAGATCCAAAAAAATTGACTCTCAACATGTCAGGTCTAATGTTTCTCTGCATTTACATCTACCAGAACAGGCCTTAAGTTCAGCTCATACTTTTGAATATGAAGACATAATTGTTGATGACACCAATGATGACAATCATCATTTCAATTCCTAAATGTAGCTTCACCCTTCTAGAAGTTTTACCCACACCCATCCCAAATTCACACTTTATGCAAACTTTGAACCAATAATGACAACTCCTCTGCTTCTTTTTCTTTTCTCTTTTATACACAGAATTTTTTCAGTGATTATGATGTTAGCTCTTGACAACCCGACTGACTAGATACATCACTCATAATAGACTGATGTTCTGTGCATGCATAGGTTTTCAGTAGCGCTTTAGAAATTCTTGAGTTCGTGATTTGGATCATCACTATTGTTGTTGTCATTATCATCTTCTTTATCATCAACGTCATCATCATAGTCCCCATAATAATTATCATCATCATAAATCATGAATAAGAGAGAGGAAGAGTGAAGGATATGGGCTTTTATGTTTCTGTACAGCGTACATGCATCATGCTGACTCATACAATGTTCCTGCAGTTATTGGATACGTGGTGTGTGTGTTTCTTATCTAGGATTATCTGACTCCGTTGCACGTTGCGGCCCATTGTGGCAACGTGAAGACTGCCCGACTGTTGCTGGAACGCAAATGCGAAGTTAATGCTCGTGCTCTGGTTCGTGCTGACGTAGTTTCTCTCTGCTTTGTACAGTCTGACTTTTAGTTTAGTCTGTTGTCTACAAGCGGTTGAAGTCTATCAATGGCAATGAAGGTCAACAGAACTGCCATTGATTGTGTTTTCTGGAGGTCAATGTCCTATGGAGTTTGGCAATTGGCCTTCTAAATGTGATGCATTGGAGCATTTATATGATGATCTTTATACATCCATAATCATAATAATGATGCCTTACGTCACATTGTATCTAACACAGCATTTTTTAATTACTTAACATTTAACAACTATTAAATTATTATTATTGATTTTGTACAAGAAGTGATGTTGAGCTAAACAGACCTATTTGCTCTAAATGCCTGTAGTTTCTTTAGTTACTTTTGCTAGACCTGAGTTTGAATATCAAGTAGGAATGTAGAATCTACTACATTGTATATTCTTCCAATCAAAGAACCACAGTTGAAGTGCTTACTTCTGAAGCAGCAAATGATAAATTCACAACACATACTGATATTTGAAAATCTTATACCAGACTAAAGGCTTAGTTTAATTTTCTGTCTGATGTCTGTGCCCGAGGTCTTGGTCACAGGGTAACCAGTTACAGCTGGATTTACTGGGGATCAGTTCTGAAACATTATCATAGCTAGGAACAAGAAGACCAATAAAGCAAAAGAATAGAAAAACAGCTTTGTTAACTAAGTATGCAAATAGAAATAAGTACATTACTAGATTGTTCATGCTGACTGAAACACTGGTCCAGATTAGAAACAGCTTTGAGATAACGATGGTATGTAGAAAAGAAAAATTATGACGCTTGTTTTAAGTGTTTTGGTTTGTAGTTTTCTTTATTTTCTGTTTTTGCCTGTCATTGGGGAATTCGTATATAATGTACATACATAGATGAGAGCATGTTTATTGTTTATTCCAGAATGGATTCACTCCACTCCACATTGCGTGCAAGAAAAACAGAATTCCAGTTGTTGAATTACTTCTGAAGTATGGTGCTTCCATTGAAGCCACCACTGAGGTAGACATCATTTGCTACTGTCATTGACTAAACTGAGCCAGAAATCTTCGTACAAGTCCATCAATGCATCAGGTTTCCCGAGTGACCTTCCTCCTGTATTCAGCACTTTTCAGTTCACTTGCCATCACCTGCCTCAAGTTCCTTTATCTTTCACCCTTTGAGCTTTCCACTCAAAACTAAGCAGCACCTCTTCAAAAATGCCTGCACCTGACTTACTTATTCTTCCACCTTCCAATTCTCAACCTAAACAAATCTCGCCTTAATATCTACTATACCTCCCCTAACCCTCTGGCAACCGGTCTTGTATCCCTTCTGATTACCCTTTGGACAATCCCGTGACACAATGCAGTGCTCGTTAGTGAGCTGGTTCCTGTAGGTTTTCAAGTAGCGCTTTAGAAGTCTGGAGATTAAGATTATGATGTTGCTATTACTTTTGCTTGTTGGATTTTTCTCTTTTCTTAGTAGACATTTGAACTTAGTAGACATTTGAACTTAGCAGACATTTGAACTTAGTAGACATTTGAACTTAGTAGACATTTGAACTTAGTAGACATTTGAACTTAGTAGACATTTGAACTTGGTAGACATTTGAACTTTGTAGACATTGAACTTAGTAGACATTTGAAGGTTATTAAAAAGTTATTAAAAAGCAACTGCACAGTAGCATTTATTTGTAGTCTGCTCTTTTATTAATTCAAGTCAGTGTTTAAAAATTAGTTTTGTTTATTAAACAATTGAATAATTCTGTTGCGCTATTGTTTTTGGTTGTTGGTGAGTGTGCCATTCTTTTAGCCATTTGTGAATGATTGCAGTCTGGTCTGACGCCACTCCATGTGGCATCCTTCATGGGACACATGAACATTGTCATGTTCCTCCTTCAATCGAGAGCAAATCCAAACAACACAACTGTTCGTGGAGAGACTCCACTTCACCTGGCAGCCAGAGCCAACCAGACTGACATCATCCGAATCCTTCTTCGCAACGGAGCTCAAGTTGATGCCAGAGCAAGGGTATTTGAATCAGCTTCTGCTCATCAATCATCAGCTTTTTGTAGAATCAATAGCACTGCGAGTGAGAAGAAGCACAGTCCATTCATTAATTTCGAGGATTTATATAGCGCCTCTTCAAGAAACCTACTCAGAGGCGCTCCCAACCCAGCCACAGCTAAAAAAATAGGATTTGAGATACTTAAAAAATGCAGAGGAATTTAGCCTAGGCATAAGTCGCAAGATTAGTGGGAGGCCATTCCAGATAGTCTCTTAACGTAATCTGAGAGGCAGGCATTCATGTGTTGAAATGAAGGCAGAGAAGTGAAAAATCTTTCCGATTAGCTATAAAGTGAATCATGTTATGAATTGTAAGTTATAATACAAGTCATTTACATTTGATTGAATATGTTTCTTATTAGGAACAACAAAGTCCATTGCACATTGCGGCTCGTCTGGGCAATGTTGACAATGTAATGCTGCTGTTGCAACATGGTGCACCACCTGATTCAACAACCTCTGATCTTTACACTCCACTACACATTGCCGCCAAGGAAGGACACGAAGAAGTAGTTCAGGCTCTGCTCGACCAAGGAGCCAATCAGAATCTTCTAACCAAGGTAGATTATTGAAATACGTTGAAATGACAGAATTGACAAAGTAATGAAACTTAATGGCTGTGAACATTATGGTGGGGTTCAGAACTTATCCCCATAACGCATTGTGCATCAATTGAAACAAGATATAAGATGCTGAATCATAATAAACTGGTGCAGATTATACCATGTGAAGTTACTTCAGGTTGAAGAAAATTTAGTAAAATAGTATATATCTAAGTTTGTACCTTTACTTTGATATTGTTTCTTCATGTCATCATTAAGAGACTCTGCGAATAATAGCATGTAGTTTACCTGTTTTTATATGTTTTTATCATTTCACTCTTCTGTGATGAAACTTATCTGATTATAGAAAGGATTCACTCCGTTACACATCGCAGCCAAGTATGGAAACATAGAAGTGGTTCGCTTGCTGCTGGAGAGAGACGCTGATCCAAATGCAGAGGGAAAGAATGGTTTGACGCCGCTCCACGTGGCAACACATTACAACCACGTCAACGTAGCACTGCTTCTTTTGGAGAAAGGAGCGAGTCCACATGCATCGGCTAAGGTATTGTTTTGTTTGTTTGTTTGTTTGTATGTGCACTTGTTATAGCACCTCTTCAAGCTCACTACTCAGAGGCGCTCCCGACTGCAGAGCGGACACTGCATCAGAGTTTCACGTCGAAGCACTGAGCAATTGCGAGTGAAGGACTTGCTCAAGGTCCTTACGCAGCGACTTGAGGTGGATTCGAACCTCGAACCTTCCGGCTTCAATGCAACGACACCACCACTACACCACCGCGCCCGACAATAAGTTTCAACTGTGCTGGAAAAAATGGAAGAGATGATATCAGTGGCTACAATGAGTGTTGTGGGTGATGTTGCTGATGCTACTTTGGACGATGGTGATGAAAAATGAAAACTACAGAAGGGCATGAGTAATACTGATAGTGACAAAGATGATAATGAATTGGTTGATTGTAGCAAAGAAAAATGTCAATAGTAATGATGATGATGATGATGATGATGATGATGACGATGATGATGATGATGATGATAATGATGATGATGTAGTGATGATGGTAGTGATGGGTACTGATGCATCAAGAGAAAAATTGCTTTGTACTCGTGGTGCTGTGACCAGTTCTTTTATTTCCACTAGAATGGTTACACAGCTCTGCACGTTGCTGCAAAAAAGAATCAAATGGACATTGCCACCGCACTCTTGGAACACGGTGCTAGACCAGATGCCGAATCAAAGGTTTGCAAGACACTTCAAAATCAGCTTTTGAGAGTTGCTGGAAGCTGTAAAATTGTGCATAATGTTTAATAATGAAATGATCTACAATTTACAATCTTCAATCTACAGTCATTGAATCCTGTGTAAATAATATTCTCTGCTTTTCATGATTATATAAGTTTTCTGATGATTTCTTTAGTTCTGTAACATAAAGGATGGCTTCTGTAATTTACAAGATTATTGTTGTAATGAAAGAAATAGGTTAAGATGAAGACTGGCCATGTATCATTTGTTACAGAATGGTTTCACTCCACTGCACTTAGCATCACAGCATGGATACACAGATATGGTCTCTCTTCTGTTGGAAAGCGGTGCAGAACCAAATTCCAGGTCTAAGAATGGACTGACGCCAATGCACCTCGCTGCACAGGAAGACAGGGTACCAGTCGCCCAAGTTCTAGTCAAACACAAGTCACAGATTGATGCTCAGACCAAGGTAACATCTGCTTCTGCATTATTAACACTTTTAGCTCTGGAAAGATGTTGTACTAATAACCTAGTTGGTGATGAAAGTTACTTTTTTGCAATGTTGCAATTCTGTAATATGTATTTTGGAAGGACAGTAGAACCACTGAGTGTAAGTCTTATGTAGAGACCACCAGATTATGATTGACTTTCATTGAATTTCTTATGCACAACATTTTGAATACCTTACGTTAATAAGAACATTTGGAGAGGCCTGATACCTGTTGCTTGTTTGGTGATTCTTAGGCTGGCTATACACCACTGCACACCGCCTGTCACTTTGGCCAGGTCAACATGATTCGATTTCTTTTGGAACAGAATGCGGCAGTCAACTCAACAACAAAGGTTAGAAATGGCACTTCTTCTTCTGTTTCCTGTATGCTTCAACCATGTTCCATGTGTTTCCACTGTAACTCCCCAGCATCATAGCATCCCATTCAAGATATAAAATAATAGGATTTTGTAAGCCAGATGTTAACATGTATTTTTGAAATTTTTAGATTTTTCCCATACTCTAAAATAGTTAAATTTGAATAAATTATATTTATAATTGTTTTAAGCTAACTTATTGAACTAAATCAATGATGGTGATGTAGGAAATAAGCCGTTGTACAAACCTCCTATTTATCAGAATGTGCACGCTTGTGGAAGATGTTGGAATTAATTAAATTGTACTTACCTCAGCTTCTCAAAATAAGTAAGCATCATGATTAACTTCACATCATAATGAGTTTTCAGTTTGTCTATGAACTTTTTTATATCCAGTAATTCAA
Organism: Lumbricus terrestris; assembly: GCA_949752735.1. Lineage (NCBI taxonomy): Eukaryota > Metazoa > Annelida > Clitellata > Crassiclitellata > Lumbricidae > Lumbricus > Lumbricus terrestris. Next base: position 80,175,657 of record OX457036.1, on the reverse strand, counting down.
CTCTAAAGTGTAGGAAGCAAGAAAATGAGTTTTCAATGCTTGTTTTTGCAAAATAAATGAAGAAACGGAAAAGGCTGAACAGCAGAGGGCAGCAAATTCAACAGAGACTTTTATAGTTTATATGACTGATATTGTGTGTGTAAGATGTGAAATTGCGACACATACAATGTACATGTTATGCAATGCTCTCTTAATAATAATAATATTATTGGTAGTGCAATATGAATTGACATGTATGTGACTGATGATAACATTATGTGTTGACAGATGGGCTATACTCCACTGCACCAGGCTGCACAACAGGGTCATGTTTTGGTCGTGAACTTACTGCTGAAGTATCAGGCCTCTCCAAATGTTCTTACTAACGTAAGACTCAATTGTTTGCATTATCTGCACTCTTTCAATTATCTATGGTAAATTGTTCACATTGCAGAGTGCTATTGTGGAAAATTCCTGAATTTTAAATAATCATGCAATCTCTCGCCTTGAAGATATTGTGATATAAGATCAAGGAAGAAGTTACTGAGGTAGATTTGTACCTATGAACTGAGTATTAGGTAATATAGAAGAATAGATTGACCAATGTCCAGTTTATAGTCTCTCAGAATAGGAAAGTAAGTTATTTAGTAGGCCTAATTTGATGTAAAATACAATTATCTGCAGCTCCAAGCTTTATTATGGTTGCCAGAGTGATATCACTATAGTAAGAAACTTCTGTCTCTACGTAGAATCCAATTATGAACATTTCTCGAGCTGTTGAGTCTGCATTAGTGTAATGCAGTAGTGTTATTGGGCTGTTTCCATATTTGAAAGCAAATCAGATGTGCTGAATTTGCATTTAAGCCAAACATCTGGTAATACTGAATGACTTGGATCAATGATTATCTTAAATTTGTGGATGAATAATACGATTTATTTTCTTCATAATATATTTCTTGTATAACAGGGTTTAGTTTATTTTAATTCCTCATTCAAGTACTCACCATATGTAAACATCAGTTCAGTGGCCGAAGAATCTAAAATTTACTGGACCAATGTTAAGGATTACATTTCTGTGTATGATTTATGAATAGACGATATGGTGTATTCTGGTATTTACGATGCAAATCATTGTTTTTCTAGAATGGACAGACGGCACTTTCGATTGCCCAGAGGCTTGGGTACATATCCGTTGTTGAACTATTAAAGAACATAACCGAATTCTCTGCAATGCCATCCAGTACTGATGAAAAGTACAAAGTTGTTTCACCAGAGACAATGCAGGAAGCACCAATGTCCGACTCAGAGGACGAAGGAGGTTTGTGAAAATTAATGCGCTCTTGTGTTTCCTAAGCACCTGATGTTTGTCTCCCCTGGAAAGTAAGTGGTAAGGATGCAGGGAAAGGCAAGAGATCACTGATAGGGAAAATACATCCAGATATGATGAACATGAAGTTGACAATTGACTGACTGATTGGCATAGTTATATCTTTTGATGCCGTATCTTCTTTTAGACGATTGTCTTATACCAGGTTTTCACTGATAGCTTTTCCTCTTATTACCATATCCTCTGATAGTATAATCCTCTGGTAGTATGTCCTTTTATAGTATGTCATCTATGAGTATATTCAATGATACTCTGATAGAGTGATGATGATGATGCTGTCCATCCTCATTTCTGAGGGTCGAATTGTTGATTGTCTATTTTTTCTATCCTGCTGATAGAGTATATGACACTATATGCTCTTATAGAATATCATTTGTTAATATCTTTTTACCCGAGAGCATGATCTGATGGTATTAGGAGGCAGTATTTCAGGTGGTACTGACATAGGAGCCGGACCATTACTAATGGAAAAGAACTATGTAAAGCAGCAGTTTAGCCAAAGATGATAAGCTGAGCAACTGGACTGTACTGGTGTTTAAGGTGAGGAACCACCTCTTGGTGACATACAAGAAGATGATATGAAGATGCTCCATGACGATTCAATCATTCCAACTAAAGTAAGAGTTGAAGAAACTGCTATATATTTACTTCACAAACAACTTTGCTCATTTGTCTGTGCACCTTCATTTCTTCCTGTATTTCTGGTTAATTGCCTTGCTTGATATAATTATGCTTGTTTCATTTATCTGGAATTGCCTCACGTTGAGTTATTTCTTGAACGCAAATATGAAGTATATTAAGACGAAGGTTTTTGAGTTAGTAAATAAGGGTAATCTATCCTTTTAGCATCCTGAATTATTCGCTCATTGGAGCATCATTATTTTTCATTAATCCAACTTTTGCTTGGCAGAAAAAATCATTCCAGCTTCCATGTAAGCAGGAATTCGCATCATCAATCCAACTTCTATTTAAGGAATAATTGTGTTTTCAGCCATCCAACTTTTTTATAGATAGCCTAATACTTATTTTTCATCAATCTAGCTTCAATTTAAGCAAGAATCTTTTCATCAATCCTACTTCTATTTAAGGAAAAATCGTTTTCATCAATTCGACTTCTATTTAGCAAGAATTCTTTTCGTCCATCCAAGTTTTATTTATCCAACGCTATGGCCCATGCAATGACAAATAACTTAGAATGCTAAGACGATAGATTACCGAAATAAACTTCTTGGTATTTTTGGTTTAAACTGGATGTTCATTTCCTGCACATTTCCATACTGTAAGACATGATTGTGCTTCCTGTATACAGCATACACATTTGTTGTTGCCAGTTACAAATTTCAGTTTTCTTTTAATTTTGTGCTTCTGTTTTTATGTTGGGTTGGAATTGTTTTGTTGGATGAAAATTGGTTGCAATGAGTTATGATTAGTTTTCGTGAATGAGAATTTCAGTTACTTCGCTACTTTAGGAACGACTTCCTCTCCTCCATGTTCAGTCAAGCAGTGATCTAGTTAGTAGATCTTCATCAGTGATGAGTCGCACATGCATTCAGGACGACCTTGAGTATCTCAAGATGAACCGCGAGCTGTCTGTGCCGGGTAGCTTATTTACGCTACAGGTATATATTCCAGCAGTGAAATATTTCGTTCCTCTTTACTAACACATATCAGACATTATTTTAAATACAATAAGAGGAAGGTCAGTTAATTTTTGAGATGATACTAGTTAATTCATGCAATTCCAATTTACTTGTACACAGACAGATGACCGTGCTCGGCTATTTGAATGGCTTTCTTCAACATCTCTTCATCTGTATTACTAAATATAAACTGTCTCTACAATTGAAAGATTTTACTACTGTTTTTTACTTGGTTTCGCTTTTTTATCGGTGTTTTATGTTAATTTTTGTTGTGGCACACAGACTTTAAGTAAATTTGCCTGCAAGAATTATAAAAACAGTTTACTCATAATTATTTGGCAATTTAAAAGAGGAAAACCAGAAAATCAGTTTCTTTACCTTGTCTAAGTTAGTTTGATTGTTTATTGTGCTTTGTCAATGTGAAAAAGAGAAGTTTTTTTAAAATGTTTAATTCCAATGAAAACAATAAGAGAAGAAAGAGAGCAGCGAGAGAGAGACAGAGAGACAGAAATAGAGACAGAGAGACTGACCTACAGACAGACAGAGAAAGAGAGATGGTAAGAGACAGAAGGACAGATAAAAAAAAGACAGAGAGGGAGAGAACAAATAAGGAGATAGACATGCCGTATACATGAGATTGCATTTGACCTGCTATTGTGTTAGACTCTGAATGTCCTTTTGTGTATAGAACTTTTCTAAGGCAACCCCAAATGACTGACTTGATTTAGGATGAGTCAGACAGAGTACAGAGGCAATCGATTGGACAGCAGTACGCACCGGTATACAGTACACCTGCACATCAGCAGTATGCAGCCTCTTTCAGCTCTCCCTTGAAAGCAGCTGTTTCGGAAGCTGACTCAAGGGTCTACGGGTCTTCGTACAGTGGAGTTTCATTTGCCAGCAGCTTTAACATTGACAACGTTACGGTTGACCGACAACCATCTCAGCCAAGGTAATGTGAAACTCATAATCGTAAACTCAATTTCTAAGGTGTTAATTAAAAGTCAAACGCAGGGCACCAACTTATTCATAAGCGTTCAGCTATGTCAGATGGATTAATTATCCAAAATGTTTTAAAAACAAAATCGGGCTGGAGGAAAACCAGAGATGGAAAAAGGAGGACACTGAGTGTAATAAATGCATCACATTCCAGAATGAGAATCACATTTTTTCAACAGATTTATATATTGCTTTGAAGTCCATGAAAGGTTATTCGAGCAGAAAGTCTAGTAAAGGGAAAGCAGCTTTATAGCTTTATATGCTGTTCTTTATCTTGTTTTGATTTTTGGAAAGGTTACCTACATGAGCAGAATACATTGAGAGCTATCTCAGAATTGACTAAGAATAGTCTGTCTACTTTTTGTCTTCAAATTTTCATCTGGTTTGCCTGCAAAAATCAATTAAGGCTAATTGTATCTGTTGTCATTCGGAGTGTCTAATTGAGAGTGTGATTTATTACTCTTGACATCCTATTTGTTTGAGTGGCAATATATTCATTAAGTATTCAAAACACTTGGACTTGAAGTCCGTTATGTCTCTCATTAAATTAGGAACTAAGTCTTTGATTACATTCTTCTGTGTCTCGAACGTTAATTAATTCTTTTTATATTAATTTTGCAGCCAACTGAAATGGAAAAGGTAAGTTGCTGTTTTGCATTTGCTTTTTATCTTCTCCAAATAGATAATCAGCCGGAGTTAGTTTTATTGGACTGATTCTCTGGATATCCGCACCTTGACTTGGCTTTGATATACTATCAGTTGATGTCTTGTGTTGCATCAGATATTGACACAATAGGGATGTTACAAATCAATTTCATGATATTGCTGTATTCAGCTAATCAATGTTTTTGCTGGATTATGATGGATGACATAAGAAGTAGTTAGTTTCATCATTACTTGGCCTAATCCTTTGATACTTAAACTTATATAAAAACTCGTAAGATAGGCATTGTTTAATATTGTAAGGTTTTCAAATATTACTTGTTACTTTTTCACTTTCTGATTTAAATTCAACAAAATTAGCCTTTCTAAAATCCTTCTATGGACTTGTTTTTCTACGACCAGTTGAACTGTTCTTACAATTCCTTGTAATTTCCAGGTCTTCTACACGTGTGTGTCATGTGGATTTCTTTTCCAGTTTTCTGGTGAGTTTCATGGTGGATGCCCGAGGTGGCGCCATGTCAGGATGTCGACATTCCGGTGTGCGAATAATTATTCCGCCTGGCCGAGCAACGATGCCAACCAGAATTATTTGCAAATTAGTTAAGAAGGAGAAGCTTTCGAATCCTCCGCCACTAATGGAGAGTGAAGCACTGGCCAGCAGAATCCTTGAGATGGGACCAGTTGGCACACAGTTCCTTGGGTGAGTTGCAACAAGCTTATGTTATAAAAGGGTAGGGTGGGATGATGGATGAAGGGTAGGAACACAAAGAACAGACGAATATGGGGTACAAAACCCTCTAACCCCATAAGGCTGACTCAGCTTTCGAATCCGTAGGTAGAGTGAGTAGTAGCAGACATGCGCAAACAGACTGACTGACTGACTAATACTACAAGTCGTTATTGCTTGTATTTTCTATTTTTCTCATGGACAAGGTTTATAATGTGCAAGAAGTACTTAATCATGAAAAATTATCTTAATGTTATTCTAAATATATGTTCAATTCACTTCACTTCAATATCAATATTAAAATCATTTGTTTTTATTTGCTTTTTCTGCTGAATGCAGCCCGGTGATCATTGAGGTTCCACATCTCGCTTCACTGAGAGGAAAGGAGCGAGAGATCTGCATTCTACGCAGCGACAATGGTCAAGTGTGGCAGGAACACACAATGGACGCCACGGATGAAGCAGTTCAAGATGCATTAGACGGCAGTTTCGAAGGTAATTGTCTTACATTCTCCTTATACCTGTTCTTCTGCTGGTGCTTGCCACTACGGTCTAGCATTTAGACAATAAGATGTCAGGACTCCATTCCTTACCAGGACGGAGTGGCGGGATAAGTGGAGGTAAGGTAGAATGGGTGTGGTGAGTTACTAAATAAACACACATGGCAATCTTTATCACTTGAAGTCATTTGAATTATGGAAATCATTCCGATATAGAATTGTGGTAGTCAACTAGGGTGTTCTTAATTTACCAGTACTGACTGGGGTACGTGATAGTCTACTGGTTAGGATGTTTGACTATCAACCGATGGGTCAGTGGTTCAAATCTCCACCATTTCAGACATTTCTTTCGAGAATTCTGCTCCAACGGTGCTCTTTAGTCATGTCTGGTATGGTGAGTATTCAGTGGAAAGATCAGACACTGAGGGATAGAACTGGCCTCCCACCCTCTAATGCCAAGCCTGGGAAAATTGATTTGCTAACACCACATACCCATGACTGCTTCTCAGGCTAGCTTAAGGGATGGCTCTTCTGCTTATAACTTACTAACTGAAATGTGACTGATAATTTATGTCTTTGCTTTTTTGGTTCTCCTGACTAGGATTGCTCTTGCTCAACATCCGGCTGTGTTTTGGTCCCTACATTTGAAATTGCCGTCTCCCGTCTCTGAGGCTAAACTTACGTCTCGTTTTCCCTCATCAGTCTCTCATTCTTGAAACGCATTTGTGTTCCACAGAGTTTCCTCTCAGAAACATCTCTGAATAGCACTATAAAAATCTATTGATACGATACAATGTGTACTTACAGTCTTGAATGAAATTGTTGCATTTGTACAGCTGAATAATTTACTGAGTCCATAGACTGAAGGGAATCGTTGACCATTTCCATTTTCAGACTTAGACAATGCCGAGGAGCATTATCAGCGACGTGTGACACGTATCCTTACGACTGACTTGCCACAGTACTTTGCCGTTCTCACAAGGATACGACAGGAGTCGAATGGCATCGGAATCGAAGGTGGAGTCATCAGTTCGACTGTTGTTCCACAGGTCCAAGCCGTCTTTCCAGAAGGATCACTTACAAAGAACATCAAAGTTGGTCTCCAGGTCAGTGGCCTTCATCGCAATATGGTGTCTTTCCCACAGAATTCAGAATTGTCCTATTTGTTCCACAGAGTCTGCATTGACCTTATGTTCGCCTGGTTGCTTCCAGTTTGCTTTGGTTTTTGTTGAGTTGGTCTTTTCCAGGTTTTTGTCCGGTTTTGCAGTTTATCATTGTCTCTATGCTGATTTTCATGATTTGATCTTCCTAACTTAATTTGGAGGGATCAAATGACAATATTTGTCTACACATCACTACAGCAGCACCGCAAGAGGTTTTAGATGTTTGTTAAGTCCCATTGGTGGGATGGATGTGGTGAGATAAGCTTAAGTGAGTTGCAGTGGTCTAATTAATTAAGTTTGGTGATTTACATCATATCTATTCAATGGTCAAAATGAATTCAATGAAAACGTATGGCTAATAACTATGCAAACGTTGCCATGACTTTGGAAGTTAAGTGATAATTTCCAAGAGAATATATATTTTATATACATATATATTTATTCTTTCATTGAAACTTCTAAATGTGCTCCTGACTCCAGCACGTTCAAAAAGAACAAATTCATATGTATATATATATATAATGTTGTGCATTGTTTGTGTTTATATATGTATTTGGCATCATTCTTACTTGTTGTTTTCTTGGCTGCCATTGCTAAATGGCAGGGATGCTGATGCTGATGATGTTGATGATAATGAATTTGGTTCTTTGCAGGCGCAACCAGTCTCTCCAGAACTGGTGTCCAAGATGTTAGGCAATCGTGTAGCGGTCAGTCCAATAGTGACCGTTGAGCCCAGAAGACGAAAATTTCACAAACCGATAACGTTGACGATACCTCTGCCGAAAGCGTCGCAGAAGGGCATGCTGAACCAGTATGGCTCCGAAGCTCCCACACTCCGTCTCCTGTGCAGTCTCGCGGGTAAGCGTAAGTTTCCCTTTGGCTTGGCTTTCTGACATTTAGTTTCTCTGCCTTCCTCGTTGTTACCATTGAGTGCATGTTTAATTAAGCGTAGATTAAGATGGCCACAGACAGACATTTAGTGTGTTTAGATTGCGTTCAAGTTATTTTGGGGATCAAAAGACGTCACAAATTCACGTAGAGTTAATTTTTTTCTAAAAGCCACATGGTCACTATTGGGCTAGTGATCAATTCACTTTATTAAATGCACAGAATTAAACACCATTAGGAATTGCGAATATAAATAAGTTAATTGCTTTAGAGTTTAGGCATTGTTTGTGAATATTTAGATTCCCGCACTTGTAACATGGCCTTAAATTAATGCTACAGAAACCAATCTAGTTAATGTTCCTGATTCACCTTGTCCTGGTTGTAAGTCCTCTCTCAAATAAGAAAATTAACTAACAGTGTATGCCTCCCTTGAATTTTCCTTAAGGTTTTAGCATAGAGCAGTCCCTTTTAGATCTCACAAATTTGCAGACATTAAGCTAATTAAAATCAAGTAGTCAGGGAATGAAATACTTTTTGATGTTGCCCATTCTGTCCTTTAATTACTTTGAATGACATATTGGGTAATGCTGTTAAAATATTTCTTTTCTTTGCAACCTCCCAAACGAAAGTTAGGCGATTTGAGATCAATCATAGCTGAAAACAGAAACATCTTTGAACTGCATCATTGTGCAGCTAAAAAACTTGAAACACGGCACAGAATAGGATCATATGATCTTTCAATTTGGATATACCGGGTACTTGCAAGAATTAACCGTCTAGGGGAGGAGAGTGGGATGCCATGGTGTGCAAGCAATGAAAGCAATGCAGCTCGTTGCTACATGTTTCAACTGTACCTCAAAATGGCACTATCCAAGCACCCTGATATTTACATGATGTACACACACCAGCTTTAACATGAACTCTTTGAACAAAACTTTTACCTCAGTATTTGAGCTTCTGGAAGGTTTTCTTCACACCGCAGAATTTTTTCCTTTCCGTACAAAGGCTTAGATTAAGCTTGTTTGATAAGCTGTTGGTTGCTGTGCATGTAGCTTTGTGTAACAATAAAGAAAATTTTCAGATACCTGCTATAAATGCAGTATTTTATTAATCACACAAAATACACTATCAAACACACAAATATATTTGTTTCAGCAATATATATTGTGTGTAGATGTTACGTACATTTTTAATTATGTGTGTAAATGTAACCAACTTTGAATGAAGCTTCTGTAGTGTTAAACATTCTGCTTTACTCGTTTAACCGATATTACCTTCTGCCATTTCGTGTGCTTTATTGCTTTAAAAATCGCTTTTCTTTTGTTTGTTTTAATGCATCGCACGACATCTCGGTTTGTTGTAGGTAAACAGGTTTTTGTTGGCTTTTGGTGTTTGTGAAATCAGTGTCTGGGGAGGAGTTCTTTAAAATTTCAACGTTTGAGTGTTTAAGAACTAAAAGTTCAAGCTGCTTCTTGTCTTTCTTGCAGAATGCCCCAAATCTTTCTTCTCGTAATGCTTTAAACCATTGATGGCATTGCCTCATATAAAAAAACTTACAAATTATATAATCCCCTTGCTCAATTCAACTTATTCCCTTCAGAACAGTAAGATGCAAATCAGTCTGAAAGAGCATTGAAGTATGTAAATTTGTTCAAAGCGGAGTAGAAAATAATCACAAGACCAACAGCGATAAATGACAGGGAAGCTTTGCACAAAAGGCAATGAGAAAGAATAGATGGGTCTAGAACTGCTTCATGAACTTCAAGAAGGTGTTTGCCTTAACCAAGCAGAATCTCGTGAGAAACATTCTGAGTATGGGGAAATGAGTAAATAGACTGGATATAGGACATGGGCGAGCTAAACAAAATTGGCAGTGTAAATGAGTATAGTTGAAAGTTGGAGCACAACAGAAGACTAAATTTCCCAACTTAGTTCATAGGAGACAGGGAAAGAATGGTAGGAAGTTATTCTAAACATTGTGGGTAGTGGAGTGTCAGTCCAAGAAGAGATGATAAAACTTTAACAGCAAGTAAAGATTTTCAGACTAGAAAGATATTTTAGAGGGAACTTATCAGCCATGTAGAAATTCGAGAAAGTGCGCTAAAGTCTTTGTTACTGGATTGGTCAGGAAGTACAACTTGAAGATGAATTTAAGAGCGATAAAAACATTGGTGTTGAGAACAGAAAACATTGAGAACACAATTGTATTTAGAGATCAAAATTTATAAAACGACTAATAGTTTATTCAACTGGGAAATCTTTTTTTAAATTCTAAAAAAAGACTTGGAATGACAATGACTGCAACAATAGCAGTTTAAAAATGAGTAACGCCAGGATCCAATGTTGCATGGAAACATTAAACAATATTAAGCTTTGAAATGTTGCTGCAATATTTAGAGCATACATGACTTTTTTATGCATTCAAAATGTGGGCATTAAACAAGATCAGCAGAGAAGATTTTGACATTTGATGTGCGCTGCTGCAGAAGAGGACAGCATCGAAGCCAGACAATAGAATCAAAACAATAGAAGCATGAGATGGAATCTATGTATTCGTGGAACTGATAGGCAGGACGGAGTAATATGGAGGATAAATAAGGACACAAAGATCGAAATGTGATATTGGGAAATAAAAAGAGCTTGACAAGAAGAGGCAGATTTGTACAAAGAATGATTGGCTCGATCGCTTGGAAGACTGGACCAAGGAAACATCCATCAGTTCACTGACAGCACTTGATTTAGAAATGGACATGGCAAGGATCCAGCGTGCAGTGGACACCTATAGCGTTGTATCATTTTTATATTGCAAATTAAGAATCAAATGTGGAAAGTATAAATTAAAATGAGACAGTTCAAGATAGATGGTTTCTTGTAGAATTGACATTTCACACATTTCTTCAAATGTTTGTAGGTTGAATGTTATTGTTTGGGAAGTCTTCAATGATCAAAATTTCTGTGTGCAAATTTCCTTATTTACATTATTAGAGCCATTGAATTATTGTCAATTTTACAAAGAAGACTGCAGGCATGTTTTTAAAAATTAGAAAAGAGTCTTCATGGGTTATGCCCTGTATATATTTAAATCTCCACAAAATAGGAATATGTGATTGCTTGCATGAAACGCATGCTTCTGTTTAGTTAGACAGTTCAAGAGATTTTTTCAGTAGAAATTTTTTGTTGTAGTGTATCATCTTTTGTGTTGGATTGGTCAATTTCCTTTGGACATATTACTTCATTCTTCTTGCTGATGCAGTAGTGGATTTTTGGTTTCAGTGAACTTTTCTTATGAAGTCATTCTGTTTAAAATTTCAGGTTATCTACCAGTTGGAAATCATTCTTAATATCCAGCTGAAAAGCTGATTTTTTTTCTTGATGCCATATGTGACATTACTTGTGAAACTTGTTGTTTTTCATACCTTGTGTCCTTATATATAGGCCTATTATTTGCTTATATATATATATATTATTTGCTTATAACGCTTCATTATTCCCAAGTTGGCTTGGACAATAGAATGATTATGGACATGAGAAAATGGGATTTTACATAGAGCAGCTTGGACTAAATAAGAAAGCTGCTACTCCGAGGCAAAGATTCTCATGTGTTTGAAATGAAACAATTAGGATAGCCTAACTGATGTAAATCTTGTGAATTAAACTTTCCTGAGTCATATTTTAACACCCTGGAATACTGACTGAATTGTGGGTTTTTATTAGTAAAAATCCTAGCACACATTTTATTGTTGTGACTCCTGTTTCAATGTTTTGTGTATTGTGATAATTTATGGTGCCACTCATTTGTAATAAAACGTGAAAAGATGATTAGTCTAACATTTTCTATTGCTATTTCTCTGCAGCACCATAATATGCAGTACTAATCTATTCCCACTTGTCTTCATGTGTTTTTCTTCTAATTTAGCACAATTCAACCTAATGATGTCTGATTCACAACAACCATATCTTCTGAGACAGTCTCTGATATATATTTCTGATTTTAGTCTCATTCAATTTACTACTTTGTATAAATTAATTTGTTTTTGAGTAATAATTATGTTTTAATGCACTATTTAGATTTTGTCTGTTGCAACACAATCTCATTTACTACAGAAGTTCCGTTTTGCTGCATAAAATAACCTCTATATAATTATAAAACTACTTTGGAATCTTACCCTCTTGCACAAAGTAATGCATACTTAGAATCCTCCATTGCTCCATGTCTAATCAGTACTTTGACCAGGGTCTAAACCATGGGCGGAGACCTAGGGGGGGACAGGGGGGACGGTCCCCCCCAAAGAAAGTGTTGGGGGGATGGCCCATGCATTTGTCCCCCCCAATTCGTCAAGATTTTGGTCGCACGACTACTAGATTTTCGGCCGGATGACTAAAAAAAAAAGGGTCATCAACTTTTTTGGCGGCGAAAATAGAAATATTTCGTCAAGATTTCGGCCGGTTGACTATGAAAAAAAAAAGGTCATCAACTTTTTTGGCGGCTTTCCTCAAGATTTCGGCCGGATGACTAAAAAAAACTTTTTTGGCGGCGAAAATTATTTTTTCCCGAGATTTCGCCGGTCGTCAGAAATTTTTCTGAAAATCTCGCGTCTTTCCGTCCCCCCCAATTCTCGGCCCAGGTCTCCGCCTATGGTCTAAACCAGTGATTTTTGTATAATAGCTGTATACTGAAACTTCATTACACAGTTAGAATTACGTTCACTACAAAATACAAGAAACCATCTGTATCTACAAAAGAAAAATTGACAAAACACATATAAATTTTTTTTATAGGCATGACGTAATGACGACTTAAAAGAAACAAGATGTCTGTTTTGTTAAAATTTATCGCCATGTAAATATTTTGTTCAGGTGGTACAATGCCTGCGCTGTGGGAGGATATAACCGGCACAACACCTCTGACATTCATTAATGACTGTGTCTCCTTCACGACAAGTGTCTCTGCAAGGTATGAATCTTGAGGAATGATGACCAAGTGATTAGTGACATAATTGTAACATGGACCAATCAGGTTCGAGATTTGCCTGAAGTGTTTGTGTGTAGGGACCTGAGGCAAGGCTTTCTATCGCAATTACTCTACACTTCAGATTCTAACTTCTGACCATGCACACTTAATACTATTTATGTGATATAATAATTTACATTCTGGTGGACACTTAAGGTGCTACCATTAGTATGCTGCTAGAAGGAAGTGCCAACACTGTTATTAGATTAGTATGAAGAGACAAGACATCAACCGGTACTTGTCTGAAAGTAATTAAATCACCGAAACTCAGTTTATGCATCTAGACATCTGCATAGTGTGCTAAAAAGCTGGTCAAGGCAGTGAAACTTGACTGTCTCACAGTCCTAAACATACCATATTAAGCTAAGTTGAAAATGGTCCGTAATTACCTTAATATCAATAGTGATGTAATTAAATACCTCGTCCAATTAATAAACAAATAAATAAGTAGCATGTGTGTGTGACACTGTGTGTGTAGGCAACCCAATGAGTTGCCTACACAACCCATTGGGTTGTCATAATTGAACATTATTTCTGTTTTTGTTGTTATTTTATGATTAAAAAAGGTCGGTTATGCAGTTGGATTAATAAAGAATATACTTACTTACTTACTTTAAAAATCATTGCTATCATTGTTCATATATCAGTGATTATAACTTTTAAAAAGTTGATCTTTATTTTCATAGTTGATTCTGTTTAAGCTGTCACCAGACCAACAGCATACCTCCTAAGCATAAACCAAAACACCAGCAAAGCAATATTTGCTTATTATTTAGCTTTTGCAGAACACATCCAGCCACTGAACAGCAGCCTCATCAGCCACATGCAAGGTGGTTAAACCCAATAAGACAAAATTACTCTTGTATACAAAGTATTACGGAAGAAAACACTTCCCTATTCCTGTACCTTTGCATCTTTTGAATATGACTAACCAATGCAGTTTAGAAACAGTAAACTTTTCAGTAGTTATGTTCTGTGCAGGTTTTGGCTGATGGACTGTCAGAATATAAGCGAAGCGAGCAAGATGGCAACTGAGTTATATCGAGAAGCGATAGCCGTACCATTTATGTCGAAGTTTGTTGTGTTCGCCAAACGTCATGACCTTCTGGAGGCACAGCTTCGAGTCTTCTGCATGACAGACGATAAAACAGACAAAACGCTTGAAAGTCAGGAGCGATTCAGTGAAGTCGCCAGAAGTCGGGATGTAGAGGTAAGAATTTGACTTTGATGAAAGAAGAATTTGAATTTAAGAGACTTCTTTGTGCTTTTCAGTTGTTTATGCTCTCCATTTCAATAGCTGATTATATATTCTTGTCAGAACTTATAATTTGGTGCATATTTTATTGAAAAATATATTGTATCACAACAGATGATACTTGGTAAACGAAGATTGTTTTGACGCAACAGTCAGCCGAGATTTGTTTGCAATTTAGGCTTTCACCTTAGAGTAAGAGATGGCCATCTTTTGCAATAAGTGATTCCACTATCAGACCAATAGCGATACTTTCTTCCAGACTGACTTTGCTATTCAGTTTGTTACTTACGGTTTATGTTGGCTAATTGCGTGCAAGAAGAGTGCAGAAGTTTTAAAAGTTTACAACTATTTATTTGCTGCAGAAAACTAATTAACCGTATTATTGCATGATTTGTAGGTTCTAGAAGGCAAACACCTGTATTTAGAAATGGGTGGCAATTTAGTACCAGTGACAAAATCAGGTGAACAGCTCTACATGAACTTCCATTCCTTCCGAGAAAACCGTCTACCGTTCATCGTTAGAATTCGTGACAGCAACGAAGAGCCTGTTGGACGAGTGGCCTTTATGCAGGAACCAAAGGTTGCTCGCGGTGAAGCTCCTCTGATTCCGATTTGCAATCTTAACATCACTTTACCGGAGCTTGAAAGGCCAGAGACAGCAGAACAGGAATCACCAGAAACCAAATATCCCATTTCGATAGGTATGACCTGTTTTAAACAAACTGCATTCATAACCATAATGAAATGTTTAGTTGCTTCAATCATCTTACAACATCATATTCAATTATATACGAGTAAAGTATATAATTGGCTAACAAAAAGCACAGAGGGAGAGACCCTTAACAGACCATTTTCTGGCTCAAAACCTACTTGTTCTCAAGGGGCCATACACACTGAGAGCATTTCAACATGTTTCACCCTAACAGAGGTGCTTTACTAATGCTCAAATACAACTCCAAGGGATCTACGAACCTGTTTTGGGGTGCTTTCGCTCGATAATATTGGTGCAGCATTTTCTGACAAAAAGTGAAAAACTGCTGATTATCACTACTGATATAGGTCTATAACTTTTTTCAAGCTTTGCAGTAGTATAGAAATAGTTGCAACTGCAGTTGGATATGAGAATCATTGCTCATCATTAAAATACCCTTTAAGTAACTGGGAAGAAGAATACATGAAATTAAGGCTTGGTGATATTTAACTTATTTTCAACGATTGGCTGATATGTTCTGAGTGTGTCACTTACCTTTACTCGGCATATCCGCGCCTCAGATTCACACTTTGGTGTGACCTTGCGTGCGTAATAAATTTATGTAATAATAATCACCCTGGTATGCCACACTTGCGTCACCTTATAGTGGTGTCCCATTCCATAACCTACAATGCTGCCTTAATGCTTATCCACTCTTTTGTTGTCTCTCGTCTTGACTACTGCAGCATCCTCTATACAGGTCTTCCGGTGACTCGGAATGGGTGTTTGGATCGCACGCTTTATTGTCGCATCCTGAGATTCGGTCATGTCATTGAATATTTTGCGGGAAGTCTTGCATTGGCTTCCCCTCTCATGCCATCTTTGAATGAGAAATCATGGGTATTGGTGCATGGGTATTCGGGGAGCCAGTCTCCTGTACTGGACTGGTTTTCGCTGTGAATTGTCAGTTCTGAACTGAAACTCTAGGTTCAATAGTGTATGTACCTTTGTATATAGTTGTTTATATAGCTGCATGTGGATGAATATATCACTCAGATGAACTCTAACATTATTTCATCTGAAATTGAATGCCATTGAGGGATTCTTCAAAGGCATTAGACAAATTATTTGTCCAGATGTACATTGAACACATACACAATTGGTCATTTGAGTTTTTATTTTTTCAGATCTCTTTAAAACATTCTATTTTAGTTTGGTGTTTTACAAAGTTCCTTTTGAATTTTGTCTTTTCAGCGCCAGAAGATGTCGCTCCATGTATCGAACTGCGTCTCCCTCAAATTTCCGAAATGCTCGATTCTGACTGGTTGACACTCGCCCATCACTTAAATTTGACTGATAAAGACATTTTAAAAATTCAAATGGAGTATCCTTACTCGAATGACCAAGCAAGAGCTGCGCTTCAGCTCTGGGGACAAAACAAGGCAGCACAAAGCACGGCAGAAGATCTCAAACGGTATCTCACGCACATTGGTCGGACAGATATTGTCAGAAAGCATTTGTCCAGCGAAAATGCTATTTCAGAAATCAACGTTGAACTGAGCACTCAGCTCAGGCATAAGCCTTGTAAGTCTAAAAACCTGTTTGAAAAACTTAATGGATTTTTTAAAAGCTGAAGCATTATTGAGTATTAAAAGTACTAATGATGTTTTAAGAAGTATTTGCAGGGTTG
Organism: Lumbricus terrestris; assembly: GCA_949752735.1. NCBI lineage: Eukaryota > Metazoa > Annelida > Clitellata > Crassiclitellata > Lumbricidae > Lumbricus > Lumbricus terrestris. Next base: position 80,159,065 of record OX457036.1, on the reverse strand, counting down.
TCTTTTGGTATTTGTATTAAATATTTCTTGAGTTGATTTAAAATTTGAAGATAAACTGGTTCAAACTTGTTTAGTTAAGAGAAATAATTGTTATATGCCATTATAATCAGACGACAGTGAATTCAAAGGCAGTCTGCCATTATGGCTTTACCTATGGCAAGTAACAAGAATATTTTGTGTTCATGAACAAATCAGGTTCATGCATATTACTTACAGTTGTTGGGCTATGCATTTCAATAACGTTTACAAATATATGTGTTTTGTTTTTGCTAGAATCAGTTAACATTGACTTACCATAAATGCAGGTTTCTCTGTTTTAATTTTATGTCATGCATTAGAAACGAAATTCCATACAGAAAAATCTACCTTTGCTTAGCCATGAAACAGTTAAAAGGAAGTATTCCTACAGAAGACTCAAAATATTTAAGTCACCTTCACATATTCTGAAGTTTCAGTAAAGACATTTCTAAATGATTTTCAGCAATCGACCAAGACGTCGAAGAATATATTGTACCTGTGATAGACGACACGAGAACAAAAACTGTTCGAAGGAAAGAAGACGAGGAGGAGGAGGAGGAGGAGGAAAGAATTAAATACCAAACCAAAGAAGATGCTTATGATGCGCTAATCAAAAGTTTAGAATTTGCTGAACCAGAAAGACCTCAAACAGGTTCATACAGGTTTCACTTGTATGTGCCTTGATGCATTTGAATAATGACATAAGTATAATTATCTTCAAATGTGCAACGGATGACTTTCGTGTTAATGGATGTGAAAATGTTAATGGATGTGCAAATGTTATTTGATGACATCATAGATATCTATGATCCTTGCAATAGTTAACTACTGATGTCACTGTTTACAGCTATATTGTCTTTAATAAAAAAATGCCAATGGAATTGTTATAAGTAAGTAAGTAAGTAAGTAAGTAAGATTATTCTTTAATATTCCACCAGAAACGCACAGTAGTTTACAGAGGAAATAAATAATAGAAAACATTTATGCAAAGCTATACACCATTTGCATAATAAAACTTCTTCTGGCAAAAGAATCAACTCTAGGAAGGGTTAGATTATGTGGCCTTGGTCGAGTATTGTGTGGAGTGACCTTATTGGGAGGGAGGAGGTTGTGAAGAATGTGACAAGGATTTAAGCGGATAGAGCATTCACTTTTGTTAAATGGATTGATGAAATTCTGATTTGCATGAAAAAATTTGTATTTGATGCTGCAGCCTTTGGTTTCTATTAATCTATTTAACTATGCAATAATTGTAATTAGAAGGATAAAGAATAATTAAGTTCTTTTGTTATCAACAGTTTTACGACCAGGTGTAACAGAAGAAGAAATTTCTCCTGTTGTATGCCCTCCAAAGCCACGAATTGATGAGCTTATTTCGTCTGTGATGCAAGAACCAGTATTTGGGATGGATGACACGCTTTCTGATTTCGCTGAGGGCAAAAAATCCAAAGACCGAAAAACAGGTTTGCATGCTTTCAGATATTTATGCAGACCATTTTTCTTTGTTATTCCTAATTATTTAATACTATTTATGAATGATATGTTAGGGGTCATTGCATAATTACGTAACGCTCGAGGGTGGGTGGGTGGGGTCATTGAAAACGTTACGAAACGTTACGTGGGTGGGTGGGTGGGGGACCTGAACGTTACGTAACGCCATGAAAAAAAATTATTAATGAATATTAAATTACTATCGAATGACACTTTAGTCACGATGTGATCGACGTTTAAACTTCGTGACATTGATTTAAAACTTATCGTAAGTAGGGATATTTATCTGAATAAGATCCGGCCGTATAGACACCAGTTAGCCTACATGTCAGGTCAATTCTGTTCTCCCATTGTCCATTGTGCAAACCGGAAACCGCTTCGAATTGTCTAGATCTATGATAGTTTTACCAACGGAACAACGTGGTAGGCCTAATTCTCTTTGAATTCCTGACATCGAAGCTTGAGCCACTTTGAAGCATGTTTACTTGGTGGACACGATCATAGGTGCAATCACGTCCTAAAAGTTGGGAGGGACCATACTGAATCACGTCCTAAAAGTTGGGGACCATAATAATAAAGCTAGGGGACCACTCAAAAGTTGGGGGACGCGTCCCGTGGGTCCCATAGGGTGGTTGCGCCTATATGGACACGATCTCAAACATTTAAAATTAATGCTCAACAAAACTCGGCAGTATTAATAATAATCGAAGTGCCCAGACTAAGCAATTAATTAATTCATCTTAACTTTGATTAATTGTTAATGAGCCATTTAGTCCGTGAAACTTTTCAGCAATGTAAAATTTTATTCTTGCGGTATAATTTAAGAAAATTGCAGTTCACGTATGACTGTCGTTAATATCAATAAATGTAAAACACTTTTTATATTTTAAGCCTATAGTCTACTGTCCAATTAGCCTATAATTCACATACTGGGTTATATTAGGCTAAATTCACTATGAAAATATGAATTATAATTACACGCGCACATAAGTCAATTGCCTAATAGACCTAAATCTCAACTGATTTTTCGTAGCAATCGTTACGTAACGCTGGGGAGGGTGGGTGGGTGGGTCAAGGGCAACGTTACGAAACGTTACAGGGTGGGTGGGTGGGTCGAAAACGGTCATTTTCAGCGTTACGTAATTATGCAATGACCCCTTATGATTTTTCACGAACTTTTTATCATATAGCAATTTGTCTTGACTGCATGGCATTTGTGTATGCTTGCTTTGCTTAAGCTTAAAATAATTAACTAGTTACATCTTACATACTTCTTAGATGATGTACATAAATTTATTACCGGTACATATTTTCAAAGCACTGGATGTGCTTAATCAAGACATTTGTATTGTAGAGAAAATGTTGATAGACAGGAGCAATACATAGTCTAGCATAACTGTATCTGTTTGATGCTGTAACCTACATCAATTTAGTGCATACATCAATTTAGTCGTACATTGTAACTTTTTAAATGTACCTCTGCCTTCTTATATCTTGGATGTAGTTTGACTGAACTTCTCTTATATATCACAATAATAGTATGACTTATTACTATTGACTCATTTTCAATTGGTGTGCTGAAATGATGCATTATGCTTTATGATTGGAACACAACTGAAGCCTCAAATTAGATTTAATCATAGGCCTACTACAACCTTTATATAGCTTTGCACAGTTTGGGCCAATGTTTCTAAGTATTAAGAAGCACACAGGCTTTTGTTACATGGATTTACCTATGAATGTGATGTCTAAGGATAGTTTCATAAAACAAGTTGGTATAAATAGGGTAACTGAAGTTTCAAAGTGCCTCGGACAGCAGTAATTGACTTTGATACTCCGAACATTATTCTAGGCCCTCTCCAGAAACCAGTCTGCTTGCACAGGTCTGTTAGAAGACAATAAGTAAGATCTTTAGAACTAAAATGGTAATATCAGAAATGCTATATATTTAAGATGTCAGGCAAGGTCAACCATCAATTGCTAAGCCTCCAGTTGTGGAGGAGATCATCAAGACAACTAAAGTCAGCCAGACTAGAGCAGGTATGTTTTTTTTTAATTACAGAATTCGGTTAAGAGTAATTCTTCCATTTTATGCATCATGTCTTTAAATTGTGATGGAAACTTGATGAACAGCTACTCTTATACCTATTCTTTCTTTTCCAGCAATAGGAACTGTATAAATGTTCAGTTACATAAAAGAATGCATTGTAGTATGCTTCACTGTAATACAATTCTATTAGGATGTGGTCAGGAACACAAATCTTTAATATTAGTTCAGCTCTAGCAAATAAACAAAGTTGCAATTAATACAATCTCGCTATTAGGTGGTCCTAGCTATGGCTCCAAAGGAAGGTTATTTATAGTGAGTCTCTGCAGTGCTTAATATTACTTTTAGTTTTTGAAATGTTTTTAAATTCATCTAATACTTTAACACTGTGCCGGTCCTTGGACATTCATATTTATGTTTGATCATTGCCGCAGTGTTTTACATCTTGTATGTATGAATATCGTTGCAAAAATGTTTTAGTCTAAAATGTTACATTTTGTACCATTGACAGCTTTTCCTATTGCAAGCAATTTAACATTTAGCCTGCAATCTTATAAAGGTTTGTCTTGAATCCTGTCAAATGGGTATACGTTATACAAATGTTGAGATCATGTTAAGTTAAATTTATGTAGGGTCTAAATGTGGTTTAGACGAATTGTGCTGATTTTGTAGAAATTGTGATGGATATGACCAGCAGCCAAGATGACAAAGGCTTCTGGGAACCAGACTATGACAAGACGATAGATCAACAGGCTCCTTCACAACCAGGGCAAGCAATGGTGGAAAGTTCGATTCAGATCAGTCCTTCGCCACCAGAAAGTTTTATTATAATCCAGAAGGAGGACATAATTTCCAGCGCTGATTTCCTAGTTTCTCAACGCCAACTAGAAGACATTGTTTTGCAAGATAATGCAGTGCTGGTTTCTGGAGAAGACTCTTTTGTTTGCATTCCTGAATTGACTGAAAAGGTATACAGCCCAACAGATGCTGTTATTATCAGTGCTGTTCAAGGAGAACACATTCCACAGTCCTTGCCTTATCCAGAACAAGTTGAGCTGTTAAGCCCAACAGAAGAGCCTGAAATTACCAAAGACATTGTAGAAGGCTTTGTTGAAATGCGGGAAGAGGTGGCAACAGAAAAAGAAGTAATGGCTGATGGCTCAACCATAAGCAGGACCGTCTCAACGGTGACACATATCAAACCAAACATTGAAATAACGAGAATTAATGGCATTGAAACTGAAAGACATATCACTGATGAAATTATTGGCCAAGAAATCAACGAAGATGTAGTTGAACTTCCTCCAGGAATTGATACTCTTGTGAGAGATGATCTTTGCATCACCGAATCAGAACAGCATATAGAACAGGTACTGACAGATGGAAGTTGGGTTCGAAGAAGAGTTAAAAGGACACAGGCCTCTCTAAGAGAGGACATATTACAAGAGGAGGTTCCACAGCTTTCTGAAGAGCCAGACACTGATGTTAGTTCAGTTACGCAGATTGAATTTGTGAAAGACTTAGCTGCTGTAACTGAAAAGCGATTACAGTGGGATAAAGAACCAAGAGAACGTATGACTGTTGAAAGCGCCGCAGAGCAGCCAATCAAAGAAAACCTTATACGCCAGTTAGTGCCTCAAGAAGAGCTACAGTATTCCCAAGGAACTGCAGCTGATCTACCAGATACACAACTAGGTAAAGGTGTACTAGATGAAACATCAGTCAGTATGTTGCTACAGCAAGCAGCAGTTGACATTTCAGTGGAAGTGCCTGAACAGAAACCACAGTTGCAAATCTCATTGCCTTCAGATGAGTGCTTAGATCTTATACAAGAAGCCATGAAAGATCTATCTCCAGCAAAAGAGCATGCAATCTTTCCTCTTGCGGATACGGGCAGGAAAGTTTCTGAAGAGACGTTTGAAAAAGAAGACATCGATGATAATTTGACTATCAAGAAAGCAGCAGCATTAGAGCTGACACGAGTTACTTCTCCACCAGAGGTAATGCAGGTAGAATCAGACAAGGTGATGGAGCTAACAAGACCGGAACTTGTAACATCGAAAACGGAGAAAGAGTCACCTGTTGCAGAGATAACTGAGACTACAGCTGAAGAGGAAACGTTTGTTGTTGTGGAAATGGAGAAACAAGAAACGTATCGGCAGGAAAAGAAAGAAACAGATCAGAAACCTAGTTTTCAACAAACCATTGATGAGGAATTGGAACCTGGAAAGGTAAAGGAGGAAAAATTGGACACGAGAGATCCAGAAGCTGTGGCTATATTGCAAATGGCAGAGCTGGAAGAACTTTCACAAGTTGTCTTCAAAACAACAGAATTCAAAAGTGGCGTAGAAACTGCTGAAGGAGATGTGGCTACTGCAATCTCAGAAGTTGAAGAACGTCACCAGGAAAGTGTAACTACAGAGTTAGAGACTGCTATGCTAGATGCAGCATCTGAGGAAATTACAGAAGAAGGTGTAAAAGCTACAGTGCCTTGCAGAACAGTGTTTGAAAAAACAGTGACAGTTACATCTGGAATAGAAGAAGACGAGCAGAGGTATGTTCAAATAAAATACACTCCACAGAAAATTGAAGATGAAGCAGACAAAGAGGTGACTGAGGAGGAATTTGAAGTTGTTGAAATAGAAGAGGGTGCAAAATCAAGTGTGGTTATTGGGACATCGGAGCAAGAGGCAGTATCTGAAGAATTACAACCTGAAGAATTGAGGAAAGAAGTCAGTACTCCAGAGTCTAAAACAGTCTTTCAGGAGATCCGCAGTCACCAAGAAATAGACACAGAGTCTTCGACTGAAAGTTACCAGCTTGACAGTTCAATGTTAAGAAAGGAGAAATTGCCTGAAGTGGAAATTTCAACTACTGGAATATGGCAAGAAGATCTAGATTTAAGAAGAGATAAGATATCAGAAGATGAGTTCGAGGTTGTACCTTTATTGTCAGTAGCAGATAGTGTAGGCTTTGATGCTGTCTCAAGTGCAGCAGAAGCTGCATTATATGCCAAACCAGAGATTGAAACTCCTCAAATTGAAGAAACTCTTCCAGTGAAATTAATTGTAACAGCCACAACTACTGAAGCAGCACCGAGAACAGAAATAATTAAAGAACTACCAACAGCACAAACCCATGCCGAGCTGTCTGAAGAACTTTCCTTCACAATAGAAGAGTTGCCAGATCAAACACTAATTGCATTTCCAGAGAAAGTTGCTGATACTGACATTCATTTGGAGTTAACACAAAGGCAAGTTGAAGTTGGTGCTCAAAAGCTTCCATTTGATATTCTAGATGAAGCTATTCAAATGGAGAAAGAAATTGTTAGTCAAAAACAGGAGATACCATGCTTTCAAACAGTTGGGGAAGAGTTGGAAACTCCAGACATTTCTGATGAAGATCTTGTTGAAGCTGATCAACTGATTACTGAGGCTAAAAACTGGGAAACCATAATCTCTGAAGCATCACTTGTTAAAACAGGAATAATTGAAGATATGACAATTGAGCAAGAGTTGGAAAGCAAAACTGCGGAAGAGGAACTCCAGGTAGAAGCTGTAGCTGCAGAAGTCACCTTGAAAGAAGCTAAAGAACCGGAAGTACCACAATCACTTGAGCAAAAACTAGAACCTGTTGCCCTGGAGCTACTGAAGAAAGAACCAGAACCAGAATCGTCTGAGTTGGAGACTCTAACTGCAGAAGAACCATTACAAGCAGCAATCTCATCTAAACTCGAAGCTGCCTTACTAACAGAAATAGCAGATAGGGAAGACGAACCAACCGATATCGGTGAAGAGATCGAGAAAGAACATATCATACCGACAGTAACACAACCTGTGGCGAAAGTTCCTGTAGAAAAAGATGCAAAAGAACTTCTGGAAGACGAACCGCAGGTAGAAGCTGTAACTACAGAAATCACTTTGATAGAAGCTGAAGAACCTGTAGAATTCGAGCTGAAAGAACTGGAACCGGAAGCTGTTGAATCGGAGGAAATTACCGCTACAGAAGCTCCAGCTGTTGCAGAGGCTCCATTTGAAGAGAAAGAAGTCGAGCCGGAGGAAAAAGCTGTCGAAGTAACTAAGGAAATTGCTGTCGAGGAACCGTCAGATGATTTAGCGATTTTAACACAAGAACTTGAAGCAGCCGAGGAAGAACCAGTCGAACCTCTCGGGCTTGAGTTGCCTAAGGAGGAACCAGAATCACGTGAGGTGGAAACTCTGGCCGCAGAAGAACCGTTACATGTAGCAATCTCGCCTAAGCTCGAAGCTCAGCTAATACCAGAGGTTGAGGCTGGGGAAGAAGAGCCAGCTGAAATCGTTGAAGACCTCGAAAAAGAACAGCTGATCCCGACAGAAGAAGAACCAGAAGCAGAAGTTGCGGTAGAAAAAGAGGCAGAAGAAGAACTTCTGGAAGAGGAACCGCAGGTAGAAGCTGTAACTACAGAAATCACTTTGAAAGAAGCTGAAGAACCTGTAGAATCCGAACTGAAACAACTGGAACCGGAAGCTGTTGAATCGGAAGTATTAGCTGAGGAAATTACCCCTACAGAAGCTCCAGCTGTTGCAGAGGCTCCATTTGAAGAAAAAGAAGTCGAGCCGGAGGAAAAAGCTGTCGAAGTAACTAAGGAAATTGCTGTCGTGGAACCGTCAGTTGATTTAGCGATTTTAACACAAGAACTTGAAGCAGCCGAGGAAGAACCAGTCGAACCTCTCGGGCTTGAGTTGCCTAAGGAGGAACCAGAATCACGTGAGGTGGAAACTCTGGCCGCAGAAGAACCGTTACATGTAGCAATCTCGCCTAAGCTCGAAGCTCAGCTAATACCAGAGGTTGAGGCTGGGGAAGAAGAGCCAGCTGAAATCGTTGAAGACCTCGAAAAAGAACAGCTGATCCCGACAGAAGAAGAACCAGAAGCAGAAGTTGCGGAAGAAAAAGAGGCAGAAGAAGAACTTCTGGAAGAGGAACCGCAGGTAGAAGCTGTAACTACAGAAATCACTTTGATAGAAGCTGAAGAACCTGTAGAATTCGAGCTGAAAGAACTGGAACCGGAAGCTGTTGAATCGGAGGAAATTACCGCTACAGAAGCTCCAGCTGTTGCAGAGGCTCCATTTGAAGAGAAAGAAGTCGAGCCGGAGGAAAAAGCTGTCGAAGTAACTAAGGAAATTGCTGTCGAGGAACCGTCAGATGATTTAGCGATTTTAACACAAGAACTTGAAGCAGCCGAGGAAGAACCAGTCGAACCTCTCGGGCTTGAGTTGCCTAAGGAGGAACCAGAATCACGTGAGGTGGAAACTCTGGCCGCAGAAGAACCGTTACATGTAGCAATCTCGCCTAAGCTCGAAGCTCAGCTAATACCAGAGGTTGAGGCTGGGGAAGAAGAGCCAGCTGAAATCGTTGAAGACCTCGAAAAAGAACAGCTGATCCCGACAGAAGAAGAACCAGAAGCAGAAGTTGCGGTAGAAAAAGAGGCAGAAGAAGAACTTCTGGAAGAGGAACCGCAGGTAGAAGCTGTAACTACAGAAATCACTTTGAAAGAAGCTGAAGAACCTGTAGAATCCGAACTGAAAGAACTGGAACCGGAAGCTGTTGAATCGGAAGTATTAGCTGAGGAAATTACCCCTACAGAAGCTCCAGCTGTTGCAGAGGCTCCATTTGAAGAGAAAGAAGTCGAGCCGGAGGAAAAAGCTGTCGAAGTAACTAAGGAAATTGCTGTCGTGGAACCGTCAGTTGATTTAGCGATTTTAACACAAGAACTTGAAGCAGCCGAGGAAGAACCAGTCGAACCTCTCGGGCTTGAGTTGCCTAAGGAGGAACCAGAATCACGTGAGGTGGAAACTCTGGCCGCAGAAGAACCGTTACATGTAGCAATCTCGCCTAAGCTCGAAGCTCAGCTAATACCAGAGGTTGAGGCTGGGGAAGAAGAGCCAGCTGAAATCGTTGAAGACCTCGAAAAAGAACAGCTGATCCCGACAGAAGAAGAACCAGAAGCAGAAGTTGCGGAAGAAAAAGAGGCAGAAGAAGAACTTCTGGAAGAGGAACCGCAGGTAGAAGCTGTAACTACAGAAATCACTTTGAAAGAAGCTGAAGAACCTGTAGAATCCGAACTGAAAGAACTGGAACCGGAAGCTGTTGAATCGGAAGTATTAGCTGAGGAAATTGCTCCTGCACAAGCTCCAGCTGTTGCAGAGGCTCCATTTGAAGAGAAAGAAGTTGAGCTGGAGGAAAAAGCTGTCGAAGTAACTAAGGAAATTGCTGTCGTGGAACCGTCAGTTGATTTAGCGATTTTAACACAAGAACTTGAAGCAGCCGAGGAAGAGCCAGTCGAACATCTTGAGCTTGAGTTGCCTAAGGAGGAACCAGAATCACGTGAGGTGGAGACTTTGGCCGCAGAAGAACCGTTACATGTAGCAATCTCGCCTAAGCTCGAAGCTCAGCTAATACCAGAAGTTGAGGCTGGGGAGGAAGAGCCAGCTGAAATCGTTGAAGACCTCGAAAAAGAACAGCTGATCCCGACAGAAGAAGAACCAGAAGCAGAAGTTGCGGAAGAAAAAGAGGCAGAAGAAGATCTTCTGGAAGAGGAACCGCAGGTAGAAGCTGTAACTACAGAAATCACTTTGAAAGAAGCTGAAGAACCTGTAGAATCCGAGCTGAAAGAACTGGAACCGGAAGCTGTTGAATCGGAAGTATTAGCTGAGGAAATTACCCCTACAGAAGCTCCAGCTGTTGCAGAGGCTCCATTTGAAGAGAAAGAAGTCGAGCCGGAGGAAAAAGCTGTCGAAGTAACTAAGGAAATTGCTGTCGAGGAACCGTCAGATGATTTAGCGATTTTAACACAAGAACTTGAAGCAGCCGAGGAAGAACCAGTCGAACCTCTCGGGCTTGAGTTGCCTAAGGAGGAACCAGAATCACGTGAGGTGGAAACTCTGGCCGCAGAAGAACCGTTACATGTAGCAATCTCGCCTAAACTCGAAGCTCAGCTAATACCAGAAGTTGAGGCTGGGGAAGAAGAGCCAGCTGATATCGTTGAAGACCTCGAAAAAGAACAGCTGATCCCGACAACAGAAGAACTTGAGGCAGAAGTTCCTGTAGAAAAAGAGGCAGAAGAAGAACTTCTGGAAGAGGAACCGCAGGTAGAAGCTGTAACTACAGAAATCACTTTGAAAGAAGCTGAAGAACCTGTAGAATCCGAGCTGAAAGAACTGGAACCGGAAGCTGTTGAATCGGAGGAAATTACCCCTACAGAAGCTCCAGCTGTTGCAGAGGCTCCATTTGAAGAGAAAGAAGTCGAGCCGGAGGAAAAAGCTGTCGAAGTAACTAAGGAAATTGCTGTCGAGGAACCGTCAGATGATTTAGCGATTTTAACACAAGAACTTGAAGCAGCCGAGGAAGAACCAGTCGAACCTCTCGAGCTTGAGTTGCCTAAGGAGGAACCAGAATCACGTGAGGTGGAGACTCTGGCCGCAGAAGAACCGTTACATGTAGCAATCTCGCCTAAGCTCGAAGCTCAGCTAATACCAGAGGTTGAGGCTGGGGAAGAGGAGCCAGCGGAAATCGTTGAAGACCTCGAAAAAGAACAGCTGATCCCGACAGAAGAAGAACCAGAAGCAGAAGTTGCGGTAGAAAAAGAGGCAGAAGAGGAACTTCTGGAAGAGGAACCGCAGGTAGAAGCTGTAACTACAGAAATCACATTGAAAGAAGCTGAAGAACCTGTAGAATCCGAGCTGAAAGAACTGGAACCGGAAGCTGTTGAATCGGAAGTATTAGCTGAGGAAATTACTCCTGCACAAGCTCCAGCTGTTGCAGAGGCTCCATTTGAAGAGAAAGAAGTCGAGCCGGAGGAAAAAGCTGTCGAAGTAACTAAGGAAATTGCTGTCGAGGAACCGTCAGATGATTTAGCGATTTTAACACAAGAACTTGAAGCAGCCGAGGAAGAACCAGTCGAACCTCTCGGGCTTGAGTTGCCTAAGGAGGAACCAGAATCACGTGAGGTGGAAACTCTGGCCGCAGAAGAACCGTTACATGTAGCAATCTCGCCTAAGCTCGAAGCTCAGCTAATACCAGAGGTTGAGGCTGGGGAAGAAGAGCCAGCTGAAATCGTTGAAGACCTCGAAAAAGAACAGCTGATCCCGACAGAAGAAGAACCAGAAGCAGAAGTTGCGGAAGAAAAAGAGGCAGAAGAAGAACTTCTGGAAGAGGAACCGCAGGTAGAAGCTGTAACTACAGAAATCACTTTGAAAGAAGCTGAAGAACCTGTAGAATCCGAACTGAAAGAACTGGAACCGGAAGCTGTTGAATCGGAAGTATTAGCTGAGGAAATTGCTCCTGCACAAGCTCCAGCTGTTGCAGAGGCTCCATTTGAAGAGAAAGAAGTTGAGCCGGAGGAAAAAGCTGTCGAAGTAACTAAGGAAATTGCTGTCGTGGAACCGTCAGATGATTTAGCGATTTTAACACATGAACTTGAAGCAGCCGAGGAAGAGCCAGTCGAACATCTTGAGCTTGAGTTGCCTAAGGAGGAACCAGAATCACGTGAGGTGGAGACTTTGGCCGCAGAAGAACCGTTACATGTAGCAATCTCGCCTAAGCTCGAAGCTCAGCTAATACCAGAAGTTGAGGCTGGGGAGGAAGAGCCAGCTGAAATCGTTGAAGACCTCGAAAAAGAACAGCTGATCCCGACAGAAGAAGAACCAGAAGCAGAAGTTGCGGAAGAAAAAGAGGCAGAAGAAGATCTTCTGGAAGAGGAACCGCAGGTAGAAGCTGTAACTACAGAAATCACTTTGAAAGAAGCTGAAGAACCTGTAGAATCCGAGCTGAAAGAACTGGAACCGGAAGCTGTTGAATCGGAAGTATTAGCTGAGGAAATTACCCCTACAGAAGCTCCAGCTGTTGCAGAGGCTCCATTTGAAGAGAAAGAAGTCGAGCCGGAGGAAAAAGCTGTCGAAGTAACTAAGGAAATTGCTGTCGAGGAACCGTCAGATGATTTAGCGATTTTAACACAAGAACTTGAAGCAGCCGAGGAAGAACCAGTCGAACCTCTCGGGCTTGAGTTGCCTAAGGAGGAACCAGAATCACGTGAGGTGGAAACTCTGGCCGCAGAAGAACCATTACATGTAGCAATCTCGCCTAAACTCGAAGCTCAGCTAATACCAGAAGTTGAGGCTGGGGAAGAAGAGCCAGCTGATATCGTTGAAGACCTCGAAAAAGAACAGCTTATCCCGACAGAAGAAGAACCAGAAGCAGAAGTTGCGGTAGAAAAAGAGGCAGAAGAAGAACTTCTGGAAGAGGAACGGCAGGTGGAAGCTGTAACTACAGAAATCACTTTGAAAGAAGCTGAAGAACCTGTAGAATCCGAGCTGAAAGAACTGGAACCGGAAGCTGTTGAATCGGAGGAAATTACCCCTACAGAAGCTCCAGCTGTTGCAGAGGCTCCATTTGAAGAGAAAGAAGTTGAGCCGGAGGAAAAAGCTGTCGAAGTAACTAAGGAAATTGCTGTCGTGGAACCGTCAGATGATTTAGCGATTTTAACGCAAGAACTTGAAGCAGCCGAGGAAGAGCCAGTCGAACATCTTGAGCTTGAGTTGCCTAAGGAGGAACCAGAATCACGTGAGGTGGAGACTCTGGCCGCAGAAGAACCGTTACATGTAGCAATCTCGCCTAAGCTCGAAGCTCAGCTAATACCAGAGGTTGAGGCTGGGGAAGAGGAGCCAGCTGAAATCGTTGAAGACCTCGAAAAAGAACAGCTGATCCCGACAGAAGAAGAACCAGAAGCAGAAGTTGCGGTAGAAAAAGAGGCAGAAGAGGAACTTCTGGAAGAGGAACCGCAGCTAGAAGCTGTAACTACAGAAATCACATTGAAAGAAGCTGAAGAACCTGTAGAATCCGAGCTGAAAGAACTGGAACCGGAAGCTGTTGAATCGGAAGTATTAGCTGAAGCAATTACTCCTGCACAAGCTCCAGCTGTTGCAGAGGCTCCATTTGAAGAGAAAGAAGTTGAGCCGGAGGAAAAAGCTGTCGAAGTAACTAAGGAAATTGCTGTCGAGGAACCGTCAGATGATTTAGCGATTTTAACACAAGAACTTGAAGCAGCCGAGGAAGAACCAGTCGAACCTCTCGGGCTTGAGTTGCCTAAGGAGGAACCAGAATCACGTGAGGTGGAAACTCTGGCCGCAGAAGAACCGTTACATGTAGCAATCTCGCCTAAGCTCGAAGCTCAACTAATACCAGAGGTTGAGGCTGGGGAAGAAGAGCCAGCTGAAATCGTTGAAGACCTCGAAAAAGAACAGCTGATCCCGACAGAAGAAGAACCAGAAGCAGAAGTTGCGGAAGAAAAAGAGGCAGAAGAAGAACTTCTGGAAGAGGAACCGCAGGTAGAAGCTGTAACTACAGAAATCACTTTGAAAGAAGCTGAAGAACCTGTAGAATCCGAACTGAAAGAACTGGAACCGGAAGCTGTTGAATCGGAAGGATTAGCTGAGGAAATTGCTCCTGCACAAGCTCCAGCTGTTGCAGAGGCTCCATTTGAAGAGAAAGAAGTTGAGCCGGAGGAAAAAGCTGTCGAAGTAACTAAGGAAATTGCTGTCGTGGAACCGTCAGATGATTTAGCGATTTTAACACAAGAACTTGAAGCAGCCGAGGAAGAGCCAGTCGAACATCGTGAGCTTGAGTTGCCTAAGGAGGAACCAGAATCACGTGAGGTGGAGACTTTGGCCGCAGAAGAACCGTTACATGTAGCAATCTCGCCTAAGCTCGAAGCTCAGCTAATACCAGAAGTTGAGGCTGGGGAAGAAGAGCCAGCTGATATCGTTGAAGACCTCGAAAAAGAACAGCTGATCCCGACAAAAGAAGAACCAGAAGCAGAAGTTGCGGAAGAAAAAGAGGCAGAAGAAGAACTTCTGGAAGAGGAACCGCAGGTAGAAGCTGTAACTACAGAAATCACTTTGAAAGAAGCTGAAGAACCTGTAGAATCCGAGCTGAAAGAACTGGAACCGGAAGCTGTTGAATCGGAAGTATTAGCTGAGGAAATTACCCCTACAGAAGCTCCAGCTGTTGCAGAGGCTCCACTTGAAGAGAAAGAAGTTGAGCCGGAGGAAAAAGCTGTCGAAGTAACTAAGGAAATTGCTGTCGTGGAACCGTCAGATGATTTAGCGATTTTAACACAAGAACTTGAAGCAGCCGAGGAAGAACCAGTCGAACCTCTCGAGCTTGAGTTGCCTAAGGAGGAACCAGAATCACGTGAGGTGGAGACTCTGGCCGCAGAAGAACCGTTGCATGTAACGATCTCGCCAAAGCTCGAAGCTCAACTAATACCAGAAGTTGAAGCTGGGGAAGAAGAGCCAGCTGATATCGTTGAAGACCTCGAAAAAGAACAGCTGATCCCGACAGAAGAAGAACCAGAAGCAAAAGTTGCGGACGAAAAAGAGGCAGAAGAAGAACTTCTGGAAGAGGAACCGCAGGTAGAAGCTGTAACTACAGAAATCACTTTGAAAGAAGCTGAAGAACCTGTAGAATCCGAACTGAAAGAACTGGAACCTGAGGCTGTTGAATCGGAAGTATTAGCTGAGGAAATTACCCCCACAGAAGCTCCAGCTGTTGCAGAGGCTCCATTTGAAGAGAAAGAAGTTGAGCCGGAGGAAAAAGCTGTCGAAGTAACTAAGGAAATTGCTGTCGTGGAACCGTCAGATGATTTAGCGATTTTAACACAAGAACTTGAAGCAGCCGAGGAAGAACCAGTCGAACCTCTCGAGCTTGAGTTGCCTAAGGAGGAACCAGAATCACGTGAGGTGGAGACTCTGGCCGCAGAAGAACCGTTACATGTAGCAATCTCGCCTAAGCTCGAAGCTCAGCTAATACCAGAGGTTGAGGCTGGGGAAGAAGAGCCAGCTGAAATCGTTGAAGACCTCGAAAAAGAACAGCTGATCCCGACAGAAGAAGAACCAGGAGCAGAAGTTGCGGTAGAAAAAGAGGCAGAAGAGGAACTTCTGGAAGAGGAACCGCAGGTAGAAGCTGTAACTACAGAAATCACATTGAAAGAAGCTGAAGAACCTGTAGAATCCGAGCTGAAAGAACTGGAACCGGAAGCTGTTGAATCGGAAGTATTAGCTGAGGAAATTACTCCTGCAGAAGCTCCAGCTGTTGCAGCGGCTCCATTTGAAGAGAAAGAAGTTGAGCCGGAGGAAAAAGCTGTCGAAGTAACTAAGGAAATTGCTGTCGTGGAACCGTCAGATGATTTAGCCATTTTAACACAAGAGCTCGAAGCAGCCGAGGAAGAACCAATCGAACCTCTCGAGCTTGAGTTGCCTAAGGAGGAACCAGAATCACGTGAGGTGGAAACTCTGGCCGCAGAAGAGCCGTTGCATGTAACGATCTCGCCTAAGCTCGAAGCTCAACTAATACCAGAAGTTGAAGCTGGGGAAGAAGAGCCAGCTGATATCGTTGAAGACCTCGAAAAAGAACAGCTGATCCCGACAGAAGAAGAACCAGAAGCAGAAGTTGCTGAAGAAAAAGAGGCAGAAGAAGAACTTCTGGAAGAGGAACCGCAGGTAGAAGCTGTAACTACAGAAATCACTTTGAAAGAAGCTGAAGAACCTGTAGAATCCGAACTGAAAGAACTGGAACCTGAGGCTGTTGAATCGGAAGTATTAGCTGAGGAAATTACCCCTACAGAAGCTCCAGCTCTTGCAGCGGCTCCATTTGAAGAGAAAGAAGTTGAGCCGGAGGAAAAAGCTGTCGAAGTAACTAAGGAAATTGCTGTCGTGGAACCGTCAGATGATTTAGCGATTTTAACACAAGAACTTGAAGCAGCCAAGGAAGAACCAGTCGAACCTCTCGGGCTTGAGTTGCCTAAGGAGGAACCAGAATCACGTGAGGTGGAAACTCTGACCGCAGAAGAACCGTTACATGTAGCAATCTCGCCTAAGCTCGAAGCTCAGCTAATACCAGAGGTTGAGGCTGGGGAAGAAAAGCCAGCTGAAATCGTTGAAGACCTCGAAAAAGAACAGCTGATCCCGACAGAAGAAGAACCAGAAGCAGAAGTTGCGGAAGAAAAAGAGGCAGAAGAAGAACTTCTGGAAGAGGAACCGCAGGTAGAAGCTGTAACTACAAAAATCACTTTGAAAGAAGCTGAAGAACCTGTAGAATCCGAGCTGAAAGAACTGGAACCGGAAGCTGTTGAATCGGAAGTATTAGCTGAGGAAGTTACCCCTACAGAAGCTCCAGCTGTTGCAGAGGCTCCTTTTAAAGAGAAAAAAGTTGAGCCGGAGGAAAAGGCTGTCGAAGTAACTAAGGAAATTGCTGTCGTGGAACCGTCAGATGATTTAGCGATTTTAACACAAGAACTTGAAGCAGCCGAGGAAGAACCAGTCGAACCTCTCGAGCTTGAGTTGCCTAAGGAGCAACCAGAATCACGTGAGGTGGAAACTCTGGCCGCAGAAGAGACGTTGCATGTAACGATCTCGCCAAAGCTCGAAGCTCAACTAATACCAGAAGTTGAAGCTGGCGAAGAAGAACCAGCTGATATCGTTGAAAACCTCGAAAAAGAACAGCTGATCCCGACAGAAGAAGAACCAGAAGCAGAAGTTGCTGAAGAAAAAGAGGCAGAAGAAGAACTTCTGGAAGAGGAACCGCAGGTAGAAGCTGTAACTACAGAAATCACTTTGAAAGAAGCTGAAGAACCTGTAGAATCCGAACTGAAAGAACTGGAACCTGAGGCTGTTGAATCGGAAGTATTAGCTGAGGAAATTACCCCTACAGAAGCTCCAGCTGTTGCAGAGGCTCCATTTGAAGAGAAGGAAGTTGAGCCGGAGGAAAAAGCTGTCGAAGTAACTAAGGAAATTGCTGTCGTGGAACCGTCAGATGATTTAGCGATGTTAACACAAGAACTTGAAGCAGCCGAGGAAGAACCAGTCGAACCTCTCGGGCTTGAGTTGCCTAAGGAGGAACCAGAATCACGTGAGGTGGAAACTCTGGCCGCAGAAGAACCGTTGCATGTAGCAATCTCGCCTAAGCTCGAAGCTCAACTAATACCAGAAGTTGAGGCTGGGGAAGAGGAGCCAGCTGATATCGTTGAAGACCTCGAAAAAGAACAGCTGATCCCGACAGAAGAAGAACCAGAAGCAGAAGTTGCGGAAGAAAAAGAGGCAGAAGAAGATTTTCTGGAAGAGGAACCGCAGGTAGAAGCTGTAACTACAGAAATCACTTTGAAAGAAGCTGAAGAACCTGTAGAATCCGAGCTGAAAGAACTGGAACCGGAAGCTGTTGAATCGGAGGAAATTACCCCTACAGAAGCTCCAGCTGTTGCAGAGGCTCCATTTGAAGAGAAAGAAGTCGAGCCGGAGGAAAAAGCTGTCGAAGTAACTAAGGAAATTGCTGTCGAGGAACCGTCAGATGATTTAGCGATTTTAACACAAGAACTTGAAGCAGCCGAGGAAGAACCAGTCGAACCTCTCGAGCTTGAGTTGCCTAAGGAGGAACCAGAATCACGTGAGGTGGAGACTCTGGCCGCAGAAGAACCGTTACATGTAGCAATCTCGACTAAGCTCGAAGCTCAGCTAATACCAGAGGTTGAGGCTGGGGAAGAGGAGCCAGCTGAAATCGTTGAAGACCTCGAAAAAGAACAGCTGATCCCGACAGAAGAAGAACCAGAAGCAGAAGTTGCGGAAGAAAAAGAGGCAGAAGAAGATTTTCTGGAAGAGGAACCGAAGGTAGAAGCTGTAACTACAGAAATCACTTTGATAGAAGCTGAAGAACCTGTAGAATCCAAGCTGAAAGAACTGGAACCGGAAGCTGTTGAATCGGAAGTATTAGCTGAGGAAATTACTCCTGCAGAAGCTCCAGCTGTTGCAGCGGCTCCATTTGAAGAGAAAGAAGTTGAGCCGGAGGAAAAAGCTGTCGAAGTAACTAAGGAAATTGCTGTCGTGGAACCGTCAGATGATTTAGCGATGTTAACACAAGAACTTGAAGCAGCCGAGGAAGAACCAGTCGAACCTCTCGGGCTTGAGTTGCCTAAGGAGGAACCAGAATCACGTGAGGTGGAAACTCTGGCCGCAGAAGAACCGTTGCATGTAGCAATCTCGCCTAAGCTCGAAGCTCAACTAATACCAGAAGTTGAGGCTGGGGAAGAGGAGCCAGCTGATATCGTTGAAGACCTCGAAAAAGAACAGCTGATCCCGACAGCAGAAGAACCAGAAGCAGAAGTTGCGGAAGAAAAAGAGGCAGAAGAAGAATTTCTGGAAGAGGAACCGCAGGTAGAAGCTGTAACTACAAAAATCACTTTGAAAGAAGCTGAAGAACCTGTAGAATCCGAGCTGAAAGAACTGGAACCGGAAGCTGTTGAATCGGAAGTATTAGCTGAGGAAATTACTCCTGCAGAAGCTCCAGCTGTTGCAGAGGCTCCATTTGAAGAGAAAGAAGTTGAGCCGGAGGAAAAAGCTGTCGAAGTAACTAAGGAAATTGCTGTCGTGGAACCGTCAGATGATTTAGCGATTTTAACACAAGAACTTGAAGCAGCCGAGGAAGAACCAGTCGAACATCTCGAACTTGAGTTGCCTAAGGAGGAACCAGAATCACGTGAGGTGGAGACTCTGGCCGCAGAAGAACCGTTACATGTAGCAATCTCGCCTAAGCTCGAAGCTCAGCTAATACCAGAGGTTGAGGCTGGGGAAGAGGAGCCAGCTGAAATCGTTGAAGACCTCGAAAAAGAACAGCTGATCCCGACAGAAGAAGAACCCGAAGCAGAAGTTGCGGAAGAAAAAGAGGCAGAAGAAGATCTTCTGGAAGAGGAACCGCAGGTAGAAGCTGTAACTACAGAAATCACTTTGATAGAAGCTGAAGAACCTGTAGAATTCGAACTGAAAGAACTGGAACCGGAGGCTGTTGAATCGGAAGTATTAGCTAAGAAAATTACCCCTACAGAAGCTCCAGCTGTTGCAGAGGCTCCATTTGAAGAGAAAGAAGTTGAGCCGGAGGAAAAAGCTGTCGAAGTAACTAAGGAAATTGCTGTCGTGGAACCGTCAGATGATTTAGCGATTTTAACACAAGAACTTGAAGCAGCCGAGGAAGAACCAGTCGAACCTCTCGAGCTTGAGTTGCCTAAGGAGGAACCAGAATCACGTGAGGTGGAAACTCTGACCGCAGAGGAACCGTTACATGTAGCAATCTCGCCTAAACTCGAAGCTCAGCTAATACCAGAGGTTGAGGCTGGGGAAGAAGAGCCAGCTGAAATCGTTGAAGACCTCGAAAAAGAACAGCTGATCCCGACAGAAGAAGAACCAGAAGCAGAAGTTGCGGAAGAAAAAGAGGCAGAAGAAGATCTTCTGGAAGAGGAACCGCAGGTAGAAGCTGTAACTACAGAAATCACTTTGATAGAAGCTGAAGAACCTGTAGAATCCGAACTGAAAGAACTGGAACCTGAGGCTGTTGAATCGGAAGTACTAGCTGAAGAAATTACCCCTACAGAAGCTCCAGCTGTTGCAGAGGTTCCATTTGAAGAGAAAGAAGTTGAGCCGGAGGAAAAAGCTGTCGAAGTAACAAGGGAAATTGCTGTCGTGGAACCGTCAGATGATTTAGCGGTGTTAACACAAGAACTTGAAGCAGCCGAGGAAGAACCAGTCGAACATCTCGAGCTTAAGTTGCCTAAGGAGGAACCAGATTCACGTGAGGTGGAAACTCTGGCCGCAGAAGAACCGTTGCATGTAGCAATCTCGCCTAAGCTCGAAACTCAACTAATACCAGAAGTTGAGGCTGGGGAAGAAGAGCCAGCTGATATCGTTGAAGACCTCGAAAAAGAACAGCTGATCCCGACAAAAGAAAAACCAGAAGCAGAAGTTGCGGAAGAAAAAGAGGCAGAAGAAGAATTTCTGGAAGAGGAACCGCAGGTAGAAGCTGTAACTACAGAAATCACTTTGATAGAAGCTGAAGAACCTGTAGAATCCGAACTGAAAGAACTGGAACCTGAGGCTGTTGAATCGGAAGTACTAGCTGAGGAAATTACCCCTACAGACGCTCCAGCTGTTGCAGAGGCTCCATTTGAAGAGAAAGAAGTTGAGCCTGAGGAAAAAGCTGTCGAAGTAATTAAGGAAATTGCGGCCGAGGAACCGTCAGATGATTTAGCGATTTTAACACAAGAACTTGAAGCAGCCGAGGAAGAACCAGTCGAGCCTCTCGGGCTTGAGTTGCCTAAGGAGGAACCTGATTCACGTGAGGTGGAAACTCTGGCCGCAGAAGAACCGTTGCATGTAAGAATCTCGCCTAAGCTCGAAGCTCAACTAATACCAGAAGTTGAGGCTGGGGAAGAGGAGCCAGCTGAAATCGTCGAAGACCTCGAAAAAGAACAGCTGATCTCGACAGAAGAAGAACCAGAAGCAGAAGTTGCGGAAGAAAAAGAGGCAGAAGAAGAACTTCTGGAAGAGGAACCGCAGGTAGAAGCTGCAACTACAGAAATCACTTTGAAAGAAGCTGAAGAACCAGTAGAATCCGAGCTGAAAGAACTGGAACCTGAGGCTGTTGAATCGGAAGTATTAGCTGAGGAAATTACCCCTACAGACGCTCCAGCTGTTGCAGAGGCTCCATTTGAAGAGAAAGAAGTTGAGCCTGAGGAAAAAGCTGTCGAAGTAATTAAGGAAATTGCGGCCGAGGAACCGTCAGATGATTTAGCGATTTTAACACAAGAACTTGAAGCAGCCGAGGAAGAACCAGTCGAGCCTCTCGGGCTTGAGTTGCCTAAGGAGGAACCTGATTCACGTGAGGTGGAAACTCTGGCCGCAGAAGAACCGTTGCATGTAAGAATCTCGCCTAAGCTCGAAGCTCAACTAATACCAGAAGTTGAGGCTGGGGAAGAAGAGCCAGCTGATATCGTTGAAGACCTCGAAAAAGAACAGCTGATCCCGACAGAAGAAGAACCAGAAGCAGAAGTTGCGGAAGAAAAAGAGGCAGAAGAAGAACTTCTGGAAGAGGAACCGCAGGTAGCAGCTGTAACTACAGAAATCACTTTGAAAGAAGCTGAAGAACCAGTAGAATCCGAACTGAAAGAACTGGAACCGGAAGCTGTTGAATCGGAAGTTATTGTCAGTGTATTTGTCCCTACACGTGCTTCTGCGTTTGAAAGGGTTCGATTTGAAGAACCTGAGATTGAGCCTGATGAAGAGTTGCTGGCGGTCACACGAGAAGGAGAGAGACAATCTGTTGATCAAATCGAGAGCCGTCCTTCTGCCTTTGTATCTAAAGTGATTTCAAACCTATTTTCTACTCTGTCTGACGGAACTAGGATTGTACAGCCTTGCCATTTTGCTGGAGCTGACTCAATTGAGCAAACTGCAGAGGATGTGGCTGATCGAAGAACCGGTGTTGCAGAAATGTTGGAGAATGAATATGAAGAACGTATCACGCAACAATCACAATTAAGACAAATGGACCAAATTGAACCCGACTATAAACGCCAACATTTAGAATCCAGTGACTTGGAGGGAATTGAAGCTGATGTATCGGAAGTTTTGCCCAAGGAAATTGCCTGTGAAGCTGAAGTGGTTCCAGAGGTTCCTTTTGAAAAAATGGAAATTGACTTGGGAGGAGAACTTATAGAAAGAATTGATGAAACTGGTTTTGAAGAGCTTTACGAGGAACAAGTGTTCACAACGCACACAGGGGAACCAGTTGATGAACAAGTCGAGTGCACCGTTTCAGACTTGGAATATATAGTGATTTCAATCATTTCATCAATACTGTCTGACGGAACTATGATTAGACAGCCTCAACACTCATTGCCAGCAGAGTCAGTCGACAGCATTTTGGTTGTTAGTGAGATAAAAGAAATTGCTACTGTAGATAAACTGGAAGAATTGGCAATTTTAGAACAAGAACTTGAAGCAGTGAAGGAAGAACCAGTTGGACCTCACGAGCTGGAGTTGCCGCAAGAGGAACTAGAATCACTGGATTTACAAACATTGGTTACAGAAGATCAGTTACGTTTTGCAATCTTGCCCGAATTCCAAGTTCCAACAATAACAGATAGTGTGGCTAGGGAAGACGAACTATCTGATATTATTGAAGACCTCGAGAAAGAACAGCTAATCACGACAGCAGAAGAACCTGTGATAGAAATGTCTGTAGAAAAGGAGGTAGAAGAAGAAATTGTCAGAGAGCAACTGAAGATGGAAACTGTAGCAGCAAAAGTGACTTTTAACGAAGTGGAACAACCTGTGGCACGAGATTCACAAGAACTTGATATGGACGCTGTTGAATCGGAACAATTGGCGAGAGAAATCTGCCTTACAGAGGCTGATACGGTAACGGAGACTCCTTTTGAAGAGAAAGAAAGTGAGCCGCAAATGAAAGCTGTCAAAATGATTGAAAAAATTTCTGCTAAGGAGACTTATGAGGACACGTCCATCACCACTCAACAACTGTATGAAGAACGAGTTGAAAGTTCTGCGTTGGAATTGCTGATGGACGTTGTTGAACTCCGTCAAGCGCGAGAACTGACTAGGGAAGAACTTATACAATTTCCAATCTCGCATACTGCAGAATCTTCTCTAAGAACGGAAGTTGTGGACAAAGAAGCAGAAGCCGCAGAGGTCCTTGAAAAACTACACAGGGAAAGTCATGTTGTGATGAAGTCGGAAAGAGAATCACATCACAAGGCTGAGGACCTAGCACAATACAGCGAATTTTCTGAGAGCCTTTCTCCAGGATTTGATTGTAAAATAATTATAAGCGTGTTTTCAACGCTTTCCGACGGAACTGCTATTATCCAGCCCCATATTTTAGCACTTGAAGAGTCAGTCGAACCTCTCGGACTTGAGTTGCCTAAGGAGGAACCAGAATCACGTGAGGTGGAAACTCTGGCCGCAGAAGAACCGTTACTTGTAGCAATCTCGCCTAAACTCGAAGCTCAGCTAATACCAGAAGTAGAGGCTGGGGAAGAAGAGCCAGCTGATATCGTTGAAGACCTCGAAAAAGAACAGCTGATCCCGACAGCAGAAGAACCTGAGGCAGAAGTTCCTGTAGAAAAAGAGGCAGCAGAAGAACTTCTGGAAGAGGAACCGCAGGTAGAAGCTGTAACTACAGAAATCACTTTGAAAGAAGCTGAAGAACCTGTAGAATCCGAGCTGAAAGAACTGGAACCGGAAGCTGTTGAATCGGAGGAAATTACCCCTACAGAAGCTCCAGCTGTTGCAGAGGCTCCAGTTGAAGAGAAAGAAGTCGAGCCGGAGGAAAAAGCTGTCGAAGTAACTAAGGAAATTGCTGTCGAGGAACCGCCAGATGATTTAGCGATTTTAACACAAGAACTTGAAGCAGCCGAGGAAGAACCAGTCGAACCTCTCGGACTTGAGTTGCCTAAGGAGGAACCAGAATCACGTGAGGTGGAAACTCTGGCCGCAGAAGAACCGTTACATGTAGCAATCTCGCCTAAACTCGAAGCTCAGCTAATACCAGAAGTTGAGGCTGGGGAAGAGGAGCCAGCTGATATCGTTGAAGACCTCGAAAAAGAACAGCTGATCCCGACAGCAGAAGAACCTGAGGCAGAAGTTGCGGTAGAAAAAGAGGCAGAAGAGGAACTTCTGGAAGAGGAACCGCAGGTAGAAGCTGTAACTACAGAAATCACATTGAAAGAAGCTGAAGAACCTGTAGAATCCGAGCTGAAAGAACTGGAACCGGAAGCTGTTGAATCGGAGGAAATTACCCCTACAGAAGCTCCAGCTGTTGCAGAGGCTCCATTTGAAGAGAAAGAAGTCGAGCCGGAGGAAAAAGCTGTCGAAGTAACTAAGGAAATTGCTGTCGTGGAACCGTCAGATGATTTAGCGATTTTAACACAAGAACTTGAAGCAGCCGAGGAAGAACCAGTCGAACATCTCGGGCTTGAGATGCCTAAGGAGGAACCAGAATCACGTGAGGTGGAAACTCTGGCCGCAGAAGAACCGTTACATGTAGCAATCTCACCTAAACTCGAAGCTCAGCTAATACCAGAAGTTGAGGCTGGGGAAGAAGAGCCAGCTGATATCGTTGGAGACCACGAAAAAGAACAGCTGATCCTGACAGCAAAAGAACCTGAAGCAGAAGTTCCTGTAGAAAAAGAGGCAGAAGAACTTCTGGAAGAGGAACCGCAGGTAGAAGCTGAAACTACAGAAATCACTTTGAAAGAAGCTGAAGAACCTGTAGAATCCGAGTTGAAAGAACTGGAACCGGAAGCTGTTGAATCGGAAGTATTAGCTGAGGAAATTACCCCTGCAGAAGCTCCAGCTGTTGCAGAAGCTCCACTTGAAGAGAAAGAAGTTGAGCCGGAGGAAAAAGCTGTGGAAATAATTAAGGAAATTGCTGTCGAAGAACCGTCAGATGATTTAGCGATTTTAACACAAGAACTTGAAGCCGCCGAGGAAGAACCAGTCGAACCTCTCGAGCTTGAGTTGCCTAAGGAGGAACGAGACACTGTGGCCGCCGAAGAACCGTTACATGTAGCAATCTCGCCTAAGCTCGAAGCTCAACTAATACCAGAAGTTGAGGCTGGGGAAGAAGAGCCGGTTGAGATCGTTGAAGACCTCGAAAAAGAACAGCTGATCCCGACAGAAGAAGAACCAGAAGCAGAAGTTGCGGTAGAAAAAGAGGCAGAAGAAGAACTTCTGGAAGAGGAACCGCAGGTAGAAGCTGTAACTACAGAAATCACTTTGAAAGAAGCTGAAGAACCTGTGGAATCCGATCTGAAAGAACTGGAACCGGAGGCTGTTGGATCGGAAGTGTTAGCTGAGGAAATTACCCCTACAGAAGTTCCAGCTGTTGCAGAGGCTCCATTTGAAGAGAAAGAAGTCGAGCTAGAAGAAAAAGCTGTCGAAGTAACTAAGGAAATTGCTGTCGAGGAACCGTCAGATGATTTAGCGATTTTAACACAAGAACTTGAAGCAGCCGAGGAAGAACCAGTCGAACCTCTCGGGCTTGAGTTGCCTAAGGAGGAAACAGACACTGTGGCCGCCGAAGAACCGTTACAAGTAGCAATCTCGCCTAAACTCGAAGCTCAACTAATACCAGAAGTTGAGGCTGGGGAAGAAGAGCCAGCTGATATCGTTGAAGACCTCGAAAAAGAACAGCTGATCCCGAAAGAAGAAGAACCTGAGGCAGAAGTTGCGGAAGAAAAAGAGGCAGAAGAAGAACTTCTGGAAGAGGAACCGCAGGTAGAAGCTGTAACTACAAAAATCACTTTGAAAGAAGCTGAAGAACCTGTGGAATCCGAGCTGAAGGAACTGGAACCGGAAGCTGTTGAATCGGAAATATTAGCTGAGGAAATTACCCCAATAGTAGCTCCAGCTGTCGCAGAGGCTCCATTTGAAGAGAAAGAAGTTGAGCCGGAGGAAAAAGCTGTCGAAGTAACTAAGGAAATTGCTCTCGAGGAACCGTCAGATGATTTAGCGATTTTAACACAAGAACTTGAAGCAGCCGAGGAAGAACCAGTCGAACCTCTCGGGCTTGAGTTGCCTAAGGAGGAACCAGACACTGTGGCTGCCGAAGAACCGTTACATGTAGTAATAACGCCTAAACTCCAAGCTCAACTAATACCAGAAGTTGAGGCTGGAGAAGAAGAGCCAGCTGATATCGTTGAAGACCTCGAAAAAGAACAGCTGATCCCGACAGAAGAAGAACCTGAGGCAGAAGTTGCGGTAGAAAAAGAGGCAGAAGAAGAACTTCTGGAAGAGGAAGCGCAGATAGAAGCTGAAACTACAGAAATCACTTTGAAAGAAGCTGAAGAACCTGTGGAATCCGAGCTGAAAGAACTCGAACCGGAAGCTGTTGAATCGGAAATATTAGCTGAGGAAATTACCCCTACAGAAGCTCCAGCTGTTGCAGAGGCTCCATTTGAAGAGAAAGAAGTTGAGCCGGAGGAAAACGCTGTCGAAGTAACTAAGGAAATTGCTGTCGAGGAACCGTCAGATGATTTAGCGATTTTAACACAAGAACTTGAAGCAGCCGAGGAAGAACCAGTCGAACCTCTCGAGCTTGAGTTGCCTAAGGAGGAACCAGACACTGTGGCCGCCGAAGAACCGTCACTTGTAGCAATCTCGCCTAAACTCGAAGCTCAACTATTACCAGAAGTGGAGGCTGGGGAAGAAGAGCCAGCTGATATCGTTGAAGACCTCGAAAAAGAACAGGTTATTTCGACAGCAGAAGAACCTGAGGCAGAAGTTGCGGTAGAAAAAGAGGCAGAAGAAGAACTTCTGGAAGAGGAACCGCAGGTAGAAGCTGTAACTACAGAACTCACATTGAAAGAAGCTGAAGAACCTGTAGAATCCGAGCTGAAAGAACTCGAACCGGAAGCTGTTGAATCGGAAGTATTAGCTGAGGAAATTACCCCTACAGAAGATCCAGCTGTTGCAGAGGCCCCATTTGAAGAGAAAGAAGTTGAACCGGAGGAAAAAGCTGTCGAAATAACTAAGGAAATTGCTGTCGAGGAACCGTCAGATGATTTAGCGATTTTAACACAAGAACTCGAAGCAGCCGAGGAAGAACCAGTCGAACCTCTCGGGCTTGAGTTGCCTAAGGAGGAACCAGAATCACGTGAGGTGGAGACTCTGGCCGCCGAAGAACCGTTACATGTAGCAATCTCGCCTAAGCTCGAAGCTCAGCTAATACCAGAGTTTGAGGCTGGGGAAGAGGAGCCAGCTGAAATCGTTGAAGACCTCGAAAAAGAGCAGCTTATTCCGACAGCAGAAGAACCTGAGGCAGAAGTTGCGGTAGAAAAAGAGGCAGAAGAAGAACTTCTGGAAGAGGAACCGCAGGTAGAAGCTGTAACTACAGAACTCACATTGAAAGAAGCTGAAGAACCTGTAGAATCCGAGCTGAAAGAACTCGAACCGGAAGCTGTTGAATCGGAAGTATTAGCTGAGGAAATTACCCCTACAGAAGATCCAGCTGTTGCAGAGGCCCCATTTGAAGAGAAAGAAGTTGAACCGGAGGAAAAAGCTGTCGAAATAACTAAGGAAATTGCTGTCGAGGAACCGTCAGATGATTTAGCGATTTTAACACAAGAACTCGAAGCAGCCGAGGAAGAACCAGTCGAACCTCTCGGGCTTGAGTTGCCTAAGGAGGAACCAGAATCACGTGAGGTGGAAACTTTGGCCGCAGAAGAACCGTTACATGTAGCAATCTCGCCTAAGCTCGAAGCTCAGCTAATACCAGAAGTTGAGGCTGGGGAAGAAGAGCCAGCTGATATCGTTGAAGACCTCGAAAAAGAACAGCTTATTCCGACAGCAGAAGAACCTGAGGCAGAAGTTACGGTAGAAAAAGAGGCAGAAGAGGAACTTCTGGAAGAGGAACCGCAGGTAGAAGCTGTAACTACAGAAATCACATTGAAGGAAGCTGAAGAACCTGTAGAATCCGAACTGAAAGAACTGGAACCGGAGGCTGTTGAATCGGAGGAAATTACCCCTAAAGAAGCTCCAGCTGTTGCAGAGGCTCCATTTGAAGAGAAAGAAGTCGAGCCGGAGGAAAAAGCTGTCGAAGTAACTAAGGAAATTGCTGTCGTGGAACCGTCAGATGATTTAGCGATTTTAACACAAGAACTTGAAGCAGCCGAGGAAGAACCAGTCGAACATCTCGAGCTTGAGTTGCCTAAGGAGGAACCAGAATCACGTGAGGTGGAGACTCTGGCCGCCGAAGAACCGTTACATGTAGCAATCTCGCCTAAGCTCGAAGCTCAGCTAATACCAGAGTTTGAGGCTGGGGAAGAGGAGCCAGCTGAAATCGTTGAAGACCTCGAAAAAGAGCAGCTTTTTCGGACAGCAGAAGAACCTGAGGCAGAAGTTGCGGTAGAAAAAGAGGCAGAAGAAGAACTTCTGGAAGAGGAACCGCAGGTAGAAGCTGTAACTACAGAACTCACATTGAAAGAAGCTGAAGAACCTGTAGAATCCGAACTGAAAGAACTGGAACCGGAAGCTGTTGAATCGGAAGTATTAGCTGAGGAAATTACCCCTACAGAAGTTCCAGCTGTTGCAGAGGCTCCATTTGAAGAGAAAGAAGTTGAACCGGAGGAAAAAGCTGTCGAAATAACTAAGGAAATTGCTGTCGAGGAACCGTCAGATGATTTAGCGATTTTAACACAAGAACTCGAAGCAGCCGAGGAAGAACCAGTCGAACCTCTCGGGCTTGAGTTGCCTAAGGAGGAACCAGAATCACGTGAGGTGGAAACTCTGGCCGCAGAAGAACAGTTACATGTAGCAATCTCGCCTAAGCTCGAAGCTCAGCTATTACCAGAAGTTGAGGCTGGGGAAGAAGAGCCAGCTGATATCGTTGAAGACCTCGAAAAAGAACAGCTGATCCCGACAGCAGAAGAACCCGAGGAAGAAGTTCCTGTAGAAAAAGAGGCAGAAGAAGAACTTCTGGAAGAGGAACCGCAGGTAGAAGCTGTAACTACAGAAATCACTTTGAAAGAAGCTGAAGAACCTGTAGAATCCGAGCTGAAAGAACTGGAACCGGAAGCTGTTGAATCGGAAGTATTACCTGAGGAAATTACCCCTACAGAAGTTCCAGCTGTTGCAGAGGCTCCATTTGAAGAGAAAGAAGTCGAGCCGGAGGAAAAAGCTGTCGAAGTAAGTAAGAAAATTGCTGTCGTGGAACCGTCAGATGATTTAGCGATTTTAACACAAGAACTTGAAGCAGCCGAGGAAGAACCATTCGAACCTCTCGGGCTTGAGTTGCCTAAGGAGGAACCAGAATCACGAGAGGTGGAAACTCTGGCCGCAGAAGAACCGTTACATGTAGCAATCTCGCCTAAACTCGAAGCTCAGCTAATACCAGAAGTTGAGGCTGGGGAAGAAGAGCCAGCTGATATCGTTGAAGACCTCGAAAAAAAACAGCTGATCCCGACAGCAGAAGAACCTGAGGAAGACGTTCCTGTAGAAAAAGAGGCGGAAGAAGAACTTCTGGAAGAGGAACCGCAGGTAGAAGCTGTAACTACAGAAATAACTTTGAAAGAAGCTGAAGAACCTGTAGAATCCGAGCTGAAAGAAATGGGACCGGAAGCTGTTGAATCGGAAGTATTAGCTGAGGAAATTACCCCTACAGAAGCTCCAGCTGTTGCAGAGGCTCCATTTGAAGAGAAAGAAGTCGAGCCGGAGGAAAAAGCTGTCGAAGTAACTAAGAAAATTGCTGTCGAGGAACCGTCAGATGATTTAGCGATTTTAACACAAGAACTTGAAGCAGCCGAGGAAGAACCATTCGAACCTCTCGGGCTTGAGTTGCCTAAGGAGGAACCAGAATCACGTGAGGTGGAAACTCTGGCCGCAGAAGAACCGTTACATGTAGTAATCTCGCCTAAACTCGAAGCTCAACTAATACCAGAAGTTGAGGCTGGGGAAGAAGAGCCAGCTGATATCGTTGAAGACCTCGAAAAAGAACAGATGATCCCAACAGAAGAAGAACCTGAGGCAGAAGTTGCGGTAGAAAAAGAGGCAGAAGAAGAACTTCTGGAAGAGGAACCGCAGGTAGAAGCTGAAACCACAGAAATCACTTTGAAAGAAGCTGAAGAAACTGTGGAATCCGAGCTGAAAGAACTGGAACCGGAAGCTGTTGAATCGGAAATATTAGCTGAGGAAATTACCCCTACAGAAGCTCCAGGTGTTGCAGAGGCTCCACTTGAAGAAAAAGAAGTCGAGCCGGAGGAAAAAGCTGTCGAAGTAACTAAGGAAATTGCTGCCGAGGAACCGTCAGATGATTTAGCGATTTTAACACAAGAACTTGAAGCAGCCGAGGAAGAACCAGTCGAACCTCTCGAGCTTGAGTTGCCTAAGGAGGAACCAGACACTGTGGCCGCCGAAGAACCGTTACATGTAGCAATCTCGCCTAAACTCGAAGCTCAACTAATACCAGAAGTTGAGGCTAGGGAAGAAGAGCCAGCTGATATCGTTGAAGACCTCGAAAAAGAACAGCTGATCCCGACAGAAGAAGAACCTGAGGCAGAAGTTGCGGTAGAAAAAGAGGCAGAAGAAGAACTTCTGGAAGAGGAACCGCAGGTAGAAGCTGAAACTACGGAAATCACTTTGAAAGAAGCTGAAGAACCTGTGGAATCCGAGCTGAAAGAACTGGAACCGGAGGCTGTTGAATCGGAGGAAATTACCCCTACAGAAGCTCCAGCTGTTGCAGAGGTTCCATTTGAAGAGAAAGAAGTCGAGCCGGAGGAAAAAGCTGTCGAAGTAACTAAGGAAATTGCTGCCGAGGAACCGTCAGATGATTTAGCGATTTTAACACAAGAACTTGAAGCAGCCGAGGAAGTACCAGTCGAACCTCTCGGGCTTGAGTTGCCTAAGGAGGAACCAGACACTGTGGCCGCCGAAGAACCGTTACATGTAGCAATCTCGCCTAAACTCGAAGCTCAACTAATACCAGAAGTTGAGGCTGGGGAAGAAGAGCCAGCTGATATCGTTGAAGACCTCGAAAAAGAACAGCTGATCCCGACAGAAGAAGAACCCGAGGAAGAAGTTCCTGTAGAAAAAGAGGCAGAAGAAGAACTTCTGGAAGAGGAACCGCAGGTAGAAGCTGTAACTACAGAAATCACTTTGAAAGAAGCTGAAGAACCTGTAGAATCCGAGCTGAAAGAACTGGAACCGGAAGCTGTTGAATCGGAAGTATTACCTGAGGAAATTACCCCTACAGAAGTTCCAGCTGTTGCAGAGGCTCCATTTGAAGAGAAAGAAGTCGAGCCGGAGGAAAAAGCTGTCGAAGTAAGTAAGAAAATTGCTGTCGTGGAACCGTCAGATGATTTAGCGATTTTAACACAAGAACTTGAAGCAGCCGAGGAAGAACCATTCGAACCTCTCGGGCTTGAGTTGCCTAAGGAGGAACCAGAATCACGTGAGGTGGAAACTCTGGCCGCAGAAGAACCGTTACATGTAGTAATCTCGCCTAAACTCGAAGCTCAACTAATACCAGAAGTTGAGGCTGGGGAAGAAGAGCCAGCTGATATCGTTGAAGACCTCGAAAAAGAACAGATGATCCCAACAGAAGAAGAACCTGAGGCAGAAGTTGCGGTAGAAAAAGAGGCAGAAGAAGAACTTCTGGAAGAGGAACCGCAGGTAGAAGCTGAAACCACAGAAATCACTTTGAAAGAAGCTGAAGAAACTGTGGAATCCGAGCTGAAAGAACTGGAACCGGAAGCTGTTGAATCGGAAATATTAGCTGAGGAAATTACCCCTACAGAAGCTCCAGGTGTTGCAGAGGCTCCACTTGAAGAAAAAGAAGTCGAGCCGGAGGAAAAAGCTGTCGAAGTAACTAAGGAAATTGCTGCCGAGGAACCGTCAGATGATTTAGCGATTTTAACACAAGAACTTGAAGCAGCCGAGGAAGAACCAGTCGAACCTCTCGAGCTTGAGTTGCCTAAGGAGGAACCAGACACTGTGGCCGCCGAAGAACCGTTACATGTAGCAATCTCGCCTAAACTCGAAGCTCAACTAATACCAGAAGTTGAGGCTAGGGAAGAAGAGCCAGCTGATATCGTTGAAGACCTCGAAAAAGAACAGCTGATCCCGACAGAAGAAGAACCTGAGGCAGAAGTTGCGGTAGAAAAAGAGGCAGAAGAAGAACTTCTGGAAGAGGAACCGCAGGTAGAAGCTGAAACTACGGAAATCACTTTGAAAGAAGCTGAAGAACCTGTGGAATCCGAGCTGAAAGAACTGGAACCGGAGGCTGTTGAATCGGAGGAAATTACCCCTACAGAAGCTCCAGCTGTTGCAGAGGTTCCATTTGAAGAGAAAGAAGTCGAGCCGGAGGAAAAAGCTGTCGAAGTAACTAAGGAAATTGCTGCCGAGGAACCGTCAGATGATTTAGCGATTTTAACACAAGAACTTGAAGCAGCCGAGGAAGTACCAGTCGAACCTCTCGGGCTTGAGTTGCCTAAGGAGGAACCAGACACTGTGGCCGCCGAAGAACCGTTACATGTAGCAATCTCGCCTAAACTCGAAGCTCAACTAATACCAGAAGCTGAGGCTGGGGAAGAAGAGCCAGCTGATATCGTTGAAGACCTCGAAAAAGAACAGCTGATCCCGACAGAAGAAGAATCTGAGGCAGAAGTTCCTTTAGAAAAAGAGGCAGAAGAAGAACTTCTGGAAGAGGAACCGCAGGTAGAAGCTGTAACTACAGAAATCACTTTGAAAGAAGCTGAAGAACCTGTAGAATCCGAGCTGAAAGAACTGGAACCGGAAGCTGTTGAATCGGAAGTATTAGCTGAGGAAATTACCCCTACAGAAGTTCCAGCTGTTGCAGAGGCTCCATTTGAAGAGAAAGAAGTCGAGCCGGAGGAAAAAGCTGTCGAAGTAACTAAGGAAATTGCTCTCGAGGAACCGTCAGATGATTTAGCGATTTTAACACAAGAACTTGAAGCAGCCGAGGAAGAACCAGTCGAACCTCTCGAGCTTGAGTTGCCTAAGGAGGAACCAGACACTGTGGCCGCCGAAGAACCGTTACATGTAGCAATCTCGCCTAAACTCGAAGCTCAACTAATACCAGAAGTTGAGGCTAGGGAAGAAGAGCCAGCTGATATCGTTGAAGACCTCGAAAAAGAACAGCTGATCCCGACAGAAGAAGAACCTGAGGCAGAAGTTGCGGTAGAAAAAGAGGCAGAAGAAGAACTTCTGGAAGAGGAACCGCAGGTAGAAGCTGAAACTACGGAAATCACTTTGAAAGAAGCTGAAGAACCTGTGGAATCCGAGCTGAAAGAACTGGAACCGGAGGCTGTTGAATCGGAGGAAATTACCCCTACAGAAGCTCCAGCTGTTGCAGAGGTTCCATTTGAAGAGAAAGAAGTCGAGCCGGAGGAAAAAGCTGTCGAAGTAACTAAGGAAATTGCTGCCGAGGAACCGTCAGATGATTTAGCGATTTTAACACAAGAACTTGAAGCAGCCGAGGAAGTACCAGTCGAACCTCTCGGGCTTGAGTTGCCTAAGGAGGAACCAGACACTGTGGCCGCCGAAGAACCGTTACATGTAGCAATCTCGCCTAAACTCGAAGCTCAACTAATACCAGAAGTTGAGGCTGGGGAAGAAGAGCCAGCTGATATCGTTGAAGACCTCGAAAAAGAACAGCTGATCCCGACAGAAGAAGAATCTGAGGCAGAAGTTCCTTTAGAAAAAGAGGCAGAAGAAGAACTTCTGGAAGAGGAACCGCAGGTAGAAGCTGTAACTACAGAAATCACTTTGAAAGAAGCTGAAGAACCTGTAGAATCCGAGCTGAAAGAAATGGGACCGGAAGCTGTTGAATCGGAAGTATTAGCTGAGGAAATTACCCCTACAGAAGCTCCAGCTGTTGCAGAGGCTCCATTTGAAGAGAAAGAAGTCGAGCCGGAGGAAAAAGCTGTCGAAGTAACTAAGAAAATTGCTGTCGAGGAACCGTCAGATGATTTAGCGATTTTAACACAAGAACTTGAAGCAGCCGAGGAAGAACCATTCGAACCTCTCGGGCTTGAGTTGCCTAAGGAGGAACCAGAATCACGTGAGGTGGAAACTCTGGCCGCAGAAGAACCGTTACATGTAGTAATCTCGCCTAAACTCGAAGCTCAACTAATACCAGAAGTTGAGGCTGGGGAAGAAGAGCCAGCTGATATCGTTGAAGACCTCGAAAAAGAACAGATGATCCCAACAGAAGAAGAACCTGAGGCAGAAGTTGCGGTAGAAAAAGAGGCAGAAGAAGAACTTCTGGAAGAGGAACCGCAGGTAGAAGCTGAAACCACAGAAATCACTTTGAAAGAAGCTGAAGAAACTGTGGAATCCGAGCTGAAAGAACTGGAACCGGAAGCTGTTGAATCGGAAATATTAGCTGAGGAAATTACCCCTACAGAAGCTCCAGGTGTTGCAGAGGCTCCACTTGAAGAAAAAGAAGTCGAGCCGGAGGAAAAAGCTGTCGAAGTAACTAAGGAAATTGCTGCCGAGGAACCGTCAGATGATTTAGCGATTTTAACACAAGAACTTGAAGCAGCCGAGGAAGAACCAGTCGAACCTCTCGAGCTTGAGTTGCCTAAGGAGGAACCAGACACTGTGGCCGCCGAAGAACCGTTACATGTAGCAATCTCGCCTAAACTCGAAGCTCAACTAATACCAGAAGTTGAGGCTAGGGAAGAAGAGCCAGCTGATATCGTTGAAGACCTCGAAAAAGAACAGCTGATCCCGACAGAAGAAGAACCTGAGGCAGAAGTTGCGGTAGAAAAAGAGGCAGAAGAAGAACTTCTGGAAGAGGAACCGCAGGTAGAAGCTGAAACTACGGAAATCACTTTGAAAGAAGCTGAAGAACCTGTGGAATCCGAGCTGAAAGAACTGGAACCGGAGGCTGTTGAATCGGAGGAAATTACCCCTACAGAAGCTCCAGCTGTTGCAGAGGTTCCATTTGAAGAGAAAGAAGTCGAACCGGAGGAAAAAGCTGTCGAAGTAACTAAGGAAATTGCTGCCGAGGAACCGTCAGATGATTTAGCGATTTTAACACAAGAACTTGAAGCAGCCGAGGAAGTACCAGTCGAACCTCTCGGGCTTGAGTTGCCTAAGGAGGAACCAGACACTGTGGCCGCCGAAGAACCGTTACATGTAGCAATCTCGCCTAAACTCGAAGCTCAACTAATACCAGAAGCTGAGGCTGGGGAAGAAGAGCCAGCTGATATCGTTGAAGACCTCGAAAAAGAACAGCTGATCCCGACAGAAGAAGAATCTGAGGCAGAAGTTCCTTTAGAAAAAGAGGCAGAAGAAGAACTTCTGGAAGAGGAACCGCAGGTAGAAGCTGTAACTACAGAAATCACTTTGAAAGAAGCTGAAGAACCTGTAGAATCCGAGCTGAAAGAACTGGAACCGGAAGCTGTTGAATCGGAAGTATTAGCTGAGGAAATTACCCCTACAGAAGTTCCAGCTGTTGCAGAGGCTCCATTTGAAGAGAAAGAAGTCGAGCCGGAGGAAAAAGCTGTCGAAGTAACTAAGGAAATTGCTCTCGAGGAACCGTCAGATGATTTAGCGATTTTAACACAAGAACTTGAAGCAGCCGAGGAAGAACCAGTCGAACCTCTCGAGCTTGAGTTGCCTAAGGAGGAACCAGACACTGTGGCCGCCGAAGAACCGTTACATGTAGCAATCTCGCCTAAACTCGAAGCTCAACTAATACCAGAAGTTGAGGCTAGGGAAGAAGAGCCAGCTGATATCGTTGAAGACCTCGAAAAAGAACAGCTGATCCCGACAGAAGAAGAACCTGAGGCAGAAGTTGCGGTAGAAAAAGAGGCAGAAGAAGAACTTCTGGAAGAGGAACCGCAGGTAGAAGCTGAAACTACGGAAATCACTTTGAAAGAAGCTGAAGAACCTGTGGAATCCGAGCTGAAAGAACTGGAACCGGAGGCTGTTGAATCGGAGGAAATTACCCCTACAGAAGCTCCAGCTGTTGCAGAGGTT
Source organism: Lumbricus terrestris (assembly GCA_949752735.1). NCBI lineage: Eukaryota > Metazoa > Annelida > Clitellata > Crassiclitellata > Lumbricidae > Lumbricus > Lumbricus terrestris. The sequence goes on along the minus strand of OX457036.1, from coordinate 80,123,134 downwards.
CCATTTGAAGAGAAAGAAGTCGAGCCGGAGGAAAAAGCTGTCGAAGTAACTAAGGAAATTGCTGCCGAGGAACCGTCAGATGATTTAGCGATTTTAACACAAGAACTTGAAGCAGCCGAGGAAGTACCAGTCGAACCTCTCGGGCTTGAGTTGCCTAAGGAGGAACCAGACACTGTGGCCGCCGAAGAACCGTTACATGTAGCAATCTCGCCTAAACTCGAAGCTCAACTAATACCAGAAGTTGAGGCTGGGGAAGAAGAGCCAGCTGATATCGTTGAAGACCTCGAAAAAGAACAGCTGATCCCGACAGAAGAAGAATCTGAGGCAGAAGTTCCTTTAGAAAAAGAGGCAGAAGAAGAACTTCTGGAAGAGGAACCGCAGGTAGAAGCTGTAACTACAGAAATCACTTTGAAAGAAGCTGAAGAACCTGTAGAATCCGAGCTGAAAGAACTGGAACCGGAAGCTGTTGAATCGGAAGTATTAGCTGAGGAAATTACCCCTACAGAAGTTCCAGCTGTTGCAGAGGCTCCATTTGAAGAGAAAGAAGTCGAGCCGGAGGAAAAAGCTGTCGAAGTAACTAAGGAAATTGCTCTCGAGGAACCGTCAGATGATTTAGCCATTTTAACACAAGAACTTGAAGCAGCCGAGGAAGAACCAGTCGAACCTCTCGGGCTTGAGTTGCCTAAGGAGGAACCAGAATCACGTGAGGTGGAGACTCCGGCCGCAGAAGAACCGTTACATGTAGCAATCTCGCCTAAACTCGAAGCTCAGGTAATACCAGAAGTTGAGGCTGGGGAAAAAGAGCCAGCCGTTATCGTTGAAGACCTCGAAAAAGAACAGCTGATCCCGACAGCAGAGGAACCTGAAGCAGAAGTTGCGGTAGAAAAAGAGGCAGAAGAAGAACTTCTGGAAGAGGAACCGCAGGTAGAAGCTGTAACTACAGAAATCACATTGAAAGAAGCTGAAGAACCTGTAGAATCCGAGCTGAAAGAACTCGAAGCGGAAGCTGTTGAATCGGAAGTATTAGCTGAGAAAATTACCCATACAGAAGCTCCAGCTGTTGCAGAGGCTCCATTTGAAGAGAAAGAAGTCGAGCCGGAGGAAAAAGCTGTCGAAGTAAGTAAGAAAATTGCTGTCGTGGAACCGTCAGATGATTTAGCGATTTTAACACAAGAACTTGAAGCAGCCGAGGAAGAACCATTCGAACCTCTCGGACTTGAGTTGCCTAAGGAGGAACCAGAATCACGTGAGGTGGAAACTCTGGCCGCAGAAGAACCGTTACATGTAGCAATCTCGCCTAAACTCGAAGCTCAGCTAATACCAGAAGTTGAGGCTGGGGAAGAAGAGCCAGCTGATATCGTTGAAGACCTCGAAAAAGAACAGCTGATCCCGACAGCAGAAGAACTTGAGGAAGAAGTTCCTGTAGAAAAAGAGGCGGAAGAAGAACTTCTGGAAGAGGAACCGCAGGTAGAAGCTGAAACTACGGAAATCACTTTGAAAGAAGCTGAAGAACCTGTAGAATCCGAGCTGAAAGAACTGGAACCGGAGGCTGTTGAATCGGAGGAAATTACCCCTACAGAAGCTCCAGCTGTTGCAGAGGTTCCATTTGAAGAGAAAGAAGTCGAGCCGGAGGAAAAAGCTGTCGAAGTAACTAAGGAAATTGCTGCCGAGGAACCGTCAGATGATTTAGCGATTTTAACACAAGAACTTGAAGAAGCCGAGGAAGTACCAGTCGAACCTCTCGGGCTTGAGTTGCCTAAGGAGGAACCAGACACTGTGGCCGCCGAAGAACCGTTACATGTAGCAATCTCGCCTAAACTCGAAGCTCAGGTAATACCAGAAGTTGAGGCTGGGGAAAAAGAGCCAGCCGTTATCGTTGAAGACCTCGAAAAAGAACAGCTGATCCCGACAGCAGAGGAACCTGAGGCAGAAGTTGCGGTAGAAAAAGAGGCAGAAGAAGAACTTCTGGAAGAGGAACCGCAGGTAGAAGCTGTAACTACAGAAATCACTTTGAAAGAAGCTGAAGAACCTGTAGAATCCGAGCTGAAAGAACTGGAACCGGAAGCTGTTGAATCGGAAGTATTAGCTGAGGAAATTACCCCTACAGAAGTTCCAGCTGTTGCAGAGGCTCCATTTGAAGAGAAAGAAGTCGAGCCGGAGGAAAAAGCTGTCGAAGTAACTAAGGAAATTGCTCTCGAGGAACCGTCAGATGATTTAGCCATTTTAACACAAGAACTTGAAGCAGCCGAGGAAGAACCAGTCGAACCTCTCGGGCTTGAGTTGCCTAAGGAGGAACCAGAATCACGTGAGGTGGAGACTCCGGCCGCAGAAGAACCGTTACATGTAGCAATCTCGCCTAAACTCGAAGCTCAGGTAATACCAGAAGTTGAGGCTGGGGAAAAAGAGCCAGCCGTTATCGTTGAAGACCTCGAAAAAGAACAGCTGATCCCGACAGCAGAGGAACCTGAGGCAGAAGTTGCGGTAGAAAAAGAGGCAGAAGAAGAACTTCTGGAAGAGGAACCGCAGGTAGAAGCTGTAACTACAGAAATCACATTGAAAGAAGCTGAAGAACCTGTAGAATCCGAGCTGAAAGAACTCGAAGCGGAAGCTGTTGAATCGGAAGTATTAGCTGAGAAAATTACCCATACAGAAGCTCCAGCTGTTGCAGAGGCTCCATTTGAAGAGAAAGAAGTCGAGCCGGAGGAAAAAGCTGTCGAAGTAAGTAAGAAAATTGCTGTCGTGGAACCGTCAGATGATTTAGCGATTTTAACACAAGAACTTGAAGCAGCCGAGGAAGAACCATTCGAACCTCTCGGGCTTGAGTTGCCTAAGGAGGAACCAGAATCACGTGAGGTGGAAACTCTGGCCGCAGAAGAACCGTTATATGTAGCAATCTCGCCTAAACTCGAAGCTCAGCTAATACCAGAAGTTGAGGCTGGGGAAGAAGAGCCAGCTGATATCGTTGAAGACCTCGAAAAAGAACAGCTGATCCCGACAGCAGAAGAACCTGTGGAAGACGTTCCTGTAGAAAAAGAGGCGGAAGAAGAACTTCTGGAAGAGGAACCGCAGGTAGAAGCTGAAACTACGGAAATCACTTTGAAAGAAGCTGAAGAACCTGTGGAATCCGAGCTGAAAGAACTGGAACCGGAGGCTGTTGAATCGGAGGAAATTACCCCTACAGAAGCTCCAGCTGTTGCAGAGGTTCCATTTGAAGAGAAAGAAGTCGAGCCGGAGGAAAAAGCTGTCGAAGTAACTAAGGAAATTGCTGCCGAGGAACCGTCAGATGATTTAGCGATTTTAACACAAGAACTTGAAGCAGCCGAGGAAGTACCAGTCGAACCTCTCGGGCTTGAGTTGCCTAAGGAGGAACCAGACACTGTGGCCGCCGAAGAACCGTTACATGTAGCAATCTCGCCTAAACTCGAAGCTCAACTAATACCAGAAGTTGAGGCTGGGGAAGAAGAGCCAGCTGATATCGTTGAAGACCTCGAAAAAGAACAGCTGATCCCGACAGAAGAAGAATCTGAGGCAGAAGTTCCTTTAGAAAAAGAGGCAGAAGAAGAACTTCTGGAAGAGGAACCGCAGGTAGAAGCTGTAACTACAGAAATCACTTTGAAAGAAGCTGAAGAACCTGTAGAATCCGAGCTGAAAGAACTGGAACCGGAAGCTGTTGAATCGGAAGTATTAGCTGAGGAAATTACCCCTACAGAAGTTCCAGCTGTTGCAGAGGCTCCATTTGAAGAGAAAGAAGTCGAGCCGGAGGAAAAAGCTGTCGAAGTAACTAAGGAAATTGCTCTCGAGGAACCGTCAGATGATTTAGCCATTTTAACACAAGAACTTGAAGCAGCCGAGGAAGAACCAGTCGAACCTCTCGGGCTTGAGTTGCCTAAGGAGGAACCAGAATCACGTGAGGTGGAGACTCCGGCCGCAGAAGAACCGTTACATGTAGCAATCTCGCCTAAACTCGAAGCTCAGGTAATACCAGAAGTTGAGGCTGGGGAAAAAGAGCCAGCCGTTATCGTTGAAGACCTCGAAAAAGAACAGCTGATCCCGACAGCAGAGGAACCTGAAGCAGAAGTTGCGGTAGAAAAAGAGGCAGAAGAAGAACTTCTGGAAGAGGAACCGCAGGTAGAAGCTGTAACTACAGAAATCACATTGAAAGAAGCTGAAGAACCTGTAGAATCCGAGCTGAAAGAACTCGAAGCGGAAGCTGTTGAATCGGAAGTATTAGCTGAGAAAATTACCCATACAGAAGCTCCAGCTGTTGCAGAGGCTCCATTTGAAGAGAAAGAAGTCGAGCCGGAGGAAAAAGCTGTCGAAGTAAGTAAGAAAATTGCTGTCGTGGAACCGTCAGATGATTTAGCGATTTTAACACAAGAACTTGAAGCAGCCGAGGAAGAACCATTCGAACCTCTCGGGCTTGAGTTGCCTAAGGAGGAACCAGAATCACGTGAGGTGGAAACTCTGGCCGCAGAAGAACCGTTACATGTAGCAATCTCGCCTAAACTCGAAGCTCAGCTAATACCAGAAGTTGAGGCTGGGGAAGAAGAGCCAGCTGATATCGTTGAAGACCTCGAAAAAGAACAGCTGATCCCGACAGCAGAAGAACCTGAGGAAGAAGTTCCTGTAGAAAAAGAGGCGGAAGAAGAACTTCTGGAAGAGGAACCGCAGGTAGAAGCTGAAACTACGGAAATCACTTTGAAAGAAGCTGAAGAACCTGTAGAATCCGAGCTGAAAGAACTGGAACCGGAGGCTGTTGAATCGGAGGAAATTACCCCTACAGAAGCTCCAGCTGTTGCAGAGGTTCCATTTGAAGAGAAAGAAGTCGAGCCGGAGGAAAAAGCTGTCGAAGTAACTAAGGAAATTGCTGCCGAGGAACCGTCAGATGATTTAGCGATTTTAACACAAGAACTTGAAGAAGCCGAGGAAGTACCAGTCGAACCTCTCGGGCTTGAGTTGCCTAAGGATGAACCAGACACTGTGGCCGCCGAAGAACCGTTACATGTAGCAATCTCGCCTAAACTCGAAGCTCAGGTAATACCAGAAGTTGAGGCTGGGGAAAAAGAGCCAGCCGTTATCGTTGAAGACCTCGAAAAAGAACAGCTGATCCCGACAGCAGAGGAACCTGAGGCAGAAGTTGCGGTAGAAAAAGAGGCAGAAGAAGAACTTCTGGAAGAGGAACCGCAGGTAGAAGCTGTAACTACAGAAATCACTTTGAAAGAAGCTGAAGAACCTGTAGAATCCGAGCTGAAAGAACTGGAACCGGAAGCTGTTGAATCGGAAGTATTAGCTGAGGAAATTACCCCTACAGAAGTTCCAGCTGTTGCAGAGGCTCCATTTGAAGAGAAAGAAGTCGAGCCGGAGGAAAAAGCTGTCGAAGTAACTAAGGAAATTGCTGTCGAGGAACCGTCAGATGATTTAGCCATTTTAACACAAGAACTTGAAGCAGCCGAGGAAGAACCAGTCGAACCTCTCGGGCTTGAGTTGCCTAAGGAGGAACCAGAATCACGTGAGGTGGAGACTCCGGCCGCAGAAGAACCGTTACATGTAGCAATCTCGCCTAAACTCGAAGCTCAGCTAATACCAGAAGTTGAGGCTGGGGAAGAAGAGCCAGCTGATATAGTTGAAGACCTCGAAAAAGAACAGCTGATCCCGACAGAAGAAGAATCTGAGGCAGAAGTTCCTTTAGAAAAAGAGGCAGAAGAAGAACTTCTGGAAGAGGAACCGCAGGTAGAAGCTGTAACTACAGAAATCACTTTGAAAGAAGCTGAAGAACCTGTGGAATCCGAGCTGAAAGAACTGGAACCGGAAGCTGTTGAATCGGAAGTATTAGCTGAGGAAATTACCCTTACAGAAGCTCCAGCTGTTGCAGAGGCTCCATTTGAAGAGAAAGAAGTCGAGCCGGAGGAAAAAGCTGTCGAAGTAACTAAGAAAATTGCTCTCGAGGAACCGTCAGATGATTTAGCGATTTTAACACAAGAACTTGAAGCAGCCGAGGAAGAACCAGTCGAACCTCTCGAGCTTGAGTTGCCTAAGGAGGAACCACACACTGTGGCCGCCGAAGAACCGTTACATGTGACAATCTCGCCTAAACTCGAAGCTCATTTAATACCTGAAGTTGAGGCTGGGGAAGAAGAGCCAGCTGATATCGTTGAAGACCTCGAAAAAGGACAGCTGATCCTGACAGAAGAAGAACCAGAAGCAGAAGTAGCGGAAGAAAAAGAGGCAGAAGAAGAACTTCTGGAAGAGGAACCGCAGGTAGAAGCTGTAACTACAGAAATCACTTTGAAAGAGGCTGAAGAACCTGTGGAATCCGAGCTGAAAGAACTGGAACCGGAAGCTGTTGAATCGGAAGTATTAGCTGAGGAAATTACCGCTACAGAAGCTCCAGCTGTTGCAGAGGCTCCATTTGAAGAGAAAGAAGTCGAGCCGGAGGAAAAAGCTGTCGAAGTAAGTAAGAAAATTGCTGTCGAGGAACCGTCAGATGATTTAGCGATTTTAACACAAGAACTTGAAGAAGCCGAGGAAGTACCAGTCGAACCTCTCGGGCTTGAGTTGCCTAAGGAGGAACCAGACACTGTGGCCGCCGAAGAACTGTTACATGTAGCAATCTCGCCTAAACTCGAAGCTCAACTAATTCCTGAAGTTGAGGCTGGAGAAGAAGAGCCAGCTGATATCGTTGAAGACCTCGAAAAAGAACAGCTGATCCCGACAGCAGAAGAACCTGAGGAAGAAGTTCCTGTAGAAAAAGAGGCGAAAGAGGAACTTCTGGAAGAGGAACCGCAGGTAGAAGCTGTAACTACAGAAATCACTTTGAAAGAAGCTGAAGAACCTGTAGAATCCGAGCTGAAAGAACTGGAGCCGGAAGCTGTTGAATCGGAGGAAATTACCTTTACAGAAGCTCCAGCTGTTTCAGAGGCTCCATTTGAAGAGAAAGAAGTCGAGCCGGAGGAAAAAGCTGTCGAAGTAACTAAGGAAATTGCTGTCGTGGAACCGTCAGATGATTTAGCGATTTTAACACAAGAACTTGAAGCAGCCGAGGAAGAACCAGTCGAACCTCTCGGGCTTGAGTTGCCTAATGAGGAACCAGAATCACGTGAGGTGGAGACTCTGGCCGCAGAAGAACTGTTACATGTAGCAATCTCGCCTAAACTCGAAGCTCAGGTAATACCAGAAGTTGAGGCTGGGGAAGAAGAGCCAGCTGATATCGTTGAAGACCTCGAAAAAGAACAACTGATCCCGACAGCAGAAGAACCTGAGGCAGAAGTTCCTGTAGAAAAAGAGGCAGAAGAAGAACTTCTGGAAGAGGAACCGCAGGTAGAAGCTGTAACTACAGAAATCACATTGAAAGAAGCTGAAGAACCTGTAGAATCCGAGTTGAAAGAACAGGAAGTGGAAGATTTTGAAACGGAAGTGGTAGCTGAAGAAATTACCCCTACAGAGGCTTTAACTGTTGCAGAGGTACCATTTGAAGAGAAAGAAGTTCAGCCAGTGGAAAAAGCAAAATCGGCGGAAATTGAGTCAAAATTTATGGTAATAGAAGGTGATTATCTTCCAGAAACTTTAGGTCATTTAGAAACTGTTGAGGAGATATTATTTGAAACGACCGCTTTACCCGATGGAGTGGTATGTGAGAAACCACAAAAGTTGGTAGATGTGTTGGAATCAGAATATGAAATTCGAGAAGTGGATAGGAAACTGGTTGCAAAGACAGAACTTTCTCTAACTGATGCTTCATTGTCAGAATCTCTTCCTGAATCCAGACGTCCTGAGGAATATAACATACATATGCTGATATCATCTGGCAAGGCTTTTGGTGATATATCATTGATTTTTCCACATCTGGAGTCACAGACTGATACGGTTGATACAGCTTTAAGTGGAACATACCACAGCGAAGTTAAAGTTGGCGAAGATGCCTCAGTTGATTCATATCTAGAGAAGCTTCACATTCATGAAATGAAACCTGATACACTGCCTGAAGAATCAGATGTTTTAACTGAAGTAGTTTCTTGCATTCCTGAGGAAGACCAAGAAACTGCTGCACCAGTTGAGAAAGTTGCTTTTGAAGTAGTATGCTCTGTTTTTAGTGCTGTTGCTGAGTCTGGTCCTGGAGTTGCTCTTAATGAAAGTTCTCTTGCGGCTTCTCAGGAAAAACTGATTTTTGCTGAGTTATCTGCGGAAGAGGTTATGGAATTAGACTATACTAGAGAACAAAGTTCAGCCGTAAGCGACATTAGTCTAGAGCAACGTGTGTGTCATGATGACAGCGTAGTGGATACAACACACTCTGAGTTGCAAAAGACTAAGGCGGAAGAAAAGGTTTCGCCTGCTGCAGATTTTGAATTACTGCTGGAACGTTTCGAACCTTTTGAACATGAGTTGTTGCCATCTTCAGATGTAGAAGAAGAGATGTCACGAGAAGTTCTTCAACCTAAACGACCACTAACTGCTGAGAAAAAGTATATAACAAAAATTATTCGATCAGTTGCACCAGATGGAGAGATCTTAGAAACGGTAATTCGAGAAGAGGCCATTGTTTCTGATGTAGCTGAAGGCTACAGCCCAAGGTCAAGTGTAAGTGAAAGTCCTGATAAAAGTGAACTTTGTCTCACAGAATTTGAACAGGAAGCAGCCACCATTAGTGTCTACACTGATACTGTAGAAGAAGAGCCAAAGTTTGAGACTGAATTAACGGAGTATGAAGATACCCTTCCCGATGGCACTACTGTTCATCGCAAGATTGTTCAGACAAGACAGAAACAGACTGTAACAAAAAAAGTAGTGCTTGAAGGTCCAGAAGAAGACTTGAACGTTCTGGATCTGAGTTCACATTTCGTCATTTCGCAGTCTGAGTCTGAGTCTCCACAATTTCGTAGATATTCTGCTCGAAGCTATGAAGAGCCACAGTTAACACAAGATGTACAGTTCAGCGAAGAAACCCAATCTGATGGCACTGTAGTGAGAAAGAGAACTAGTAAGACTGTTGAACAGCAGCTACTCACGGAAAGAATGGTTTTCAGCATGCATGGGCCATTCGATGATGTTCATAGTGAGGAGGAGATATCTGAAATGCTGAGGAGCTTGGAAGCAGCAAAGGATGTTGGTATGTAGCAAAACATGTTATTGCTTATTCACTTGTAGTTAGTTAAAATATTTAACAGGCGAAATTGTTCTCACATTTGTAATTGCCGCAAATTTATGATGTATCAATCCAAGATATAATAACAATGTCAATAATGATGATGATAATAATAATAATAATAATAATAATAATAATAATAATAATAATAATAATAACAACAACAAAAATAATAATTATGTGGATTGCGGCTGGACGATGAAACGGCGAGAATAGCGGTAAGCCCCCGCCGTGGGGTGGGCATTAGGGTGGAGTGAAAAACACGAATATTAGAAATCGAAAATCCGTTAGCAATAAAAAGTTGTCTTATGGTATGGGGTCAAGAAATATCAAAAAAGTTTTGAAAAATATTAATGTCTTCCTTTGCCCCCAGAGGGCCAAAGTTTCGAAAATTGGAGTTTTTTGAGAAAATTGCAGGTTTTCTTATGAAATATTTTTAGTGTAAAATAATTAACCACCAAGCAATACATCGTTGGAAAGAGCTCTTTAAACTGAGTAAAATCATATCTTAATTTCCAGAATATTCGCATATTTGTAGGAGATATTAACTTTTTAAGATACCCCACGTTCGCGACATGTCGCTATGCCTGAAAATGGTAAAACACTAATAACTTTTTTATCCTTTGCGATATTTCAACTTGTAATATGTCATTCTATTCAGCTTATGACAGTCTATCTGACGGTGCATTTAAACTTATAAGAACCTTCCATTAAGAATTTCAAAGCTCATGAAACCCTACAAAAATGAGAAAAACTAAAGGAAATGTCCTCAGAAATTGCAAAACTTTGAAAAAGGTGTAGATAATTTTTTACGTTGCAGCCTGCAAATGCACCACTGAGAATTGCAAATGTACCAAAGCCAGAAAGGTTCCAGGAGAGGAACAGGAGTCCTACATGATCAACAGACAATAATATTAGAGTTATGACGATTAGCCGTCAGGATAAGATTATATCAACTTCACTAAAGAAGCGGCAAGATAGAAAGAGAAAGGAGACCATGCGCCTATAATATTTCGTCAACGAACAAGCATTAGCAGACAGCAGTTTTAAAAATAATGAAACGGACAGTGAAGTAAATCCTGTATAGAGTGTAAAATCTTGCCAGAAGATGAAACCATGGATGTGTCAGAAAAGTCAAGACGTATAGTATAGGCATACCTACCGTAATGAAACTAAGCAAATGAGAAAGAGATTGTCGAAGCTGTCACGACTCTGTGACCGATATGGAACATCGGATATAGCAGGGGCGGTTATTCCAAATGCTGTAGGCTACTAGAAGACCTTGGTATTCCAACGAGTGCTCTTTTTCTAATTTCAGTGTTCTATCTTTGCGACCATCAAAGTACAATGTTTCAGTTGAATCCCTGATTTCAACTTCCTGCATTGCATTCTGTCTAGTGATTCTTTCACACGTCGAAGCTCATAGCAATCGATAACATGTTTTGATTCGATGTGTGAAAGAATACCAAGGTCTTCTAGTAGAGCATTTGGAATTACCGCATCTGCTCTATCCGATGTTTCATATCGGTCACAGAGTCGTGACAACTTTGACAATCTCTTTCTCATTTGCTTAGTTTAATTAATTTTGTGAAGTAGGCCTATACCCGATAGAGTAATGGATAACACCCTGGCCAAGAGTGCGAGAGGTAACGAATTCGAGGCTTCGCTGGGACGACAGCTTTGTATAGGTGCTATTAGCGCCGATTATTGCAAGCTGTCTGTTAAGTCAGTAGGCTATAGTTAAGATTTGTGTATTCTGTAATCTGAGTTCCTGTAAATATTATTGTTTCAACTGCATATCGTCATAACTCTAATTGTCTGTTGATCATGTAGGACTCTTGTTCCTCTATTGGAACCTTTCTGGCTTTGGTACTTTTGCAATTCTCAGTGGTGCATTTGCAGGCTGCAATGTAAAAAATTATCTACACCTTTTTCAAAGTTTTGCAATTTCTGAGGACATTTCCTTTAGTTTTTCTCATTTTTGTAGGGTTTCATGAGCTTTTAAATTCTTAATGGAAGGTTCTTATAAGTTTAAATGCACTGTCAGATAGACTGTCATAAACTGAATAGAATGACATATTACAAGTTGAAATATCGCAAAGGATAAAAAAGTTATTAGTGTTTTACCATTTTCAGGCATAGCGACATGTCGCGAACGTGGGGTATCTTAAAAAGTTAATATCTCCTACAAATATACGAATATTCTGGAAATTAAGATATGATTTTACTCAGTTTAAAGAGCTCTTTCCAACGATGTATTGCTTGGTGGTTAATTATTTTACACTAAAAATATTTCATAAGAAAACCTGCAATTTTCTCAAAAAACTCCAATTTTCGAAACTTTGGCCCTCTGGGGGCAAAGGAAGACATTAATATTTTTCAAAACTTTTTTGATATTTCTTGACCCCATACCATAAGACAACTTTTTATTGCTAACGGATTTTCGATTTCTAATATTCGTGTTTTTCACTCCACCCTAGTGGGCATATGCGAGCCACACGTATGTCCCTGTTGGCGGTGGTGACTGCGGATGGCTCGCATGGTCTGTCATGTGGTCTCGGTCCGGGTAGAATCGCCAGACATGCCGTCCTGAATGACCCTGTCAGCCGCAGCCTCATTCATGCAGGTGTCCACAACATCAAAGAGCCAACCGGATTGCTGAGGACGGACGGAAAGCGTCCCAATGGGTTGACTCTAATTCCATGGCGCGGAGGTTGTAGACTTGTTTGCGATGTTACAGTGATGGATACTGTGGCTCCATCGTACCTAAATTCAATGTCTGGCGCAGCAGGAACGGCGGCTGAGCTAGCAGCCACCAGAAAGAATGCCAAATAGGCCTACAGTCAACTGTCCACAACCCATTTGTTTGTGCCACTGGCCTTCGAGACCCTGGGTCCCATCAGCGATAACGGACTAGAATTCATCAGAGAATTAGGAAGATGTCTTTCCTAATTTCCAGAGACTCAAAAGAAACTTGCTATCTCTTCCTGCACTTATCAATCACCATCCGGCGCTTCAATGGCATAACCTTCCACGGTCCTTTTGTCCAACCAGAATTTGTCGAATAATAATAATAATAATAATAATAATAACATTAAAGTACTTAGACCTTCAGAAATTTGTCGAATAATAATAATAATTTGTCGAATAATAATAATAATAATAATAACATTAAAGTACTTAGACCTTCAGAAAACATACGTCTTCGTCCCCTTAGCCGTGGAAACAATGGGGCCAATCAACAACGAGGGCCTCGCCTTTGTGTCCGAGATTGGACGCCGGCTGTCGAAATTATCTGGAGATATACGAGAAGCGGGTTTTCTTTTCCAAAGCATTTCAATCACTATCCAGCGCTACAACGCCGTTGCCTTCCAGGGCACCTTGTCTGGATTACCCGGGGCCATGGACCGGCCACCCTAAACAAACTAAAATTTATATGTAAAAACCAAATCGTAACTGTATATAATAATAATATTAAATAATAATAACACAGTTTTTAGTATTTATTGCTTTTAAAGCCTGAGGGATCATATATACCTCGGGCGCTAAAAAAATAAAAAAAATAAAAATAATAATAATAATAATAATAATAAATATAAATTTAAAAAAAATAATAATAATAATAATAATAATAATAATAGCAACAACAACAACAACTGAGACTGCTCTCCTTTCACCACTCTCTGAAATCTATTCTGCTGTTGATAGGTCTGAGCTTGATCTTTTGGCCCTCTATGATGTCTCTTCAGCTTTTGATATGGTTGTTCACGATATTTTTCTCAATCGTCTCGAGACCTCCTATGACCTATGGGGCCTTCGCTTTGATGGTTCGGTCAGATCATACCTTTCTGGAAGTAGGACTGCCAACCATCCTGGATTCAGTCCCGGAATCGGCCCTTTGCGCTCCGTTTACCCCAGAGTGATTCCAATTGTCCCGGAATTTGATGCAGATATCCACTTCATCAACTGTGCCTATTCTCGTCATGTTGAACGATTACTTTTGCGTTCAGCGCTCGGTCAGACCATACGTTGTTGGCTCAACATTGGATGTTTGGGAGCGCTGGGATGAAGTAGGCCTATTAAAAACTTTGTTGCCCACTTACCAAGTTTGTGTGCCAGGTGCTATCATTTTCCCTTTCCAGCGCTTCTTGCCACATGCAACGCTACAGTAGGCTATTATGAAGGACCTGTGGTCTAAGCACCGATTTTGTTAGGCCTAAAGCGGAACGGTTGAACAAAATCGATTTTAACACGCGACATGCTGAGTACGTTGTACAACATTCTGAGCAGCGATCTCGAGCTGTTTAAAACAATTAACTCAGCAGGATTATTACAAGTTAAAGCCAAGTTTTGCTTTTTCATTGCAGCCAATACATATAGCATCCGGAATGTAAATGTAGGCCCAGAATGTATAATTTTTATAGGTCAACACAGACCTATAGGCTAGGCCTGAACTTCGCTGCTGCCTGATTTATCTTGTAGGCTACTGGAATTTAATACACATTTTCTTCCTAAAGTTGATCGATCTTGATTCTGGTTTTAAATATAGTCCCTCTGTCTTCTCAGTATTTGACTGCAATTATTAGTGGCTATTTTCACTAAACTGTAGAGTAAACCCTACATTAATCGGGCACAAAATTAATTATATATAGGCCTACACAATGATGTGGACAGTGTGACTTGGTATTAAATGGCTCATCTAGTGATTTCCAGCATCGCCGAATGGCAAAGTCAAAAGTTTGCAGCCCTATCTGGAAGAACCAAGATGATTATTATTGGTGACTCCTGAACCCAATGAGTCCATGTTAAACTGTGTGTTGCTCAAGGTTCAACTCTTGGGTCTGTCCTATTTATTCTTTACGTGGCTGATATCTCTTCTCTTTTCCCGATTTGTGGTGGCACTGGCCATCTCTTTGCTGATGATGTACAGGCATGTGTCTATGGTACCCCATCTTTCCAGTTGCTTTTAGTTGGGTTTATTGAATCTTTTACTAATCATCTCTACACCTGGATGACCTCTAATCGCCTTTCGCTTAATACTTCAAAGACTCAATTTATCTGGTTAGGTACCCCCCAGCAGCACCTGAAGCTTGATCTAATAATTCTGCTCTATGAAAAGTAAATGCTGTTTTCCTACTCGTCAAGTGTGCAGGATCTGGGTGTTGCTCTTGATAGCTCACGTACCTGTACTGAGTACATTTCCAATCTGACACACTACTTCTATTTTCATTCAAGACGTCACAGGGTCATTCATCGCTCTATCTCCTCATCCATTTTCACTACCTTAATTCATGCTTCTGTATGTTCTCGAATTGACTACGGCAGTTCTCTTCTCATTGGTCTGCCCAAAGTTCGTCTTTCTTCTATCATCGATTCAGTCAGTGTTCAACTCAACGCAGCTGCTAGACTGATTGCCCACTTCCCAAGTACTCTCGCATCTCTACCTTTATGTTTGATTAACTTCATTAGCTTCCTCTCTGTGCGTGCGCACAATTTAAGATCTTCACTCAGATCCTCAGGGCTCGGCTGGGTCGTGCCCCAAATATTTGGCTGATGTTGTACTTCATCCTCACTCAGCTTCCTCCCGCAGTCTACTTCGTTCATCCAATAGACTTGACCTTTTGGTTCCTTGCTCTCTCTAGAACTGCTATGGCTCAGTCTTGATCATTCACCTCAATTGGTCCTTCTGTTTGGAATGTGCTTTCTCCTTCTGTTTGCGCTACACTTCTGTCTGGCAGTCTGTCTCCTGCCTTATCTCTTCTAAAAAAACCTGCTTTTTCTCGTGGGACCTTGTGCACTGGGAGCGTCTCTGAACGGTTCACCCTACTAGAGGCGCTTTATAAATGATTAAATACAATACAATAACAATAATTATTATATTATTTATATTAATAATAATATCAATAATTTATATGGCGCCATAAACACGGTCACCCTGCTACAAGCATGCCTCACAAACGGCTAATCAGCAGAATAGGCATTAGAAAGAAAGTATCGATCTCATTATGAAAATATCTTCTCATCAATATGTCTATTACCACATGTTCTTTGAAGTATCAATATGGAGACTAGCAGGTAAAATGCAGGTATAGATATCGTCAGCAGAATAGGAATTTGCTTCACTTTGTGAGTAAATTTACATTAGATAATTATGTCTGTAGGCTTAAGCTGATATAGTTAGAAATTCTGCTATAATTTTTTTGAATGACACCATATAACTGCTCTCGTATATTATTTGTTCAAATGTTACAGAGACATTGTCGACTGAAATTGAGTTCCCAAAAATACCTCACGAGAGGATGAAATCAGAAGGTGAAAAAGGTTGCTATGATTAATATTTCAAGTTAATTAAAGTTGAGTTAATAATAGCCTTTGTTAAGATAGTAGGGGCCTACGAAAGATCATGTTTGTTTCTCTACTTGGCACAATACTTAGTTTACTTGACACATTTTGTGGCACGAACTGTGATCAGTTAAAAACAAATTTTTTAGCCATCCTGATTTTAAAAAAAGCATAACTTTGCAGTTTGCACCAATTGGCATAAAATAAATGCCTGATCTGGCCCTAACATGTAAAAACCAGTAGTATTGTATTGTATTGCATAAAACATTTATAAAATGCCTCTACTAGGGTGAACCGTTCAGAGGCACTCCCAGTCCACAAGGCCACGAGAGAAGAAATGGAAGAAATAGGATTTGAGATGTAAATAAATAAATAAATAAATAATGTAGTAAAGCATAGGTAATTGACTAACAGGTTTGTGGAAAGGTTTGGATAAAGTAATCTTTATTAGCTGCTGCCTTACTGTCGCTCTCATAAAGAAGGTTGAGGAGAGTTGAAATTGGCAAGTATACAATTTTTGCATGCATTGTAAATGCAGTGGATGCAACAGAAATCAAGTGTCTTCTTAAGCTGTTGAAATCCATGTATGTGTCAAACTATGCTATGCTATGTATGTACGTATGCATGTAATATTGCATAATGTAGTGTGTGTGTGTGTGTGTGTGTGTGTGTGTGTGTGTGTGTGTGTGTGTGTGTGTGTGTGTGTGTGTGTGTGTGTGTGTGTGTGTTTTGTGCAAATAGACACTTTCAATGTCTATTCATTACCTGTTGAAGCATTGTGCTCATTAGCCTGGTCAGCACTAAAATTTTGCTAAAACAAAAATTATTCTCTAAGTAAATGCTAATTAAGTAGTTAAGTAAGTTAGCATCTGAACTGAGTTTAAAGCTTATTCAACATTCAAAGTTCCTCATCTGTGCTGCATTGTAAGTAAATGTATAAGTATATTTTTTATTATGCCACTTGCAAACACATAATTTGGCAGACATAAAAACACTATTAACAATAACCACACTATTATAAACCTTAGAAACAATAATTGGAAATTAAGAATATAAATAAACAAGATGACATATGAAGTGAGAGATATTGTGGACGAGGAATTCATACAGTAAACGAAAGTCGAAAGTGCTCGGTTGAGCTCATCTACTAAGCGAGTGCCAGTTTCCCACTACATCTCAGGCAACTAGGTCACAGGGTAAAGGCGCTGCTCAACAGATAACCAGGCATGATGTATTATGTCAGGGATGATGATTTTTCTCGTATATCCTTTTAATTGTACAACTTTTTTCAGATGAAAAACTAGTGTCAGAAGGTGAAACCGATGCCAGTAAGTGAAATATTTTTTAAAGCAAAATGCTCTGTAGTCCGTATGACACGTCTCAATGTCTCCTTACTTGCAAGGGAGTTTGTTCGTGTTGGAATAAAGTAGATGGGGAAACATCCTCTCTTTGCCTATGTACAGGGTCGGCAAAAAAACCTTAAGTGTTTTGCCAATATCTTTGCCAGAAGTAAGAATTTTTACATCACATTGTACAGGCTTAAAGGCAATTCATACTTACGCATAATGGCCAAAATTCACAAAAATATCTCAAACAGATCAAAAGTTTTATCGCTTTTAGTGAGACCACCCACTGTTTTTTGACTATTCAAAACATAAAAGTAACAAGAAAGCGATTTTAAGTTTCTTCTCAAATAATTTTTATCAAATAGCCTTGATATTGCCAGATAATCTTTATTATTATTATTATTATTATTTAGAAAAGAAACAGGGTACCAGCGTAGCTGCACGTCACTGTGAATGAAGTCACTTAGCGAGATGACGAAGTTGGTAAATAAGGAAACGGTCAGATTAATAATTTTGCTATTAAAGCAATGAAATTCAAATTTCAGAAAAATGAAAATGTCCAAGGTGTAAATGACAGACAAAATGTGTATTCCGACACTTCATGATCAAGGTTCTGGAGCTAAAGCTACAATCACTGCTTACTCTGCTAAACAGAGAGAGTAAATAATTTAAGAGTTAAACTGAGAGTTAAAAAATATGCCATTGATGGAAAGAGATCGACTCAATGTCAATTGTTCTGGTTCCATTGAGAAAAGCCAATGGCCACAAATCTCCGGATTTGAACCCAATGGATTATCAAGTGTGGAGTGCTATGCTGTAGAAATGCCATAATCTGCAAACAAAAGAAAGAGCGATAAAAGAAATGGTCACATTGGAGTTGATATAGGAAGATTTACCTCTGGAACACATCAACAAGGCCATCAAGAACTTTACACAGAGCCTCATAACAAGTTTGGGCACTGGTGGTGGACACATTGAACACAAGTTGTGAAGCACTATCAAGTTCATTTGATAACAATTTTTTTAGATGTGACTTAATAAAAACGTTTTTTAAGAACTTTTTGACGTGTTATGTTTTTTAATCGTCAAAAACAGTGGGTGGTCTCACTAAAAGCAATATAACTTTTGTTCTGTTTGAAATACTTTGGTGACATTTGACCATTGTATGTGAACATGAATTGTCTTTAGCCTGCCAACTTTTAATTCAAAATTCTTACTTCTGGCCAAAATATTGGCAAAACAGCCCTTATTTTTGCCCATCCTGTAGTGTAATCAGTTTTCAGGGAAAAGATATTACGTTGATATATTTAGCAGCTACTTATATAAAGCTAATCATGAATGCAATCACATAAGTTACTTTTCAGTCATAGTTATTTTTATGACTTGTTTCGTTTAACATTTTTTGAATAAAAAATCTCTATGTAAAACCATTTTAATCAGGCAGTGTCAGATGCATAATATTGGTAATTGCAAGTTTATAAAGCATCAGTTCAAGAGAGACTCATTAAAGATGCCTGAAACTAAATGTGATCTACAAAGACAGCGAAACTAATGAAAATCTTCATCCGCACAGAGGTTGAGATTCACACGTTGAGGCACAATCATACATAGTGGTCATAGTTACTTTGCATGATTCCCAAGGATGCGGAAACTATTTAATAATAATAATAATAATAATCTTTTCTTTAATTGAGCGCCTGCAAGACGCACTGCGCTTTACATTTACAAGTTATGCAGTAATCTTAATTAAACTTAACTACTAACTGAACAGACAGCTTTGCAATTACAACGGCGCTAATAGCAGCCTACAAAGCATATCCGCCCAACGGGGGCTCGAACCTGCTACCTCTCGCACTCTTGGCCAGCGTGTTAACCATTACTCTACCGGGCCCCCCCCGGCGGACAGTAATGGTTGAGTCAGGCCAAATGAACTGTTTTATAAAGATGTTACCAGTTATTCTGGTGGTTTATTTATAAAATCTTTACCAAAACCTGTTAAATGTACACTGGCTTTGAGTTAAGCAAGAATTATAGCTCAAACGCTAAGCGTTTCTATTTTATTGTTTTTGTATCATGGTTACAACAGCTAGTATTTTGTGTTAATGGCTGGTTCTGGTTACTTTAACTAAGTTGCAGTGATGTTTTGCGATTTGTTAGTTTTTTTGACTGATTTTCTTTTCTACGTGTATGTTTACTATTTTGGTGTTGAGGCATGAATTTGTAATTGTAATAGTGCTTCTTTAGATAATTTGTAAATGCACACTTGGATACGCATCAAGACAATGTCGATATCTTGAGGTGTAAAAGTTTAATTTTCTCTCATAAAGTACTGCAATAGTTAAGCTATCCAACAAAAGGACTGTTGCAGAAGCCTGTACTTTGACCAACTGTTTCTTGTGGTTACACTACCAAGAAGATCTCCACTAACAGTCTGGTGAGTCACATAATTTACATGTGGGTGGGTAAATATTCAGTGGACTGCTGCGGTTAAGGCAAACTGAAAAATTGAAGCACAATTCTATTACCGTTTTACTGACGTTCATTAAGAAATTTTCTATTGCTAAATTGAACCCCAACTGTATATTTTTATAGGATCGCAAGACACAGAACAGTCCACTAAATGTTTACCTACATTCAACTGTCTTTTTTTCGAAAATCTTAATAAATTAGTCATCTTTAACAGACTGAAACTCGAGAAATTCACGTATTATGATGATTTTCTTTGCAGTACTGCTTACCTCAGAAGGATTGGTGGAGTCTGAGGAGGCAGAAGGTAGAATTTGTAAACTGTTGCAGCATGATTTGCTTCTAGGCTTATTCATGCACTTTGGAGACTGGGTTTTGATCTTCAAATCCATTGTTGTCATGCTACATATTTTCTATGACGCTATAGATTAGTATTGCTATTTTCAGATTACAGTGAATGGCAACAATTGGTAGCTGGTGTATGGCTTGCCTGCCTGGCCTTTAACTTTATACTCAGTTTGAGGCTGGTGTTTTTGCATGATTGTGCCGCTGACAATGCCAGTAGCAGCACGCTTTGAATGCAGCCGCTACTTCCCTTAAATTACCTTGAATCTTTTTTTCGTTCAATATCCCTGTTGAGTATAATCTGTCTCAGTTTTTTCGTGTGGAATGATGCTAATATTAACGTAAAGTTGCTTACATAAAGCTTTGAAACCTCTATTACTTACTACCATCAAGCATAATACCATCTTTATCACATAAATACTGGTAATTAACATCTGCTATTAAGCATGAAATTTCTTAAGATATTTTGTTTCAATGCTATCGAAAGACAGACTAATTTAAATGAATACATCAGACTGGTTATCATCATGCTTATCATAACACAATTAAAAGTAATTTATGCTTCTTTTCTGCTTTTACAATACGGAATTTCACTTTCCAGCTTCCCATAATCATTCTCTGTAAAGTCTTCAACCAATCACCCACAATCTACATTGAATGCATCGGAATTTCATTTAAAATTGTTTTCTTTTGTTGTCTATCTTGAAAAAGATGAAGAGCAGCCAAGTGGAATGAAGCAAAGAGGTCAGTCATTCGCAATTGTTCATGAAGAAAACAGAATTGTTCGACTTCAGCCAAAGCAACACATTGAGAAAATTGAAGATGTTCAACAAGAGGCTACAGAGGAAACAATACAATTAAAAATCATGAGCAAACTCAAAGTTTCACAAATAGCCGAAGTTACCGCAACCACAAAGAAATCATCAAAGGCACTTCAGGATTTAATGAAAGACGAGCATGCAATGACCGAAGCAAGCAGCATGGCAGAAATTAAAAAAGATGAACTAGGTAAAATTCTGCTGCGGCGAGAAGATGTAACAACAGAAATCACTTTGAAAGAAGCTGAAGAACATGTAGAATCTGAGCTGAAAGAACTGGAACCGGAAGCTGTTGAATCGGAGGAAATTACCCCTACACAAGCTCCACCTGTTGCAGAGGCTCCATTTGAAGAGAAAGAAGTCGAGCCGGAGGAAAAAGCTGTCGAAGTAACTAAGGAAATTGCTGTCGAGGAACCGTCAGATGATTTAGCGATTTTAACACAAGAACTTGAAGCAGCCGAGGAAGAACCAGTCGAACCTCTCGGGCTTGAGTTGCCTAAGGAGGAACCAGAATCACGTGAGGTGGAAACTCTGGCCGCAGAAGAACCGTTACATGTAGCAATCTCGCCTAAACTCGAAGCTCAGCTAATACCAGAAGTTGAGGCTGGGGAAGAAGAGCCAGCTGATATCGTTGAAGACCTCGAAAAAGAACAGCTGATCCCGACAGCAGAAGAACCTGAGGCGGAAGTTCCTGTGGAAAAAGAGGCAGAAGAAGAACTTCTGGAAGAGGAACCGCAGGTAGAAGCTGTAACTACAGAAATCACTTTGAAAGAAGCTGAAGAACCTGTAGAATCCGAGCTGAAAGAACTGGAACCGGAAGCTGTTGAATCGGAAGTATTAGCCGAGGAAATTACCCCTACAGAAGCTCCAGCTGTTGCAGAGGCTCCATTTGAAGAGAAAGAAGTCGAGCCGGAGGAAAAAGCTGTCGAAGTAACTAAGGAAATTGCTGTCGAGGAACCGTCAGATGATTTAGCGATTTTAACACAAGAACTTGAAGCAGCCGAGGAAGAACCAGTCGAACCTCTCGAGCTTGAGTTGCCTAAGGTGGAACCAGAATCACGTGAGGTGGAAACTCTGGCCGCAGAAGAACCGTTACATGTAGCAATCTCGCCTAAACTCGAAGCTCAGCTAATACCAGAAGTTGAGGCTGGGGAAGAAGAGCCAGCTGATATCGTTGAAGACCTCGAAAAAGAACAGCTGATCCCGACAGCAGAAGAACCTGAGGCGGAAGTTCCTGTAGAAAAAGAGGCAGAAGAAGAACTTCTGGAAGAGGAACCGCAGGTAGAAGCTGTAACTACAGAAATCACTTTGAAAGAAGCTGAAGAACCTGTAGAATCCGAGCTGAAAGAACTGGAACCGGAAGCTGTTGAATCGGAAGTATTAGCCGAGGAAATTACCCCTACACAAGCTCCAGCTGTTGCAGAGGCTCCATTTGAAGAGAAAGAAGTCGAGCCGGAGGAAAAAGCTGTCGAAGTAACTAAGGAAATTGCTGTCGAGGAACCGTCAGATGATTTAGCGATTTTAACACAAGAACTTGAAGCAGCCGAGGAAGAACCAGTCGAACCTCTCGGGCTTGAGTTGCCTAAGGAGGAACCAGAATCACGTGAGGTGGAAACTCTGGCCGCAGAAGAACCGTTACATGTAGCAATCTCGCCTAAACTCGAAGCTCAGCTAATACCAGAAGTTGAGGCTGGGGAAGAAGAGCCAGCTGATATCGTTGAAGACCTCGAAAAAGAACAGCTGATCCCGACAGCAGAAGAACCTGAGGCGGAAGTTCCTGTAGAAAAAGAGGCAGAAGAAGAACTTCTGGAAGAGGAACCGCAGGTAGAAGCTGTAACTACAGAAATCACTTTGAAAGAAGCTGAAGAACCTCTAGAGTCCGAGCTGAAAGAACTGGAACCGGAAGCTGTTGAATCGGAGAAAATTACCCCTACACAAGCTCCAGCTGTTGCAGAGGCTCCATTTGAAGAGAAAGAAGTCGAGCCGGAGGAAAAAGCTGTCGAAGTAACTAAGGAAATTGCTGTCGAGGAACCGTCAGATGATTTAGCGATTTTAACACAAGAACTTGAAGCAGCCGAGGAAGAACCAGTCGAACCTCTCGGGCTTGAGTTGCCTAAGGAGGAACCAGAATCACGTGAGGTGGAAACTCTGGCCGCAGAAGAACCGTTACATGTAGCAATCTCGCCTAAACTCGAAGCTCAGCTAATACCAGAAGTTGAGGCTGGGGAAGAAGAGCCAGCTGATATCGTTGAAGACCTCGAAAAAGAACAGCTGATCCCGCCAGCAGAAGAACCTGAGACAGAAGTTCCTGTAGAAAAAGAGGCAGAAGAAGAACTTCTGGAAGAGGAACCGCAGGTAGAAGCTGTAACTACAGAAATCACTTTGAAAGAAGCTGAAGAACCTGTAGAATCCGAGCTTAAAGAACTGGAACCGCAAGCTGTTGAACCGGAAGCTGTTGAATCGGAGGAAATTACCCCTACAGAAGCTCCAGCTGTTGCAGAGGCTCCATTTGAAGAGAAAGAAGTCGAGCCGGAGGAAAAAGCTGTCGAAGTAACTAAGGAAATTGCTGTCGAGGAACCGTCAGATGATTTAGCGATTTTAACACAAGAACTTGAAGCAGCCGAGGAAGAACCGGTCGAACCTCTCGGGCTTGAGTTGCCTAAGGAGGAACCAGAATCACGTGAGGTGGAAACTCTGGCCGCAGAAGAACCGTTACATGTAGCAATCTCGCCTAAACTCGAAGCTCAGCTAATACCAGAAGTTGAGGCTGGGGAAGAAGAGCCAGCTGATATCGTTGAAGACCTCGAAAAAGAACAGCTGATCCCGACAGCAGAAGAACCTGAGGCGGAAGTTCCTGTAGAAAAAGAGGCAGAAGAAGAACTTCTGGAAGAGGAACCGCAGGTAGAAGCTGTAACTACAGAAATCACTTTGAAAGAAGCTGAAGAACCTGTAGAATCCGAGCTGAAAGAACTGGAACCGGAAGCTGTTGAATCGGAGGAAATTACCCCTACACAAGCTCCAGCTGTTGCAGAAGCTCCATTTGAAGAGAAAGAAGTCGAGCCGGAGGAAAAAGCTGTCGAAGTAACTAAGGAAATTGCTGTCGAGGAACCGTCAGATGATTTAGCGATTTTAACACAAGAACTTGAAGCAGCCGAGGAAGAACCAGTCGAACCTCTCGGGCTTGAGTTGCCTAAGGAGGAACCAGAATCACGTGAGGTGGAAACTCTGGCCGCAGAAGAACCGTTACATGTAGCAATCTCGCCTAAACTCGAAGCTCAGCTAATACCAGAAGTTGAGGCTGGGGAAGAAGAGCCAGCTGATATCGTTGAAGACCTCGAAAAAGAACAGCTGATCCCGACAGCAGAAGAACCTGAGGCAGAAGTTCCTGTAGAAAAAGAGGCAGAAGAAGAACTTCTGGAAGAGGAACCGCAGGTAGAAGCTGTAACTACAGAAATCACTTTGAAAGAAGCTGAAGAACCTGTAGAATCCGAGCTGAAAGAACTGGAACCGGAAGCTGTTGAATCGGAAGTATTAGCCGAGGAAATTACCCCTACAGAAGCTCCAGCTGTTGCAGAGGCTCCATTTGAAGAGAAAGAAGTTGAGCCTGAGGAAAAAGCTGTCGAAGTAACTAAGGAAATTGCTCTCGAGGAACCGTCAGATGATTTAGCGATTTTAACACAAGAACTTGAAGCAGCCGAGGAAGAACCAGTCGAACCTCTCGGGCTTGAGTTGCCTAAGGAGGAACCAGAATCACGTGAGGTGGAAACTCTGGCCGCAGAAGAACCGTTACATGTAGCAATCTTGCCTAAACTCGAAGCTCAGCTAATACCAGAAGTTGAGGCTGGGGAAGAAGAGCCAGCTGATATCGTTGAAGACCTCGAAAAAGAACAGCTGATCCCGACAGCAGAAGAACCTGAGGCGGAAGTTCCTGTAGAAAAAGAGGCAGAAGAAGAACTTCTGGAAGAGGAACCGCAGGTAGAAGCTGTAACTACAGAAATCACTTTGAAAGAAGCTGAAGAACCTCTAGAGTCCGAGCTGAAAGAACTGGAACCGGAAGCTGTTGAATCGGAGAAAATTACCCCTACACAAGCTCCAGCTGTTGCAGAGGCTCCATTTGAAGAGAAAGAAGTCGAGCCGGAGGAAAAAGCTGTCGAAGTAACTAAGGAAATTGCTGTCGAGGAACCGTCAGATGATTTAGCGATTTTAACACAAGAACTTGAAGCAGCCGAGGAAGAACCGGTCGAACCTCTCGGGCTTGAGTTGCCTAAGGAGGAACCAGAATCACGTGAGGTGGAAACTCTGGCCGCAGAAGAACCGTTACATGTAGCAATCTCGCCTAAACTCGAAGCTCAGCTAATACCAGAAGTTGAGGCTGGGGAAGAAGAGCCAGCTGATATCGTTGAAGACCTCGAAAAAGAACAGCTGATCCCGACAGCAGAAGAACCTGAGGCGGAAGTTCCTGTAGAAAAAGAGGCAGAAGAAGAACTTCTGGAAGAGGAACCGCAGGTAGAAGCTGTAACTACAGAAATCACTTTGAAAGAAGCTGAAGAACCTGTAGAATCCGAGCTGAAAGAACTGGAACCGGAAGCTGTTGAACCGGAAGCTGTTGAATCGGAGGAAATTACCCCTACAGAAGCTCCAGCTGTTGCAGAGGCTCCATTTGAAGAGAAAGAAGTCGAGCCGGAGGAAAAAGCTGTCGAAGTAACTAAGGAAATTGCTGTCGAGGAACCGTCAGATGATTTAGCGATTTTAACACAAGAACTTGAAGCAGCCGAGGAAGAACCGGTCGAACCTCTCGGGCTTGAGTTGCCTAAGGAGGAACCAGAATCACGTGAGGTGGAAACTCTGGCCGCAGAAGAACCGTTACATGTAGCAATCTCGCCTAAACTCGAAGCTCAGCTAATACCAGAAGTTGAGGCTGGGGAAGAAGAGCCAGCTGATATCGTTGAAGACCTCGAAAAAGAACAGCTGATCCCGACAGCAGAAGAACCTGAGGCGGAAGTTCCTGTGGAAAAAGAGGCAGAAGAAGAACTTCTGGAAGAGGAACCGCAGGTAGAAGCTGTAACTACAGAAATCACTTTGAAAGAAGCTGAAGAACCTGTAGAATCCGAGCTGAAAGAACTGGAACCGGAAGCTGTTGAATCGGAAGTATTAGCCGAGGAAATTACCCCTACAGAAGCTCCAGCTGTTGCAGAGGCTCCATTTGAAGAGAAAGAAGTTGAGCCTGAGGAAAAAGCTGTCGAAGTAACTAAGGAAATTGCTCTCGAGGAACCGTCAGATGATTTAGCGATTTTAACACAAGAACTTGAAGCAGCCGAGGAAGAACCAGTCGAACCTCTCGGGCTTGAGTTGCCTAAGGAGGAACCAGAATCACGTGAGGTGGAAACTCTGGCCGCAGAAGAACCGTTACATGTAGCAATCTTGCCTAAACTCGAAGCTCAGCTAATACCAGAAGTTGAGGCTGGGGAAGAAGAGCCAGCTGATATCGTTGAAGACCTCGAAAAAGAACAGCTGATCCCGACAGCAGAAGAACCTGAGGCGGAAGTTCCTGTAGAAAAAGAGGCAGAAGAAGAACTTCTGGAAGAGGAACCGCAGGTAGAAGCTGTAACTACAGAAATCACTTTGAAAGAAGCTGAAGAACCTCTAGAGTCCGAGCTGAAAGAACTGGAACCGGAAGCTGTTGAATCGGAGAAAATTACCCCTACACAAGCTCCAGCTGTTGCAGAGGCTCCATTTGAAGAGAAAGAAGTCGAGCCGGAGGAAAAAGCTGTCGAAGTAACTAAGGAAATTGCTGTCGAGGAACCGTCAGATGATTTAGCGATTTTAACACAAGAACTTGAAGCAGCCGAGGAAGAACCGGTCGAACCTCTCGGGCTTGAGTTGCCTAAGGAGGAACCAGAATCACGTGAGGTGGAAACTCTGGCCGCAGAAGAACCGTTACATGTAGCAATCTCGCCTAAACTCGAAGCTCAGCTAATACCAGAAGTTGAGGCTGGGGAAGAAGAGCCAGCTGATATCGTTGAAGACCTCGAAAAAGAACAGCTGATCCCGACAGCAGAAGAACCTGAGGCGGAAGTTCCTGTAGAAAAAGAGGCAGAAGAAGAACTTCTGGAAGAGGAACCGCAGGTAGAAGCTGTAACTACAGAAATCACTTTGAAAGAAGCTGAAGAACCTGTAGAATCCGAGCTGAAAGAACTGGAACCGGAAGCTGTTGAACCGGAAGCTGTTGAATCGGAGGAAATTACCCCTACAGAAGCTCCAGCTGTTGCAGAGGCTCCATTTGAAGAGAAAGAAGTCGAGCCGGAGGAAAAAGCTGTCGAAGTAACTAAGGAAATTGCTGTCGAGGAACCGTCAGATGATTTAGCGATTTTAACACAAGAACTTGAAGCAGCCGAGGAAGAACCGGTCGAACCTCTCGGGCTTGAGTTGCCTAAGGAGGAACCAGAATCACGTGAGGTGGAAACTCTGGCCGCAGAAGAACCGTTACATGTAGCAATCTCGCCTAAACTCGAAGCTCAGCTAATACCAGAAGTTGAGGCTGGGGAAGAAGAGCCAGCTGATATCGTTGAAGACCTCGAAAAAGAACAGCTGATCCCGACAGCAGAAGAACCTGAGGCGGAAGTTCCTGTAGAAAAAGAGGCAGAAGAAGAACTTCTGGAAGAGGAACCGCAGGTAGAAGCTGTAACTACAGAAATCACTTTGAAAGAAGCTGAAGAACCTGTAGAATCCGAGCTGAAAGAACTGGAACCGGAAGCTGTTGAATCGGAGGAAATTACCCCTACACAAGCTCCAGCTGTTGCAGAAGCTCCATTTGAAGAGAAAGAAGTCGAGCCGGAGGAAAAAGCTGTCGAAGTAACTAAGGAAATTGCTGTCGAGGAACCGTCAGATGATTTAGCGATTTTAACACAAGAACTTGAAGCAGCCGAGGAAGAACCAGTCGAACCTCTCGGGCTTGAGTTGCCTAAGGAGGAACCAGAATCACGTGAGGTGGAAACTCTGGCCGCAGAAGAACCGTTACATGTAGCAATCTCGCCTAAACTCGAAGCTCAGCTAATACCAGAAGTTGAGGCTGGGGAAGAAGAGCCAGCTGATATCGTTGAAGACCTCGAAAAAGAACAGCTGATCCCGACAGCAGAAGAATCTGAGGCAGAAGTTCCTGTAGAAAAAGAGGCAGAAGAAGAACTTCTGGAAGAGGAACCGCAGGTAGAAGCTGTAACTACAGAAATCACTTTGAAAGAAGCTGAAGAACCTGTAGAATCCGAGCTGAAAGAACTGGAACCGGAAGCTGTTGAATCGGAAGTATTAGCCGAGGAAATTACCCCTACAGAAGCTCCAGCTGTTGCAGAGGCTCCATTTGAAGAGAAAGAAGTTGAGCCTGAGGAAAAAGCTGTCGAAGTAACTAAGGAAATTGCTCTCGAGGAACCGTCAGATGATTTAGCGATTTTAACACAAGAACTTGAAGCAGCCGAGGAAGAACCAGTCGAACCTCTCGGGCTTGAGTTGCCTAAGGAGGAACCAGAATCACGTGAGGTGGAAACTCTGGCCGCAGAAGAACCGTTACATGTAGCAATCTTGCCTAAACTCGAAGCTCAGCTAATACCAGAAGTTGAGGCTGGGGAAGAAGAGCCAGCTGATATCGTTGAAGACCTCGAAAAAGAACAGCTGATCCCGACAGCAGAAGAACCTGAGGCGGAAGTTCCTGTAGAAAAAGAGGCAGAAGAAGAACTTCTGGAAGAGGAACCGCAGGTAGAAGCTGTAACTACAGAAATCACTTTGAAAGAAGCTGAAGAACCTCTAGAGTCCGAGCTGAAAGAACTGGAACCGGAAGCTGTTGAATCGGAGAAAATTACCCCTACACAAGCTCCAGCTGTTGCAGAGGCTCCATTTGAAGAGAAAGAAGTCGAGCCGGAGGAAAAAGCTGTCGAAGTAACTAAGGAAATTGCTGTCGAGGAACCGTCAGATGATTTAGCGATTTTAACACAAGAACTTGAAGCAGCCGAGGAAGAACCAGTCGAACCTCTCGGGCTTGAGTTGCCTAAGGAGGAACCAGAATCACGTGAGGTGGAAACTCTGGCCGCAGAAGAACCGTTACATGTAGCAATCTCGCCTAAACTCGAAGCTCAGCTAATACCAGAAGTTGAGGCTGGGGAAGAAGAGCCAGCTGATATCGTTGAAGACCTCGAAAAAGAACAGCTGATCCCGCCAGCAGAAGAACCTGAGACAGAAGTTCCTGTAGAAAAAGAGGCAGAAGAAGAACTTCTGGAAGAGGAACCGCAGGTAGAAGCTGTAACTACAGAAATCACTTTAAAAGAAGCTGAAGAACCTGTAGAATCCGAGCTTAAAGAACTGGAACCGCAAGCTGTTGAACCGGAAGCTGTTGAATCGGAGGAAATTACCCCTACAGAAGCTCCAGCTGTTGCAGAGGCTCCATTTGAAGAGAAAGAAGTCGAGCCGGAGGAAAAAGCTGTCGAAGTAACTAAGGAAATTGCTGTCGAGGAACCGTCAGATGATTTAGCGATTTTAACACAAGAACTTGAAGCAGCCGAGGAAGAACCGGTCGAACCTCTCGGGCTTGAGTTGCCTAAGGAGGAACCAGAATCACGTGAGGTGGAAACTCTGGCCGCAGAAGAACCGTTACATGTAGCAATCTCGCCTAAACTCGAAGCTCAGCTAATACCAGAAGTTGAGGCTGGGGAAGAAGAGCCAGCTGATATCGTTGAAGACCTCGAAAAAGAACAGCTGATCCCGACAGCAGAAGAACCTGAGGCGGAAGTTCCTGTAGAAAAAGAGGCAGAAGAAGAACTTCTGGAAGAGGAACCGCAGGTAGAAGCTGTAACTACAGAAATCACTTTGAAAGAAGCTGAAGAACCTGTAGAATCCGAGCTGAAAGAACTGGAACCGGAAGCTGTTGAATCGGAGGAAATTACCCCTACACAAGCTCCAGCTGTTGCAGAAGCTCCATTTGAAGAGAAAGAAGTCGAGCCGGAGGAAAAAGCTGTCGAAGTAACTAAGGAAATTGCTGTCGAGGAACCGTCAGATGATTTAGCGATTTTAACACAAGAACTTGAAGCAGCCGAGGAAGAACCAGTCGAACCTCTCGGGCTTGAGTTGCCTAAGGAGGAACCAGAATCACGTGAGGTGGAAACTCTGGCCGCAGAAGAACCGTTACATGTAGCAATCTCGCCTAAACTCGAAGCTCAGCTAATACCAGAAGTTGAGGCTGGGGAAGAAGAGCCAGCTGATATCGTTGAAGACCTCGAAAAAGAACAGCTGATCCCGACAGCAGAAGAACCTGAGGCAGAAGTTCCTGTAGAAAAAGAGGCAGAAGAAGAACTTCTGGAAGAGGAACCGCAGGTAGAAGCTGTAACTACAGAAATCACTTTGAAAGAAGCTGAAGAACCTGTAGAATCCGAGCTGAAAGAACTGGAACCGGAAGCTGTTGAATCGGAAGTATTAGCCGAGGAAATTACCCCTACAGAAGCTCCAGCTGTTGCAGAGGCTCCATTTGAAGAGAAAGAAGTTGAGCCTGAGGAAAAAGCTGTCGAAGTAACTAAGGAAATTGCTCTCGAGGAACCGTCAGATGATTTAGCGATTTTAACACAAGAACTTGAAGCAGCCGAGGAAGAACCAGTCGAACCTCTCGGGCTTGAGTTGCCTAAGGAGGAACCAGAATCACGTGAGGTGGAAACTCTGGCCGCAGAAGAACCGTTACATGTAGCAATCTTGCCTAAACTCGAAGCTCAGCTAATACCAGAAGTTGAGGCTGGGGAAGAAGAGCCAGCTGATATCGTTGAAGACCTCGAAAAAGAACAGCTGATCCCGACAGCAGAAGAACTTGAGGCAGAAGTTCCTGTAGAAAAAGAGGCAGAAGAAGAACTTCTGGAAGAGGAACCGCAGGTAGAAGCTGTAACTACAGAAATCACTTTGAAAGAAGCTGAAGAACCTGTAGAATCCGAGCTGAAAGAACTGGAACCGGAAGCTGTTGAATCGGAAGTATTAGCCGAGGAAAATACCCCTACACAAGCTCCAGCTGTTGCAGAGGCTCCATTTGAAGAGAAAGAAGTCGAGCCGGAGGAAAAAGCTGTCGAAGTAACTAAGGAAATTGCTGTCGAGGAACCGTCAGATGATTTAGCGATTTTAACACAAGAACTTGAAGCAGCCGAGGAAGAACCGGTCGAACCTCTCGGGCTTGAGTTGCCTAAGGAGGAACCAGAATCACGTGAGGTGGAAACTCTGGCCGCAGAAGAACCGTTACATGTAGCAATCTCGCCTAAACTCGAAGCTCAGCTAATACCAGAAGTTGAGGCTGGGGAAGAAGAGCCAGCTGATATCGTTGAAGACCTCGAAAAAGAACAGCTTATCCCGACAGCAGAAGAACCTGAGGCAGAAGTTCCTGTAGAAAAAGAGGCAGAAGAAGAACTTCTGGAAGAGGAACCGCAGGTAGAAGCTGTAACTACAGAAATCACTTTGAAAGAAGCTGAAGAACCTGTAGAATCCGAGCTGAAAGAACTGGAACCGGAAGCTGTTGAATCGGAGGAAATAACCCCTACAGAAGCTCCAGCTGTTGCAGAGGCTCCATTTGAAGAGAAAGAAGTCGAGCCGGAGGAAAAAGCTGTCGAAGTAACTAAGGAAATTGCTGTCGAGGAACCGTCAGATGATTTAGCGATTTTAACACAAGAACTTGAAGCAGCCGAGGAAGAACCAGTCGAACCTCTCGGGCTTGAGTTGCCTAAGGAGGAACCAGAATCACGTGAGGTGGAAACTCTGGCCGCAGAAGAACCGTTACATGTAGCAATCTCGCCTAAACTCGAAGCTCAGCTAATACCAGAAGTTGAGGCTGGGGAAGAAGAACCAGCTGATATCGTTGAAGACCTCGAAAAAGAACAGCTGATCCCGACAGCAGAAGAACCTGAGGCGGAAGTTCCTGTAGAAAAAGAGGCAGAAGAAGAACTTCTGGAAGAGGAACCGCAGGTAGAAGCTGTAACTACAGAAATCACTTTGAAAGAAGCTGAAGAACCTGTAGAATCCGAGCTGAAAGAACTGGAACCGGAAGCTGTTGAATCGGAGGAAATTACCCCTACAGAAGCTCCAGCTGTTGCAGAGATTCCGTTTGAAGAGAAAGAAGTCGAACCGGAGGAAAAAGCTGTCGAAGTAACTAAGGAAATTGCTGTCGAGGAACCGTCAGATGATTTAGCGATTTTAACACAAGAACTTGAAGCAGCCGAGGAAGAACCAGTCGAACCTCTCGGGCTTGAGTTGCCTAAGGAGGAACCAGAATCACGTGAGGTGGAAACTCTGGCCGCAGAAGAACCGTTACATGTAGCAATCTCGCCTAAACTCGAAGCTCAGCTAATACCAGAAGTTGAGGCTGGGGAAGAAGAGCCAGCTGATATCGTTGAAGACCTCGAAAAAGAACAGCTGATCCCGACAGCAGAAGAACCTGAGGCAGAAGTTCCTGTAGAAAAAGAGGCAGAAGAAGAACTTCTGGAAGAAGAACCGCAGGTAGAAGCTGTAACTACAGAAATCACTTTGAAAGAAGCTGAAGAACCTGTAGAATCCGAGCTGAAAGAACTGGAACCGGAAGCTGTTGAATCGGAAGTATTAGCCGAGGAAATTACCCCTACAGAAGCTCCAGCTGTTGCAGAGGCTCCATTTGAAGAGAAAGAAGTCGAGCCGGAGGAAAAAGCTGTCGAAGTAACTAAGGAAATTGCTGTCGAGGAACCGTCAGATGATTTAGCGATTTTAACACAAGAACTTGAAGCAGCCGAGGAAGAACCGGTCGAACCTCTCGGGCTTGAGTTGCCTAAGGAGGAACCAGAATCACGTGAGGTGGAAACTCTGGCCGCAGAAGAACCGTTACATGTAGCAATCTCGCCTAAACTCGAAGCTCAGCTAATACCAGAAGTTGAGGCTGGGGAAGAAGAGCCAGCTGATATCGTTGAAGACCTCGAAAAAGAACAGCTGATCCCGACAGCAGAAGAACCTGAGGCAGAAGTTCCTGTAGAAAAAGAGGCAGAAGAAGAACTTCTGGAAGAGGAACCGCAGGTAGAAGCTGTAACTACAGAAATCACTTTGAAAGAAGCTGAAGAACCTGTAGAATCCGAGCTGAAAGAACTGGAACCGGAAGCTGTTGAATCGGAGGAAATTACCCCTACAGAAGCTCCAGCTGTTGCAGAGGCTCCATTTGAAGAGAAAGAAGTCGAGCCGGAGGAAAAAGCTGTCGAAGTAACTAAGGAAATTGCTGTCGAGGAACCGTCAGATGATTTAGCGATTTTAACACAAGAACTTGAAGCAGCCGAGGAAGAACCAGTCGAACCTCTCGGGCTTGAGTTGCCTAAGGAGGAACCAGAATCACGTGAGGTGGAAACTCTGGCCGCAGAAGAACCGTTACATGTAGCAATCTTGCCTAAACTCGAAGCTCAGCTAATACCAGAAGTTGAGGCTGGGGAAGAAGAGCCAGCTGATATCGTTGAAGACCTCGAAAAAGAACAGCTGATCCCGACAGCAGAAGAACGTGAGGCAGAAGTTCCTGTAGAAAAAGAGGCAGAAGAAGAACTTCTGGAAGAGGAACCGCAGGTAGAAGCTGTAACTACAGAAATCACTTTGAAAGAAGCTGAAGAACCTGTAGAATCCGAGCTGAAAGAACTGGAACCGGAAGCTGTTGAATCGGAAGTATTAGCCGAGGAAATTACCCCTACAGAAGCTCCAGCTGTTGCAGAGGCTCCATTTGAAGAGAAAGAAGTCGAGCCGGAGGAAAAAGCTGTCGAAGTAACTAAGGAAATTGCTGTCGAGGAACCGTCAGATGATTTAGCGATTTTAACACAAGAACTTGAAGCAGCCGAGGAAGAACCGGTCGAACCTCTCGGGCTTGAGTTGCCTAAGGAGGAACCAGAATCACGTGAGGTGGAAACTCTGGCCGCAGAAGAACCGTTACATGTAGCAATCTCGCCTAAACTCGAAGCTCAGCTAATACCAGAAGTTGAGGCTGGGGAAGAAGAGCCAGCTGATATCGTTGAAGACCTCGAAAAAGAACAGCTGATCCCGACAGCAGAAGAACCTGAGGCGGAAGTTCCTGTAGAAAAAGAGGCAGAAGAAGAACTTCTGGAAGAGGAACCGCAGGTAGAAGCTGTAACTACAGAAATCACTTTGAAAGAAGCTGAAGAACCTGTAGAATCCGAGCTGAAAGAACTGGAACCGGAAGCTGTTGAATCGGAGGAAATTACCCCTACACAAGCTCCAGCTGTTGCAGAGGCTCCATTTGAAGAGAAAGAAGTCGAGCCGGAGGAAAAAGCTGTCGAAGTAACTAAGGAAATTGCTGTCGAGGAACCGTCAGATGATTTAGCGATTTTAACACAAGAACTTGAAGCAGCCGAGGAAGAACCAGTCGAACCTCTCGGGCTTGAGTTGCCTAAGGAGGAACCAGAATCACGTGAGGTGGAAACTCTGGCCGCAGAAGAACCGTTACATGTAGCAATCTCGTCTAAACTCGAAGCTCAGCTAATACCAGAAGTTGAGGCTGGGGAAGAAGAGCCAGCTGATATCGTTGAAGACCTCGAAAAAGAACAGCTGATCCCGACAGCAGAAGAACCTGAGGCAGAAGTTCCTGTAGAAAAAGAGGCAGAAGAAGAACTTCTGGAAGAGGAACCGCAGGTAGAAGCTGTAACTACAGAAATCACTTTGAAAGAAGCTGAAGAACCTGTAGAATCCGAGCTGAAAGAACTGGAACCGGAAGCTGTTGAATCGGAAGTATTAGCCGAGAAAATTACCCCTACAGAAGCTCCAGCTGTTGCAGAGGCTCCATTTGAAGAGAAAGAAGTTGAGCCTGAGGAAAAAGCTGTCGAAGTAACTAAGGAAATTGCTCTCGAGGAACCGTCAGATGATTTAGCGATTTTAACACAAGAACTTGAAGCAGCCGAGGAAGAACCAGTCGAACCTCTCGGGCTTGAGTTGCCTAAGGAGGAACCAGAATCACGTGAGGTGGAAACTCTGGCCGCAGAAGAACCGTTACATGTAGCAATCTTGCCTAAACTCGAAGCTCAGCTAATACCAGAAGTTGAGGCTGGGGAAGAAGAGCCAGCTGATATCGTTGAAGACCTCGAAAAAGAACAGCTGATCCCGACAGCAGAAGAACGTGAGGCAGAAGTTCCTGTAGAAAAAGAGGCAGAAGAAGAACTTCTGGAAGAGGAACCGCAGGTAGAAGCTGTAACTACAGAAATCACTTTGAAAGAAGCTGAAGAACCTGTAGAATCCGAGCTGAAAGAACTGGAACCGGAAGCTGTTGAATCGGAGGAAATAACCCCTACAGAAGCTCCAGCTGTTGCAGAGGCTCCATTTGAAGAGAAAGAAGTCGAGCCGGAGGAAAAAGCTGTCGAAGTAACTAAGGAAATTGCTGTCGAGGAACCGTCAGATGATTTAGCGATTTTAACACAAGAACTTGAAGCAGCCGAGGAAGAACCAGTCGAACCTCTCGGGCTTGAGTTGCCTAAGGAGGAACCAGAATCACGTGAGGTGGAAACTCTGGCCGCAGAAGAACCGTTACATGTAGCAATCTCGCCTAAACTCGAAGCTCAGCTAATACCAGAAGTTGAGGCTGGGGAAGAAGAGCCAGCTGATATCGTTGAAGACCTCGAAAAAGAACAGCTGATCCCGACAGCAGAAGAACCTGAGGCAGAAGTTCCTGTAGAAAAAGAGGCAGAAGAAGAACTTCTGGAAGAGGAACCGCAGGTAGAAGCTGTAACTACAGAAATCACTTTGAAAGAAGCTGAAGAACCTGTAGAATCCGAGCTGAAAGAACTGGAACCGGAAGCTGTTGAATCGGAAGTATTAGCCGAGGAAATTACCCCTACAGAAGCTCCAGCTGTTGCAGAGGCTCCATTTGAAGAGAAAGAAGTTGAGCCTGAGGAAAAAGCTGTCGAAGTAACTAAGGAAATTGCTCTCGAGGAACCGTCAGATGATTTAGCGATTTTAACACAAGAACTTGAAGCAGCCGAGGAAGAACCAGTCGAACCTCTCGGGCTTGAGTTGCCTAAGGAGGAACCAGAATCACGTGAGGTGGAAACTCTGGCCGCAGAAGAACCGTTACATGTAGCAATCTTGCCTAAACTCGAAGCTCAGCTAATACCAGAAGTTGAGGCTGGGGAAGAAGAGCCAGCTGATATCGTTGAAGACCTCGAAAAAGAACAGCTGATCCCGACAGCAGAAGAACTTGAGGCAGAAGTTCCTGTAGAAAAAGAGGCAGAAGAAGAACTTCTGGAAGAGGAACCGCAGGTAGAAGCTGTAACTACAGAAATCACTTTGAAAGAAGCTGAAGAACTTGTAGAATCCGAGCTGAAAGAACTGGAACCGGAAGCTGTTGAATCGGAAGTATTAGCCGAGGAAATTACCCCTACAGAAGCTCCAGCTGTTGCAGAGGCTCCATTTGAAGAGAAAGAAGTCGAGCCGGAGGAAAAAGCTGTCGAAGTAACTAAGGAAATTGTTGTCGAGGAACCGTCAGATGATTTAGCGATTTTAACACAAGAACTTGAAGCAGCCGAGGAAGAACCAGTCGAACCTCTCGGGCTTGAGTTGCCTAAGGAGGAACCAGAATCACGTGAGGTGGAAACTCTGGCCGCAGAAGAACCGTTACATGTAGCAATCTCGCCTAAACTCGAAGCTCAGCTAATACCAGAAGTTGAGGCTGGGGAAGAAGAGCCAGCTGATATCGTTGAAGACCTCGAAAAAGAACAGCTGATCCCGACAGCAGAAGAACCTGAGGCGGAAGTTCCTGTAGAAAAAGAGGCAGAAGAAGAACTTCTGGAAGAGGAACCGCAGGTAGAAGCTGTAACTACAGAAATCACTTTGAAAGAAGCTGAAGAACCTGTAGAATCCGAGCTGAAAGAACTGGAACCGGAAGCTGTTGAATCGGAGGAAATTACCCCTACAGAAGCTCCAGCTGTTGCAGAGATTCCGTTTGAAGAGAAAGAAGTCGAACCGGAGGAAAAAGCTGTCGAAGTAACTAAGGAAATTGCTGTCGAGGAACCGTCAGATGATTTAGCGATTTTAACACAAGAACTTGAAGCAGCCGAGGAAGAACCAGTCGAACCTCTCGGGCTTGAGTTGCCTAAGGAGGAACCAGAATCACGTGAGGTGGAAACTCTGGCCGCAGAAGAACCGTTACATGTAGCAATCTCGCCTAAACTCGAAGCTCAGCTAATACCAGAAGTTGAGGCTGGGGAAGAAGAGCCAGCTGATATCGTTGAAGACCTCGAAAAAGAACAGCTGATCCCGACAGCAGAAGAACCTGAGGCAGAAGTTCCTGTAGAAAAAGAGGCAGAAGAAGAACTTCTGGAAGAGGAACCGCAGGTAGAAGCTGTAACTACAGAAATCACTTTGAAAGAAGCTGAAGAACCTGTAGAATCCGAGCTGAAAGAACTGGAACCGGAAGCTGTTGAATCGGAGGAAATAACCCCTACAGAAGCTCCAGCTGTTGCAGAGGCTCCATTTGAAGAGAAAGAAGTCGAGCCGGAGGAAAAAGCTGTCGAAGTAACTAAGGAAATTGCTGTCGAGGAACCGTCAGATGATTTAGCGATTTTAACACAAGAACTTGAAGCAGCCGAGGAAGAACCAGTCGAACCTCTCGGGCTTGAGTTGCCTAAGGAGGAACCAGAATCACGTGAGGTGGAAACTCTGGCCGCAGAAGAACCGTTACATGTAGCAATCTCGCCTAAACTCGAAGCTCAGCTAATACCAGAAGTTGAGGCTGGGGAAGAAGAGCCAGCTGATATCGTTGAAGACCTCGAAAAAGAACAGCTGATCCCGACAGCAGAAGAACCTGAGGCGGAAGTTCCTGTAGAAAAAGAGGCAGAAGAAGAACTTCTGGAAGAGGAACCGCAGGTAGAAGCTGTAACTACAGAAATCACTTTGAAAGAAGCTGAAGAACCTGTAGAATCCGAGCTGAAAGAACTGGAACCGGAAGCTGTTGAATCGGAGGAAATTACCCCTACAGAAGCTCCAGCTGTTGCAGAGATTCCGTTTGAAGAGAAAGAAGTCGAACCGGAGGAAAAAGCTGTCGAAGTAACTAAGGAAATTGCTGTCGAGGAACCGTCAGATGATTTAGCGATTTTAACACAAGAACTTGAAGCAGCCGAGGAAGAACCAGTCGAACCTCTCGGGCTTGAGTTGCCTAAGGAGGAACCAGAATCACGTGAGGTGGAAACTCTGGCCGCAGAAGAACCGTTACATGTAGCAATCTCGCCTAAACTCGAAGCTCAGCTAATACCAGAAGTTGAGGCTGGGGAAGAAGAGCCAGCTGATATCGTTGAAGACCTCGAAAAAGAACAGCTGATCCCGACAGCAGAAGAACCTGAGGCAGAAGTTCCTGTAGAAAAAGAGGCAGAAGAAGAACTTCTGGAAGAAGAACCGCAGGTAGAAGCTGTAACTACAGAAATCACTTTGAAAGAAGCTGAAGAACCTGTAGAATCCGAGCTGAAAGAACTGGAACCGGAAGCTGTTGAATCGGAAGTATTAGCCGAGGAAATTACCCCTACAGAAGCTCCAGCTGTTGCAGAGGCTCCATTTGAAGAGAAAGAAGTCGAGCCGGAGGAAAAAGCTGTCGAAGTAACTAAGGAAATTGCTGTCGAGGAACCGTCAGATGATTTAGCGATTTTAACACAAGAACTTGAAGCAGCCGAGGAAGAACCGGTCGAACCTCTCGGGCTTGAGTTGCCTAAGGAGGAACCAGAATCACGTGAGGTGGAAACTCTGGCCGCAGAAGAACCGTTACATGTAGCAATCTCGCCTAAACTCGAAGCTCAGCTAATACCAGAAGTTGAGGCTGGGGAAGAAGAGCCAGCTGATATCGTTGAAGACCTCGAAAAAGAACAGCTTATCCCGACAGCAGAAGAACCTGAGGCAGAAGTTCCTGTAGAAAAAGAGGCAGAAGAAGAACTTCTGGAAGAGGAACCGCAGGTAGAAGCTGTAACTACAGAAATCACTTTGAAAGAAGCTGAAGAACCTGTAGAATCCGAGCTGAAAGAACTGGAACCGGAAGCTGTTGAATCGGAGGAAATTACCCCTACAGAAGCTCCAGCTGTTGCAGAGGCTCCATTTGAAGAGAAAGAAGTCGAGCCGGAGGAAAAAGCTGTCGAAGTAACTAAGGAAATTGCTGTCGAGGAACCGTCAGATGATTTAGCGATTTTAACACAAGAACTTGAAGCAGCCGAGGAAGAACCAGTCGAACCTCTCGGGCTTGAGTTGCCTAAGGAGGAACCAGAATCACGTGAGGTGGAAACTCTGGCCGCAGAAGAACCGTTACATGTAGCAATCTCGCCTAAACTCGAAGCTCAGCTAATACCAGAAGTTGAGGCTGGGGAAGAAGAGCCAGCTGATATCGTTGAAGACCTCGAAAAAGAACAGCTTATCCCGACAGCAGAAGAACCTGAGGCAGAAGTTCCTGTAGAAAAAGAGGCAGAAGAAGAACTTCTGGAAGAGGAACCGCAGGTAGAAGCTGTAACTACAGAAATCACTTTGAAAGAAGCTGAAGAACCTGTAGAATCCGAGCTGAAAGAACTGGAACCGGAAGCTGTTGAATCGGAAGTATTAGCCGAGGAAATTACCCCTACAGAAGCTCCAGCTGTTGCAGAGGCTCCATTTGAAGAGAAAGAAGTCGAGCCGGAGGAAAAAGCTGTCGAAGTAACTAAGGAAATTGCTGTCGAGGAACCGTCAGATGATTTAGCGATTTTAACACAAGAACTTGAAGCAGCCGAGGAAGAACCAGTCGAACCTCTCGGGCTTGAGTTGCCTAAGGAGGAACCAGAATCACGTGAGGTGGAAACTCTGGCCGCAGAAGAACCGTTACATGTAGCAATCTCGCCTAAACTCGAAGCTCAGCTAATACCAGAAGTTGAGGCTGGGGAAGAAGAGCCAGCTGATATCGTTGAAGACCTCGAAAAAGAACAGCTGATCCCGACAGCAGAAGAACTTGAGGCAGAAGTTCCTGTAGAAAAAGAGGCAGAAGAAGAACTTCTGGAAGAGGAACCGCAGGTAGAAGCTGTAACTACAGAAATCACTTTGAAAGAAGCTGAAGAACCTGTAGAATCCGAGCTGAAAGAACTGGAACCGGAAGCTGTTGAATCGGAAGTATTAGCCGAGGAAATTACCCCTACAGAAGCTCCAGCTGTTGCAGAGGCTCCATTTGAAGAGAAAGAAGTCGAGCCGGAGGAAAAAGCTGTCGAAGTAACTAAGGAAATTGCTGTCGAGGAACCGTCAGATGATTTAGCGATTTTAACACAAGAACTTGAAGCAGCCGAGGAAGAACCGGTCGAACCTCTCGGGCTTGAGTTGCCTAAGGAGGAACCAGAATCACGTGAGGTGGAAACTCTGGCCGCAGAAGAACCGTTACATGTAGCAATCTCGCCTAAACTCGAAGCTCAGCTAATACCAGAAGTTGAGGCTGGGGAAGAAGAGCCAGCTGATATCGTTGAAGACCTCGAAAAAGAACAGCTGATCCCGACAGCAGAAGAACCTGAGGCGGAAGTTCCTGTAGAAAAAGAGGCAGAAGAAGAACTTCTGGAAGAGGAACCGCAGGTAGAAGCTGTAACTACAGAAATCACTTTGAAAGAAGCTGAAGAACCTGTAGAATCCGAGCTGAAAGAACTGGAACCGGAAGCTGTTGAATCGGAAGTATTAGCCGAGGAAATTACCCCTACAGAAGCTCCAGCTGTTGCAGAGGCTCCATTTGAAGAGAAAGAAGTTGAGCCTGAGGAAAAAGCTGTCGAAGTAACTAAGGAAATTGCTCTCGAGGAACCGTCAGATGATTTAGCGATTTTAACACAAGAACTTGAAGCAGCCGAGGAAGAACCAGTCGAACCTCTCGGGCTTGAGTTGCCTAAGGAGGAACCAGAATCACGTGAGGTGGAAACTCTGGCCGCAGAAGAACCGTTACATGTAGCAATCTTGCCTAAACTCGAAGCTCAGCTAATACCAGAAGTTGAGGCTGGGGAAGAAGAGCCAGCTGATATCGTTGAAGACCTCGAAAAAGAACAGCTGATCCCGACAGCAGAAGAACTTGAGGCAGAAGTTCCTGTAGAAAAAGAGGCAGAAGAAGAACTTCTGGAAGAGGAACCGCAGGTAGAAGCTGTAACTACAGAAATCACTTTGAAAGAAGCTGAAGAACCTGTAGAATCCGAGCTGAAAGAACTGGAACTGGAAGCTGTTGAATCGGAAGTATTAGCCGAGGAAATTACCCCTACAGAAGCTCCAGCTGTTGCAGAGGCTCCATTTGAAGAGAAAGAAGTTGAGCCTGAGGAAAAAGCTGTCGAAGTAACTAAGGAAATTGCTCTCGAGGAACCGTCAGATGATTTAGCGATTTTAACACAAGAACTTGAAGCAGCCGAGGAAGAACCAGTCGAACCTCTCGGGCTTGAGTTGCCTAAGGAGGAACCAGAATCACGTGAGGTGGAAACTCTGGCCGCAGAAGAACCGTTACATGTAGCAATCTTGCCTAAACTCGAAGCTCAGCTAATACCAGAAGTTCAGGCTGGGGAAGAAGAGCCAGCTGATATCGTTGAAGACCTCGAAAAAGAACAGCTGATCCCGACAGCAGAAGAACTTGAGGCAGAAGTTCCTGTAGAAAAAGAGGCAGAAGAAGAACTTCTGGAAGAGGAACTGCAGGTAGAAGCTGTAACTACAGAAATCACTTTGAAAGAAGCTGAAGAACTTGTAGAATCCGAGCTGAAAGAACTGGAACCGGAAGCTGTTGAATCGGAAGTATTAGCCGAGGAAATTACCCCTACAGAAGCTCCAGCTGTTGCAGAGGCTCCATTTGAAGAGAAAGAAGTCGAGCCGGAGGAAAAAGCTGTCGAAGTAACTAAGGAAATTGCTGTCGAGGAACCGTCAGATGATTTAGCGATTTTAACACAAGAACTTGAAGCAGCCGAGGAAGAACCGGCCGAACCTCTCGGGCTTGAGTTGCCTAAGGAGGAACCAGAATCACGTGAGGTGGAAACTCTGGCCGCAGAAGAACCGTTACATGTAGCAATCTCGCCTAAACTCGAAGCTCAGCTAATACCAGAAGTTGAGGCTGGGGAAGAAGAGCCAGCTGATATCGTTGAAGACCTCGAAAAAGAACAGCTTATCCCGACAGCAGAAGAACCTGAGGCAGAAGTTCCTGTAGAAAAAGAGGCAGAAGAAGAACTTCTGGAAGAGGAACCGCAGGTAGAAGCTGTAACTACAGAAATCACTTTGAAAGAAGCTGAAGAACCTGTAGAATCCGAGCTGAAAGAACTGGAACCGGAAGCTGTTGAATCGGAGGAAATAACCCCTACAGAAGCTCCAGCTGTTGCAGAGGCTCCATTTGAAGAGAAAGAAGTCGAGCCGGAGGAAAAAGCTGTCGAAGTAACTAAGGAAATTGCTGTCGAGGAACCGTCAGATGATTTAGCGATTTTAACACAAGAACTTGAAGCAGCCGAGGAAGAACCAGTCGAACCTCTCGGGCTTGAGTTGCCTAAGGAGGAACCAGAATCACGTGAGGTGGAAACTCTGGCCGCAGAAGAACCGTTACATGTAGCAATCTCGCCTAAACTCGAAGCTCAGCTAATACCAGAAGTTGAGGCTGGGGAAGAAGAGCCAGCTGATATCGTTGAAGACCTCGAAAAAGAACAGCTGATCCCGACAGCAGAAGAACCTGAGGCGGAAGTTCCTGTAGAAAAAGAGGCAGAAGAAGAACTTCTGGAAGAGGAACCGCAGGTAGAAGCTGTAACTACAGAAATCACTTTGAAAGAAGCTGAAGAACCTGTAGAATCCGAGCTGAAAGAACTGGAACCGGAAGCTGTTGAATCGGAGGAAATTACCCCTACAGAAGCTCCAGCTGTTGCAGAGATTCCGTTTGAAGAGAAAGAAGTCGAACCGGAGGAAAAAGCTGTCGAAGTAACTAAGGAAATTGCTGTCGAGGAACCGTCAGATGATTTAGCGATTTTAACACAAGAACTTGAAGCAGCCGAGGAAGAACCAGTCGAACCTCTCGGGCTTGAGTTGCCTAAGGAGGAACCAGAATCACGTGAGGTGGAAACTCTGGCCGCAGAAGAACCGTTACATGTAGCAATCTCGCCTAAACTCGAAGCTCAGCTAATACCAGAAGTTGAGGCTGGGGAAGAAGAGCCAGCTGATATCGTTGAAGACCTCGAAAAAGAACAGCTGATCCCGACAGCAGAAGAACCTGAGGCAGAAGTTCCTGTAGAAAAAGAGGCAGAAGAAGAACTTCTGGAAGAAGAACCGCAGGTAGAAGCTGTAACTACAGAAATCACTTTGAAAGAAGCTGAAGAACCTGTAGAATCCGAGCTGAAAGAACTGGAACCGGAAGCTGTTGAATCGGAAGTATTAGCCGAGGAAATTACCCCTACAGAAGCTCCAGCTGTTGCAGAGGCTCCATTTGAAGAGAAAGAAGTCGAGCCGGAGGAAAAAGCTGTCGAAGTAACTAAGGAAATTGCTGTCGAGGAACCGTCAGATGATTTAGCGATTTTAACACAAGAACTTGAAGCAGCCGAGGAAGAACCGGTCGAACCTCTCGGGCTTGAGTTGCCTAAGGAGGAACCAGAATCACGTGAGGTGGAAACTCTGGCCGCAGAAGAACCGTTACATGTAGCAATCTCGCCTAAACTCGAAGCTCAGCTAATACCAGAAGTTGAGGCTGGGGAAGAAGAGCCAGCTGATATCGTTGAAGACCTCGAAAAAGAACAGCTTATCCCGACAGCAGAAGAACCTGAGGCAGAAGTTCCTGTAGAAAAAGAGGCAGAAGAAGAACTTCTGGAAGAGGAACCGCAGGTAGAAGCTGTAACTACAGAAATCACTTTGAAAGAAGCTGAAGAACCTGTAGAATCCGAGCTGAAAGAACTGGAACCGGAAGCTGTTGAATCGGAGGAAATTACCCCTACAGAAGCTCCAGCTGTTGCAGAGGCTCCATTTGAAGAGAAAGAAGTCGAGCCGGAGGAAAAAGCTGTCGAAGTAACTAAGGAAATTGCTGTCGAGGAACCGTCAGATGATTTAGCGATTTTAACACAAGAACTTGAAGCAGCCGAGGAAGAACCGGTCGAACCTCTCGGGCTTGAGTTGCCTAAGGAGGAACCAGAATCACGTGAGGTGGAAACTCTGGCCGCAGAAGAACCGTTACATGTAGCAATCTCGCCTAAACTCGAAGCTCAGCTAATACCAGAAGTTCAGGCTGGGGAAGAAGAGCCAGCTGATATCGTTGAAGACCTCGAAAAAGAACAGCTTATCCCGACAGCAGAAGAACCTGAGGCAGAAGTTCCTGTAGAAAAAGAGGCAGAAGAAGAACTTCTGGAAGAGGAACCGCAGGTAGAAG
Organism: Lumbricus terrestris; assembly: GCA_949752735.1. NCBI lineage: Eukaryota > Metazoa > Annelida > Clitellata > Crassiclitellata > Lumbricidae > Lumbricus > Lumbricus terrestris. The sequence continues at coordinate 80,079,340 of OX457036.1, read as the reverse complement.
CTGTAACTACAGAAATCACTTTGAAAGAAGCTGAAGAACCTGTAGAATCCGAGCTGAAAGAACTGGAACCGGAAGCTGTTGAATCGGAGGAAATTACCCCTACAGAAGCTCCAGCTGTTGCAGAGGCTCCATTTGAAGAGAAAGAAGTCGAGCCGGAGGAAAAAGCTGTCGAAGTAACTAAGGAAATTGCTGTCGAGGAACCGTCAGATGATTTAGCGATTTTAACACAAGAACTTGAAGCAGCCGAGGAAGAACCAGTCGAACCTCTCGGGCTTGAGTTGCCTAAGGAGGAACCAGAATCACGTGAGGTGGAAACTCTGGCCGCAGAAGAACCGTTACATGTAGCAATCTCGCCTAAACTCGAAGCTCAGCTAATACCAGAAGTTGAGGCTGGGGAAGAAGAGCCAGCTGATATCGTTGAAGACCTCGAAAAAGAACAGCTGATCCCGACAGCAGAAGAACCTGAGGCAGAAGTTCCTGTAGAAAAAGAGGCAGAAGAAGAACTTCTGGAAGAGGAACCGCAGGTAGAAGCTGTAGCTACAGAAATCACTTTGAAAGAAGCTGAAGAACCTGTAGAATCCGAGCTGAAAGAACTGGAACCGGAAGCTGTTGAATCGGAAGTATTAGCCGAGGAAATTACCCCTACAGAAGCTCCAGCTGTTGCAGAGGCTCCATTTGAAGAGAAAGAAGTCGAGCCGGAGGAAAAAGCTGTCGAAGTAACTAAGGAAATTGCTGTCGGGGAACCGTCAGATGATTTAGCGATTTTAACACAAGAACTTGAAGCAGCCGAGGAAGAACCGGTCGAACCTCTCGGGCTTGAGTTGCCTAAGGAGGAACCAGAATCACGGGAGGTGGAAACTCTGGCCGCAGAAGAACCGTTACATGTAGCAATCTCGCCTAAACTCGAAGCTCAGCTAATACCAGAAGTTGAGGCTGGGGAAGAAGAGCCAGCTGATATCGTTGAAGACCTCGAAAAAGAACAGCTGATCCCGACAGCAGAAGAACCTGAGGCGGAAGTTCCTGTAGAAAAAGAGGCAGAAGAAGAACTTCTGGAAGAGGAACCGCAGGTAGAAGCTGTAACTACAGAAATCACTTTGAAAGAAGCTGAAGAACCTGTAGAATCCGAGCTGAAAGAACTGGAACCGGAAGCTGTTGAATCGGAGGAAATTACCCCTACACAAGCTCCAGCTGTTGCAGAGGCTCCATTTGAAGAGAAAGAAGTCGAGCCGGAGGAAAAAGCTGTCGAAGTAACTAAGGAAATTGCTGTCGAGGAACCGTCAGATGATTTAGCGATTTTAACACAAGAACTTGAAGCAGCCGAGGAAGAACCAGTCGAACCTCTCGGGCTTGAGTTGCCTAAGGAGGAACCAGAATCACGTGAGGTGGAAACTCTGGCCGCAGAAGAACCGTTACATGTAGCAATCTCGCCTAAACTCGAAGCTCAGCTAATACCAGAAGTTGAGGCTGGGGAAGAAGAGCCAGCTGATATCGTTGAAGACCTCGAAAAAGAACAGCTGATCCCGACAGCAGAAGAACCTGAGGCAGAAGTTCCTGTAGAAAAAGAGGCAGAAGAAGAACTTCTGGAAGAGGAACCGCAGGTAGAAGCTGTAACTACAGAAATCACTTTGAAAGAAGCTGAAGAACCTGTAGAATCCGAGCTGAAAGAACTGGAACCGGAAGCTGTTGAATCGGAAGTATTAGCCGAGGAAATTACCCCTACAGAAGCTCCAGCTGTTGCAGAGGCTCCATTTGAAGAGAAAGAAGTTGAGCCTGAGGAAAAAGCTGTCGAAGTAACTAAGGAAATTGCTCTCGAGGAACCGTCAGATGATTTAGCGATTTTAACACAAGAACTTGAAGCAGCCGAGGAAGAACCAGTCGAACCTCTCGGGCTTGAGTTGCCTAAGGAGGAACCAGAATCACGTGAGGTGGAAACTCTGGCCGCAGAAGAACCGTTACATGTAGCAATCTTGCCTAAACTCGAAGCTCAGCTAATACCAGAAGTTGAGGCTGGGGAAGAAGAGCCAGCTGATATCGTTGAAGACCTCGAAAAAGAACAGCTGATCCCGACAGCAGAAGAACTTGAGGCAGAAGTTCCTGTAGAAAAAGAGGCAGAAGAAGAACTTCTGGAAGAGGAACCGCAGGTAGAAGCTGTAACTACAGAAATCACTTTGAAAGAAGCTGAAGAACTTGTAGAATCCGAGCTGAAAGAACTGGAACCGGAAGCTGTTGAATCGGAAGTATTAGCCGAGGAAATTACCCCTACAGAAGCTCCAGCTGTTGCAGAGGCTCCATTTGAAGAGAAAGAAGTCGAGCCGGAGGAAAAAGCTGTCGAAGTAACTAAGGAAATTGCTGTCGAGGAACCGTCAGATGATTTAGCGATTTTAACACAAGAACTTGAAGCAGCCGAGGAAGAACCGGTCGAACCTCTCGGGCTTGAGTTGCCTAAGGAGGAACCAGAATCACGTGAGGTGGAAACTCTGGCCGCAGAAGAACCGTTACATGTAGCAATCTCGCCTAAACTCGAAGCTCAGCTAATACCAGAAGTTGAGGCTGGGGAAGAAGAGCCAGCTGATATCGTTGAAGACCTCGAAAAAGAACAGCTTATCCCGACAGCAGAAGAACCTGAGGCAGAAGTTCCTGTAGAAAAAGAGGCAGAAGAAGAACTTCTGGAAGAGGAACCGCAGGTAGAAGCTGTAACTACAGAAATCACTTTGAAAGAAGCTGAAGAACCTGTAGAATCCGAGCTGAAAGAACTGGAACCGGAAGCTGTTGAATCGGAGGAAATAACCCCTACAGAAGCTCCAGCTGTTGCAGAGGCTCCATTTGAAGAGAAAGAAGTCGAGCCGGAGGAAAAAGCTGTCGAAGTAACTAAGGAAATTGTTGTCGAGGAACCGTCAGATGATTTAGCGATTTTAACACAAGAACTTGAAGCAGCCGAGGAAGAACCAGTCGAACCTCTCGGGCTTGAGTTGCCTAAGGAGGAACCAGAATCACGTGAGGTGGAAACTCTGGCCGCAGAAGAACCGTTATATGTAGCAATCTCGCCTAAACTCGAAGCTCAGCTAATACCAGAAGTTGAGGCTGGGGAAGAAGAGCCAGCTGATATCGTTGAAGACCTCGAAAAAGAACAGCTGATCCCGACAGCAGAAGAACCTGAGGCGGAAGTTCCTGTAGAAAAAGAGGCAGAAGAAGAACTTCTGGAAGAGGAACCGCAGGTAGAAGCTGTAACTACAGAAATCACTTTGAAAGAAGCTGAAGAACCTGTAGAATCCGAGCTGAAAGAACTGGAACCGGAAGCTGTTGAATCGGAGGAAATTACCCCTACAGAAGCTCCAGCTGTTGCAGAGATTCCGTTTGAAGAGAAAGAAGTCGAACCGGAGGAAAAAGCTGTCGAAGTAACTAAGGAAATTGCTGTCGAGGAACCGTCAGATGATTTAGCGATTTTAACACAAGAACTTGAAGCAGCCGAGGAAGAACCAGTCGAACCTCTCGGGCTTGAGTTGCCTAAGGAGGAACCAGAATCACGTGAGGTGGAAACTCTGGCCGCAGAAGAACCGTTACATGTAGCAATCTCGCCTAAACTCGAAGCTCAGCTAATACCAGAAGTTGAGGCTGGGGAAGAAGAGCCAGCTGATATCGTTGAAGACCTCGAAAAAGAACAGCTGATCCCGACAGCAGAAGAACCTGAGGCAGAAGTTCCTGTAGAAAAAGAGGCAGAAGAAGAACTTCTGGAAGAGGAACCGCAGGTAGAAGCTGTAACTACAGAAATCACTTTGAAAGAAGCTGAAGAACCTGTAGAATCCGAGCTGAAAGAACTCGAACCGGAAGCTGTTGAATCGGAAATATTAGCTGAGGAAATTACCCCTACAGAAGCTCCAGCTGTTGCAGAGGCTCCACTTGAAGAGAAAGAAGTTGAGCCGGAGGAAAAAGCTATCGAAGTAACTAAGGAAATTGCTGTCGAGGAACCGTCAGATGATTTAGCGATTTTAACACAAGAACTTGAAGCAGCCGAGGAAGAACCAGTCGAACCTCTCGGGCTTGAGTTGCCTAAGGAGGAACCAGAATCACGTGAGGTGGAAACTCTGGCCGCAGAAGAACCGTTACATGTAGCAATCTTGCCTAAACTCGAAGCTCAGCTAATACCAGAAGTTGAGGCTGGGGAAGAAGAGCCAGCTGATATTGTTGAAGACCTCGAAAAAGAACAGCTTATCCCGACAGCAGAAGAACCTGAGGCAGAAGTTCCTGTAGAAAAAGAGGCAGAAGAAGAACTTCTGGAAGAGGAACCGCAGGTAGAAGCTGTAACTACAGAAATCACTTTGAAAGAAGCTGAAGAACCTGTAGAATCCGAGCTGAAAGAACTGGAACCGGAAGCTGTTGAATCGGAGGAAATAACCCCTACAGAAGCTCCAGCTGTTGCAGAGGCTCCATTTGAAGAGAAAGAAGTCGAGCCGGAGGAAAAAGCTGTCGAAGTAACTAAGGAAATTGTTGTCGAGGAACCGTCAGATGATTTAGCGATTTTAACACAAGAACTTGAAGCAGCCGAGGAAGAACCAGTCGAACCTCTCGGGCTTGAGTTGCCTAAGGAGGAACCAGAATCACGTGAGGTGGAAACTCTGGCCGCAGAAGAACCGTTACATGTAGCAATCTCGCCTAAACTCGAAGCTCAGCTAATACCAGAAGTTGAGGCTGGGGAAGAAGAGCCAGCTGATATCGTTGAAGACCTCGAAAAAGAACAGCTGATCCCGACAGCAGAAGAACCTGAGGCGGAAGTTCCTGTAGAAAAAGAGGCAGAAGAAGAACTTCTGGAAGAGGAACCGCAGGTAGAAGCTGTAACTACAGAAATCACTTTGAAAGAAGCTGAAGAACCTGTAGAATCCGAGCTGAAAGAACTGGAACCGGAAGCTGTTGAATCGGAGGAAATTACCCCTACAGAAGCTCCAGCTGTTGCAGAGATTCCGTTTGAAGAGAAAGAAGTCGAACCGGAGGAAAAAGCTGTCGAAGTAACTAAGGAAATTGCTGTCGAGGAACCGTCAGATGATTTAGCGATTTTAACACAAGAACTTGAAGCAGCCGAGGAAGAACCAGTCGAACCTCTCGGGCTTGAGTTGCCTAAGGAGGAACCAGAATCACGTGAGGTGGAAACTCTGGCCGCAGAAGAACCGTTACATGTAGCAATCTCGCCTAAACTCGAAGCTCAGCTAATACCAGAAGTTGAGGCTGGGGAAGAAGAGCCAGCTGATATCGTTGAAGACCTCGAAAAAGAACAGCTGATCCCGACAGCAGAAGAACCTGAGGCAGAAGTTCCTGTAGAAAAAGAGGCAGAAGAAGAACTTCTGGAAGAAGAACCGCAGGTAGAAGCTGTAACTACAGAAATCACTTTGAAAGAAGCTGAAGAACCTGTAGAATCCGAGCTGAAAGAACTGGAACCGGAAGCTGTTGAATCGGAAGTATTAGCCGAGGAAATTACCCCTACAGAAGCTCCAGCTGTTGCAGAGGCTCCATTTGAAGAGAAAGAAGTCGAGCCGGAGGAAAAAGCTGTCGAAGTAACTAAGGAAATTGCTGTCGAGGAACCGTCAGATGATTTAGCGATTTTAACACAAGAACTTGAAGCAGCCGAGGAAGAACCGGTCGAACCTCTCGGGCTTGAGTTGCCTAAGGAGGAACCAGAATCACGTGAGGTGGAAACTCTGGCCGCAGAAGAACCGTTACATGTAGCAATCTCGCCTAAACTCGAAGCTCAGCTAATACCAGAAGTTGAGGCTGGGGAAGAAGAGCCAGCTGATATCGTTGAAGACCTCGAAAAAGAACAGCTTATCCCGACAGCAGAAGAACCTGAGGCAGAAGTTCCTGTAGAAAAAGAGGCAGAAGAAGAACTTCTGGAAGAGGAACCGCAGGTAGAAGCTGTAACTACAGAAATCACTTTGAAAGAAGCTGAAGAACCTGTAGAATCCGAGCTGAAAGAACTGGAACCGGAAGCTGTTGAATCGGAGGAAATTACCCCTACAGAAGCTCCAGCTGTTGCAGAGGCTCCATTTGAAGAGAAAGAAGTCGAGCCGGAGGAAAAAGCTGTCGAAGTAACTAAGGAAATTGCTGTCGAGGAACCGTCAGATGATTTAGCGATTTTAACACAAGAACTTGAAGCAGCCGAGGAAGAACCAGTCGAACCTCTCGGGCTTGAGTTGCCTAAGGAGGAACCAGAATCACGTGAGGTGGAAACTCTGGCCGCAGAAGAACCGTTACATGTAGCAATCTCGCCTAAACTCGAAGCTCAGCTAATACCAGAAGTTGAGGCTGGGGAAGAAGAGCCAGCTGATATCGTTGAAGACCTCGAAAAAGAACAGCTTATCCCGACAGCAGAAGAACCTGAGGCAGAAGTTCCTGTAGAAAAAGAGGCAGAAGAAGAACTTCTGGAAGAGGAACCGCAGGTAGAAGCTGTAACTACAGAAATCACTTTGAAAGAAGCTGAAGAACCTGTAGAATCCGAGCTGAAAGAACTGGAACCGGAAGCTGTTGAATCGGAAGTATTAGCCGAGGAAATTACCCCTACAGAAGCTCCAGCTGTTGCAGAGGCTCCATTTGAAGAGAAAGAAGTCGAGCCGGAGGAAAAAGCTGTCGAAGTAACTAAGGAAATTGCTGTCGAGGAACCGTCAGATGATTTAGCGATTTTAACACAAGAACTTGAAGCAGCCGAGGAAGAACCAGTCGAACCTCTCGGGCTTGAGTTGCCTAAGGAGGAACCAGAATCACGTGAGGTGGAAACTCTGGCCGCAGAAGAACCGTTACATGTAGCAATCTCGCCTAAACTCGAAGCTCAGCTAATACCAGAAGTTGAGGCTGGGGAAGAAGAGCCAGCTGATATCGTTGAAGACCTCGAAAAAGAACAGCTGATCCCGACAGCAGAAGAACCTGAGGCAGAAGTTCCTGTAGAAAAAGAGGCAGAAGAAGAACTTCTGGAAGAGGAACCGCAGGTAGAAGCTGTAACTACAGAAATCACTTTGAAAGAAGCTGAAGAACCTGTAGAATCCGAGCTGAAAGAACTGGAACCGGAAGCTGTTGAATCGGAAGTATTAGCCGAGGAAATTACCCCTACAGAAGCTCCAGCTGTTGCAGAGGCTCCATTTGAAGAGAAAGAAGTCGAGCCGGAGGAAAAAGCTGTCGAAGTAACTAAGGAAATTGCTGTCGAGGAACCGTCAGATGATTTAGCGATTTTAACACAAGAACTTGAAGCAGCCGAGGAAGAACCGGTCGAACCTCTCGGGCTTGAGTTGCCTAAGGAGGAACCAGAATCACGTGAGGTGGAAACTCTGGCCGCAGAAGAACCGTTACATGTAGCAATCTCGCCTAAACTCGAAGCTCAGCTAATACCAGAAGTTGAGGCTGGGGAAGAAGAGCCAGCTGATATCGTTGAAGACCTCGAAAAAGAACAGCTGATCCCGACAGCAGAAGAACCTGAGGCGGAAGTTCCTGTAGAAAAAGAGGCAGAAGAAGAACTTCTGGAAGAGGAACCGCAGGTAGAAGCTGTAACTACAGAAATCACTTTGAAAGAAGCTGAAGAACCTGTAGAATCCGAGCTGAAAGAACTGGAACCGGAAGCTGTTGAATCGGAGGAAATTACCCCTACACAAGCTCCAGCTGTTGCAGAGGCTCCATTTGAAGAGAAAGAAGTCGAGCCGGAGGAAAAAGCTGTCGAAGTAACTAAGGAAATTGCTGTCGAGGAACCGTCAGATGATTTAGCGATTTTAACACAAGAACTTGAAGCAGCCGAGGAAGAACCAGTCGAACCTCTCGGGCTTGAGTTGCCTAAGGAGGAACCAGAATCACGTGAGGTGGAAACTCTGGCCGCAGAAGAACCGTTACATGTAGCAATCTCGCCTAAACTCGAAGCTCAGCTAATACCAGAAGTTGAGGCTGGGGAAGAAGAGCCAGCTGATATCGTTGAAGACCTCGAAAAAGAACAGCTGATCCCGACAGCAGAAGAACCTGAGGCAGAAGTTCCTGTAGAAAAAGAGGCAGAAGAAGAACTTCTGGAAGAGGAACCGCAGGTAGAAGCTGTAACTACAGAAATCACTTTGAAAGAAGCTGAAGAACCTGTAGAATCCGAGCTGAAAGAACTGGAACCGGAAGCTGTTGAATCGGAAGTATTAGCCGAGGAAATTACCCCTACAGAAGCTCCAGCTGTTGCAGAGGCTCCATTTGAAGAGAAAGAAGTTGAGCCTGAGGAAAAAGCTGTCGAAGTAACTAAGGAAATTGCTCTCGAGGAACCGTCAGATGATTTAGCGATTTTAACACAAGAACTTGAAGCAGCCGAGGAAGAACCAGTCGAACCTCTCGGGCTTGAGTTGCCTAAGGAGGAACCAGAATCACGTGAGGTGGAAACTCTGGCCGCAGAAGAACCGTTACATGTAGCAATCTTGCCTAAACTCGAAGCTCAGCTAATACCAGAAGTTGAGGCTGGGGAAGAAGAGCCAGCTGATATCGTTGAAGACCTCGAAAAAGAACAGCTGATCCCGACAGCAGAAGAACTTGAGGCAGAAGTTCCTGTAGAAAAAGAGGCAGAAGAAGAACTTCTGGAAGAGGAACCGCAGGTAGAAGCTGTAACTACAGAAATCACTTTGAAAGAAGCTGAAGAACCTGCAGAATCCGAGCTGAAAGAACTGGAACCGGAAGCTGTTGAATCGGAAGTATTAGCCGAGGAAATTACCCCTACAGAAGCTCCAGCTGTTGCAGAGGCTCCATTTGAAGAGAAAGAAGTTGAGCCTGAGGAAAAAGCTGTCGAAGTAACTAAGGAAATTGCTCTCGAGGAACCGTCAGATGATTTAGCGATTTTAACACAAGAACTTGAAGCAGCCGAGGAAGAACCAGTCGAACCTCTCGGGCTTGAGTTGCCTAAGGAGGAACCAGAATCACGTGAGGTGGAAACTCTGGCCGCAGAAGAACCGTTACATGTAGCAATCTTGCCTAAACTCGAAGCTCAGCTAATACCAGAAGTTGAGGCTGGGGAAGAAGAGCCAGCTGATATCGTTGAAGACCTCGAAAAAGAACAGCTGATCCCGACAGCAGAAGAACTTGAGGCAGAAGTTCCTGTAGAAAAAGAGGCAGAAGAAGAACTTCTGGAAGAGGAACCGCAGGTAGAAGCTGTAACTACAGAAATCACTTTGAAAGAAGCTGAAGAACTTGTAGAATCCGAGCTGAAAGAACTGGAACCGGAAGCTGTTGAATCGGAAGTATTAGCCGAGGAAATTACCCCTACAGAAGCTCCAGCTGTTGCAGAGGCTCCATTTGAAGAGAAAGAAGTCGAGCCGGAGGAAAAAGCTGTCGAAGTAACTAAGGAAATTGCTGTCGAGGAACCGTCAGATGATTTAGCGTATTTAACACAAGAACTTGAAGCAGCCGAGGAAGAACCGGTCGAACCTCTCGGGCTTGAGTTGCCTAAGGAGGAACCAGAATCACGTGAGGTGGAAACTCTGGCCGCAGAAGAACCGTTACATGTAGCAATCTCGCCTAAACTCGAAGCTCAGCTAATACCAGAAGTTGAGGCTGGGGAAGAAGAGCCAGCTGATATCGTTGAAGACCTCGAAAAAGAACAGCTGATCCCGACAGCAGAAGAACTTGAGGCAGAAGTTCCTGTAGAAAAAGAGGCAGAAGAAGAACTTCTGGAAGAGGAACCGCAGGTAGAAGCTGTAACTACAGAAATCACTTTGAAAGAAGCTGAAGAACCTGCAGAATCCGAGCTGAAAGAACTGGAACCGGAAGCTGTTGAATCGGAAGTATTAGCCGAGGAAATTACCCCTACAGAAGCTCCAGCTGTTGCAGAGGCTCCATTTGAAGAGAAAGAAGTTGAGCCTGAGGAAAAAGCTGTCGAAGTAACTAAGGAAATTGCTCTCGAGGAACCGTCAGATGATTTAGCGATTTTAACACAAGAACTTGAAGCAGCCGAGGAAGAACCAGTCGAACCTCTCGGGCTTGAGTTGCCTAAGGAGGAACCAGAATCACGTGAGGTGGAAACTCTGGCCGCAGAAGAACCGTTACATGTAGCAATCTTGCCTAAACTCGAAGCTCAGCTAATACCAGAAGTTGAGGCTGGGGAAGAAGAGCCAGCTGATATCGTTGAAGACCTCGAAAAAGAACAGCTGATCCCGACAGCAGAAGAACTTGAGGCAGAAGTTCCTGTAGAAAAAGAGGCAGAAGAAGAACTTCTGGAAGAGGAACCGCAGGTAGAAGCTGTAACTACAGAAATCACTTTGAAAGAAGCTGAAGAACTTGTAGAATCCGAGCTGAAAGAACTGGAACCGGAAGCTGTTGAATCGGAAGTATTAGCCGAGGAAATTACCCCTACAGAAGCTCCAGCTGTTGCAGAGGCTCCATTTGAAGAGAAAGAAGTCGAGCCGGAGGAAAAAGCTGTCGAAGTAACTAAGGAAATTGCTGTCGAGGAACCGTCAGATGATTTAGCGATTTTAACACAAGAACTTGAAGCAGCCGAGGAAGAACCGGTCGAACCTCTCGGGCTTGAGTTGCCTAAGGAGGAACCAGAATCACGTGAGGTGGAAACTCTGGCCGCAGAAGAACCGTTACATGTAGCAATCTCGCCTAAACTCGAAGCTCAGCTAATACCAGAAGTTGAGGCTGGGGAAGAAGAGCCAGCTGATATCGTTGAAGACCTCGAAAAAGAACAGCTGATCCCGACAGCAGAAGAACCTGAGGCGGAAGTTCCTGTAGAAAAAGAGGCAGAAGAAGAACTTCTGGAAGAGGAACCGCAGGTAGAAGCTGTAACTACAGAAATCACTTTGAAAGAAGCTGAAGAACCTGTAGAATCCGAGCTGAAAGAACTGGAACCGGAAGCTGTTGAATCGGAGGAAATTACCCCTACACAAGCTCCAGCTGTTGCAGAGGCTCCATTTGAAGAGAAAGAAGTCGAGCCGGAGGAAAAAGCTGTCGAAGTAACTAAGGAAATTGCTGTCGAGGAACCGTCAGATGATTTAGCGATTTTAACACAAGAACTTGAAGCAGCCGAGGAAGAACCAGTCGAACCTCTCGGGCTTGAGTTGCCTAAGGAGGAACCAGAATCACGTGAGGTGGAAACTCTGGCCGCAGAAGAACCGTTACATGTAGCAATCTCGCCTAAACTCGAAGCTCAGCTAATACCAGAAGTTGAGGCTGGGGAAGAAGAGCCAGCTGATATCGTTGAAGACCTCGAAAAAGAACAGCTGATCCCGACAGCAGAAGAACCTGAGGCAGAAGTTCCTGTAGAAAAAGAGGCAGAAGAAGAACTTCTGGAAGAGGAACCGCAGGTAGAAGCTGTAACTACAGAAATCACTTTGAAAGAAGCTGAAGAACCTGTAGAATCCGAGCTGAAAGAACTGGAACCGGAAGCTGTTGAATCGGAAGTATTAGCCGAGGAAATTACCCCTACAGAAGCTCCAGCTGTTGCAGAGGCTCCATTTGAAGAGAAAGAAGTTGAGCCTGAGGAAAAAGCTGTCGAAGTAACTAAGGAAATTGCTCTCGAGGAACCGTCAGATGATTTAGCGATTTTAACACAAGAACTTGAAGCAGCCGAGGAAGAACCAGTCGAACCTCTCGGGCTTGAGTTGCCTAAGGAGGAACCAGAATCACGTGAGGTGGAAACTCTGGCCGCAGAAGAACCGTTACATGTAGCAATCTTGCCTAAACTCGAAGCTCAGCTAATACCAGAAGTTGAGGCTGGGGAAGAAGAGCCAGCTGATATCGTTGAAGACCTCGAAAAAGAACAGCTGATCCCGACAGCAGAAGAACTTGAGGCAGAAGTTCCTGTAGAAAAAGAGGCAGAAGAAGAACTTCTGGAAGAGGAACCGCAGGTAGAAGCTGTAACTACAGAAATCACTTTGAAAGAAGCTGAAGAACCTGCAGAATCCGAGCTGAAAGAACTGGAACCGGAAGCTGTTGAATCGGAAGTATTAGCCGAGGAAATTACCCCTACAGAAGCTCCAGCTGTTGCAGAGGCTCCATTTGAAGAGAAAGAAGTTGAGCCTGAGGAAAAAGCTGTCGAAGTAACTAAGGAAATTGCTCTCGAGGAACCGTCAGATGATTTAGCGATTTTAACACAAGAACTTGAAGCAGCCGAGGAAGAACCAGTCGAACCTCTCGGGCTTGAGTTGCCTAAGGAGGAACCAGAATCACGTGAGGTGGAAACTCTGGCCGCAGAAGAACCGTTACATGTAGCAATCTTGCCTAAACTCGAAGCTCAGCTAATACCAGAAGTTGAGGCTGGGGAAGAAGAGCCAGCTGATATCGTTGAAGACCTCGAAAAAGAACAGCTGATCCCGACAGCAGAAGAACTTGAGGCAGAAGTTCCTGTAGAAAAAGAGGCAGAAGAAGAACTTCTGGAAGAGGAACCGCAGGTAGAAGCTGTAACTACAGAAATCACTTTGAAAGAAGCTGAAGAACTTGTAGAATCCGAGCTGAAAGAACTGGAACCGGAAGCTGTTGAATCGGAAGTATTAGCCGAGGAAATTACCCCTACAGAAGCTCCAGCTGTTGCAGAGGCTCCATTTGAAGAGAAAGAAGTCGAGCCGGAGGAAAAAGCTGTCGAAGTAACTAAGGAAATTGCTGTCGAGGAACCGTCAGATGATTTAGCGATTTTAACACAAGAACTTGAAGCAGCCGAGGAAGAACCGGTCGAACCTCTCGGGCTTGAGTTGCCTAAGGAGGAACCAGAATCACGTGAGGTGGAAACTCTGGCCGCAGAAGAACCGTTACATGTAGCAATCTCGCCTAAACTCGAAGCTCAGCTAATACCAGAAGTTGAGGCTGGGGAAGAAGAGCCAGCTGATATCGTTGAAGACCTCGAAAAAGAACAGCTGATCCCGACAGCAGAAGAACCTGAGGCGGAAGTTCCTGTTGAAAAAGAGGCAGAAGAAGAACTTCTGGAAGAGGAACCGCAGGTAGAAGCTGTAACTACAGAAATCACTTTGAAAGAAGCTGAAGAACCTGTAGAATCCGAGCTGAAAGAACTGGAACCGGAAGCTGTTGAATCGGAGGAAATTACCCCTACACAAGCTCCAGCTGTTGCAGAGGCTCCATTTGAAGAGAAAGAAGTCGAGCCGGAGGAAAAAGCTGTCGAAGTAACTAAGGAAATTGCTGTCGAGGAACCGTCAGATGATTTAGCGATTTTAACACAAGAACTTGAAGCAGCCGAGGAAGAACCAGTCGAACCTCTCGGGCTTGAGTTGCCTAAGGAGGAACTAGAATCACGTGAGGTGGAAACTCTGGCCGCAGAAGAACCGTTACATGTAGCAATCTCGCCTAAACTCGAAGCTCAGCTAATACCAGAAGTTGAGGCTGGGGAAGAAGAGCCAGCTGATATCGTTGAAGACCTCGAAAAAGAACAGCTGATCCCGACAGCAGAAGAACCTGAGGCAGAAGTTCCTGTAGAAAAAGAGGCAGAAGAAGAACTTCTGGAAGAGGAACCGCAGGTAGAAGCTGTAACTACAGAAATCACTTTGAAAGAAGCTGAAGAACCTGTAGAATCCGAGCTGAAAGAACTGGAACCGGAAGCTGTTGAATCGGAGGAAATTACCCCTACAGAAGCTCCAGCTGTTGCAGAGATTCCGTTTGAAGAGAAAGAAGTCGAACCGGAGGAAAAAGCTGTCGAAGTAACTAAGGAAATTGCTGTCGAGGAACCGTCAGATGATTTAGCGATTTTAACACAAGAACTTGAAGCAGCCGAGGAAGAACCAGTCGAACCTCTCGGGCTTGAGTTGCCTAAGGAGGAACCAGAATCACGTGAGGTGGAAACTCTGGCCGCAGAAGAACCGTTACATGTAGCAATCTCGCCTAAACTCGAAGCTCAGCTAATACCAGAAGTTGAGGCTGGGGAAGAAGAGCCAGCTGATATCGTTGAAGACCTCGAAAAAGAACAGCTGATCCCGACAGCAGAAGAACCTGAGGCAGAAGTTCCTGTAGAAAAAGAGGCAGAAGAAGAACTTCTGGAAGAAGAACCGCAGGTAGAAGCTGTAACTACAGAAATCACTTTGAAAGAAGCTGAAGAACCTGTAGAATCCGAGCTGAAAGAACTGGAACCGGAAGCTGTTGAATCGGAAGTATTAGCCGAGGAAATTACCCCTACACAAGCTCCAGCTGTTGCAGAGGCTCCATTTGAAGAGAAAGAAGTCGAGCCGGAGGAAAAAGCTGTCGAAGTAACTAAGGAAATTGCTGTCGAGGAACCGTCAGATGATTTAGCGATTTTAACACAAGAACTTGAAGCAGCCGAGGAAGAACCGGTCGAACCTCTCGGGCTTGAGTTGCCTAAGGAGGAACCAGAATCACGTGAGGTGGAAACTCTGGCCGCAGAAGAACCGTTACATGTAGCAATCTCGCCTAAACTCGAAGCTCAGCTAATACCAGAAGTTGAGGCTGGGGAAGAAGAGCCAGCTGATATCGTTGAAGACCTCGAAAAAGAACAGCTTATCCCGACAGCAGAAGAACCTGAGGCAGAAGTTCCTGTAGAAAAAGAGGCAGAAGAAGAACTTCTGGAAGAGGAACCGCAGGTAGAAGCTGTAACTACAGAAATCACTTTGAAAGAAGCTGAAGAACCTGTAGAATCCGAGCTGAAAGAACTGGAACCGGAAGCTGTTGAATCGGAGGAAATTACCCCTACAGAAGCTCCAGCTGTTGCAGAGGCTCCATTTGAAGAGAAAGAAGTCGAGCCGGAGGAAAAAGCTGTCGAAGTAACTAAGGAAATTGCTGTCGAGGAACCGTCAGATGATTTAGCGATTTTAACACAAGAACTTGAAGCAGCCGAGGAAGAACCGGTCGAACCTCTCGGGCTTGAGTTGCCTAAGGAGGAACCAGAATCACGTGAGGTGGAAACTCTGGCCGCAGAAGAACCGTTACATGTAGCAATCTCGCCTAAACTCGAAGCTCAGCTAATACCAGAAGTTGAGGCTGGGGAAGAAGAGCCAGCTGATATCGTTGAAGACCTCGAAAAAGAACAGCTTATCCCGACAGCAGAAGAACCTGAGGCAGAAGTTCCTGTAGAAAAAGAGGCAGAAGAAGAACTTCTGGAAGAGGAACCGCAGGTAGAAGCTGTAACTACAGAAATCACTTTGAAAGAAGCTGAAGAACCTGTAGAATCCGAGCTGAAAGAACTGGAACCGGAAGCTGTTGAATCGGAGGAAATTACCCCTACAGAAGCTCCAGCTGTTGCAGAGGCTCCATTTGAAGAGAAAGAAGTCGAGCCGGAGGGAAAAGCTGTCGAAGTAACTAAGGAAATTGCTGTCGAGGAACCGTCAGATGATTTAGCGATTTTAACACAAGAACTTGAAGCAGCCGAGGAAGAACCAGTCGAACCTCTCGGGCTTGAGTTGCCTAAGGAGGAACCAGAATCACGTGAGGTGGAAACTCTGGCCGCAGAAGAACCGTTACATGTAGCAATCTCGCCTAAACTCGAAGCTCAGCTAATACCAGAAGTTGAGGCTGGGGAAGAAGAGCCAGCTGATATCGTTGAAGACCTCGAAAAAGAACAGCTGATCCCGACAGCAGAAGAACCTGAGGCAGAAGTTCCTGTAGAAAAAGAGGCAGAAGAAGAACTTCTGGAAGAGGAACCGCAGGTAGAAGCTGTAACTACAGAAATCACTTTGAAAGAAGCTGAAGAACCTGTAGAATCCGAGCTGAAAGAACTGGAACCGGAAGCTGTTGAATCGGAAGTATTAGCCGAGGAAATTACCCCTACAGAAGCTCCAGCTGTTGCAGAGGCTCCATTTGAAGAGAAAGAAGTCGAGCCGGAGGAAAAAGCTGTCGAAGTAACTAAGGAAATTGCTGTCGAGGAACCGTCAGATGATTTAGCGATTTTAACACAAGAACTTGAAGCAGCCGAGGAAGAACCGGTCGAACCTCTCGGGCTTGAGTTGCCTAAGGAGGAACCAGAATCACGTGAGGTGGAAACTCTGGCCGCAGAAGAACCGTTACATGTAGCAATCTCGCCTAAACTCGAAGCTCAGCTAATACCAGAAGTTGAGGCTGGGGAAGAAGAGCCAGCTGATATCGTTGAAGACCTCGAAAAAGAACAGCTTATCCCGACAGCAGAAGAACCTGAGGCAGAAGTTCCTGTAGAAAAAGAGGCAGAAGAAGAACTTCTGGAAGAGGAACCGCAGGTAGAAGCTGTAACTACAGAAATCACTTTGAAAGAAGCTGAAGAACCTGTAGAATCCGAGCTGAAAGAACTGGAACCGGAAGCTGTTGAATCGGAGGAAATTACCCCTACAGAAGCTCCAGCTGTTGCAGAGGCTCCATTTGAAGAGAAAGAAGTCGAGCCGGAGGAAAAAGCTGTCGAAGTAACTAAGGAAATTGCTGTCGAGGAACCGTCAGATGATTTAGCGATTTTAACACAAGAACTTGAAGCAGCCGAGGAAGAACCGGTCGAACCTCTCGGGCTTGAGTTGCCTAAGGAGGAACCAGAATCACGTGAGGTGGAAACTCTGGCCGCAGAAGAACCGTTACATGTAGCAATCTCGCCTAAACTCGAAGCTCAGCTAATACCAGAAGTTGAGGCTGGAGAAGAAGAGCCAGCTGATATCGTTGAAGACCTCGAAAAAGAACAGCTTATCCCGACAGCAGAAGAACCTGAGGCAGAAGTTCCTGTAGAAAAAGAGGCAGAAGAAGAACTTCTGGAAGAGGAACCGCAGGTAGAAGCTGTAACTACAGAAATCACTTTGAAAGAAGCTGAAGAACCTGTAGAATCCGAGCTGAAAGAACTGGAACCGGAAGCTGTTGAATCGGAGGAAATTACCCCTACAGAAGCTCCAGCTGTTGCAGAGGCTCCATTTGAAGAGAAAGAAGTCGAGCCGGAGGAAAAAGCTGTCGAAGTAACTAAGGAAATTGCTGTCGAGGAACCGTCAGATGATTTAGCGATTTTAACACAAGAACTTGAAGCAGCCGAGGAAGAACCAGTCGAACCTCTCGGGCTTGAGTTGCCTAAGGAGGAACCAGAATCACGTGAGGTGGAAACTCTGGCCGCAGAAGAACCGTTACATGTAGCAATCTCGCCTAAACTCGAAGCTCAGCTAATACCAGAAGTTGAGGCTGGGGAAGAAGAGCCAGCTGATATCGTTGAAGACCTCGAAAAAGAACAGCTTATCCCGACAGCAGAAGAACCTGAGGCAGAAGTTCCTGTAGAAAAAGAGGCAGAAGAAGAACTTCTGGAAGAGGAACCGCAGGTAGAAGCTGTAACTACAGAAATCACTTTGAAAGAAGCTGAAGAACCTGTAGAATCCGAGCTGAAAGAACTGGAACCGGAAGCTGTTGAATCGGAAGTATTAGCCGAGGAAATTACCCCTACAGAAGCTCCAGCTGTTGCAGGGGCTCCATTTGAAGAGATAGAAGTCGAGCCGGAGGAAAAAGCTGTCGAAGTAACTAAGGAAATTGCTGTCGAGGAACCGTCAGATGATTTAGCGATTTTAACACAAGAACTTGAAGCAGCCGAGGAAGAACCAGTCGAACCTCTCGGGCTTGAGTTGCCTAAGGAGGAACCAGAATCACGTGAGGTGGAAACTCTGGCCGCAGAAGAACCGTTACATGTAGCAATCTCGCCTAAACTCGAAGCTCAGCTAATACCAGAAGTTGAGGCTGGGGAAGAAGAGCCAGCTGATATCGTTGAAGACCTCGAAAAAGAACAGCTGATCCCGACAGCAGAAGAACCTGAGGCGGAAGTTCCTGTAGAAAAAGAGGCAGAAGAAGAACTTCTGGAAGAGGAACCGCAGGTAGAAGCTGTAACTACAGAAATCACTTTGAAAGAAGCTGAAGAACCTGTAGAATCCGAGCTGAAAGAACTGGAACCGGAAGCTGTTGAATCGGAGGAAATTACCCCTACAGAAGCTCCAGCTGTTGCAGAGATTCCGTTTGAAGAGAAAGAAGTCGAACCGGAGGGAAAAGCTGTCGAAGTAACTAAGGAAATTGCTGTCGAGGAACCGTCAGATGATTTAGCGATTTTAACACAAGAACTTGAAGCAGCCGAGGAAGAACCAGTCGAACCTCTCGGGCTTGAGTTGCCTAAGGAGGAACCAGAATCACGTGAGGTGGAAACTCTGGCCGCAGAAGAACCGTTACATGTAGCAATCTCGCCTAAACTCAAAGCTCAGCTAATACCAGAAGTTGAGGCTGGGGAAGAAGAGCCAGCTGATATCGTTGAAGACCTCGAAAAAGAACAGCTGATCCCGACAGCAGAAGAACCTGAGGCAGAAGTTCCTGTAGAAAAAGAGGCAGAAGAAGAACTTCTGGAAGAGGAACCGCAGGTAGAAGCTGTAACTACAGAAATCACTTTGAAAGAAGCTGAAGAACCTGTAGAATCCGAGCTGAAAGAACTGGAACCGGAAGCTGTTGAATCGGAGGAAATTACCCCTACAGAAGCTCCAGCTGTTGCAGAGGCTCCATTTGAAGAGAAAGAAGTCGAGCCGGAGGAAAAAGCTGTCGAAGTAACTAAGGAAATTGCTGTCGAGGAACCGTCAGATGATTTAGCGATTTTAACACAAGAACTTGAAGCAGCCGAGGAAGAACCAGTCGAACCTCTCGGGCTTGAGTTGCCTAAGGAGGAACCAGAATCACGTGAGGTGGAAACTCTGGCCGCAGAAGAACCGTTACATGTAGCAATCTCGCCTAAACTCGAAGCTCAGCTAATACCAGAAGTTGAGGCTGGGGAAGAAGAGCCAGCTGATATCGTTGAAGACCTCGAAAAAGAACAGCTGATCCCGACAGCAGAAGAACCTGAGGCAGAAGTTCCTGTAGAAAAAGAGGCAGAAGAAGAACTTCTGGAAGAGGAACCGCAGGTAGAAGCTGTAACTACAGAAATCACTTTGAAAGAAGCTGAAGAACCTGTAGAATCCGAGCTGAAAGAACTGGAACCGGAAGCTGTTGAATCGGAAGTATTAGCCGAGGAAATTACCCCTACAGAAGCTCCAGCTGTTGCAGAGGCTCCATTTGAAGAGAAAGAAGTCGAGCCGGAGGAAAAAGCTGTCGAAGTAACTAAGGAAATTGCTGTCGAGGAACCGTCAGATGATTTAGCGATTTTAACACAAGAACTTGAAGCAGCCGAGGAAGAACCAGTCGAACCTCTCGGGCTTGAGTTGCCTAAGGAGGAACCAGAATCACGTGAGGTGGAAACTCTGGCCGCAGAAGAACCGTTACATGTAGCAATCTCGCCTAAACTCGAAGCTCAGCTAATACCAGAAGTTGAGGCTGGGGAAGAAGAGCCAGCTGATATCGTTGAAGACCTCGAAAAAGAACAGCTTATCCCGACAGCAGAAGAACCTGAGGCAGAAGTTCCTGTAGAAAAAGAGGCAGAAGAAGAACTTCTGGAAGAGGAACCGCAGGTAGAAGCTGTAACTACAGAAATCACTTTGAAAGAAGCTGAAGAACCTGTAGAATCCGAGCTGAAAGAACTGGAACCGGAAGCTGTTGAATCGGAGGAAATTACCCCTACAGAAGCTCCAGCTGTTGCAGAGGCTCCATTTGAAGAGAAAGAAGTCGAGCCGGAGGAAAAAGCTGTCGAAGTAACTAAGGAAATTGCTGTCGAGGAACCGTCAGATGATTTAGCGATTTTAACACAAGAACTTGAAGCAGCCGAGGAAGAACCAGTCGAACCTCTCGGGCTTGAGTTGCCTAAGGAGGAACCAGAATCACGTGAGGTGGAAACTCTGGCCGCAGAAGAACCGTTACATGTAGCAATCTCGCCTAAACTCGAAGCTCAGCTAATACCAGAAGTTGAGGCTGGGGAAGAAGAGCCAGCTGATATCGTTGAAGACCTCGAAAAAGAACAGCTGATCCCGACAGCAGAAGAACCTGAGGCGGAAGTTCCTGTAGAAAAAGAGGCAGAAGAAGAACTTCTGGAAGAGGAACCGCAGGTAGAAGCTGTAACTACAGAAATCACTTTGAAAGAAGCTGAAGAACCTGTAGAATCCGAGCTGAAAGAACTGGAACCGGAAGCTGTTGAATCGGAGGAAATTACCCCTACAGAAGCTCCAGCTGTTGCAGAGGCTCCATTTGAAGAGAAAGAAGTCGAGCCGGAGGAAAAAGCTGTCGAAGTAACTAAGGAAATTGCTGTCGAGGAACCGTCAGATGATTTAGCGATTTTAACACAAGAACTTGAAGCAGCCGAGGAAGAACCAGTCGAACCTCTCGGGCTTGAGTTGCCTAAGGAGGAACCAGAATCACGTGAGGTGGAAACTCTGGCCGCAGAAGAACCGTTACATGTAGCAATCTCGCCTAAACTCGAAGCTCAGCTAATACCAGAAGTTGAGGCTGGGGAAGAAGAGCCAGCTGATATCGTTGAAGACCTCGAAAAAGAACAGCTGATCCCGACAGCAGAAGAACCTGAGGCAGAAGTTCCTGTAGAAAAAGAGGCAGAAGAAGAACTTCTGGAAGAGGAACCGCAGGTAGAAGCTGTAACTACAGAAATCACTTTGAAAGAAGCTGAAGAACCTGTAGAATCCGAGCTGAAAGAACTGGAACCGGAAGCTGTTGAATCGGAGGAAATTACCCCTACAGAAGCTCCAGCTGTTGCAGAGGCTCCATTTGAAGAGAAAAAAGTCGAGCCGGAGGAAAAAGCTGTCGAAGTAACTAAGGAAATTGCTGTCGAGGAACCGTCAGATGATTTAGCGATTTTAACACAAGAACTTGAAGCAGCCGAGGAAGAACCAGTCGAACCTCTCGGGCTTGAGTTGCCTAAGGCGGAACCAGAATCACGTGAGGTGGAAACTCTGGCCGCAGAAGAACCGTTACATGTAGCAATCTCGCCTAAACTCGAAGCTCAGCTAATACCAGAAGTTGAGGCTGGGGAAGAAGAGCCAGCTGATATCGTTGAAGACCTCGAAAAAGAACAGCTGATCCCGACAGCAGAAGAACTTGAGGCAGAAGTTCCTGTAGAAAAAGAGGCAGAAGAAGAACTTCTGGAAGAGGAACCGCAGGTAGAAGCTGTAACTACAGAAATCACTTTGAAAGAAGCTGAAGAACCTGTAGAATCCGAGCTGAAAGAACTGGAACCGGAAGCTGTTGAATCGGAGGAAATTACCCCTACACAAGCTCCAGCTGTTGCAGAGGCTCCATTTGAAGAGAAAGAAGTCGAGCCGGAGGAAAAAGCTGTCGAAGTAACTAAGGAAATTGCTGTCGAGGAACCGTCAGATGATTTAGCGATTTTAACACAAGAACTTGAAGCAGCCGAGGAAGAACCAGTCGAACCTCTCGGGCTTGAGTTGCCTAAGGAGGAACCAGAATCACGTGAGGTGGAAACTCTGGCCGCAGAAGAACCGTTACATGTAGCAATCTCGCCTAAACTCGAAGCTCAGCTAATACCAGAAGTTGAGGCTGGGGAAGAAGAGCCAGCTGATATCGTTGAAGACCTCGAAAAAGAACAGCTGATCCCGACAGCAGAAGAACCTGAGGCGGAAGTTCCTGTAGAAAAAGAGGCAGAAGAAGAACTTCTGGAAGAGGAACCGCAGGTAGAAGCTGTAACTACAGAAATCACTTTGAAAGAAGCTGAAGAACCTGTAGAATCCGAGCTGAAAGAACTGGAACCGGAAGCTGTTGAATCGGAAGTATTAGCCGAGGAAATTACCCCTACAGAAGCTCCAGCTGTTGCAGAGGCTCCATTTGAAGAGAAAGAAGTCGAGCCGGAGGAAAAAGCTGTCGAAGTAACTAAGGAAATTGCTGTCGAGGAACCGTCAGATGATTTAGCGATTTTAACACAAGAACTTGAAGCAGCCGAGGAAGAACCAGTCGAACCTCTCGGGCTTGAGTTGCCTAAGGAGGAACTAGAATCACGTGAGGTGGAAACTCTGGCCGCAGAAGAACCGTTACATGTAGCAATCTCGCCTAAACTCGAAGCTCAGCTAATACCAGAAGTTGAGGCTGGGGAAGAAGAGCCAGCTGATATCGTTGAAGACCTCGAAAAAGAACAGCTGATCCCGACAGCAGAAGAACCTGAGGCAGAAGTTCCTGTAGAAAAAGAGGCAGAAGAAGAACTTCTGGAAGAGGAACCGCAGGTAGAGGCTGTAACTACAGAAATCACTTTGAAAGAAGCTGAAGAACCTGTAGAATCCGAGCTGAAAGAACTGGAACCGGAAGCTGTTGAATCGGAGGAAATTACCCCTACAGAAGCTCCAGCTGTTGCAGAGATTCCGTTTGAAGAGAAAGAAGTCGAACCGGAGGAAAAAGCTGTCGAAGTAACTAAGGAAATTGCTGTCGAGGAACCGTCAGATGATTTAGCGATTTTAACACAAGAACTTGAAGCAGCCGAGGAAGAACCAGTCGAACCTCTCGGGCTTGAGTTGCCTAAGGAGGAACCAGAATCACGTGAGGTGGAAACTCTGGCCGCAGAAGAACCGTTACATGTAGCAATCTCGCCTAAACTCGAAGCTCAGCTAATACCAGAAGTTGAGGCTGGGGAAGAAGAGCCAGCTGATATCGTTGAAGACCTCGAAAAAGAACAGCTGATCCCGACAGCAGAAGAACCTGAGGCAGAAGTTCCTGTAGAAAAAGAGGCAGAAGAAGAACTTCTGGAAGAAGAACCGCAGGTAGAAGCTGTAACTACAGAAATCACTTTGAAAGAAGCTGAAGAACCTGTAGAATCCGAGCTGAAAGAACTGGAACCGGAAGCTGTTGAATCGGAAGTATTAGCCGAGGAAATTACCCCTACAGAAGCTCCAGCTGTTGCAGAGGCTCCATTTGAAGAGAAAGAAGTCGAGCCGGAGGAAAAAGCTGTCGAAGTAACTAAGGAAATTGCTGTCGAGGAACCGTCAGATGATTTAGCGATTTTAACACAAGAACTTGAAGCAGCCGAGGAAGAACCAGTCGAACCTCTCGGGCTTGAGTTGCCTAAGGAGGAACCAGAATCACGTGAGGTGGAAACTCTGGCCGCAGAAGAACCGTTACATGTAGCAATCTCGCCTAAACTCGAAGCTCAGCTAATACCAGAAGTTGAGGCTGGGGAAGAAGAGCCAGCTGATATCGTTGAAGACCTCGAAAAAGAACAGCTTATCCCGACAGCAGAAGAACCTGAGGCAGAAGTTCCTGTAGAAAAAGAGGCAGAAGAAGAACTTCTGGAAGAGGAACCGCAGGTAGAAGCTGTAACTACAGAAATCACTTTGAAAGAAGCTGAAGAACCTGTAGAATCCGAGCTGAAAGAACTGGAACCGGAAGCTGTTGAATCGGAGGAAATTACCCCTACAGAAGCTCCAGCTGTTGCAGAGGCTCCATTTGAAGAGAAAGAAGTCGAGCCGGAGGAAAAAGCTGTCGAAGTAACTAAGGAAATTGCTGTCGAGGAACCGTCAGATGATTTAGCGATTTTAACACAAGAACTTGAAGCAGCCGAGGAAGAACCAGTCGAACCTCTCGGGCTTGAGTTGCCTAAGGAGGAACCAGAATCACGTGAGGTGGAAACTCTGGCCGCAGAAGAACCGTTACATGTAGCAATCTCGCCTAAACTCGAAGCTCAGCTAATACCAGAAGTTGAGGCTGGGGAAGAAGAGCCAGCTGATATCGTTGAAGACCTCGAAAAAGAACAGCTGATCCCGACAGCAGAAGAACTTGAGGCAGAAGTTCCTGTAGAAAAAGAGGCAGAAGAAGAACTTCTGGAAGAGGAACCGCAGGTAGAAGCTGTAACTACAGAAATCACTTTGAAAGAAGCTGAAGAACCTGTAGAATCCGAGCTGAAAGAACTGGAACCGGAAGCTGTTGAATCGGAAGTATTAGCCGAGGAAATTACCCCTACAGAAGCTCCAGCTGTTGCAGAGGCTCCATTTGAAGAGAAAGAAGTCGAGCCGGAGGAAAAAGCTGTCGAAGTAACTAAGGAAATTGCTGTCGAGGAACCGTCAGATGATTTAGCGATTTTAACACAAGAACTTGAAGCAGCCGAGGAAGAACCGGTCGAACCTCTCGGGCTTGAGTTCCCTAAGGAGGAACAAGAATCACGTGAGGTGGAAACTCTGGCCGCAGAAGAACCGTTACATGTAGCAATCTCGCCTAAACTCGAAGCTCAGCTAATACCAGAAGTTGAGGCTGGGGAAGAAGAGCCAGCTGATATCGTTGAAGACCTCGAAAAAGAACAGCTTATCCCGACAGCAGAAGAACCTGAGCCAGAAGTTCCTGTAGAAAAAGAGGCAGAAGAAGAACTTCTGGAAGAGGAACCGCAGGTAGAAGCTGTAACTACAGAAATCACTTTGAAAGAAGCTGAAGAACCTGTAGAATCCGAGCTGAAAGAACTGGAACCGGAAGCTGTTGAATCGCATGAAATTACCCCTACAGAAGCTCCAGCTGTTGCAGAGGCTCCATTTGAAGAGAAAGAAGTCGAGCCGGAGGAAAAAGCTGTCGAAGTAACTAAGGAAATTGCTGTCGAGGAACCGTCAGATGATTTAGCTATTTTAACACAAGAACTTGAAGCAGCCGAGGAAGAACCAGTCGAACCTCTCGGGCTTGAGTTGCCTAAGGAGGAACCAGAATCACGTGACGTGGAAACTCTGGCCGCAGAAGAACCGTTACATGTAGCAATCTCGCCTAAACTCGAAGCTCAGCTAATACCAGAAGTTGAGGCTGGGGAAGAAGAGCCAGCTGATATCGATGAAGACCTCGAAAAAGAACAGCTGATCCCGACAGCAGAAGAACCTGAGGCAGAAGTTCCTGTAGAAAAAGAGGCAGAAGAAGATCTTCTGGAAGAGGAACCGCAGGTAGAAGCTGTAACTACAGAAATCACTTTGAAAGAAGCTGAAGAACCTGTAGAATCCGAGCTGAAAGAACTGGAACCGGAAGCTGTTGAATCGGAAGTATTAGCCGAGGAAATTACCCCTACAGAAGCTCCAGCTGTTGCAGAGGCTCCATTTGAAGAGAAAGAAGTCGAGCCGGAGGAAAAAGCTGTCGAAGTAACTAAGGAAATTGCTGTCGAGGAACCGTCAGATGATTTAGCGATTTTAACACAAGAACTTGAAGCAGCCGAGGAAGAACCGGTCGAACCTCTCGGGCTTGAGTTGCCTAAGGAGGAACCAGAATCACGTGAGGTGGAAACTCTGGCCGCAGAAGAACCGTTACATGTAACAATCTCGCCTAAACTCGAAGCTCAGCTAATACCAGAAGTTGAGACTGGGGAAGAAGAGCCAGCTGATATCGTTGAAGACCTCGAAAAAGAACAGCTGATCCCGACAGCAGAAGAACCTGAGGCAGAAGTTCCTGTAGAAAAAGAGGCAGAAGAAGAACTTCTGGAAGAGGAACCGCAAGTAGAAGCTGTAACTACAGAAATCACTTTGAAAGAAGCTGAAGAACCTGTAGAATCCGAGCTGAAAGAACTGGAACCGGAAGCTGTTGAATCGGAGGAAATTACCCCTACAGAAGCTCCAGCTGTTGCAGAGGCTCCATTTGAAGAGAAAGAAGTCGAGCCGGAGGAAAAAGCTGTCGAAGTAACTAAGGAAATTGCTGTCGAGGAACCGTCAGATGATTTAGCGATTTTAACACAAGAACTTGAAGCAGCCGAGGAAGAACCAGTCGAACCTCTCGGGCTTGAGTTGCCTAAGGAGGAACCAGAATCACGTGAGGTGGAAACTCTGGCCGCAGAAGAACCGTTACATGTAGCAATCTCGCCTAAACTCGAAGCTCAGCTAATACCAGAAGTTGAGGCTGGGGAAGAAGAGCCAGCTGATATCGATGAAGACCTCGAAAAAGAACAGCTGATCCCGACAGCAGAAGAACCTGAGGCAGAAGTTCCTGTAGAAAAAGAGGCAGAAGAAGAACTTCTGGAAGAGGAACCGCAGGTAGAAGCTGTAACTACAGAAATCACTTTGAAAGAAGCTGAAGAACCTGTAGAATCCGAGCTGAAAGAACTGGAACCGGAAGCTGTTGAATCGGAAGTATTAGCCGAGGAAATTACCCCTACAGAAGCTCCAGCTGTTGCAGAGGCTCCATTTGAAGAGAAAGAAGTCGAGCCGGAGGAAAAAGCTGTCGAAGTAACTAAGGAAATTGCTGTCGAGGAACCGTCAGATGATTTAGCGATTTTAACACAAGAACTTGAAGCAGCCGAGGAAGAACCAGTCGAACCTCTCGGGCTTGAGTTGCCTAAGGAGGAACCAGAATCACGTGAGGTGGAAACTCTGGCCGCAGAAGAACCGTTACATGTAGCAATCTTGCCTAAACTCGAAGCTCAGCTAATACCAGAAGTTGAGGCTGGGGAAGAAGAGCCAGCTGATATCGTTGAAGACCTCGAAAAAGAACAGCTGATCCCGACAGCAGAAGAACTTGAGGCAGAAGTTCCTGTAGAAAAAGAGGCAGAAGAAGAACTTCTGGAAGAGGAACCGCAGGTAGAAGCTGTAACTACAGAAATCACTTTGAAAGAAGCTGAAGAACCTGTAGAATCCGAGCTGAAAGAACTGGAACCGGAAGCTGTTGAATCGGAAGTATTAGCCGAGGAAATTACCCCTACAGAAGCTCCAGCTGTTGCAGAGGCTCCATTTGAAGAGAAAGAAGTCGAGCCGGAGGAAAAAGCTGTCGAAGTAACTAAGGAAATTGCTGTCGAGGAACCGTCAGATGATTTAGCGATTTTAACACAAGAACTTGAAGCAGCCGAGGAAGAACCAGTCGAACCTCTCGGGCTTGAGTTGCCTAAGGAGGAACCAGAATCACGTGAGGTGGAAACTCTGGCCGCAGAAGAACCGTTACATGTAGCAATCTCGCCTAAACTCGAAGCTCAGCTAATACCAGAAGTTGAGGCTGGGGAAGAAGAGCCAGCTGATATCGTTGAAGACCTCGAAAAAGAACAGCTGATCCCGACAGCAGAAGAACTTGAGGCAGAAGTTCCTGTAGAAAAAGAGGCAGAAGAAGAACTTCTGGAAGAGGAACCGCAGGTAGAAGCTGTAACTACAGAAATCACTTTGAAAGAAGCTGAAGAACCTGTAGAATCCGAGCTGAAAGAACTGGAACCGGAAGCTGTTGAATCGGAGGAAATTACCCCTACAGAAGCTCCAGCTGTTGCAGAGGCTCCATTTGAAGAGAAAGAAGTCGAGCCGGAGGAAAAAGCTGTCGAAGTAACTAAGGAAATTGCTGTCGAGGAACCGTCAGATGATTTAGCGATTTTAACACAAGAACTTGAAGCAGCCGAGGAAGAACCAGTCGAACCTCTCGGGCTTGAGTTGCCTAAGGAGGAACCAGAATCACGTGAGGTGGAAACTCTGGCCGCAGAAGAACCGTTACATGTAGCAATCTTGCCTAAACTCGAAGCTCAGCTAATACCAGAAGTTGAGGCTGGGGAAGAAGAGCCAGCTGATATCGTTGAAGACCTCGAAAAAGAACAGCTGATCCCGACAGCAGAAGAACTTGAGGCAGAAGTTCCTGTAGAAAAAGAGGCAGAAGAAGAACTTCTGGAAGAGGAACCGCAGGTAGAAGCTGTAACTACAGAAATCACTTTGAAAGAAGCTGAAGAACCTGTAGAATCCGAGCTGAAAGAACTGGAACCGGAAGCTGTTGAATCGGAAGTATTAGCCGAGGAAATTACCCCTACAGAAGCTCCAGCTGTTGCAGAGGCTCCATTTGAAGAGAAAGAAGTCGAGCCGGAGGAAAAAGCTGTCGAAGTAACTAAGGAAATTGCTGTCGAGGAACCGTCAGATGATTTAGCGATTTTAACACAAGAACTTGAAGCAGCCGAGGAAGAACCAGTCGAACCTCTCGGGCTTGAGTTGCCTAAGGAGGAACCAGAATCACGTGAGGTGGAAACTCTGGCCGCAGAAGAACCGTTACATGTAGCAATCTCGCCTAAACTCGAAGCTCAGCTAATACCAGAAGTTGAGGCTGGGGAAGAAGAGCCAGCTGATATCGTTGAAGACCTCGAAAAAGAACAGCTGATCCCGACAGCAGAAGAACTTGTGGCAGAAGTTCCTGTAGAAAAAGAGGCAGAAGAAGAACTTCTGGAAGAGGAACCGCAGGTAGAAGCTGTAACTACAGAAATCACTTTGAAAGAAGCTGAAGAACCTGTAGAATCCGAGCTGAAAGAACTGGAACCGGAAGCTGTTGAATCGGAAGTATTAGCCGAGGAAATTACCCCTACAGAAGCTCCAGCTGTTGCAGAGGCTCCATTTGAAGAGAAAGAAGTCGAGCCGGAGGAAAAAGCTGTCGAAGTAACTAAGGAAATTGCTGTCGAGGAACCGTCAGATGATTTAGCGATTTTAACACAAGAACTTGAAGCAGCCGAGGAAGAACCGGTCGAACCTCTCGGGCTTGAGTTGCCTAAGGAGGAACCAGAATCACGTGAGGTGGAAACTCTGGCCGCAGAAGAACCGTTACATGTAGCAATCTCGCCTAAACTCGAAGCTCAGCTAATACCAGAAGTTGAGGCTGGGGAAGAAGAGCCAGCTGATATCGTTGAAGACCTCGAAAAAGAACAGCTGATCCCGACAGCAGAAGAACTTGAGGCAGAAGTTCCTGTAGAAAAAGAGGCAGAAGAAGAACTTCTGGAAGAGGAACCGCAGGTAGAAGCTGTAACTACAGAAATCACTTTGAAAGAAGCTGAAGAACCTGTAGAATCCGAGCTGAAAGAACTGGAACCGGAAGCTGTTGAATCGGAAGTATTAGCCGAGGAAATTACCCCTACAGAAGCTCCAGCTGTTGCAGAGGCTCCATTTGAAGAGAAAGAAGTCGAGCCGGAGGAAAAAGCTGTCGAAGTAACTAAGGAAATTGCTGTCGAGGAACCGTCAGATGATTTAGCGATTTTAACACAAGAACTTGAAGCAGCCGAGGAAGAACCGGTCGAACCTCTCGGGCTTGAGTTGCCTAAGGAGGAACCAGAATCACGTGAGGTGGAAACTCTGGCCGCAGAAGAACCGTTACATGTAGCAATCTCGCCTAAACTCGAAGCTCAGCTAATACCAGAAGTTGAGGCTGGGGAAGAAGAGCCAGCTGATATCGTTGAAGACCTCGAAAAAGAACAGCTTATCCCGACAGCAGAAGAACCTGAGGCAGAAGTTCCTGTAGAAAAAGAGGCAGAAGAAGAACTTCTGGAAGAGGAACCGCAGGTAGAAGCTGTAACTACAGAAATCACTTTGAAAGAAGCTGAAGAACCTGTAGAATCCGAGCTGAAAGAACTGGAACCGGAAGCTGTTGAATCGGAGGAAATTACCCCTACAGAAGCTCCAGCTGTTGCAGAGGCTCCATTTGAAGAGAAAGAAGTCGAGCCGGAGGAAAAAGCTGTCGAAGTAACTAAGGAAATTGCTGTCGAGGAACCGTCAGATGATTTAGCGATTTTAACACAAGAACTTGAAGCAGCCGAGGAAGAACCGGTCGAACCTCTCGGGCTTGAGTTGCCTAAGGAGGAACCAGAATCACGTGAGGTGGAAACTCTGGCCGCAGAAGAACCGTTACATGTAGCAATCTCGCCTAAACTCGAAGCTCAGCTAATACCAGAAGTTGAGGCTGGGGAAGAAGAGCCAGCTGATATCGTTGAAGACCTCGAAAAAGAACAGCTTATCCCGACAGCAGAAGAACCTGAGGCAGAAGTTCCTGTAGAAAAAGAGGCAGAAGAAGAACTTCTGGAAGAGGAACCGCAGGTAGAAGCTGTAACTACAGAAATCACTTTGAAAGAAGCTGAAGAACCTGTAGAATCCGAGCTGAAAGAACTGGAACCGGAAGCTGTTGAATCGGAAGTATTAGCCGAGGAAATTACCCCTACAGAAGCTCCAGCTGTTGCAGAGGCTCCATTTGAAGAGAAAGAAGTCGAGCCGGAGGAAAAAGCTGTCGAAGTAACTAAGGAAATTGCTGTCGAGGAACCGTCAGATGATTTAGCGATTTTAACACAAGAACTTGAAGCAGCCGAGGAAGAACCAGTCGAACCTCTCGGGCTTGAGTTGCCTAAGGAGGAACCAGAATCACGTGAGGTGGAAACTCTGGCCGCAGAAGAACCGTTACATGTAGCAATCTCGCCTAAACTCGAAGCTCAGCTAATACCAGAAGTTGAGGCTGGGGAAGAAGAGCCAGCTGATATCGTTGAAGACCTCGAAAAAGAACAGCTGATCCCGACAGCAGAAGAACTTGAGGCAGAAGTTCCTGTAGAAAAAGAGGCAGAAGAAGAACTTCTGGAAGAGGAACCGCAGGTAGAAGCTGTAACTACAGAAATCACTTTGAAAGAAGCTGAAGAACCTGTAGAATCCGAGCTGAAAGAACTGGAACCGGAAGCTGTTGAATCGGAAGTATTAGCCGAGGAAATTACCCCTACAGAAGCTCCAGCTGTTGCAGAGGCTCCATTTGAAGAGAAAGAAGTCGAGCCGGAGGAAAAAGCTGTCGAAGTAACTAAGGAAATTGCTGTCGAGGAACCGTCAGATGATTTAGCGATTTTAACACAAGAACTTGAAGCAGCCGAGGAAGAACCGGTCGAACCTCTCGGGCTTGAGTTGCCTAAGGAGGAACCAGAATCACGTGAGGTGGAAACTCTGGCCGCAGAAGAACCGTTACATGTAGCAATCTCGCCTAAACTCGAAGCTCAGCTAATACCAGAAGTTGAGGCTGGGGAAGAAGAGCCAGCTGATATCGTTGAAGACCTCGAAAAAGAACAGCTTATCCCGACAGCAGAAGAACCTGAGGCAGAAGTTCCTGTAGAAAAAGAGGCAGAAGAAGAACTTCTGGAAGAGGAACCGCAGGTAGAAGCTGTAACTACAGAAATCACTTTGAAAGAAGCTGAAGAACCTGTAGAATCCGAGCTGAAAGAACTGGAACCGGAAGCTGTTGAATCGGAGGAAATTACCCCTACAGAAGCTCCAGCTGTTGCAGAGGCTCCATTTGAAGAGAAAGAAGTCGAGCCGGAGGAAAAAGCTGTCGAAGTAACTAAGGAAATTGCTGTCGAGGAACCGTCAGATGATTTAGCGATTTTAACACAAGAACTTGAAGCAGCCGAGGAAGAACCGGTCGAACCTCTCGGGCTTGAGTTGCCTAAGGAGGAACCAGAATCACGTGAGGTGGAAACTCTGGCCGCAGAAGAACCGTTACATGTAGCAATCTCGCCTAAACTCGAAGCTCAGGTAATACCAGAAGTTGAGGCTGGGGAAGAAGAGCCAGCTGATATCGTTGAAGACCTCGAAAAAGAACAGCTTATCCCGACAGCAGAAGAACCTGAGGCAGAAGTTCCTGTAGAAAAAGAGGCAGAAGAAGAACTTCTGGAAGAGGAACCGCAGGTAGAAGCTGTAACTACAGAAATCACTTTGAAAGAAGCTGAAGAACCTGTAGAATCCGAGCTGAAAGAACTGGAACCGGAAGCTGTTGAATCGGAGGAAATTACCCCTACAGAAGCTCCAGCTGTTGCAGAGGCTCCATTTGAAGAGAAAGAAGTCGAGCCGGAGGAAAAAGCTGTCGAAGTAACTAAGGAAATTGCTGTCGAGGAACCGTCAGATGATTTAGCGATTTTAACACAAGAACTTGAAGCAGCCGAGGAAGAACCAGTCGAACCTCTCGGGCTTCAGTTGCCTAAGGAGGAACCAGAATCACGTGAGGTGGAAACTCTGGCCGCAGAAGAACCGTTACATGTAGCAATCTCGCCTAAACTCGAAGCTCAGCTAATACCAGAAGTTGAGGCTGGGGAAGAAGAGCCAGCTGATATCGTTGAAGACCTCGAAAAAGAACAGCTGATCCCGACAGCAGAAGAACTTGAGGCAGAAGTTCCTGTAGAAAAAGAGGCAGAAGAAGAACTTCTGGAAGAGGAACCGCAGGTAGAAGCTGTAACTACAGAAATCACTTTGAAAGAAGCTGAAGAACCTGTAGAATCCGAGCTGAAAGAACTGGAACCGGAAGCTGTTGAATCGGAAGTATTAGCCGAGGAAATAACCCCTACAGAAGCTCCAGCTGTTGCAGAGGCTCCATTTGAAGAGAAAGAAGTCGAGCCGGAGGAAAAAGCTGTCGAAGTAACTAAGGAAATTGCTGTCGAGGAACCGTCAGATGATTTAGCGATTTTAACACAAGAACTTGAAGCAGCCGAGGAAGAACCGGTCGAACCTCTCGGGCTTGAGTTGCCTAAGGAGGAACCAGAATCACGTGAGGTGGAAACTCTGGCCGCAGAAGAACCGTTACATGTAGCAATCTCGCCTAAACTCGAAGCTCAGCTAATACCAGAAGTTGAGGCTGGGGAAGAAGAGCCAGCTGATATCGTTGAAGACCTCGAAAAAGAACAGCTGATCCCGACAGCAGAAGAACCTGAGGCAGAAGTTCCTGTAGAAAAAGAGGCAGAAGAAGAACTTCTGGAAGAGGAACCGCAGGTAGAAGCTGTAACTACAGAAATCACTTTGAAAGAAGCTGAAGAACCTGTAGAATCCGAGCTGAAAGAACTGGAACCGGAAGCTGTTGAATCGGAGGAAATTACCCCTACAGAAGCTCCAGCTGTTGCAGAGGCTCCATTTGAAGAGAAAGAAGTCGAGCCGGAGGAAAAAGCTGTCGAAGTAACTAAGGAAATTGCTGTCGAGGAACCGTCAGATGATTTAGCGATTTTAACACAAGAACTTGAAGCAGCCGAGGAAGAACCAGTCGAACCTCTCGGGCTTGAGTTGCCTAAGGAGGAACCAGAATCACGTGAGGTGGAAACTCTGGCCGCAGAAGAACCGTTACATGTAGCAATCTCGCCTAAACTCGAAGCTCAGCTAATACCAGAAGTTGAGGCTGGGGAAGAAGAGCCAGCTGATATCGTTGAAGACCTCGAAAAAGAACAGCTGATCCCGACAGCAGAAGAACTTGAGGCAGAAGTTCCTGTAGAAAAAGAGGCAGAAGAACTTCTGGAAGAGGAACCGCAGGTAGAAGCTGTAACTACAGAAATCACTTTGAAAGAAGCTGAAGAACCTGTAGAATCCGAGCTGAAAGAACTGGAACCGGAAGCTGTTGAATCGGAGGAAATTACCCCTACAGAAGCTCCAGCTGTTGCAGAGGCTCCATTTGAAGAGAAAGAAGTCGAGCCGGAGGAAAAAGCTGTCGAAGTAACTAAGGAAATTGCTGTCGAGGAACCGTCAGATGATTTAGCGATTTTAACACAAGAACTTGAAGCAGCCGAGGAAGAACCAGTCGAACCTCTCGGGCTTGAGTTGCCTAAGGAGGAACCAGAATCACGTGAGGTGGAAACTCTGGCCGCAGAAGAACCGTTACATGTAGCAATCTCGCCTAAACTCGAAGCTCAGCTAATACCAGAAGTTGAGGCTGGAAAAGAAGAGCCAGCTGATATCGTTGAAGACCTCGAAAAAGAACAGCTGATCCCGACAGCAGAAGAACTTGAGGCAGAAGTTCCTGTAGAAAAAGAGGCAGAAGAAGAACTTCTGGAAGAGGAACCGCAGGTAGAAGCTGTAACTACAGAAATCACTTTGAAAGAAGCTGAAGAACCTGTAGAATCCGAGCTGAAAGAACTGGAACCGGAAGCTGTTGAATCGGAAGTATTAGCCGAGGAAATTACCCCTACAGAAGCTCCAGCTGTTGCAGAGGCTCCATTTGAAGAGAAAGAAGTCGAGCCGGAGGAAAAAGCTGTCGAAGTAACTAAGGAAATTGCTGTCGAGGAACCGTCAGATGATTTAGCGATTTTAACACAAGAACTTGAAGCAGCCGAGGAAGAACCAGTCGAACCTCTCGGGCTTGAGTTGCCTAAGGAGGAACCAGAATCACGTGAGGTGGAAACTCTGGCCGCAGAAGAACCGTTACATGTAGCAATCTCGCCTAAACTCGAAGCTCAGCTAATACCAGAAGTTGAGGCTGGGGAAGAAGAGCCAGCTGATATCGTTGAAGACCTCGAAAAAGAACAGCTTATCCCGACAGCAGAAGAACCTGAGGCAGAAGTTCCTGTAGAAAAAGAGGCAGAAGAAGAACTTCTGGAAGAGGAACCGCAGGTAGAAGCTGTAACTACAGAAATCACTTTGAAAGAAGCTGAAGAACCTGTAGAATCCGAGCTGAAAGAACTGGAACCGGAAGCTGTTGAATCGGAGGAAATTACCCCTACAGAAGCTCCAGCTGTTGCAGAGGCTCCATTTGAAGAGAAAGAAGTCGAGCCGGAGGAAAAAGCTGTCGAAGTAACTAAGGAAATTGCTGTCGAGGAACCGTCAGATGATTTAGCGATTTTAACACAAGAACTTGAAGCAGCCGAGGAAGAACCGGTCGAACCTCTCGGGCTTGAGTTGCCTAAGGAGGAACCAGAATCACGTGAGGTGGAAACTCTGGCCGCAGAAGAACCGTTACATGTAGCAATCTCGCCTAAACTCGAAGCTCAGCTAATACCAGAAGTTGAGGCTGGGGAAGAAGAGCCAGCTGATATCGTTGAAGACCTCGAAAAAGAACAGCTGATCCCGACAGCAGAAGAACTTGAGGCAGAAGTTCCTGTAGAAAAAGAGGCAGAAGAAGAACTTCTGGAAGAGGAACCGCAGGTAGAAGCTGTAACTACAGAAATCACTTTGAAAGAAGCTGAAGAACCTGTAGAATCCGAGCTGAAAGAACTGGAACCGGAAGCTGTTGAATCGGAAGTATTAGCCGAGGAAATTACCCCTACAGAAGCTCCAGCTGTTGCAGAGGCTCCATTTGAAGAGAAAGAAGTCGAGCCGGAGGAAAAAGCTGTCGAAGTAACTAAGGAAATTGCTGTCGAGGAACCGTCAGATGATTTAGCGATTTTAACACAAGAACTTGAAGCAGCCGAGGAAGAACCGGTCGAACCTCTCGGGCTTGAGTTGCCTAAGGAGGAACCAGAATCACGTGAGGTGGAAACTCTGGCCGCAGAAGAACCGTTACATGTAGCAATCTCGCCTAAACTCGAAGCTCAGCTAATACCAGAAGTTGAGGCTGGGGAAGAAGAGCCAGCTGATATCGTTGAAGACCTCGAAAAAGAACAGCTTATCCCGACAGCAGAAGAACCTGAGGCAGAAGTTCCTGTAGAAAAAGAGGCAGAAGAAGAACTTCTGGAAGAGGAACCGCAGGT
This sequence comes from Lumbricus terrestris, assembly GCA_949752735.1. Taxonomy (NCBI): domain Eukaryota; kingdom Metazoa; phylum Annelida; class Clitellata; order Crassiclitellata; family Lumbricidae; genus Lumbricus; species Lumbricus terrestris. Next base: position 80,044,437 of record OX457036.1, on the reverse strand, counting down.
AGAAGCTGTAACTACAGAAATCACTTTGAAAGAAGCTGAAGAACCTGTAGAATCCGAGCTGAAAGAACTGGAACCGGAAGCTGTTGAATCGGAGGAAATTACCCCTACAGAAGCTCCAGCTGTTGCAGAGGCTCCATTTGAAGAGAAAGAAGTCGAGCCGGAGGAAAAAGCTGTCGAAGTAACTAAGGAAATTGCTGTCGAGGAACCGTCAGATGATTTAGCGATTTTAACACAAGAACTTGAAGCAGCCGAGGAAGAACCAGTCGAACCTCTCGGGCTTGAGTTGCCTAAGGAGGAACCAGAATCACGTGAGGTGGAAACTCTGGCCGCAGAAGAACCGTTACATGTAGCAATCTCGCCTAAACTCGAAGCTCAGCTAATACCAGAAGTTGAGGCTGGGGAAGAAGAGCCAGCTGATATCGTTGAAGACCTCGAAAAAGAACAGCTGATCCCGACAGCAGAAGAACTTGAGGCAGAAGTTCCTGTAGAAAAAGAGGCAGAAGAAGAACTTCTGGAAGAGGAACCGCAGGTAGAAGCTGTAACTACAGAAATCACTTTGAAAGAAGCTGAAGAACCTGTAGAATCCGAGCTGAAAGAACTGGAACCGGAAGCTGTTGAATCGGAAGTATTAGCCGAGGAAATTACCCCTACAGAAGCTCCAGCTGTTGCAGAGGCTCCATTTGAAGAGAAAGAAGTCGAGCCGGAGGAAAAAGCTGTCGAAGTAACTAAGGAAATTGCTGTCGAGGAACCGTCAGATGATTTAGCGATTTTAACACAAGAACTTGAAGCAGCCGAGGAAGAACCGGTCGAACCTCTCGGGCTTGAGTTGCCTAAGGAGGAACCAGAATCACGTGAGGTGGAAACTCTGGCCGCAGAAGAACCGTTACATGTAGCAATCTCGCCTAAACTCGAAGCTCAGCTAATACCAGAAGTTGAGGCTGGGGAAGAAGAGCCAGCTGATATCGTTGAAGACCTCGAAAAAGAACAGCTTATCCCGACAGCAGAAGAACCTGAGGCAGAAGTTCCTGTAGAAAAAGAGGCAGAAGAAGAACTTCTGGAAGAGGAACCGCAGGTAGAAGCTGTAACTACAGAAATCACTTTGAAAGAAGCTGAAGAACCTGTAGAATCCGAGCTGAAAGAACTGGAACCGGAAGCTGTTGAATGGGAGGAAATTACCCCTACAGAAGCTCCAGCTGTTGCAGAGGCTCCATTTGAAGAGAAAGAAGTCGAGCCGGAGGAAAAAGCTGTCGAAGTAACTAAGGAAATTGCTGTCGAGGAACCGTCAGATGATTTAGCGATTTTAACACAAGAACTTGAAGCAGCCGAGGAAGAACCAGTCGAACCTCTCGGGCTTGAGTTGCCTAAGGAGGAACCAGAATCACGTGAGGTGGAAACTCTGGCCGCAGAAGAACCGTTACATGTAGCAATCTCGCCTAAACTCGAAGCTCAGCTAATACCAGAAGTTGAGGCTGGGGAAGAAGAGCCAGCTGATATCGTTGAAGACCTCGAAAAAGAACAGCTGATCCCGACAGCAGAAGAACTTGAGGCAGAAGTTCCTGTAGAAAAAGAGGCAGAAGAAGAACTTCTGGAAGAGGAACCGCAGGTAGAAGCTGTAACTACAGAAATCACTTTGAAAGAAGCTGAAGAACCTGTAGAATCCGAGCTGAAAGAACTGGAACCGGAAGCTGTTGAATCGGAAGTATTAGCCGAGGAAATTACCCCTACAGAAGCTCCAGCTGTTGCAGAGGCTCCATTTGAAGAGAAAGAAGTCGAGCCGGAGGAAAAAGCTGTCGAAGTAACTAAGGAAATTGCTGTCGAGGAACCGTCAGATGATTTAGCGATTTTAACACAAGAACTTGAAGCAGCCGAGGAAGAACCGGTCGAACCTCTCGGGCTTGAGTTGCCTAAGGAGGAACCAGAATCACGTGAGGTGGAAACTCTGGCCGCAGAAGAACCGTTACATGTAGCAATCTCGCCTAAACTCGAAGCTCAGCTAATACCAGAAGTTGAGGCTGGGGAAGAAGAGCCAGCTGATATCGTTGAAGACCTCGAAAAAGAACAGCTTATCTCGACAGCAGAAGAACCTGAGGCAGAAGTTCCTGTAGAAAAAGAGGCAGAAGAAGAACTTCTGGAAGAGGAACCGCAGGTAGAAGCTGTAACTACAGAAATCACTTTGAAAGAAGCTGAAGAACCTGTAGAATCCGAGCTGAAAGAACTGGAACCGGAAGCTGTTGAATCGGAGGAAATTACCCCTACAGAAGCTCCAGCTGTTGCAGAGGCTCCATTTGAAGAGAAAGAAGTCGAGCCGGAGGAAAAAGCTGTCGAAGTAACTAAGGAAATTGCTGTCGAGGAACCGTCAGATGATTTAGCGATTTTAACACAAGAACTTGAAGCAGCCGAGGAAGAACCAGTCGAACCTCTCGGGCTTGAGTTGCCTAAGGAGGAACCAGAATCACGTGAGGTGGAAACTCTGGCCGCAGAAGAACCGTTACATGTAGCAATCTCGCCTAAACTCGAAGCTCAGCTAATACCAGAAGTTGAGGCTGGGGAAGAAGAGCCAGCTGATATCGTTGAAGACCTCGAAAAAGAACAGCTGATCCCGACAGCAGAAGAACCTGAGGCGGAAGTTCCTGTAGAAAAAGAGGCAGAAGAAGAACTTCTGGAAGAGGAACCGCAGGTAGAAGCTGTAACTACAGAAATCACTTTGAAAGAAGCTGAAGAACCTGTACAATCCGAGCTGAAAGAACTAGAACCGGAAGCTGTTGAATCGGAAGTATTAGCCGAGGAAATTACCCCTACAGAAGCTCCAGCTGTTGCAGAGGCTCCATTTGAAGAGAAAGAAGTCGAGCCGGAGGAAAAAGCTGTCGAAGTAACTAAGGAAATTGCTGTCGAGGAACCGTCAGATGATTTAGCGATTTTAACACAAGAACTTGAAGCAGCCGAGGAAGAACCGGTCGAACCTCTCGGGCTTGAGTTGCCTAAGGAGGAACCAGAATCACGTGAGGTGGAAACTCTGGCCGCAGAAGAACCGTTACATGTAGCAATCTCGCCTAAACTCGAAGCTCAGCTAATACCAGAAGTTGAGGCTGGGGAAGAAGAGCCAGCTGATATCGTTGAAGACCTCGAAAAAGAACAGCTTATCCCGACAGCAGAAGAACCTGAGGCAGAAGTTCCTGTAGAAAAAGAGGCAGAAGAAGAACTTCTGGAAGAGGAACCGCAGGTAGAAGCTGTAACTACAGAAATCACTTTGAAAGAAGCTGAAGAACCTGTAGAATCCGAGCTGAAAGAACTGGAACCGGAAGCTGTTGAATCGGAGGAAATTACCCCTACAGAAGCTCCAGCTGTTGCAGAGGCTCCATTTGAAGAGAAAGAAGTCGAGCCGGAGGAAAAAGCTGTCGAAGTAACTAAGGAAATTGCTGTCGAGGAACCGTCAGATGATTTAGCGATTTTAACACAAGAACTTGAAGCAGCCGAGGAAGAACCAGTCGAACCTCTCGGGCTTGAGTTGCCTAAGGAGGAACCAGAATCACGTGAGGTGGAAACTCTGGCCGCAGAAGAACCGTTACATGTAGCAATCTCGCCTAAACTCGAAGCTCAGCTAATACCAGAAGTTGAGGCTGGGGAAGAAGAGCCAGCTGATATCGTTGAAGACCTCGAAAAAGAACAGCTGATCCCGAGAGCAGAAGGACCTGAGGCAGAAGTTCCTGTAGAAAAAGAGGCAGAAGAAGAACTTCTGGAAGAGGAACCGCAGGTAGAAGCTGTAACTACAGAAATCACTTTGAAAGAAGCTGAAGAACCTGTAGAATCCGAGCTGAAAGAACTGGAACCGGAAGCTGTTGAATCGGAGGAAATTACCCCTACAGAAGCTCCAGCTGTTGCAGAGGCTCCATTTGAAGAGAAAGAAGTCGAGCCGGAGGAAAAAGCTGTCGAAGTAACTAAGGAAATTGCTGTCGAGGAACCGTCAGATGATTTAGCGATTTTAACACAAGAACTTGAAGCAGCCGAGGAAGAACCAGTCGAACCTCTCGGGCTTGAGTTGCCTAAGGAGGAACCAGAATCACGTGAGGTGGAAACTCTGGCCGCAGAAGAACCGTTACATGTAGCAATCTCGCCTAAACTCGAAGCTCAGCTAATACCAGAAGTTGAGGCTGGGAAAGAAGAGCCAGCTGATATCGTTGAAGACCTCGAAAAAGAACAGCTGATCCCGACAGCAGAAGAACCTGAGGCAGAAGTTCCTGTAGAAAAAGAGGCAGAAGAAGAACTTCTGGAAGAGGAACCGCAGGTAGAAGCTGTAACTACAGAAATCACTTTGAAAGAAGCTGAAGAACCTGTAGAATCCGAGCTGAAAGAACTGGAACCGGAAGCTGTTGAATCGGAGGAAATTACCCCTACAGAAGCTCCAGCTGTTGCAGAGGCTCCATTTGAAGAGAAAGAAGTCGAGCCGGAGGAAAAAGCTGTCGAAGTAACTAAGGAAATTGCTGTCGAGGAACCGTCAGATGATTTAGCGATTTTAACACAAGAACTTGAAGCAGCCGAGGAAGAACCAGTCGAACCTCTCGGGCTTGAGTTGCCTAAGGATGAACCAGAATCACGTGAGGTGGAAACTCTGGCCGCAGAAGAACCGTTACATGTAGCAATCTCGCCTAAACTCGAAGCTCAGCTAATACCAGAAGTTGAGGCTGGGGAAGAAGAGCCAGCTGATATCGTTGAAGACCTCGAAAAAGAACAGCTTATCCCGACAGCAGAAGAACCTGAGGCAGAAGTTCCTGTAGAAAAAGAGGCAGAAGAAGAACTTCTGGAAGAGGAACCGCAGGTAGAAGCTGTAACTACAGGAATCACTTTGAAAGAAGCTGAAGAACCTGTAGAATCCGAGCTGAAAGAACTGGAACCGGAAGCTGTTGAATCGGAGGAAATTACCCCTACAGAAGCTCCAGCTGTTGCAGAGGCTCCATTTGAAGAGAAAGAAGTCGAGCCGGAGGAAAAAGCTGTCGAAGTAACTAAGGAAATTGCTGTCGAGGAACCGTCAGATGATTTAGCGATTTTAACACAAGAACTTGAAGCAGCCGAGGAAGAACCAGTCGAACCTCTCGGGCTTGAGTTGCCTAAGGAGGAACCAGAATCACGTGAGGTGGAAACTCTGGCCGCAGAAGAACCGTTACATGTAGCAATCTCGCCTAAACTCGAAGCTCAGCTAATACCAGAAGTTGAGGCTGGGGAAGAAGAGCCAGCTGATATCGTTGAAGACCTCGAAAAAGAACAGCTGATCCCGACAGCAGAAGAACTTGAGGCAGAAGTTCCTGTAGAAAAAGAGGCAGAAGAAGAACTTCTGGAAGAGGAACCGCAGGTAGAAGCTGTAACTACAGAAATCACTTTGAAAGAAGCTGAAGAACCTGTAGAATCCGAGCTGAAAGAACTGGAACCGGAAGCTGTTGAATCGGAAGTATTAGCCGAGGAAATTACCCCTACAGAAGCTCCAGCTGTTGCAGAGGCTCCATTTGAAGAGAAAGAAGTCGAGCCGGAGGAAAAAGCTGTCGAAGTAACTAAGGAAATTGCTGTCGAGGAACCGTCAGATGATTTAGCGATTTTAACACAAGAACTTGAAGCAGCCGAGGAAGAACCGGTCGAACCTCTCGGGCTTGAGTTGCCTAAGGAGGAACCAGAATCACGTGAGGTGGAAACTCTGGCCGCAGAAGAACCGTTACATGTAGCAATCTCGCCTAAACTCGAAGCTCAGCTAATACCAGAAGTTGAGGCTGGGGAAGAAGAGCCAGCTGATATCGTTGAAGACCTCGAAAAAGAACAGCTTATCCCGACAGCAAAAGAACCTGAGGCAGAAGTTCCTGTAGAAAAAGAGGCAGAAGAAGAACTTCTGGAAGAGGAACCGCAGGTAGAAGCTGTAACTACAGAAATCACTTTGAAAGAAGCTGAAGAACCTGTAGAATCCGAGCTGAAAGAACTGGAACCGGAAGCTGTTGAATCGGAGGAAATTACCCCTACAGAAGCTCCAGCTGTTGCAGAGGCTCCATTTGAAGAGAAAGAAGTCGAGCCGGAGGAAAAAGCTGTCGAAGTAACTAAGGAAATTGCTGTCGAGGAACCGTCAGATGATTTAGCGATTTTAACACAAGAACTTGAAGCAGCCGAGGAAGAACCAGTCGAACCTCTCGGGCTTGAGTTGCCTAAGGAGGAACCAGAATCACGTGAGGTGGAAACTCTGGCCGCAGAAGAACCGTTACATGTAGCAATCTCGCCTAAACTCGAAGCTCAGCTAATACCAGAAGTTGAGGCTGGGGAAGAAGAGCCAGCTGATATCGTTGAAGACCTCGAAAAAGAACAGCTGATCCCGACAGCAGAAGAACTTGAGGCAGAAGTTCCTGTAGAAAAAGAGGCAGAAGAAGAACTTCTGGAAGAGGAACCGCAGGTAGAAGCTGTAACTACAGAAATCACTTTGAAAGAAGCTGAAGAACCTGTAGAATCCGAGCTGAAAGAACTGGAACCGGAAGCTGTTGAATCGGAGGAAATTACCCCTACAGAAGCTCCAGCTGTTGCAGAGGCTCCATTTGAAGAGAAAGAAGTCGAGCCGGAGGAAAAAGCTGTCGAAGTAACTAAGGAAATTGCTGTCGAGGAACCGTCAGATGATTTAGCGATTTTAACACAAGAACTTGAAGCAGCCGAGGAAGAACCAGTCGAACCTCTCGGGCTTGAGTTGCCTAAGGAGGAACCAGAATCACGTGAGGTGGAAACTCTGGCCGCAGAAGAACCGTTACATGTAGCAATCTCGCCTAAACTCGAAGCTCAGCTAATACCAGAAGTTGAGGCTGGGGAAGAAGAGCCAGCTGATATCGTTGAAGACCTCGAAAAAGAACAGCTGATCCCGACAGCAGAAGAACCTGAGGCAGAAGTTCCTGTAGAAAAAGAGGCAGAAGAAGAACTTCTGGAAGAGGAACCGCAGGTAGAAGCTGTAACTACAGAAATCACTTTGAAAGAAGCTGAAGAACCTGTAGAATCCGAGCTGAAAGAACTGGAACCGGAAGCTGTTGAATCGGAGGAAATTACCCCTACAGAAGCTCCAGCTGTTGCAGAGGCTCCATTTGAAGAGAAAGAAGTCGAGCCGGAGGAAAAAGCTGTCGAAGTAACTAAGGAAATTGCTGTCGAGGAACCGTCAGATGATTTAGCGATTTTAACACAAGAACTTGAAGCAGCCGAGGAAGAACCAGTCGAACCTCTCGAGCTTGAGTTGCCTAAGGAGGAACCAGAATCACGTGAGGTGGAAACTCTGGCCGCAGAAGAACCGTTACATGTAGCAATCTTGCCTAAACTCGAAGCTCAGCTAATACCAGAAGTTGAGGCTAGGGAAGAAGAGCCAGCTGATATCGTTGAAGACCTCGAAAAAGAACAGCTGATCCCGACAGCAGAAGACCTTGAGGCAGAAGTTCCTGTAGAAAAAGAGGCAGAAGAAGAACTTCTGGAAGAGGAACCGCAGGTAGAAGCTGTAACTACAGAAATCACTTTGAAAGAAGCTGAAGAACCTGTAGAATCCGAGCTGAAAGAACTGGAACCGGAAGCTGTTGAATCGGAAGTATTAGCCGAGGAAATTACCCCTACAGAAGCTCCAGCTGTTGCAGAGGCTCCATTTGAAGAGAAAGAAGTCGAGCCGGAGGAAAAAGCTGTCGAAGTAACTAAGGAAATTGCTGTCGAGGAACCGTCAGATGATTTAGCGATTTTAACACAAGAACTTGAAGCAGCCGAGGAAGAACCGGTCGAACCTCTCGGGCTTGAGTTGCCTAAGGAGGAACCAGAATCACGTGAGGTGGAAACTCTGGCCGCAGAAGAACCGTTACATGTAGCAATCTCGCCTAAACTCGAAGCTCAGCTAATACCAGAAGTTGAGGCTGGGGAAGAAGATCCAGCTGATATCGTTGAAGACCTCGAAAAAGAACAGCTTATCCCGACAGCAGAAGAACCTGAGGCAGAAGTTCCTGTAGAAAAAGAGGCAGAAGAAGAACTTCTGGAAGAGGAACCGCAGGTAGAAGCTGTAACTACAGAAATCACTTTGAAAGAAGCTGAAGAACCTGTAGAATCCGAGCTGAAAGAACTGGAACCGGAAGCTGTTGAATCGGAGGAAATTACCCCTACAGAAGCTCCAGCTGTTGCAGAGGCTCCATTTGAAGAGAAAGAAGTCGAGCCGGAGGAAAAAGCTGTCGAAGTAACTAAGGAAATTGCTGTCGAGGAACCGTCAGATGATTTAGCGATTTTAACACAAGAACTTGAAGCAGCCGAGGAAGAACCGGTCGAACCTCTCGGGCTTGAGTTGCCTAAGGAGGAACCAGAATCACGTGAGGTGGAAACTCTGGCCGCAGAAGAACCGTTACATGTAGCAATCTCGCCTAAACTCGAAGCTCAGCTAATACCAGAAGTTGAGGCTGGGGAAGAAGAGCCAGCTGATATCGTTGAAGACCTCGAAAAAGAACAGCTTATCCCGACAGCAGAAGAACCTGAGGCAGAAGTTCCTGTAGAAAAAGAGGCAGAAGAAGAACTTCTGGAAGAGGAACCGCAGGTAGAAGCTGTAACTACAGAAATCACTTTGAAAGAAGCTGAAGAACCTGTAGAATCCGAGCTGAAAGAACTGGAACCGGAAGCTGTTGAATCGGAGGAAATTACCCCTACAGAAGCTCCAGCTGTTGCAGAGGCTCCATTTGAAGAGAAAGAAGTCGAGCCGGAGGAAAAAGCTGTCGAAGTAACTAAGGAAATTGCTGTCGAGGAACCGTCAGATGATTTAGCGATTTTAACACAAGAACTTGAAGCAGCCGAGGAAGAACCAGTCGAACCTCTCGAGCTTGAGTTGCCTAAGGAGGAACCAGAATCACGTGAGGTGGAAACTCTGGCCGCAGAAGAACCGTTACATGTAGCAATCTTGCCTAAACTCGAAGCTCAGCTAATACCAGAAGTTGAGGCTGGGGAAGAAGAGCCAGCTGATATCGTTGAAGACCTCGAAAAAGAACAGCTGATCCCGACAGCAGAAGAACCTGAGGCAGAAGTTCCTGTAGAAAAAGAGGCAGAAGAAGAACTTCTGGAAGAGGAACCGCAGGTAGAAGCTGTAACTACAGAAATCACTTTGAAAGAAGCTGAAGAACCTGTAGAATCCGAGCTGAAAGAACTGGAACCGGAAGCTGTTGAATCGGAGGAAATTACCCCTACAGAAGCTCCAGCTGTTGCAGAGGCTCCATTTGAAGAGAAAGAAGTCGAGCCGGAGGAAAAAGCTGTCGAAGTAACTAAGGAAATTGCTGTCGAGGAACCGTCAGATGATTTAGCGATTTTAACACAAGAACTTGAAGCAGCCGAGGAAGAACCAGTCGAACCTCTCGGGCTTGAGTTGCCTAAGGAGGAACCAGAATCACGTGAGGTGGAAACTCTGGCCGCAGAAGAACCGTTACATGTAGCAATCTCGCCTAAACTCGAAGCTCAGCTAATACCAGAAGTTGAGGCTGGGGAAGAAGAGCCAGCTGATATCGTTGAAGACCTCGAAAAAGAACAGCTGATCCCGACAGCAGAAGGACCTGAGGCAGAAGTTCCTGTAGAAAAAGAGGCAGAAGAAGAACTTCTGGAAGAGGAACCGCAGGTAGAAGCTGTAACTACAGAAATCACTTTGAAAGAAGCTGAAGAACCTGTAGAATCCGAGCTGAAAGAACTGGAACCGGAAGCTGTTGAATCGGAGGAAATTACCCCTACAGAAGCTCCAGCTGTTGCAGAGGCTCCATTTGAAGAGAAAGAAGTCGAGCCGGAGGAAAAAGCTGTCGAAGTAACTAAGGAAATTGCTGTCGAGGAACCGTCAGATGATTTAGCGATTTTAACACAAGAACTTGAAGCAGCCGAGGAAGAACCAGTCGAACCTCTCGGGCTTGAGTTGCCTAAGGAGGAACCAGAATCACGTGAGGTGGAAACTCTGGCCGCAGAAGAACCGTTACATGTAGCAATCTCGCCTAAACTCGAAGCTCAGCTAATACCAGAAGTTGAGGCTGGGGAAGAAGAGCCAGCTGATATCGTTGAAGACCTCGAAAAAGAACAGCTGATCCCGACAGCAGAAGAACTTGAGGCAGAAGTTCCTGTAGAAAAAGAGGCAGAAGAAGAACTTCTGGAAGAGGAACCGCAGGTAGAAGCTGTAACTACAGAAATCACTTTGAAAGAAGCTGAAGAACCTGTAGAATCCGAGCTGAAAGAACTGGAACCGGAAGCTGTTGAATCGGAGGAAATTACCCCTACAGAAGCTCCAGCTGTTGCAGAGGCTCCATTTGAAGAGAAAGAAGTCGAGCCGGAGGAAAAAGCTGTCGAAGTAACTAAGGAAATTGCTGTCGAGGAACCGTCAGATGATTTAGCGATTTTAACACAAGAACTTGAAGCAGCCGAGGAAGAACCAGTCGAACCTCTCGGGCTTGAGTTGCCTAAGGAGGAACCAGAATCACGTGAGGTGGAAACTCTGGCCGCAGAAGAACCGTTACATGTAGCAATCTCGCCTAAACTCGAAGCTCAGCTAATACCAGAAGTTGAGGCTGGGGAAGAAGAGCCAGCTGATATCGTTGAAGACCTCGAAAAAGAACAGCTGATCCCGACAGCAGAAGAACCTGAGGCAGAAGTTCCTGTAGAAAAAGAGGCAGAAGAAGAACTTCTGGAAGAGGAACCGCAGGTAGAAGCTGTAACTACAGAAATCACTTTGAAAGAAGCTGAAGAACCTGTAGAATCCGAGCTGAAAGAACTGGAACCGGAAGCTGTTGAATCGGAAGTATTAGCCGAGGAAATAACCCCTACAGAAGCTCCAGCTGTTGCAGAGGCTCCATTTGAAGAGAAAGAAGTCGAGCTGGAGGAAAAAGCTGTCGAAGTAACTAAGGAAATTGCTGTCGAGGAACCGTCAGATGATTTAGCGATTTTAACACAAGAACTTGAAGCAGCCGAGGAAGAACCAGTCGAACCTCTCGAGCTTGAGTTGCCTAAGGAGGAACCAGAATCACGTGAGGTGGAAACTCTGGCCGCAGAAGAACCGTTACATGTAGCAATCTTGCCTAAACTCGAAGCTCAGCTAATACCAGAAGTTGAGGCTGGGGAAGAAGAGCCAGCTGATATCGTTGAAGACCTCGAAAAAGAACAGCTGATCCCGACAGCAGAAGACCTTGAGGCAGAAGTTCCTGTAGAAAAAGAGGCAGAAGAAGAACTTCTGGAAGAGGAACCGCAGGTAGAAGCTGTAACTACAGAAATCACTTTGAAAGAAGCTGAAGAACCTGTAGAATCCGAGCTGAAAGAACTGGAACCGGAAGCTGTTGAATCGGAAGTATTAGCCGAGGAAATTACCCCTACAGAAGCTCCAGCTGTTGCAGAGGCTCCATTTGAAGAGAAAGAAGTCGAGCCGGAGGAAAAAGCTGTCGAAGTAACTAAGGAAATTGCTGTCGAGGAACCGTCAGATGATTTAGCGATTTTAACACAAGAACTTGAAGCAGCCGAGGAAGAACCGGTCGAACCTCTCGGGCTTGAGTTGCCTAAGGAGGAACCAGAATCACGTGAGGTGGAAACTCTGGCCGCAGAAGAACCGTTACATGTAGCAATCTCGCCTAAACTCGAAGCTCAGCTAATACCAGAAGTTGAGGCTGGGGAAGAAGAGCCAGCTGATATCGTTGAAGACCTCGAAAAAGAACAGCTTATCCCGACAGCAGAAGAACCTGAGGCAGAAGTTCCTGTAGAAAAAGAGGCAGAAGAAGAACTTCTGGAAGAGGAACCGCAGGTAGAAGCTGTAACTACAGAAATCACTTTGAAAGAAGCTGAAGAACCTGTAGAATCCGAGCTGAAAGAACTGGAACCGGAAGCTGTTGAATCGGAGGAAATTACCCCTACAGAAGCTCCAGCTGTTGCAGAGGCTCCATTTGAAGAGAAAGAAGTCGAGCCGGAGGAAAAAGCTGTCGAAGTAACTAAGGAAATTGCTGTCGAGGAACCGTCAGATGATTTAGCGATTTTAACACAAGAACTTGAAGCAGCCGAGGAAGAACCAGTCGAACCTCTCGAGCTTGAGTTGCCTAAGGAGGAACCAGAATCACGTGAGGTGGAAACTCTGGCCGCAGAAGAACCGTTACATGTAGCAATCTTGCCTAAACTCGAAGCTCAGCTAATACCAGAAGTTGAGGCTGGGGAAGAAGAGCCAGCTGATATCGTTGAAGACCTCGAAAAAGAACAGCTGATCCCGACAGCAGAAGAACTTGAGGCAGAAGTTCCTGTAGAAAAAGAGGCAGAAGAAGAACTTCTGGAAGAGGAACCGCAGGTAGAAGCTGTAACTACAGAAATCACTTTGAAAGAAGCTGAAGAACCTGTAGAATCCGAGCTGAAAGAACTGGAACCGGAAGCTGTTGAATCGGAAGTATTAGCCGAGGAAATTACCCCTACAGAAGCTCCAGCTGTTGCAGAGGCTCCATTTGAAGAGAAAGAAGTCGAGCCGGAGGAAAAAGCTGTCGAAGTAACTAAGGAAATTGCTGTCGAGGAACCGTCAGATGATTTAGCGATTTTAACACAAGAACTTGAAGCAGCCGAGGAAGAACCGGTCGAACCTCTCGGGCTTGAGTTGCCTAAGGAGGAACCAGAATCACGTGAGGTGGAAACTCTGGCCGCAGAAGAACCGTTACATGTAGCAATCTCGCCTAAACTCGAAGCTCAGCTAATACCAGAAGTTGAGGCTGGGGAAGAAGAGCCAGCTGATATCGTTGAAGACCTCGAAAAAGAACAGCTTATCCCGACAGCAGAAGAACCTGAGGCAGAAGTTCCTGTAGAAAAAGAGGCAGAAGAAGAACTTCTGGAAGAGGAACCGCAGGTAGAAGCTGTAACTACAGAAATCACTTTGAAAGAAGCTGAAGAACCTGTAGAATCCGAGCTGAAAGAACTGGAACCGGAAGCTGTTGAATCGGAGGAAATTACCCCTACAGAAGCTCCAGCTGTTGCAGAGGCTCCATTTGAAGAGAAAGAAGTCGAGCCGGAGGAAAAAGCTGTCGAAGTAACTAAGGAAATTGCTGTCGAGGAACCGTCAGATGATTTAGCGATTTTAACACAAGAACTTGAAGCAGCCGAGGAAGAACCAGTCGAACCTCTCGGGCTTGAGTTGCCTAAGGAGGAACCAGAATCACGTGAGGTGGAAACTCTGGCCGCAGAAGAACCGTTACATGTAGCAATCTCGCCTAAACTCGAAGCTCAGCTAATACCAGAAGTTGAGGCTGGGGAAGAAGAGCCAGCTGATATCGTTGAAGACCTCGAAAAAGAACAGCTGATCCCGACAGCAGAAGGACCTGAGGCAGAAGTTCCTGTAGAAAAAGAGGCAGAAGAAGAACTTCTGGAAGAGGAACCGCAGGTAGAAGCTGTAACTACAGAAATCACTTTGAAAGAAGCTGAAGAACCTGTAGAATCCGAGCTGAAAGAACTGGAACCGGAAGCTGTTGAATCGGAGGAAATTACCCCTACAGAAGCTCCAGCTGTTGCAGAGGCTCCATTTGAAGAGAAAGAAGTCGAGCCGGAGGAAAAAGCTGTCGAAGTAACTAAGGAAATTGCTGTCGAGGAACCGTCAGATGATTTAGCGATTTTAACACAAGAACTTGAAGCAGCCGAGGAAGAACCAGTCGAACCTCTCGAGCTTGAGTTGCCTAAGGAGGAACCAGAATCACGTGAGGTGGAAACTATGGCCGCAGAAGAACCGTTACATGTAGCAATCTTGCCTAAACTCGAAGCTCAGCTAATACCAGAAGTTGAGGCTGGGGAAGAAGAGCCAGCTGATATCGTTGAAGACCTCGAAAAAGAACAGCTGATCCCGACAGCAGAAGAACTTGAGGCAGAAGTTCCTGTAGAAAAAGAGGCAGAAGAAGAACTTCTGGAAGAGGAACCGCAGGTAGAAGCTGTAACTACAGAAATCACTTTGAAAGAAGCTGAAGAACCTGTAGAATCCGAGCTGAAAGAACTGGAACCGGAAGCTGTTGAATCGGAAGTATTAGCCGAGGAAATTACCCCTACAGAAGCTCCAGCTGTTGCAGAGGCTCCATTTGAAGAGAAAGAAGTCGAGCCGGAGGAAAAAGCTGTCGAAGTAACTAAGGAAATTGCTGTCGAGGAACCGTCAGATGATTTAGCGATTTTAACACAAGAACTTGAAGCAGCCGAGGAAGAACCGGTCGAACCTCTCGGGCTTGAGTTGCCTAAGGAGGAACCAGAATCACGTGAGGTGGAAACTCTGGCCGCAGAAGAACCGTTACATGTAGCAATCTCGCCTAAACTCGAAGCTCAGCTAATACCAGAAGTTGAGGCTGGGGAAGAAGAGCCAGCTGATATCGTTGAAGACCTCGAAAAAGAACAGCTTATCCCGACAGCAGAAGAACCTGAGGCAGAAGTTCCTGTAGAAAAAGAGGCAGAAGAAGAACTTCTGGAAGAGGAACCGCAGGTAGAAGCTGTAACTACAGAAATCACTTTGAAAGAAGCTGAAGAACCTGTAGAATCCGAGCTGAAAGAACTGGAACCGGAAGCTGTTGAATCGGAGGAAATTACCCCTACAGAAGCTCCAGCTGTTGCAGAGGCTCCATTTGAAGAGAAAGAAGTCGAGCCGGAGGAAAAAGCTGTCGAAGTAACTAAGGAAATTGCTGTCGAGGAACCGTCAGATGATTTAGCGATTTTAACACAAGAACTTGAAGCAGCCGAGGAAGAACCAGTCGAACCTCTCGGGCTTGAGTTGCCTAAGGAGGAACCAGAATCACGTGAGGTGGAAACTCTGGCCGCAGAAGAACCGTTACATGTAGCAATCTCGCCTAAACTCGAAGCTCAGCTAATACCAGAAGTTGAGGCTGGGGAAGAAGAGCCAGCTGATATCGTTGAAGACCTCGAAAAAGAACAGCTGATCCCGACAGCAGAAGGACCTGAGGCAGAAGTTCCTGTAGAAAAAGAGGCAGAAGAAGAACTTCTGGAAGAGGAACCGCAGGTAGAAGCTGTAACTACAGAAATCACTTTGAAAGAAGCTGAAGAACCTGTAGAATCCGAGCTGAAAGAACTGGAACCGGAAGCTGTTGAATCGGAGGAAATTACCCCTACAGAAGCTCCAGCTGTTGCAGAGGCTCCATTTGAAGAGAAAGAAGTCGAGCCGGAGGAAAAAGCTGTCGAAGTAACTAAGGAAATTGCTGTCGAGGAACCGTCAGATGATTTAGCGATTTTAACACAAGAACTTGAAGCAGCCGAGGAAGAACCAGTCGAACCTCTCGGGCTTGAGTTGCCTAAGGAGGAACCAGAATCACGTGAGGTGGAAACTCTGGCCGCAGAAGAACCGTTACATGTAGCAATCTCGCCTAAACTCGAAGCTCAGCTAATACCAGAAGTTGAGGCTGGGGAAGAAGAGCCAGCTGATATCGTTGAAGACCTCGAAAAAGAACAGCTGATCCCGACAGCAGAAGGACCTGAGGCAGAAGTTCCTGTAGAAAAAGAGGCAGAAGAAGAACTTCTGGAAGAGGAACCGCAGGTAGAAGCTGTAACTACAGAAATCACTTTGAAAGAAGCTGAAGAACCTGTAGAATCCGAGCTGAAAGAACTGGAACCGGAAGCTGTTGAATCGGAGGAAATTACCCCTACAGAAGCTCCAGCTGTTGCAGAGGCTCCATTTGAAGAGAAAGAAGTCGAGCCGGAGGAAAAAGCTGTCGAAGTAACTAAGGAAATTGCTGTCGAGGAACCGTCAGATGATTTAGCGATTTTAACACAAGAACTTGAAGCAGCCGAGGAAGAACCGGTCGAACCTCTCGGGCTTGAGTTGCCTAAGGAGGAACCAGAATCACGTGAGGTGGAAACTCTGGCCGCAGAAGAACCGTTACATGTAGCAATCTCGCCTAAACTCGAAGCTCAGCTAATACCAGAAGTTGAGGCTGGGGAAGAAGAGCCAGCTGATATCGTTGAAGACCTCGAAAAAGAACAGCTGATCCCGACAGCAGAAGAACCTGAGGCAGAAGTTCCTGTAGAAAAAGAGGCAGAAGAAGAACTTCTGGAAGAGGAACCGCAGGTAGAAGCTGTAACTACAGAAATCACTTTGAAAGAAGCTGAAGAACCTGTAGAATCCGAGCTGAAAGAACTGGAACCGGAAGCTGTTGAATCGGAGGAAATTACCCCTACAGAAGCTCCAGCTGTTGCAGAGGCTCCATTTGAAGAGAAAGAAGTCGAGCCGGAGGAAAAAGCTGTCGAAGTAACTAAGGAAATTGCTGTCGAGGAACCGTCAGATGATTTAGCGATTTTAACACAAGAACTTGAAGCAGCCGAGGAAGAACCGGTCGAACCTCTCGGGCTTGAGTTGCCTAAGGAGGAACCAGAATCACGTGAGGTGGAAACTCTGGCCGCAGAAGAACCGTTACATGTAGCAATCTCGCCTAAACTCGAAGCTCAGCTAATATCAGAAGTTGAGGCTGGGGAAGAAGAGCCAGCTGATATCGTTGAAGACCTCGAAAAAGAACAGCTGATCCCGACAGCAGAAGAACTTGAGGCAGAAGTTCCTGTAGAAAAAGAGGCAGAAGAAGAACTTCTGGAAGAGGAACCGCAGGTAGAAGCTGTAACTACAGAAATCACTTTGAAAGAAGCTGAAGAACCTGTAGAATCCGAGCTGAAAGAACTGGAACCGGAAGCTGTTGAATCGGAGGAAATTACCCCTACAGAAGCTCCAGCTGTTGCAGAGGCTCCATTTGAAGAGAAAGAAGTCGAGCCGGAGGAAAAAGCTGTCGAAGTAACTAAGGAAATTGCTGTCGAGGAACCGTCAGATGATTTAGCGATTTTAGCACAAGAACTTGAAGCAGCCGAGGAAGAACCAGTCGAACCTCTCGGGCTTGAGTTGCCTAAGGAGGAACCAGAATCACGTGAGGTGGAAACTCTGGCCGCAGAAGAACCGTTACATGTAGCAATCTCGCCTAAACTCGAAGCTCAGCTAATACCAGAAGTTGAGGCTGGGGAAGAAGAGCCAGCTGATATCGTTGAAGACCTCGAAAAAGAACAGCTGATTCCGACAGCAGAAGAACTTGAGGCAGAAGTTCCTGTAGAAAAAGAGGCAGAAGAAGAACTTCTAGAAGAGGAACCGCAGGTAGAAGCTGTAACTACAGAAATCACTTTGAAAGAAGCTGAAGAACCTGTAGAATCCGAGCTGAAAGAACTGGAACCGGAAGCTGTTGAATCGGAGGAAATTACCCCTACAGAAGCTCCAGCTGTTGCAGAGGCTCCATTTGAAGAGAAAGAAGTCGAGCCGGAGGAAAAAGCTGTCGAAGTAACTAAGGAAATTGCTGTCGAGGAACCGTCAGATGATTTAGCGATTTTAGCACAAGAACTTGAAGCAGCCGAGGAAGAACCAGTCGAACCTCTCGGGCTTGAGTTGCCTAAGGAGGAACCAGAATCACGTGAGGTGGAAACTCTGGCCGCAGAAGAACCGTTACATGTAGCAATCTCGCCTAAACTCGAAGCTCAGCTAATACCAGAAGTTGAGGCTGGGGAAGAAGAGCCAGCTGATATCGTTGAAGACCTCGAAAAAGAACAGCTGATCCCGACAGCAGAAGAACTTGAGGCAGAAGTTCCTGTAGAAAAAGAGGCAGAAGAAGAACTTCTGGAAGAGGAACCGCAGGTAGAAGCTGTAACTACAGAAATCACTTTGAAAGAAGCTGAAGAACCTGTAGAATCCGAGCTGAAAGAACTGGAACCGGAAGCTGTTGAATCGGAGGAAATTACCCCTACAGAAGCTCCAGCTGTTGCAGAGGCTCCATTTGAAGAGAAAGAAGTCGAGCCGGAGGAAAAAGCTGTCGAAGTAACTAAGGAAATTGCTGTCGAGGAACCGTCAGATGATTTAGCGATTTTAGCACAAGAACTTGAAGCAGCCGAGGAAGAACCAGTCGAACCTCTCGGGCTTGAGTTGCCTAAGGAGGAACCAGAATCACGTGAGGTGGAAACTCTGGCCGCAGAAGAACCGTTACATGTAGCAATCTCGCCTAAACTCGAAGCTCAGCTAATACCAGAAGTTGAGGCTGGGGAAGAAGAGCCAGCTGATATCGTTGAAGACCTCGAAAAAGAACAGCTGATTCCGACAGCAGAAGAACTTGAGGCAGAAGTTCCTGTAGAAAAAGAGGCAGAAGAAGAACTTCTAGAAGAGGAACCGCAGGTAGAAGCTGTAACTACAGAAATCACTTTGAAAGAAGCTGAAGAACCTGTAGAATCCGAGCTGAAAGAACTGGAACCGGAAGCTGTTGAATCGGAGGAAATTACCCCTACAGAAGCTCCAGCTGTTGCAGAGGCTCCATTTGAAGAGAAAGAAGTCGAGCCGGAGGAAAAAGCTGTCGAAGTAACTAAGGAAATTGCTGTCGAGGAACCGTCAGATGATTTAGCGATTTTAGCACAAGAACTTGAAGCAGCCGAGGAAGAACCAGTCGAACCTCTCGGGCTTGAGTTGCCTAAGGAGGAACCAGAATCACGTGAGGTGGAAACTCTGGCCGCAGAAGAACCGTTACATGTAGCAATCTCGCCTAAACTCGAAGCTCAGCTAATACCAGAAGTTGAGGCTGGGGAAGAAGAGCCAGCTGATATCGTTGAAGACCTCGAAAAAGAACAGCTGATCCCGACAGCAGAAGAACTTGAGGCAGAAGTTCCTGTAGAAAAAGAGGCAGAAGAAGAACTTCTGGAAGAGGAACCGCAGGTAGAAGCTGTAACTACAGAAATCACTTTGAAAGAAGCTGAAGAACCTGTAGAATCCGAGCTGAAAGAACTGGAACCGGAAGCTGTTGAATCGGAGGAAATTACCCCTACAGAAGCTCCAGCTGTTGCAGAGGCTCCATTTGAAGAGAAAGAAGTCGAGCCGGAGGAAAAAGCTGTCGAAGTAACTAAGGAAATTGCTGTCGAGGAACCGTCAGATGATTTAGCGATTTTAGCACAAGAACTTGAAGCAGCCGAGGAAGAACCAGTCGAACCTCTCGGGCTTGAGTTGCCTAAGGAGGAACCAGAATCACGTGAGGTGGAAACTCTGGCCGCAGAAGAACCGTTACATGTAGCAATCTCGCCTAAACTCGAAGCTCAGCTAATACCAGAAGTTGAGGCTGGGGAAGAAGAGCCAGCTGATATCGTTGAAGACCTCGAAAAAGAACAGCTGATCCCGACAGCAGAAGAACTTGAGGCAGAAGTTCCTGTAGAAAAAGAGGCAGAAGAAGAACTTCTGGAAGAGGAACCGCAGGTAGAAGCTGTAACTACAGAAATCACTTTGAAAGAAGCTGAAGAACCTGTAGAATCCGAGCTGAAAGAACTGGAACCGGAAGCTGTTGAATCGGAAGTATTAGCCGAGGAAATTACCCCTACAGAAGTTCCAGCTGTTGCAGAGGCTCCATTTGAAGAGAAAGAAGTCGAGCCGGAGGAAAAAGCTGTCGAAGTAACTAAGGAAATTGCTGTCGAGGAACCGTCAGATGATTTAGCGATTTTAACACAAGAACTTGAAGCAGCCGAGGAAGAACCAGTCGAACCTCTCGGGCTTGAGTTGCCTAAGGAGGAACCAGAATCACGTGAGGTGGAAACTCTGGCCGCAGAAGAACCGTTACATGTAGCAATCTCGCCTAAACTCGAAGCTCAGCTAATACCAGAAGTTGAGGCTGGGGAAGAAGAGCCAGCTGATATCGTTGAAGACCTCGAAAAAGAACAGCTGATCCCGACAGCAGAAGAACTTGAGGCAGAAGTTCCTGTAGAAAAAGAGGCAGAAGAAGAACTTCTGGAAGAGGAACCGCAGGTAGAAGCTGTAACTACAGAATTCACTTTGAAAGAAGCTGAAGAACCTGTAGAATCCGAGCTGAAAGAACTGGAACCGGAAGCTGTTGAATCGGAGGAAATTACCCCTACAGAAGCTCCAGCTGTTGCAGAGGCTCCATTTGAAGAGAAAGAAGTCGAGCCGGAGGAAAAAGCTGTCGAAGTAACTAAGGAAATTGCTGTCGAGGAACCGTCAGATGATTTAGCGATTTTAACACAAGAACTTGAAGCAGCCGAGGAAGAACCAGTCGAACCTCTCGGGCTTGAGTTGCCTAAGGAGGAACCAGAATCACGTGAGGTGGAAACTCTGGCCGCAGAAGAACCGTTACATGTAGCAATCTCGCCTAAACTCGAAGCTCAGCTAATACCAGAAGTTGAGGCTGGGGAAGAAGAGCCAGCTGATATCGTTGAAGACCTCGAAAAAGAACAGCTGATCCCGACAGCAGAAGAACCTGAGGCAGAAGTTCCTGTAGAAAATGAGGCAGAAGAAGAACTTCTGGAAGAGGAACCGCAGGTAGAAGCTGTAACTACAGAAATCACTTTGAAAGAAGCTGAAGAACCTGTAGAATCCGAGCTGAAAGAACTGGAACCGGAAGCTGTTGAATCGGAGGAAATTACCCCTACAGAAGCTCCAGCTGTTGCAGAGACTCCATTTGAAGAGAAAGAAGTCGAGCCGGAGGAAAAAGCTGTCGAAGTAACTAAGGAAATTGCTGTCGAGGAACCGTCAGATGATTTAGCGATTTTAACACAAGAACTTGAAGCAGCCGAGGAAGAACCAGTCGAACCTCTCGGGCTTGAGTTGCCTAAGGAGGAACCAGAATCACGTGAGGTGGAAACTCTGGCCGCAGAAGAACCGTTACATGTAGCAATCTCGCCTAAACTCGAAGCTCAGCTAATACCAGAAGTTGAGGCTGGGGAAGAAGAGCCAGCTGATATCGTTGAAGACCTCGAAAAAGAACAGCTGATCCCGACAGCAGAAGAACTTGAGGCAGAAGTTCCTGTAGAAAAAGAGGCAGAAGAAGAACTTCTGGAAGAGGAACCGCAGGTAAAAGCTGTAACTACAGAAATCACTTTGAAAGAAGCTGAAGAACCTGTAGAATCCGAGCTGAAAGAACTGGAACCGGAAGCTGTTGAATCGGAGGAAATTACCCCTACAGAAGCTCCAGCTGTTGCAGAGACTCCATTTGAAGAGAAAGAAGTCGAGCCGGAGGAAAAAGCTGTCGAAGTAACTAAGGAAATTGCTGTCGAGGAACCGTCAGATGATTTAGCGATTTTAACACAAGAACTTGAAGCAGCCGAGGAAGAACTAGTCGAACCTCTCGGGCTTGAGTTGCCTAAGGAGGAACCAGAATCACGTGAGGTGGAAACTCTGGCCGCAGAAGAACCGTTACATGTAGCAATCTCGCCTAAACTCGAAGCTCAGCTAATACCAGAAGTTGAGGCTAGGGAAGAAGAGCCAGCTGATATCGTTGAAGACCTCGAAAAAGAACAGCTGATCCCGACAGCAGAAGAACTTGAGGCAGAAGTTCCTGTAGAAAAAGAGGCAGAAGAAGAACTTCTGGAAGAGGAACCGCAGGTAGAAGCTGTAACTACAGAAATCACTTTGAAAGAAGCTGAAGAACCTGTAGAATCCGAGCTGAAAGAACTGGAACCGGAAGCTGTTGAATCGGAAGTATTAGCCGAGGAAATTACCCCTACAGAAGCTCCAGCTGTTGCAGAGGTTCCATTTGAAGAGAAAGAAGTCGAGCCGGAGGAAAAAGCTGTCGAAGTAACTAAGGAAATTGCTGTCGAGGAACCGTCAGATGATTTAGCGATTTTAACACAAGAACTTGAAGCAGCCGAGGAAGAACCAGTCGAACCTCTCGGGCTTGAGTTGCCTAAGGAGGAACCAGAATCACGTGAGGTGGAAACTCTGGCCGCAGAAGAACCGTTACATGTAGCAATCTCGCCTAAACTCGAAGCTCAGCTAATACCAGAAGTTGAGGCTGGGGAAGAAGAGCCAGCTGATATCGTTGAAGACCTCGAAAAAGAACAGCTGATCCCGACAGCAGAAGAACTTGAGGCAGAAGTTCCTGTAGAAAAAGAGGCAGAAGAAGAACTTCTGGAAGAGGAACCGCAGGTAGAAGCTGTAACTACAGAATTCACTTTGAAAGAAGGTGAAGAACCTGTAGAATCCGAGCTGAAAGAACTGGAACCGGAAGCTGTTGAATCGGAGGAAATTACCCCTACAGAAGCTCCAGCTGTTGCAGAGGCTCCATTTGAAGAGAAAGAAGTCGAGCCGGAGGAAAAAGCTGTCGAAGTAACTAAGGAAATTGCTGTCGAGGAACCGTCAGATGATTTAGCGATTTTAACACAAGAACTTGAAGCAGCCGAGGAAGAACCAGTCGAACCTCTCGGGCTTGAGTTGCCTAAGGAGGAACCAGAATCACGTGAGGTGGAAACTCTGGCCGCAGAAGAACCGTTACATGTAGCAATCTCGCCTAAACTCGAAGCTCAGCTAATACCAGAAGTTGAGGCTGGGGAAGAAGAGCCAGCTGATATCGTTGAAGACCTCGAAAAAGAACAGCTGATCCCGACAGCAGAAGAACCTGAGGCAGAAGTTCCTGTAGAAAATGAGGCAGAAGAAGAACTTCTGGAAGAGGAACCGCAGGTAGAAGCTGTAACTACAGAAATCACTTTGAAAGAAGCTGAAGAACCTGTAGAATCCGAGCTGAAAGAACTGGAACCGGAAGCTGTTGAATCGGAGGAAATTACCCCTACAGAAGCTCCAGCTGTTGCAGAGACTCCATTTGAAGAGAAAGAAGTCGAGCCGGAGGAAAAAGCTGTCGAAGTAACTAAGGAAATTGCTGTCGAGGAACCGTCAGATGATTTAGCGATTTTAACACAAGAACTTGAAGCAGCCGAGGAAGAACCAGTCGAACCTCTCGGGCTTGAGTTGCCTAAGGAGGAACCAGAATCACGTGAGGTGGAAACTCTGGCCGCAGAAGAACCGTTACATGTAGCAATCTCGCCTAAACTCGAAGCTCAGCTAATACCAGAAGTTGAGGCTGGGGAAGAAGAGCCAGCTGATATCGTTGAAGACCTCGAAAAAGAACAGCTGATCCCGACAGCAGAAGAACTTGAGGCAGAAGTTCCTGTAGAAAAAGAGGCAGAAGAAGAACTTCTGGAAGAGGAACCGCAGGTAAAAGCTGTAACTACAGAAATCACTTTGAAAGAAGCTGAAGAACCTGTAGAATCCGAGCTGAAAGAACTGGAACCGGAAGCTGTTGAATCGGAGGAAATTACCCCTACAGAAGCTCCAGCTGTTGCAGAGGCTCCATTTGAAGAGAAAGAAGTCGAGCCGGAGGAAAAAGCTGTCGAAGTAACTAAGGAAATTGCTGTCGAGGAACCGTCAGATGATTTAGCGATTTTAACACAAGAACTTGAAGCAGCCGAGGAAGAACCAGTCGAACCTCTCGGGCTTGAGTTGCCTAAGGAGGAACCAGAATCACGTGAGGTGGAAACTCTGGCCGCAGAAGAACCGTTACATGTAGCAATCTCGCCTAAACTCGAAGCTCAGCTAATACCAGAAGTTGAGGCTGGGGAAGAAGAGCCAGCTGATATCGTTGAAGACCTCGAAAAAGAACAGCTGATCCCGACAGCAGAAGAACTTGAGGCAGAAGTTCCTGTAGAAAAAGAGGCAGAAGAAGAACTTCTGGAAGAGGAACCGCAGGTAGAAGCTGTAACTACAGAAATCACTTTGAAAGAAGCTGAAGAACCTGTAGAATCCGAGCGGAAAGAACTGGAACCGGAAGCTGCTGAATCGGAGGAAATTACCCATACAGAAGCTCCAGTTGTTGCAGAGGCTCCATTTGAAGACAAAGAAGTCGAGCCGGAGGAAAAAGCTGTCGAAGTAACTAAGGAAATTGCTGTCGAGGAACCGTCAGATGATTTAGCGATTTTAACACAAGAACTTGAAGCAGCCAAGGAAGAACCAGTCGAACCTCTCGGGCTTGAGTTGCCTAAGGAGGAACCAGAATCACGTGAGGTGGAAACTCTGGCCGCAGAAGAACCGTTACATGTAGCAATCTCGCCTAAACTCGAAGCTCAGCTAATACCAGAAGTTGAGGCTGGGGAAGAAGAGCCAGCTGATATCGTTGAAGACCTCGAAAAAGAACAGCTGATCCCGACAGCAGAAGAACTTGAGGCAGAAGTTCCTGTAGAAAAAGAGGCAGAAGAAGAACTTCTGGAAGAGGAACCGCAGGTAGAAGCTGTAACTACAGAAATCACTTTGAAAGAAGCTGAAGAACCTGTAGAATCCGAGCGGAAAGAACTGGAACCGGAAGCTGCTGAATCGGAGGAAATTACCCCTACAGAAGCTCCAGCTGTTGCAGAGGCTCCATTTGAAGAGAAAGAAGTCGAGCCGGAGGAAAAAGCTGTCGAAGTAACTAAGGAAATTGCTGTCGAGGAACCGTCAGATGATTTAGCGATTTTAACACAAGAACTTGAAGCAGCCGAGGAAGAACCAGTCGAACCTCTCGGGCTTGAGTTGCCTAAGGAGGAACCAGAATCACGTGAGGTGGAAACTCTGGCCGCAGAAGAACCGTTACATGTAGCAATCTCGCCTAAACTCGAAGCTCAGCTAATACCAGAAGTTGAGGCTGGGGAAGAAGAGCCAGCTGATATCGTTGAAGACCTCGAAAAAGAACAGCTAATCCCGACAGCAGAAGAACTTGAGGCAGAAGTTCCTGTAGAAAAAGAGGCAGAAGAAGAACTTCTGGAAGAGGAACCGCAGGTAGAAGCTGTAACTACAGAAATCACTTTGAAAGAAGCTGAAGAACCTGTAGAATCCGAGCTGAAAGAACTGGAACCGGAAGCTGTTGAATCGGAGGAAATTACCCCTACAGAAGCTCCAGCTGTTGCAGAGGCTCCATTTGAAGAGAAAGAAGTCGAGCCGGAGGAAAAAGCTGTCGAAGTAACTAAGGAAATTGCTGTCGAGGAACCGTCAGATGATTTAGCGATTTTAACACAAGAACTTGAAGCAGCCGAGGAAGAACCAGTCGAACCTCTCCGGCTTGAGTTGCCTAAGGAGGAACCAGAATCACGTGAGGTGGAAACTCTGGCCGCAGAAGAACCGTTACATGTAGCAATCTCGCCTAAACTCGAAGCTCAGCTAATACCAGAAGTTGAGGCTGGGGAAGAAGAGCCAGCCGATATCGTAGAAGACCTCGAAAAAGAACAGCTGATCCCGACAGCAGAAGAACCTGAGGCGGAAGTTCCTGTAGAAAAAGAGGTAGAAGAAGAACTTCTGGAAGAGGAACCGCAGGTAGAAGCTGTAACTACAGAAATCACTTTGAAAGAAGCTGAAGAACCTGTAGAATCCGAGCTGAAAGAACTGGAACCGGAGGCTGTTGAATCGGAAGTATTAGCCGAGGAAATTACCCCTACAGAAGCTCCAGCTGTTGCAGAGACTCCATTTGAAGAGAAAGAAGTCGAGCCGGAGGAAAAAGCTGTCGAAGTAACTAAGGAAATTGCTGTCGAGGAACCGTCAGATGATTTAGCGATTTTAACACAAGAACTTGAAGCAGCCGAGGAAGAACCAGTCGAACCTCTCGGGCTTGAGTTGCCTAAGGAGGAACCAGAATCACGTGAGGTGGAAACTCTGGCCGCAGAAGAACCGTTACATGTAGCAATCTCGCCTAAACTCGAAGCTCAGCTAATACCAGAAGTTGAGGCTGGGGAAGAAGAGCCAGCTGATATCGTTGAAGACCTCGAAAAAGAACAGCTGATCCCGACAGCAGAAGAACCTGAGGCAGAAGTTCCTGTAGAAAAAGAGGCAGAAGAAGAACTTCTGGAAGAGGAACCGCAGGTAGAAGCTGTAACTACAGAAATCACTTTGAAAGAAGCTGAAGAACCTGTAGAATCCGAGCTGAAAGAACTGGAACCGGAGGCTGTTGAATCGGAAGTATTAGCCGAGGAAATTACCCCTACAGAAGCTCCAGCTGTTGCAGAGACTCCATTTGAAGAGAAAGAAGTCGAGCCGGAGGAAAAAGCTGTCGAAGTAACTAAGGAAATTGCTGTCGAGGAACCGTCAGATGATTTAGCGATTTTAACACAAGAACTTGAAGCAGCCGAGGAAGAACCAGTCGAACCTCTCCGGCTTGAGTTGCCTAAGGAGGAACCAGAATCACGTGAGGTGGAAACTCTGGCCGCAGAAGAACCGTTACATGTAGCAATCTCGCCTAAACTCGAAGCTCAGCTAATACCAGAAGTTGAGGCTGGGGAAGAAGAGCCAGCTGATATTGTTGAAGACCTCGAAAAAGAACAGCTGATCCCGACAGCAGAAGAACCTGAGGCAGAAGTTCCTGTAGAAAAAGAGGCAGAAGAAGAACTTCTGGAAGAGGAACCGCAGGTAGAAGCTGTAACTACAGAAATCACTTTGAAAGAAGCTGAAGAACCTGTAGAATCCGAGCTGAAAGAACTGGAACCGGAAGCTGTTGAATCGGAGGAAATTACCCCTACAGAAGCTCCAGCTGTTGCAGAGGCTCCATTTGAAGAGAAAGAAGTCGAGCCGGAGGAAAAAGCTGTCGAAGTAACTAAGGAAATTGCTGTCGAGGAACCGTCAGATGATTTAGCGATTTTAACACAAGAACTTGAAGCAGCCGAGGAAGAACCAGTCGAACCTCTCGGGCTTGAGTTGCCTAAGGAGGAACCAGAATCACGTGAGGTGGAAACTCTGGCCGCAGAAGAACCGTTACATGTAGCAATCTCGCCTAAACTCGAAGCTCAGCTAATACCAGAAGTTGAGGCTGGGGAAGAAGAGCCAGCTGATATCGTTGAAGACCTCGAAAAAGAACAGCTAATCCCGACAGCAGAAGAACTTGAGGCAGAAGTTCCTGTAGAAAAAGAGGCAGAAGAAGAACTTCTGGAAGAGGAACCGCAGGTAGAAGCTGTAACTACAGAAATAACTTTGAAAGAAGCTGAAGAACCTGTAGAATCCGAGCTGAAAGAACTGGAACCGGAAGCTGTTGAATCGGAGGAAATTACCCCTACAGAAGCTCCAGCTGTTGCAGAGGCTCCATTTGAAGAGAAAGAAGTCGAGCCGGAGGAAAAAGCTGTCGAATTAACTAAGAAAATTGCTGTCGAAGAACCGTCAGATGATTTAGCGATTTTAACACAAGAACTTGAAGCAGCCGAGGAAGAACCAGTCGAACCTCTCGGGCTTGAGTTGCCTAAGGAGGAACCAGAATCACGTGAGGTGGAAACTCTGGCCGCAGAAGAACCGTTACATGTAGCAATCTCGCCTAAACTCGAAGCTCAGCTAATACCAGAAGTTGAGGCTGGGGAAGAAGAGCCAGCTGATATCGTTGAAGACCTCGAAAAAGAACAGCTGATCCCGACAGCAGAAGAACCTGAGGCGGAAGTTCCTGTAGAAAAAGAGGCAGAAGAAGAACTTCTGGAAGAGGAACCGCAGGTAGAAGCTGTAACTACAGAAATCACTTTGAAAGAAGCTGAAGAACCTGTAGAATCCGAGCTGAAAGAACTGGAACCGGAGGCTGTTGAATCGGAAGTATTAGCCGTGGAAATTACCCCTACAGAAGCTCCAGCTGTTGCAGAGGCTCCATTTGAAGAGAAAGAAGTCGAGCCGGAGGAAAAAGCTTTCGAAGTAACTAAGGAAATTGCTGTCGAGGAACCGTCAGATGATTTAGCGATTTTAACACAAGAACTTGAAGCAGCCGAGGAAGAACCAGTCGAACCTCTCGGGCTTGAGTTGCCTAAGGAGGAACCAGAATCACGTGAGGTGGAAACTCTGGCCGCAGAAGAACCGTTACATGTAGCAATCTCGCCTAAACTCGAAGCTCAGCTAATACCAGAAGTTGAGGCTGGGGAAGAAGAGCCAGCTGATATCGTTGAAGATCTCGAAAAAGAACAGCTGATCCCGACAGCAGAAGAACCTGAGGCAGAAGTTCCTGTAGAAAAAGAGGCAGAAGAAGAACTTCTGGAAGAGGAACCGCAGGTAGAAGCTGTAACTACAGAAATCACTTTGAAAGAAGCTGAAGAACCTGTAGAATCCGAGCTGAAAGAACTGGAACCGGAAGCTGTTGAATCGGAGGAAATTACCCCTACAGAAGCTCCAGCTGTTGCAGAGACTCCATTTGAAGAGAAAGAAGTCGAGCCGGAGGAAAAAGCTGTCGAAGTAACTAAGGAAATTGCTGTCGAGGAACCGTCAGATGATTTAGCGATTTTAACACAAGAACTTGAAGCAGCCGAGGAAGAACCAGTCGAACCTCTCGGGCTTGAGTTGCCTAAGAAGGAACCAGAATCACGTGAGGTGGAAACTCTGGCCGCAGAAGAACCGTTACATGTAGCAATCTCGCCTAAACTCGAAGCTCAGCTAATATCAGAAGTTGAGGCTGGGGAAGAAGAGCCAGCTGATATCGTTGAAGACCTCGAAAAAGAACAGCTTATCCCGACAGCAGAAGAACCTGAGGCAGAAGTTCCTGTGGAAAAAGAGGCAGAAGAAGAACTTCTGGAAGAGGAACCGCAGGTAGAAGCTGTAACTACAGAAATCACTTTGAAAGAAGCTGAAGAACCTGTAGAATCCGAGCTGAAAGAACTGGAACCGGAAGCTGTTGAATCGGAGGAAATTACCTCTACAGAAGCTCCAGCTGTTGCAGAGGCTCCATTTGAAGAGAAAGAAGTCGAGTCGGAGGAAAAAGCTGTCGAAGTAACTAAGGAAATTGCTGTCGAGGAACCGTCAGATGATTTAGCGATTTTAACACAAGAACTTGAAGCAGCCGAGGAAGAACCAGTCGAACCTCTCGGGCTTGAGTTGCCTAAGGAGGAACCAGAATCACGTGAGGTGGAAACTCTGGCCGCAGAAGAACCGTTACATGTAGCAATCTCGCCTAAACTCGAAGCTCAGCTAATACCAGAAGTTGAGGCTGGGGAAGAAGAGCCAGCTGATATCGTTGAAGATCTCGAAAAAGAACAGCTAATCCCGACAGCAGAAGAACTTGAGGCAGAAGTTCCTGTAGAAAAAGAGGCAGAAGAAGAACTTCTGGAAGAGGAACCGCAGGTAGAAGCTGTAACTACAGAAATCACTTTGAAAGAAGCTGAAGAACCTGTAGAATCCGAGCTGAAAGAACTGGAACCGGAAGCTGTTGAATCGGAAGTATTAGCCGAGGAAATTACCCCTACAGAAGCTCCAGCTGTTGCAGAGGCTCCATTTGAAGAGAAAGAAGTCGAGCCGGAGGAAAAAGCTGTCGAAGTAACTAAGGAAATTGCTGTCGAGGAACCGTCAGATGATTTAGCGATTTTAACACAAGAACTTGAAGCAGCCGAGGAAGAACCAGTCGAACCTCTCGGGCTTGAGTTGCCTAAGAAGGAACCAGAATCACGTGAGGTGGAAACTCTGGCCGCAGAAGAACCGTTACATGTAGCAATCTCGCCTAAACTCGAAGCTCAGCTAATACCAGAAGTTGAGGCTGGGGAAGAAGAGCCAGCTGATATCGTTGAAGACCTCGAAAAAGAACAGCTGATCCCGACAGCAGAAGAACCTGAGGCAGAAGTTCCTGTAGAAAAAGAGGCAGAAGAAGAACTTCTGGAAGAGGAACCGCAGGTAGAAGCTGTAACTACAGAAATCACTTTGAAAGAAGCTGAAGAACCTGTAGAATCCGAGCTGAAAGAACTGGAACCGGAAGCTGTTGAATCGGAGGAAATTACCTCTACA
Source organism: Lumbricus terrestris (assembly GCA_949752735.1). NCBI lineage: Eukaryota > Metazoa > Annelida > Clitellata > Crassiclitellata > Lumbricidae > Lumbricus > Lumbricus terrestris. Next base: position 80,014,943 of record OX457036.1, on the reverse strand, counting down.
GAAGCTCCAGCTGTTGCAGAGGCTCCATTTGAAGAGAAAGAAGTCGAGTCGGAGGAAAAAGCTGTCAAAGTAACTAAGGAAATTGCTGTCGAGGAACCGTCAGATGATTTAGCGATTTTAACACAAGAACTTGAAGCAGCCGAGGAAGAACCAGTCGAACCTCTCGGGCTTGAGTTGCCTAAGGAGGAACCAGAATCACGTGAGGTGGAAACTCTGGCCGCAGAAGAACCGTTACATGTAGCAATCTCGCCTAAACTCGAAGCTCAGCTAATACCAGAAGTTGAGGCTGGGGAAGAAGAGCCAGCTGATATCGTTGAAGACCTCGAAAAAGAACAGCTAATCCCGACAGCAGAAGAACTTGAGGCAGAAGTTCCTGTAGAAAAAGAGGCAGAAGAAGAACTTCTGGAAGAGGAACCGCAGGTAGAAGCTGTAACTACAGAAATCACTTTGAAAGAAGCTGAAGAACCTGTAGAATCCGAGCTGAAAGAACTGGAACCGGAAGCTGTTGAATCGGAGGAAATTACCTCTACAGAAGCTCCAGCTGTTGCAGAGGCTCCATTTGAAGAGAAAGAAGTCGAGTCGGAGGAAAAAGCTGTCGAAGTAACTAAGGAAATTGCTGTCGAGGAACCGTCAGATGATTTAGCGATTTTAACACAAGAACTTGAAGCAGCCGAGGAAGAACCAGTCGAACCTCTCGGGCTTGAGTTGCCTAAGGAGGAACCAGAATCACGTGAGGTGGAAACTCTGGCCGCAGAAGAACCGTTACATGTAGCAATCTCGCCTAAACTCGAAGCTCAGCTAATACCAGAAGTTGAGGCTGGGGAAGAAGAGCCAGCTGATATCGTTGAAGACCTCGAAAAAGAACAGCTAATCCCGACAGCAGAAGAACTTGAGGCAGAAGTTCCTGTAGAAAAAGAGGCAGAAGAAGAACTTCTGGAAGAGGAACCGCAGGTAGAAGCTGTAACTACAGAAATCACTTTGAAAGAAGCTGAAGAACCTGTAGAATCCGAGCTGAAAGAACTGGAACCGGAAGCTGTTGAATCGGAGGAAATTACCCCTACAGAAGCTCCAGCTGTTGCAGAGGCTCCATTTGAAGAGAAAGAAGTCGAGCCGGAGGAAAAAGCTGTCGAAGTAACTAAGGAAATTGCTGTCGAGGAACCGTCAGATGATTTAGCGATTTTAACACAAGAACTTGAAGCAGCCGAGGAAGAACCAGTCGAACCTCTCGGGCTTGAGTTGCCTAAGGAGGAACCAGAATCACGTGAGGTGGAAACTCTGGCCGCAGAAGAACCGTTACATGTAGCAATCTCGCCTAAACTCGAAGCTCAGCTAATACCAGAAGTTGAGGCTGGGGAAGAAGAGCCAGCTGATATTGTTGAAGACCTCGAAAAAGAACAGCTGATCCCGACAGCAGAAGAACCTGAGGCAGAAGTTCCTGTAGAAAAAGAGGCAGAAGAAGAACTTCTGGAAGAGGAACCGCAGGTAGAAGCTGTAACTACAGAAATCACTTTGAAAGAAGCTGAAGAACCTGTAGAATCCGAGCTGAAAGAACTGGAACCGGAAGCTGTTGAATCGGAAGTATTAGCCGAGGAAATTACCCCTACAGAAGCTCCAGCTGTTGCAGAGGCTCCATTTAAAGAGAAAGAAGTCGAGCCGGAGGAAAAAGCTGTCGAAGTAACTAAGGAAATTGCTGTCGAGGAACCGTCAGATGATTTAGCGATTTTAACACAAGAACTTGAAGCAGCCGAGGAAGAACCAGTCGAACCTCTCGGGCTTGAGTTGCCTAAGGAGGAACCAGAATCACGTGAGGTGGAAACTCTGGCCGCAGAAGAACCGTTACATGTAGCAATCTCGCCTAAACTCGAAGCTCAGCTAATACCAGAAGTTGAGGCTGGGGAAGAAGAGCCAGCTGATATCGTTGAAGACCTCGAAAAAGAACAGCTGATCCCGACAGCAGAAGAACCTGAGGCGGAAGTTCCTGTAGAAAAAGAGGCAGAAGAAGAACTTCTGGAAGAGGAACCGCAGGTAGAAGCTGTAACTACAGAAATCACTTTGAAAGAAGCTGAAGAACCTGTAGAATCCGAGCTGAAAGAACTGGAACCGGAGGCTGTTGAATCGGAAGTATTAGCCGTGGAAATTACCCCTACAGAAGCTCCAGCTGTTGCAGAGGCTCCATTTGAAGAGAAAGAAGTCGAGCCGGAGGAAAAAGCTGTCGAAGTAACTAAGGAAATTGCTGTCGAGGAACCGTCAGATGATTTAGCGATTTTAACACAAGAACTTGAAGCAGCCGAGGAAGAACCAGTCGAACCTCTCGGGCTTGAGTTGCCTAAGGAGGAACCAGAATCACGTGAGGTGGAAACTCTGGCCGCAGAAGAACCGTTACATGTAGCAATCTCGCCTAAACTCGAAGCTCAGCTAATACCAGAAGTTGAGGCTGGGGAAGAAGAGCCAGCTGATATCGTTGAAGACCTCGAAAAAGAACAGCTGATCCCGACAGCAGAAGAACTTGAGGCAGAAGTTCCTGTAGAAAAAGAGGCAGAAGAAGAACTTCTGGAAGAGGAACCGCAGGTAGAAGCTGTAACTACAGAAATCACTTTGAAAGAAGCTGAAGAACCTGTAGAATCCGAGCTGAAAGAACTGGAACCGGAGGCTGTTGAATCGGAAGTATTAGCCGAGGAAATTACCCCTACAGAAGCTCCAGCTGTTGCAGAGACTCCATTTGAAGAGAAAGAAGTCGAGCCGGAGGAAAAAGCTGTCGAAGTAACTAAGGAAATTGCTGTCGAGGAACCGTCAGATGATTTAGCGATTTTAACACAAGAACTTGAAGCAGCCGAGGAAGAACCAGTCGAACCTCTCGGGCTTGAGTTGCCTAAGGAGGAACCAGAATCACGTGAGGTGGAAACTCTGGCCGCAGAAGAACCGTTACATGTAGCAATCTCGCCTAAACTCGAAGCTCAGCTAATACCAGAAGTTGAGGCTGGGGAAGAAGAGCCAGCTGATATCGTTGAAGATCTCGAAAAAGAACAGCTGATCCCGACAGCAGAAGAACCTGAGGCAGAAGTTCCTGTAGAAAAAGAGGCAGAAGAAGAACTTCTGGAAGAGGAACCGCAGGTAGAAGCTGTAACTACAGAAATCACTTTGAAAGAAGCTGAAGAACCTGTAGAATCCGAGCTGAAAGAACTGGAACCGGAGGCTGTTGAATCGGAAGTATTAGCCGAGGAAATTACCCCTACAGAAGCTCCAGCTGTTGCAGAGACTCCATTTGAAGAGAAAGAAGTCGAGCCGGAGGAAAAAGCTGTCGAAGTAACTAAGGAAATTGCTGTCGAGGAACCGTCAGATGATTTAGCGATTTTAACACAAGAACTTGAAGCAGCCGAGGAAGAACCGGTCGAACCTCTCGGGCTTGAGTTGCCTAAGGAGGAACCAGAATCACGTGAGGTGGAAACTCTGGCCGCAGAAGAACCGTTACATGTAGCAATCTCGCCTAAACTCGAAGCTCAGCTAATACCAGAAGTTGAGGCTGGGGAAGAAGAGCCAGCTGATATCGTTGAAGACCTCGAAAAAGAACAGCTGATCCCGACAGCAGAAGAACTTGAGGCAGAAGTTCCTGTAGAAAAAGAGGCAGAAGAAGAACTTCTGGAAGAGGAACCGCAGGTAGAAGCTGTAACTACAGAAATCACTTTGAAAGAAGCTGAAGAACCTGTAGAATCCGAGCTGAAAGAACTGGAACCGGAAGCTGTTGAATCGGAAGTATTAGCCGAGGAAATTACCCCTACAGAAGCTCCAGCTGTTGCAGAGGCTCCATTTGAAGAGAAAGAAGTCGAGCCGGAGGAAAAAGCTGTCGAAGTAACTAAGGAAATTGCTGTCGAGGAACCGTCAGATGATTTAGCGATTTTAACACAAGAACTTGAAGCAGCCGAGGAAGAACCAGTCGAACCTCTCGGGCTTGAGTTGCCTAAGGAGGAACCAGAATCACGTGAGGTGGAAACTCTGGCCGCAGAAGAACCGTTACATGTAGCAATCTCGCCTAAACTCGAAGCTCAGCTAATACCAGAAGTTGAGGCTGGGGAAGAAGAGCCAGCTGATATCGTTGAAGACCTCGAAAAAGAACAGCTGATCCCGACAGCAGAAGAACCTGAGGCAGAAGTTCCTGTAGAAAAAGAGGCAGAAGAAGAACTTCTGGAAGAGGAACCGCAGGTAGAAGCTGTAACTACAGAAATCACTTTGAAAGAAGCTGAAGAACCTGTAGAATCCGAGCTGAAAGAACTGGAACCGGAGGCTGTTGAATCGGAAGTATTAGCCGAGGAAATTACCCCTACAGAAGCTCCAGCTGTTGCAGAGACTCCATTTGAAGAGAAAGAAGTCGAGCCGGAGGAAAAAGCTGTCGAAGTAACTAAGGAAATTGCTGTCGAGGAACCGTCAGATGATTTAGCGATTTTAACACAAGAACTTGAAGCAGCCGAGGAAGAACCAGTCGAACCTCTCGGGCTTGAGTTGCCTAAGGAGGAACCAGAATCACGTGAGGTGGAAACTCTGGCCGCAGAAGAACCGTTACATGTAGCAATCTCGCCTAAACTCGAAGCTCAGCTAATACCAGAAGTTGAGGCTGGGGAAGAAGAGCCAGCTGATATCGTTGAAGATCTCGAAAAAGAACAGCTGATCCCGACAGCAGAAGAACCTGAGGCAGAAGTTCCTGTAGAAAAAGAGGCAGAAGAAGAACTTCTGGAAGAGGAACCGCAGGTAGAAGCTGTAACTACAGAAATCACTTTGAAAGAAGCTGAAGAACCTGTAGAATCCGAGCTGAAAGAACTGGAACCGGAGGCTGTTGAATCGGAAGTATTAGCCGAGGAAATTACCCCTACAGAAGCTCCAGCTGTTGCAGAGACTCCATTTGAAGAGAAAGAAGTCGAGCCGGAGGAAAAAGCTGTCGAAGTAACTAAGGAAATTGCTGTCGAGGAACCGTCAGATGATTTAGCGATTTTAACACAAGAACTTGAAGCAGCCGAGGAAGAACCAGTCGAACCTCTCGGGCTTGAGTTGCCTAAGGAGGAACCAGAATCACGTGAGGTGGAAACTCTGGCCGCAGAAGAACCGTTACATGTAGCAATCTCGCCTAAACTGGAAGCTCAGCTAATACCAGAAGTTGAGGCTGGGGAAGAAGAGCCAGCTGATATCGTTGAAGACCTCGAAAAAGAACAGCTGATCCCGACAGCAGAAGAACCTGAGGCAGAAGTTCCTGTAGAAAAAGAGGCAGAAGAAGAACTTCTGGAAGAGGAACCGCAGGTAGAAGCTGTAACTACAGAAATCACTTTGAAAGAAGCTGAAGAACCTGTAGAATCCGAGCTGAAAGAACTGGAACCGGAGGCTGTTGAATCGGAAGTATTAGCCGTGGAAATTACCCCTACAGAAGCTCCAGCTGTTGCAGAGGCTCCATTTGAAGAGAAAGAAGTCGAGCCGGAGGAAAAAGCTGTCGAAGTAACTAAGGAAATTGCTGTCGAGGAACCGTCAGATGATTTAGCGATTTTAACACAAGAACTTGAAGCAGCCGAGGAAGAACCGGTCGAACCTCTCGGGCTTGAGTTGCCTAAGGAGGAACCAGAATCACGTGAGGTGGAAACTCTGGCCGCAGAAGAACCGTTACATGTAGCAATCTCGCCTAAACTCGAAGCTCAGCTAATACCAGAAGTTGAGGCTGGGGAAGAAGAGCCAGCTGATATCGTTGAAGACCTCGAAAAAGAACAGCTGATCCCGACAGCAGAAGAACTTGAGGCAGAAGTTCCTGTAGAAAAAGAGGCAGAAGAAGAACTTCTGGAAGAGGAACCGCAGGTAGAAGCTGTAACTACAGAAATCACTTTGAAAGAAGCTGAAGAACCTGTAGAATCCGAGCTGAAAGAACTGGAACCGGAAGCTGTTGAATCGGAAGTATTAGCCGAGGAAATTACCCCTACAGAAGCTCCAGCTGTTGCAGAGGCTCCATTTGAAGAGAAAGAAGTCGAGCCGGAGGAAAAAGCTGTCGAAGTAACTAAGGAAATTGCTGTCGAGGAACCGTCAGATGATTTAGCGATTTTAACACAAGAACTTGAAGCAGCCGAGGAAGAACCAGTCGAACCTCTCGGGCTTGAGTTGCCTAAGGAGGAACCAGAATCACGTGAGGTGGAAACTCTGGCCGCAGAAGAACCGTTACATGTAGCAATCTCGCCTAAACTCGAAGCTCAGCTAATACCAGAAGTTGAGGCTGGGGAAGAAGAGCCAGCTGATATCGTTGAAGACCTCGAAAAAGAACAGCTGATCCCGACAGCAGAAGAACCTGAGGCAGAAGTTCCTGTAGAAAAAGAGGCAGAAGAAGAACTTCTGGAAGAGGAACCGCAGGTAGAAGCTGTAACTACAGAAATCACTTTGAAAGAAGCTGAAGAACCTGTAGAATCCGAGCTGAAAGAACTGGATCCGGAGGCTGTTGAATCGGAAGTATTAGCCGAGGAAATTACCCCTACAGAAGCTCCAGCTGTTGCAGAGACTCCATTTGAAGAGAAAGAAGTCGAGCCGGAGGAAAAAGCTGTCGAAGTAACTAAGGAAATTGCTGTCGAGGAACCGTCAGATGATTTAGCGATTTTAACACAAGAACTTGAAGCAGCCGAGGAAGAACCAGTCGAACCTCTCGGGCTTGAGTTGCCTAAGGAGGAACCAGAATCACGTGAGGTGGAAACTCTGGCCGCAGAAGAACCGTTACATGTAGCAATCTCGCCTAAACTCGAAGCTCAGCTAATACCAGAAGTTGAGGCTGGGGAAGAAGAGCCAGCTGATATCGTTGAAGATCTCGAAAAAGAACAGCTGATCCCGACAGCAGAAGAACCTGAGGCAGAAGTTCCTGTAGAAAAAGAGGCAGAAGAAGAACTTCTGGAAGAGGAACCGCAGGTAGAAGCTGTAACTACAGAAATCACTTTGAAAGAAGCTGAAGAACCTGTAGAATCCGAGCTGAAAGAACTGGAACCGGAAGCTGTTGAATCGGAAGTATTAGCCGAGGAAATTACCCCTACAGAAGCTCCAGCTGTTGCAGAGACTCCATTTGAAGAGAAAGAAGTCGAGCCGGAGGAAAAAGCTGTCGAAGTAACTAAGGAAATTGCTGTCGAGGAACCGTCAGATGATTTAGCGATTTTAACACAAGAACTTGAAGCAGCCGAGGAAGAACCAGTCGAACCTCTCGGGCTTGAGTTGCCTAAGGAGGAACCAGAATCACGTGAGGTGGAAACTCTGGCCGCAGAAGAACCGTTACATGTAGCAATCTCGCCTAAACTCGAAGCTCAGCTAATACCAGAAGTTGAGGCTGGGGAAGAAGAGCCAGCTGATATCGTTGAAGACCTCGAAAAAGAACAGCTGATCCCGACAGCAGAAGAACCTGAGGCAGAAGTTCCTGTAGAAAAAGAGGCAGAAGAAGAACTTCTGGAAGAGGAACCGCAGGTAGAAGCTGTAACTACAGAAATCACTTTGAAAGAAGCTGAAGAACCTGTAGAATCCGAGCTGAAAGAACTGGAACCGGAGGCTGTTGAATCGGAAGTATTAGCCGTGGAAATTACCCCTACAGAAGCTCCAGCTGTTGCAGAGGCTCCATTTGAAGAGAAAGAAGTCGAGCCGGAGGAAAAAGCTGTCGAAGTAACTAAGGAAATTGCTGTCGAGGAACCGTCAGATGATTTAGCGATTTTAACACAAGAACTTGAAGCAGCCGAGGAAGAACCGGTCGAACCTCTCGGGCTTGAGTTGCCTAAGGAGGAACCAGAATCACGTGAGGTGGAAACTCTGGCCGCAGAAGAACCGTTACATGTAGCAATCTCGCCTAAACTCGAAGCTCAGCTAATACCAGAAGTTGAGGCTGGGGAAGAAGAGCCAGCTGATATCGTTGAAGACCTCGAAAAAGAACAGCTGATCCCGACAGCAGAAGAACTTGAGGCAGAAGTTCCTGTAGAAAAAGAGGCAGAAGAAGAACTTCTGGAAGAGGAACCGCAGGTAGAAGCTGTAACTACAGAAATCACTTTGAAAGAAGCTGAAGAACCTGTAGAATCCGAGCTGAAAGAACTGGAACCGGAAGCTGTTGAATCGGAAGTATTAGCCGAGGAAATTACCCCTACAGAAGCTCCAGCTGTTGCAGAGGCTCCATTTGAAGAGAAAGAAGTCGAGCCGGAGGAAAAAGCTGTCGAAGTAACTAAGGAAATTGCTGTCGAGGAACCGTCAGATGATTTAGCGATTTTAACACAAGAACTTGAAGCAGCCGAGGAAGAACCAGTCGAACCTCTCGGGCTTGAGTTGCCTAAGGAGGAACCAGAATCACGTGAGGTGGAAACTCTGGCCGCAGAAGAACCGTTACATGTAGCAATCTCGCCTAAACTCGAAGCTCAGCTAATACCAGAAGTTGAGGCTGGGGAAGAAGAGCCAGCTGATATCGTTGAAGACCTCGAAAAAGAACAGCTGATCCCGACAGCAGAAGAACCTGAGGCAGAAGTTCCTGTAGAAAAAGAGGCAGAAGAAGAACTTCTGGAAGAGGAACCGCAGGTAGAAGCTGTAACTACAGAAATCACTTTGAAAGAAGCTGAAGAACCTGTAGAATCCGAGCTGAAAGAACTGGAACCGGAGGCTGTTGAATCGGAAGTATTAGCCGTGGAAATTACCCCTACAGAAGCTCCAGCTGTTGCAGAGGCTCCATTTGAAGAGAAAGAAGTCGAGCCGGAGGAAAAAGCTGTCGAAGTAACTAAGGAAATTGCTGTCGAGGAACCGTCAGATGATTTAGCGATTTTAACACAAGAACTTGAAGCAGCCGAGGAAGAACCGGTCGAACCTCTCGGGCTTGAGTTGCCTAAGGAGGAACCAGAATCACGTGAGGTGGAAACTCTGGCCGCAGAAGAACCGTTACATGTAGCAATCTCGCCTAAACTCGAAGCTCAGCTAATACCAGAAGTTGAGGCTGGGGAAGAAGAGCCAGCTGATATCGTTGAAGACCTCGAAAAAGAACAGCTGATCCCGACAGCAGAAGAACTTGAGGCAGAAGTTCCTGTAGAAAAAGAGGCAGAAGAAGAACTTCTGGAAGAGGAACCGCAGGTAGAAGCTGTAACTACAGAAATCACTTTGAAAGAAGCTGAAGAACCTGTAGAATCCGAGCTGAAAGAACTGGAACCGGAGGCTGTTGAATCGGAAGTATTAGCCGAGGAAATTACCCCTACAGAAGCTCCAGCTGTTGCAGAGACTCCATTTGAAGAGAAAGAAGTCGAGCCGGAGGAAAAAGCTGTCGAAGTAACTAAGGAAATTGCTGTCGAGGAACCGTCAGATGATTTAGCGATTTTAACACAAGAACTTGAAGCAGCCGAGGAAGAACCAGTCGAACCTCTCGGGCTTGAGTTGCCTAAGGAGGAACCAGAATCACGTGAGGTGGAAACTCTGGCCGCAGAAGAACCGTTACATGTAGCAATCTCGCCTAAACTCGAAGCTCAGCTAATACCAGAAGTTGAGGCTGGGGAAGAAGAGCCAGCTGATATCGTTGAAGACCTCGAAAAAGAACAGCTGATCCCGACAGCAGAAGAACCTGAGGCAGAAGTTCCTGTAGAAAAAGAGGCAGAAGAAGAACTTCTGGAAGAGGAACCGCAGGTAGAAGCTGTAACTACAGAAATCACTTTGAAAGAAGCTGAAGAACCTGTAGAATCCGAGCTGAAAGAACTGGAACCGGAGGCTGTTGAATCGGAAGTATTAGCCGTGGAAATTACCCCTACAGAAGCTCCAGCTGTTGCAGAGGCTCCATTTGAAGAGAAAGAAGTCGAGCCGGAGGAAAAAGCTGTCGAAGTAACTAAGGAAATTGCTGTCGAGGAACCGTCAGATGATTTAGCGATTTTAACACAAGAACTTGAAGCAGCCGAGGAAGAACCGGTCGAACCTCTCGGGCTTGAGTTGCCTAAGGAGGAACCAGAATCACGTGAGGTGGAAACTCTGGCCGCAGAAGAACCGTTACATGTAGCAATCTCGCCTAAACTCGAAGCTCAGCTAATACCAGAAGTTGAGGCTGGGGAAGAAGAGCCAGCTGATATCGTTGAAGACCTCGAAAAAGAACAGCTGATCCCGACAGCAGAAGAACTTGAGGCAGAAGTTCCCGTAGAAAAAGAGGCAGAAGAAGAACTTCTGGAAGAGGAACCGCAGGTAGAAGCTGTAACTACAGAAATCACTTTGAAAGAAGCTGAAGAACCTGTAGAATCCGAGCTGAAAGAACTGGAACCGGAAGCTGTTGAATCGGAAGTATTAGCCGAGGAAATTACCCCTACAGAAGCTCCAGCTGTTGCAGAGGCTCCATTTGAAGAGAAAGAAGTCGAGCCGGAGGAAAAAGCTGTCGAAGTAACTAAGGAAATTGCTGTCGAGGAACCGTCAGATGATTTAGCGATTTTAACACAAGAACTTGAAGCAGCCGAGGAAGAACCAGTCGAACCTCTCGGGCTTGAGTTGCCTAAGGAGGAACCAGAATCACGTGAGGTGGAAACTCTGGCCGCAGAAGAACCGTTACATGTAGCAATCTCGCCTAAACTCGAAGCTCAGCTAATACCAGAAGTTGAGGCTGGGGAAGAAGAGCCAGCTGATATCGTTGAAGATCTCGAAAAAGAACAGCTGATCCCGACAGCAGAAGAACCTGAGGCAGAAGTTCCTGTAGAAAAAGAGGCAGAAGAAGAACTTCTGGAAGAGGAACCGCAGGTAGAAGCTGTAACTACAGAAATCACTTTGAAAGAAGCTGAAGAACCTGTAGAATCCGAGCTGAAAGAACTGGAACCGGAGGCTGTTGAATCGGAAGTATTAGCCGAGGAAATTACCCCTACAGAAGCTCCAGCTGTTGCAGAGACTCCATTTGAAGAGAAAGAAGTCGAGCCGGAGGAAAAAGCTGTCGAAGTAACTAAGGAAATTGCTGTCGAGGAACCGTCAGATGATTTAGCGATTTTAACACAAGAACTTGAAGCAGCCGAGGAAGAACCGGTCGAACCTCTCGGGCTTGAGTTGCCTAAGGAGGAACCAGAATCACGTGAGGTGGAAACTCTGGCCGCAGAAGAACCGTTACATGTAGCAATCTCGCCTAAACTCGAAGCTCAGCTAATACCAGAAGTTGAGGCTGGGGAAGAAGAGCCAGCTGATATCGTTGAAGACCTCGAAAAAGAACAGCTGATCCCGACAGCAGAAGAACTTGAGGCAGAAGTTCCTGTAGAAAAAGAGGCAGAAGAAGAACTTCTGGAAGAGGAACCGCAGGTAGAAGCTGTAACTACAGAAATCACTTTGAAAGAAGCTGAAGAACCTGTAGAATCCGAGCTGAAAGAACTGGAACCGGAAGCTGTTGAATCGGAAGTATTAGCCGAGGAAATTACCCCTACAGAAGCTCCAGCTGTTGCAGAGGCTCCATTTGAAGAGAAAGAAGTCGAGCCGGAGGAAAAAGCTGTCGAAGTAACTAAGGAAATTGCTGTCGAGGAACCGTCAGATGATTTAGCGATTTTAACACAAGAACTTGAAGCAGCCGAGGAAGAACCAGTCGAACCTCTCGGGCTTGAGTTGCCTAAGGAGGAACCAGAATCACGTGAGGTGGAAACTCTGGCCGCAGAAGAACCGTTACATGTAGCAATCTCGCCTAAACTCGAAGCTCAGCTAATACCAGAAGTTGAGGCTGGGGAAGAAGAGCCAGCTGATATCGTTGAAGACCTCGAAAAAGAACAGCTGATCCCGACAGCAGAAGAACCTGAGGCAGAAGTTCCTGTAGAAAAAGAGGCAGAAGAAGAACTTCTGGAAGAGGAACCGCAGGTAGAAGCTGTAACTACAGAAATCACTTTGAAAGAAGCTGAAGAACCTGTAGAATCCGAGCTGGAACCAGAATCACGTGAGGTGGAAACTCTGGCCGCAGAAGAACCGTTACATGTAGCAATCTCGCCTAAACTCGAAGCTCAGCTAATACCAGAAGTTGAGGCTGGGGAAGAAGAGCCAGCTGATATCGTTGAAGACCTCGAAAAAGAACAGCTGATCCCGACAGCAGAAGAACCTGAGGCAGAAGTTCCTGTAGAAAAAGAGGCAGAAGAAGAACTTCTGGAAGAGGAACCGCAGGTAGAAGCTGTAACTACAGAAATCACTTTGAAAGAAGCTGAAGAACCTGTAGAATCCGAGCTGAAAGAACTGGAACCGGAGGCTGTTGAATCGGAAGTATTAGCCGTGGAAATTACCCCTACAGAAGCTCCAGCTGTTGCAGAGGCTCCATTTGAAGAGAAAGAAGTCGAGCCGGAGGAAAAAGCTGTCGAAGTAACTAAGGAAATTGCTGTCGAGGAACCGTCAGATGATTTAGCGATTTTAACACAAGAACTTGAAGCAGCCGAGGAAGAACCGGTCGAACCTCTCGGGCTTGAGTTGCCTAAGGAGGAACCAGAATCACGTGAGGTGGAAACTCTGGCCGCAGAAGAACCGTTACATGTAGCAATCTCGCCTAAACTCGAAGCTCAGCTAATACCAGAAGTTGAGGCTGGGGAAGAAGAGCCAGCTGATATCGTTGAAGACCTCGAAAAAGAACAGCTGATCCCGACAGCAGAAGAACTTGAGGCAGAAGTTCCTGTAGAAAAAGAGGCAGAAGAAGAACTTCTGGAAGAGGAACCGCAGGTAGAAGCTGTAACTACAGAAATCACTTTGAAAGAAGCTGAAGAACCTGTAGAATCCGAGCTGAAAGAACTGGAACCGGAGGCTGTTGAATCGGAAGTATTAGCCGAGGAAATTACCCCTACAGAAGCTCCAGCTGTTGCAGAGACTCCATTTGAAGAGAAAGAAGTCGAGCCGGAGGAAAAAGCTGTCGAAGTAACTAAGGAAATTGCTGTCGAGGAACCGTCAGATGATTTAGCGATTTTAACACAAGAACTTGAAGCAGCCGAGGAAGAACCAGTCGAACCTCTCGGGCTTGAGTTGCCTAAGGAGGAACCAGAATCACGTGAGGTGGAAACTCTGGCCGCAGAAGAACCGTTACATGTAGCAATCTCGCCTAAACTCGAAGCTCAGCTAATACCAGAAGTTGAGGCTGGGGAAGAAGAGCCAGCTGATATCGTTGAAGACCTCGAAAAAGAACAGCTGATCCCGACAGCAGAAGAACCTGAGGTTGACCTGAAAGAACTGGAACCGGAGGCTGTTGAATCGGAAGTATTAGCCGAGGAAATTACCCCTACAGAAGCTCCAGCTGTTGCAGAGACTCCATTTGAAGAGAAAGAAGTCGAGCCGGAGGAAAAAGCTGTCGAAGTAACTAAGGAAATTGCTGTCGAGGAACCGTCAGATGATTTAGCGATTTTAACACAAGAACTTGAAGCAGCCGAGGAAGAACCAGTCGAACCTCTCGGGCTTGAGTTGCCTAAGGAGGAACCAGAATCACGTGAGGTGGAAACTCTGGCCGCAGAAGAACCGTTACATGTAGCAATCTCGCCTAAACTCGAAGCTCAGCTAATACCAGAAGTTGAGGCTGGGGAAGAAGAGCCAGCTGATATCGTTGAAGACCTCGAAAAAGAACAGCTGATCCCGACAGCAGAAGAACCTGAGGCAGAAGTTCCTGTAGAAAAAGAGGCAGAAGAAGAACTTCTGGAAGAGGAACCGCAGGTAGAAGCTGTAACTACAGAAATCACTTTGAAAGAAGCTGAAGAACCTGTAGAATCCGAGCTGAAAGAACTGGAACCGGAGGCTGTTGAATCGGAAGTATTAGCCGTGGAAATTACCCCTACAGAAGCTCCAGCTGTTGCAGAGGCTCCATTTGAAGAGAAAGAAGTCGAGCCGGAGGAAAAAGCTGTCGAAGTAACTAAGGAAATTGCTGTCGAGGAACCGTCAGATGATTTAGCGATTTTAACACAAGAACTTGAAGCAGCCGAGGAAGAACCGGTCGAACCTCTCGGGCTTGAGTTGCCTAAGGAGGAACCAGAATCACGTGAGGTGGAAACTCTGGCCGCAGAAGAACCGTTACATGTAGCAATCTCGCCTAAACTCGAAGCTCAGCTAATACCAGAAGTTGAGGCTGGGGAAGAAGAGCCAGCTGATATCGTTGAAGACCTCGAAAAAGAACAGCTGATCCCGACAGCAGAAGAACTTGAGGCAGAAGTTCCCGTAGAAAAAGAGGCAGAAGAAGAACTTCTGGAAGAGGAACCGCAGGTAGAAGCTGTAACTACAGAAATCACTTTGAAAGAAGCTGAAGAACCTGTAGAATCCGAGCTGAAAGAACTGGAACCGGAAGCTGTTGAATCGGAAGTATTAGCCGAGGAAATTACCCCTACAGAAGCTCCAGCTGTTGCAGAGGCTCCATTTGAAGAGAAAGAAGTCGAGCCGGAGGAAAAAGCTGTCGAAGTAACTAAGGAAATTGCTGTCGAGGAACCGTCAGATGATTTAGCGATTTTAACACAAGAACTTGAAGCAGCCGAGGAAGAACCAGTCGAACCTCTCGGGCTTGAGTTGCCTAAGGAGGAACCAGAATCACGTGAGGTGGAAACTCTGGCCGCAGAAGAACCGTTACATGTAGCAATCTCGCCTAAACTCGAAGCTCAGCTAATACCAGAAGTTGAGGCTGGGGAAGAAGAGCCAGCTGATATCGTTGAAGATCTCGAAAAAGAACAGCTGATCCCGACAGCAGAAGAACCTGAGGCAGAAGTTCCTGTAGAAAAAGAGGCAGAAGAAGAACTTCTGGAAGAGGAACCGCAGGTAGAAGCTGTAACTACAGAAATCACTTTGAAAGAAGCTGAAGAACCTGTAGAATCCGAGCTGAAAGAACTGGAACCGGAGGCTGTTGAATCGGAAGTATTAGCCGAGGAAATTACCCCTACAGAAGCTCCAGCTGTTGCAGAGACTCCATTTGAAGAGAAAGAAGTCGAGCCGGAGGAAAAAGCTGTCGAAGTAACTAAGGAAATTGCTGTCGAGGAACCGTCAGATGATTTAGCGATTTTAACACAAGAACTTGAAGCAGCCGAGGAAGAACCGGTCGAACCTCTCGGGCTTGAGTTGCCTAAGGAGGAACCAGAATCACGTGAGGTGGAAACTCTGGCCGCAGAAGAACCGTTACATGTAGCAATCTCGCCTAAACTCGAAGCTCAGCTAATACCAGAAGTTGAGGCTGGGGAAGAAGAGCCAGCTGATATCGTTGAAGACCTCGAAAAAGAACAGCTGATCCCGACAGCAGAAGAACCTGAGGCAGAAGTTCCTGTAGAAAAAGAGGCAGAAGAAGAACTTC
Organism: Lumbricus terrestris; assembly: GCA_949752735.1. Classification (NCBI taxonomy): domain Eukaryota; kingdom Metazoa; phylum Annelida; class Clitellata; order Crassiclitellata; family Lumbricidae; genus Lumbricus; species Lumbricus terrestris. The sequence continues at coordinate 79,999,717 of OX457036.1, read as the reverse complement.
TGGAAGAGGAACCGCAGGTAGAAGCTGTAACTACAGAAATCACTTTGAAAGAAGCTGAAGAACCTGTAGAATCCGAGCTGAAAGAACTGGAACCGGAGGCTGTTGAATCGGAAGTATTAGCCGAGGAAATTACCCCTACAGAAGCTCCAGCTGTTGCAGAGACTCCATTTGAAGAGAAAGAAGTCGAGCCGGAGGAAAAAGCTGTCGAAGTAACTAAGGAAATTGCTGTCGAGGAACCGTCAGATGATTTAGCGATTTTAACACAAGAACTTGAAGCAGCCGAGGAAGAACCAGTCGAACCTCTCGGGCTTGAGTTGCCTAAGGAGGAACCAGAATCACGTGAGGTGGAAACTCTGGCCGCAGAAGAACCGTTACATGTAGCAATCTCGCCTAAACTGGAAGCTCAGCTAATACCAGAAGTTGAGGCTGGGGAAGAAGAGCCAGCTGATATCGTTGAAGACCTCGAAAAAGAACAGCTGATCCCGACAGCAGAAGAACCTGAGGCAGAAGTTCCTGTAGAAAAAGAGGCAGAAGAAGAACTTCTGGAAGAGGAACCGCAGGTAGAAGCTGTAACTACAGAAATCACTTTGAAAGAAGCTGAAGAACCTGTAGAATCCGAGCTGAAAGAACTGGAACCGGAGGCTGTTGAATCGGAAGTATTAGCCGTGGAAATTACCCCTACAGAAGCTCCAGCTGTTGCAGAGGCTCCATTTGAAGAGAAAGAAGTCGAGCCGGAGGAAAAAGCTGTCGAAGTAACTAAGGAAATTGCTGTCGAGGAACCGTCAGATGATTTAGCGATTTTAACACAAGAACTTGAAGCAGCCGAGGAAGAACCGGTCGAACCTCTCGGGCTTGAGTTGCCTAAGGAGGAACCAGAATCACGTGAGGTGGAAACTCTGGCCGCAGAAGAACCGTTACATGTAGCAATCTCGCCTAAACTCGAAGCTCAGCTAATACCAGAAGTTGAGGCTGGGGAAGAAGAGCCAGCTGATATCGTTGAAGACCTCGAAAAAGAACAGCTGATCCCGACAGCAGAAGAACTTGAGGCAGAAGTTCCTGTAGAAAAAGAGGCAGAAGAAGAACTTCTGGAAGAGGAACCGCAGGTAGAAGCTGTAACTACAGAAATCACTTTGAAAGAAGCTGAAGAACCTGTAGAATCCGAGCTGAAAGAACTGGAACCGGAAGCTGTTGAATCGGAAGTATTAGCCGAGGAAATTACCCCTACAGAAGCTCCAGCTGTTGCAGAGGCTCCATTTGAAGAGAAAGAAGTCGAGCCGGAGGAAAAAGCTGTCGAAGTAACTAAGGAAATTGCTGTCGAGGAACCGTCAGATGATTTAGCGATTTTAACACAAGAACTTGAAGCAGCCGAGGAAGAACCAGTCGAACCTCTCGGGCTTGAGTTGCCTAAGGAGGAACCAGAATCACGTGAGGTGGAAACTCTGGCCGCAGAAGAACCGTTACATGTAGCAATCTCGCCTAAACTCGAAGCTCAGCTAATACCAGAAGTTGAGGCTGGGGAAGAAGAGCCAGCTGATATCGTTGAAGACCTCGAAAAAGAACAGCTGATCCCGACAGCAGAAGAACCTGAGGCAGAAGTTCCTGTAGAAAAAGAGGCAGAAGAAGAACTTCTGGAAGAGGAACCGCAGGTAGAAGCTGTAACTACAGAAATCACTTTGAAAGAAGCTGAAGAACCTGTAGAATCCGAGCTGAAAGAACTGGATCCGGAGGCTGTTGAATCGGAAGTATTAGCCGAGGAAATTACCCCTACAGAAGCTCCAGCTGTTGCAGAGACTCCATTTGAAGAGAAAGAAGTCGAGCCGGAGGAAAAAGCTGTCGAAGTAACTAAGGAAATTGCTGTCGAGGAACCGTCAGATGATTTAGCGATTTTAACACAAGAACTTGAAGCAGCCGAGGAAGAACCAGTCGAACCTCTCGGGCTTGAGTTGCCTAAGGAGGAACCAGAATCACGTGAGGTGGAAACTCTGGCCGCAGAAGAACCGTTACATGTAGCAATCTCGCCTAAACTCGAAGCTCAGCTAATACCAGAAGTTGAGGCTGGGGAAGAAGAGCCAGCTGATATCGTTGAAGATCTCGAAAAAGAACAGCTGATCCCGACAGCAGAAGAACCTGAGGCAGAAGTTCCTGTAGAAAAAGAGGCAGAAGAAGAACTTCTGGAAGAGGAACCGCAGGTAGAAGCTGTAACTACAGAAATCACTTTGAAAGAAGCTGAAGAACCTGTAGAATCCGAGCTGAAAGAACTGGAACCGGAAGCTGTTGAATCGGAAGTATTAGCCGAGGAAATTACCCCTACAGAAGCTCCAGCTGTTGCAGAGACTCCATTTGAAGAGAAAGAAGTCGAGCCGGAGGAAAAAGCTGTCGAAGTAACTAAGGAAATTGCTGTCGAGGAACCGTCAGATGATTTAGCGATTTTAACACAAGAACTTGAAGCAGCCGAGGAAGAACCAGTCGAACCTCTCGGGCTTGAGTTGCCTAAGGAGGAACCAGAATCACGTGAGGTGGAAACTCTGGCCGCAGAAGAACCGTTACATGTAGCAATCTCGCCTAAACTCGAAGCTCAGCTAATACCAGAAGTTGAGGCTGGGGAAGAAGAGCCAGCTGATATCGTTGAAGACCTCGAAAAAGAACAGCTGATCCCGACAGCAGAAGAACCTGAGGCAGAAGTTCCTGTAGAAAAAGAGGCAGAAGAAGAACTTCTGGAAGAGGAACCGCAGGTAGAAGCTGTAACTACAGAAATCACTTTGAAAGAAGCTGAAGAACCTGTAGAATCCGAGCTGAAAGAACTGGAACCGGAGGCTGTTGAATCGGAAGTATTAGCCGTGGAAATTACCCCTACAGAAGCTCCAGCTGTTGCAGAGGCTCCATTTGAAGAGAAAGAAGTCGAGCCGGAGGAAAAAGCTGTCGAAGTAACTAAGGAAATTGCTGTCGAGGAACCGTCAGATGATTTAGCGATTTTAACACAAGAACTTGAAGCAGCCGAGGAAGAACCGGTCGAACCTCTCGGGCTTGAGTTGCCTAAGGAGGAACCAGAATCACGTGAGGTGGAAACTCTGGCCGCAGAAGAACCGTTACATGTAGCAATCTCGCCTAAACTCGAAGCTCAGCTAATACCAGAAGTTGAGGCTGGGGAAGAAGAGCCAGCTGATATCGTTGAAGACCTCGAAAAAGAACAGCTGATCCCGACAGCAGAAGAACTTGAGGCAGAAGTTCCTGTAGAAAAAGAGGCAGAAGAAGAACTTCTGGAAGAGGAACCGCAGGTAGAAGCTGTAACTACAGAAATCACTTTGAAAGAAGCTGAAGAACCTGTAGAATCCGAGCTGAAAGAACTGGAACCGGAAGCTGTTGAATCGGAAGTATTAGCCGAGGAAATTACCCCTACAGAAGCTCCAGCTGTTGCAGAGGCTCCATTTGAAGAGAAAGAAGTCGAGCCGGAGGAAAAAGCTGTCGAAGTAACTAAGGAAATTGCTGTCGAGGAACCGTCAGATGATTTAGCGATTTTAACACAAGAACTTGAAGCAGCCGAGGAAGAACCAGTCGAACCTCTCGGGCTTGAGTTGCCTAAGGAGGAACCAGAATCACGTGAGGTGGAAACTCTGGCCGCAGAAGAACCGTTACATGTAGCAATCTCGCCTAAACTCGAAGCTCAGCTAATACCAGAAGTTGAGGCTGGGGAAGAAGAGCCAGCTGATATCGTTGAAGACCTCGAAAAAGAACAGCTGATCCCGACAGCAGAAGAACCTGAGGCAGAAGTTCCTGTAGAAAAAGAGGCAGAAGAAGAACTTCTGGAAGAGGAACCGCAGGTAGAAGCTGTAACTACAGAAATCACTTTGAAAGAAGCTGAAGAACCTGTAGAATCCGAGCTGAAAGAACTGGAACCGGAGGCTGTTGAATCGGAAGTATTAGCCGTGGAAATTACCCCTACAGAAGCTCCAGCTGTTGCAGAGGCTCCATTTGAAGAGAAAGAAGTCGAGCCGGAGGAAAAAGCTGTCGAAGTAACTAAGGAAATTGCTGTCGAGGAACCGTCAGATGATTTAGCGATTTTAACACAAGAACTTGAAGCAGCCGAGGAAGAACCGGTCGAACCTCTCGGGCTTGAGTTGCCTAAGGAGGAACCAGAATCACGTGAGGTGGAAACTCTGGCCGCAGAAGAACCGTTACATGTAGCAATCTCGCCTAAACTCGAAGCTCAGCTAATACCAGAAGTTGAGGCTGGGGAAGAAGAGCCAGCTGATATCGTTGAAGACCTCGAAAAAGAACAGCTGATCCCGACAGCAGAAGAACTTGAGGCAGAAGTTCCTGTAGAAAAAGAGGCAGAAGAAGAACTTCTGGAAGAGGAACCGCAGGTAGAAGCTGTAACTACAGAAATCACTTTGAAAGAAGCTGAAGAACCTGTAGAATCCGAGCTGAAAGAACTGGAACCGGAGGCTGTTGAATCGGAAGTATTAGCCGAGGAAATTACCCCTACAGAAGCTCCAGCTGTTGCAGAGACTCCATTTGAAGAGAAAGAAGTCGAGCCGGAGGAAAAAGCTGTCGAAGTAACTAAGGAAATTGCTGTCGAGGAACCGTCAGATGATTTAGCGATTTTAACACAAGAACTTGAAGCAGCCGAGGAAGAACCAGTCGAACCTCTCGGGCTTGAGTTGCCTAAGGAGGAACCAGAATCACGTGAGGTGGAAACTCTGGCCGCAGAAGAACCGTTACATGTAGCAATCTCGCCTAAACTCGAAGCTCAGCTAATACCAGAAGTTGAGGCTGGGGAAGAAGAGCCAGCTGATATCGTTGAAGACCTCGAAAAAGAACAGCTGATCCCGACAGCAGAAGAACCTGAGGCAGAAGTTCCTGTAGAAAAAGAGGCAGAAGAAGAACTTCTGGAAGAGGAACCGCAGGTAGAAGCTGTAACTACAGAAATCACTTTGAAAGAAGCTGAAGAACCTGTAGAATCCGAGCTGAAAGAACTGGAACCGGAGGCTGTTGAATCGGAAGTATTAGCCGTGGAAATTACCCCTACAGAAGCTCCAGCTGTTGCAGAGGCTCCATTTGAAGAGAAAGAAGTCGAGCCGGAGGAAAAAGCTGTCGAAGTAACTAAGGAAATTGCTGTCGAGGAACCGTCAGATGATTTAGCGATTTTAACACAAGAACTTGAAGCAGCCGAGGAAGAACCGGTCGAACCTCTCGGGCTTGAGTTGCCTAAGGAGGAACCAGAATCACGTGAGGTGGAAACTCTGGCCGCAGAAGAACCGTTACATGTAGCAATCTCGCCTAAACTCGAAGCTCAGCTAATACCAGAAGTTGAGGCTGGGGAAGAAGAGCCAGCTGATATCGTTGAAGACCTCGAAAAAGAACAGCTGATCCCGACAGCAGAAGAACTTGAGGCAGAAGTTCCCGTAGAAAAAGAGGCAGAAGAAGAACTTCTGGAAGAGGAACCGCAGGTAGAAGCTGTAACTACAGAAATCACTTTGAAAGAAGCTGAAGAACCTGTAGAATCCGAGCTGAAAGAACTGGAACCGGAAGCTGTTGAATCGGAAGTATTAGCCGAGGAAATTACCCCTACAGAAGCTCCAGCTGTTGCAGAGGCTCCATTTGAAGAGAAAGAAGTCGAGCCGGAGGAAAAAGCTGTCGAAGTAACTAAGGAAATTGCTGTCGAGGAACCGTCAGATGATTTAGCGATTTTAACACAAGAACTTGAAGCAGCCGAGGAAGAACCAGTCGAACCTCTCGGGCTTGAGTTGCCTAAGGAGGAACCAGAATCACGTGAGGTGGAAACTCTGGCCGCAGAAGAACCGTTACATGTAGCAATCTCGCCTAAACTCGAAGCTCAGCTAATACCAGAAGTTGAGGCTGGGGAAGAAGAGCCAGCTGATATCGTTGAAGACCTCGAAAAAGAACAGCTGATCCCGACAGCAGAAGAACCTGAGGCAGAAGTTCCTGTAGAAAAAGAGGCAGAAGAAGAACTTCTGGAAGAGGAACCGCAGGTAGAAGCTGTAACTACAGAAATCACTTTGAAAGAAGCTGAAGAACCTGTAGAATCCGAGCTGAAAGAACTGGATCCGGAGGCTGTTGAATCGGAAGTATTAGCCGAGGAAATTACCCCTACAGAAGCTCCAGCTGTTGCAGAGACTCCATTTGAAGAGAAAGAAGTCGAGCCGGAGGAAAAAGCTGTCGAAGTAACTAAGGAAATTGCTGTCGAGGAACCGTCAGATGATTTAGCGATTTTAACACAAGAACTTGAAGCAGCCGAGGAAGAACCAGTCGAACCTCTCGGGCTTGAGTTGCCTAAGGAGGAACCAGAATCACGTGAGGTGGAAACTCTGGCCGCAGAAGAACCGTTACATGTAGCAATCTCGCCTAAACTCGAAGCTCAGCTAATACCAGAAGTTGAGGCTGGGGAAGAAGAGCCAGCTGATATCGTTGAAGACCTCGAAAAAGAACAGCTGATCCCGACAGCAGAAGAACCTGAGGCAGAAGTTCCTGTAGAAAAAGAGGCAGAAGAAGAACTTCTGGAAGAGGAACCGCAGGTAGAAGCTGTAACTACAGAAATCACTTTGAAAGAAGCTGAAGAACCTGTAGAATCCGAGCTGAAAGAACTGGAACCGGAAGCTGTTGAATCGGAAGTATTAGCCGAGGAAATTACCCCTACAGAAGCTCCAGCTGTTGCAGAGACTCCATTTGAAGAGAAAGAAGTCGAGCCGGAGGAAAAAGCTGTCGAAGTAACTAAGGAAATTGCTGTCGAGGAACCGTCAGATGATTTAGCGATTTTAACACAAGAACTTGAAGCAGCCGAGGAAGAACCAGTCGAACCTCTCGGGCTTGAGTTGCCTAAGGAGGAACCAGAATCACGTGAGGTGGAAACTCTGGCCGCAGAAGAACCGTTACATGTAGCAATCTCGCCTAAACTCGAAGCTCAGCTAATACCAGAAGTTGAGGCTGGGGAAGAAGAGCCAGCTGATATCGTTGAAGACCTCGAAAAAGAACAGCTGATCCCGACAGCAGAAGAACCTGAGGCAGAAGTTCCTGTAGAAAAAGAGGCAGAAGAAGAACTTCTGGAAGAGGAACCGCAGGTAGAAGCTGTAACTACAGAAATCACTTTGAAAGAAGCTGAAGAACCTGTAGAATCCGAGCTGAAAGAACTGGAACCGGAGGCTGTTGAATCGGAAGTATTAGCCGTGGAAATTACCCCTACAGAAGCTCCAGCTGTTGCAGAGGCTCCATTTGAAGAGAAAGAAGTCGAGCCGGAGGAAAAAGCTGTCGAAGTAACTAAGGAAATTGCTGTCGAGGAACCGTCAGATGATTTAGCGATTTTAACACAAGAACTTGAAGCAGCCGAGGAAGAACCGGTCGAACCTCTCGGGCTTGAGTTGCCTAAGGAGGAACCAGAATCACGTGAGGTGGAAACTCTGGCCGCAGAAGAACCGTTACATGTAGCAATCTCGCCTAAACTCGAAGCTCAGCTAATACCAGAAGTTGAGGCTGGGGAAGAAGAGCCAGCTGATATCGTTGAAGACCTCGAAAAAGAACAGCTGATCCCGACAGCAGAAGAACTTGAGGCAGAAGTTCCTGTAGAAAAAGAGGCAGAAGAAGAACTTCTGGAAGAGGAACCGCAGGTAGAAGCTGTAACTACAGAAATCACTTTGAAAGAAGCTGAAGAACCTGTAGAATCCGAGCTGAAAGAACTGGAACCGGAAGCTGTTGAATCGGAAGTATTAGCCGAGGAAATTACCCCTACAGAAGCTCCAGCTGTTGCAGAGGCTCCATTTGAAGAGAAAGAAGTCGAGCCGGAGGAAAAAGCTGTCGAAGTAACTAAGGAAATTGCTGTCGAGGAACCGTCAGATGATTTAGCGATTTTAACACAAGAACTTGAAGCAGCCGAGGAAGAACCAGTCGAACCTCTCGGGCTTGAGTTGCCTAAGGAGGAACCAGAATCACGTGAGGTGGAAACTCTGGCCGCAGAAGAACCGTTACATGTAGCAATCTCGCCTAAACTCGAAGCTCAGCTAATACCAGAAGTTGAGGCTGGGGAAGAAGAGCCAGCTGATATCGTTGAAGACCTCGAAAAAGAACAGCTGATCCCGACAGCAGAAGAACCTGAGGCAGAAGTTCCTGTAGAAAAAGAGGCAGAAGAAGAACTTCTGGAAGAGGAACCGCAGGTAGAAGCTGTAACTACAGAAATCACTTTGAAAGAAGCTGAAGAACCTGTAGAATCCGAGCTGAAAGAACTGGAACCGGAGGCTGTTGAATCGGAAGTATTAGCCGTGGAAATTACCCCTACAGAAGCTCCAGCTGTTGCAGAGGCTCCATTTGAAGAGAAAGAAGTCGAGCCGGAGGAAAAAGCTGTCGAAGTAACTAAGGAAATTGCTGTCGAGGAACCGTCAGATGATTTAGCGATTTTAACACAAGAACTTGAAGCAGCCGAGGAAGAACCGGTCGAACCTCTCGGGCTTGAGTTGCCTAAGGAGGAACCAGAATCACGTGAGGTGGAAACTCTGGCCGCAGAAGAACCGTTACATGTAGCAATCTCGCCTAAACTCGAAGCTCAGCTAATACCAGAAGTTGAGGTTGGGGAAGAAGAGCCAGCTGATATCGTTGAAGACCTCGAAAAAGAACAGCTGATCCCGACAGCAGAAGAACTTGAGGCAGAAGTTCCTGTAGAAAAAGAGGCAGAAGAAGAACTTCTGGAAGAGGAACCGCAGGTAGAAGCTGTAACTACAGAAATCACTTTGAAAGAAGCTGAAGAACCTGTAGAATCCGAGCTGAAAGAACTGGAACCGGAAGCTGTTGAATCGGAAGTATTAGCCGAGGAAATTACCCCTACAGAAGCTCCAGCTGTTGCAGAGGCTCCATTTGAAGTGAAAGAAGTCGAGCCGGAGGAAAAAGCTGTCGAAGTAACTAAGGAAATTGCTGTCGAGGAACCGTCAGATGATTTAGCGATTTTAACACAAGAACTTGAAGCAGCCGAGGAAGAACCAGTCGAACCTCTCGGGCTTGAGTTGCCTAAGGAGGAACCAGAATCACGTGAGGTGGAAACTCTGGCCGCAGAAGAACCGTTACATGTAGCAATCTCGCCTAAACTCGAAGCTCAGCTAATACCAGAAGTTGAGGCTGGGGAAGAAGAGCCAGCTGATATCGTTGAAGACCTCGAAAAAGAACAGCTGATCCCGACAGCAGAAGAACCTGAGGCAGAAGTTCCTGTAGAAAAAGAGGCAGAAGAAGAACTTCTGGAAGAGGAACCGCAGGTAGAAGCTGTAACTACAGAAATCACTTTGAAAGAAGCTGAAGAACCTGTAGAATCCGAGCTGAAAGAACTGGAACCGGAGGCTGTTGAATCGGAAGTATTAGCCGTGGAAATTACCCCTACAGAAGCTCCAGCTGTTGCAGAGGCTCCATTTGAAGAGAAAGAAGTCGAGCCGGAGGAAAAAGCTGTCGAAGTAACTAAGGAAATTGCTGTCGAGGAACCGTCAGATGATTTAGCGATTTTAACACAAGAACTTGAAGCAGCCGAGGAAGAACCGGTCGAACCTCTCGGGCTTGAGTTGCCTAAGGAGGAACCAGAATCACGTGAGGTGGAAACTCTGGCCGCAGAAGAACCGTTACATGTAGCAATCTCGCCTAAACTCGAAGCTCAGCTAATACCAGAAGTTGAGGCTGGGGAAGAAGAGCCAGCTGATATCGTTGAAGACCTCGAAAAAGAACAGCTGATCCCGACAGCAGAAGAACTTGAGGCAGAAGTTCCTGTAGAAAAAGAGGCAGAAGAAGAACTTCTGGAAGAGGAACCGCAGGTAGAAGCTGTAACTACAGAAATCACTTTGAAAGAAGCTGAAGAACCTGTAGAATCCGAGCTGAAAGAACTGGAACCGGAAGCTGTTGAATCGGAAGTATTAGCCGAGGAAATTACCCCTACAGAAGCTCCAGCTGTTGCAGAGGCTCCATTTGAAGAGAAAGAAGTCGAGCCGGAGGAAAAAGCTGTCGAAGTAACTAAGGAAATTGCTGTCGAGGAACCGTCAGATGATTTAGCGATTTTAACACAAGAACTTGAAGCAGCCGAGGAAGAACCAGTCGAACCTCTCGGGCTTGAGTTGCCTAAGGAGGAACCAGAATCACGTGAGGTGGAAACTCTGGCCGCAGAAGAACCGTTACATGTAGCAATCTCGCCTAAACTCGAAGCTCAGCTAATACCAGAAGTTGAGGCTGGGGAAGAAGAGCCAGCTGATATCGTTGAAGACCTCGAAAAAGAACAGCTGATCCCGACAGCAGAAGAACCTGAGGCAGAAGTTCCTGTAGAAAAAGAGGCAGAAGAAGAACTTCTGGAAGAGGAACCGCAGGTAGAAGCTGTAACTACAGAAATCACTTTGAAAGAAGCTGAAGAACCTGTAGAATCCGAGCTGAAAGAACTGGATCCGGAGGCTGTTGAATCGGAAGTATTAGCCGAGGAAATTACCCCTACAGAAGCTCCAGCTGTTGCAGAGACTCCATTTGAAGAGAAAGAAGTCGAGCCGGAGGAAAAAGCTGTCGAAGTAACTAAGGAAATTGCTGTCGAGGAACCGTCAGATGATTTAGCGATTTTAACACAAGAACTTGAAGCAGCCGAGGAAGAACCAGTCGAACCTCTCGGGCTTGAGTTGCCTAAGGAGGAACCAGAATCACGTGAGGTGGAAACTCTGGCCGCAGAAGAACCGTTACATGTAGCAATCTCGCCTAAACTCGAAGCTCAGCTAATACCAGAAGTTGAGGCTGGGGAAGAAGAGCCAGCTGATATCGTTGAAGATCTCGAAAAAGAACAGCTAATCCCGACAGCAGAAGAACTTGAGGCAGAAGTTCCTGTAGAAAAAGAGGCAGAAGAAGAACTTCTGGAAGAGGAACCGCAGGTAGAAGCTGTAACTACAGAAATCACTTTGAAAGAAGCTGAAGAACCTGTAGAATCCGAGCTGAAAGAACTGGATCCGGAGGCTGTTGAATCGGAAGTATTAGCCGAGGAAATTACCCCTACAGAAGCTCCAGCTGTTGCAGAGACTCCATTTGAAGAGAAAGAAGTCGAGCCGGAGGAAAAAGCTGTCGAAGTAACTAAGGAAATTGCTGTCGAGGAACCGTCAGATGATTTAGCGATTTTAACACAAGAACTTGAAGCAGCCGAGGAAGAACCAGTCGAACCTCTCGGGCTTGAGTTGCCTAAGGAGGAACCAGAATCACGTGAGGTGGAAACTCTGGCCGCAGAAGAACCGTTACATGTAGCAATCTCGCCTAAACTCGAAGCTCAGCTAATACCAGAAGTTGAGGCTGGGGAAGAAGAGCCAGCTGATATCGTTGAAGACCTCGAAAAAGAACAGCTGATCCCGACAGCAGAAGAACCTGAGGCAGAAGTTCCTGTAGAAAAAGAGGCAGAAGAAGAACTTCTGGAAGAGGAACCGCAGGTAGAAGCTGTAACTACAGAAATCACTTTGAAAGAAGCTGAAGAACCTGTAGAATCCGAGCTGAAAGAACTGGATCCGGAGGCTGTTGAATCGGAAGTATTAGCCGAGGAAATTACCCCTACAGAAGCTCCAGCTGTTGCAGAGACTCCATTTGAAGAGAAAGAAGTCGAGCCGGAGGAAAAAGCTGTCGAAGTAACTAAGGAAATTGCTGTCGAGGAACCGTCAGATGATTTAGCGATTTTAACACAAGAACTTGAAGCAGCCGAGGAAGAACCAGTCGAACCTCTCGGGCTTGAGTTGCCTAAGGAGGAACCAGAATCACGTGAGGTGGAAACTCTGGCCGCAGAAGAACCGTTACATGTAGCAATCTCGCCTAAACTCGAAGCTCAGCTAATACCAGAAGTTGAGGCTGGGGAAGAAGAGCCAGCTGATATCGTTGAAGATCTCGAAAAAGAACAGCTAATCCCGACAGCAGAAGAACTTGAGGCAGAAGTTCCTGTAGAAAAAGAGGCAGAAGAAGAACTTCTGGAAGAGGAACCGCAGGTAGAAGCTGTAACTACAGAAATCACTTTGAAAGAAGCTGAAGAACCTGTAGAATCCGAGCTGAAAGAACTGGATCCGGAGGCTGTTGAATCGGAAGTATTAGCCGAGGAAATTACCCCTACAGAAGCTCCAGCTGTTGCAGAGACTCCATTTGAAGAGAAAGAAGTCGAGCCGGAGGAAAAAGCTGTCGAAGTAACTAAGGAAATTGCTGTCGAGGAACCGTCAGATGATTTAGCGATTTTAACACAAGAACTTGAAGCAGCCGAGGAAGAACCAGTCGAACCTCTCGGGCTTGAGTTGCCTAAGGAGGAACCAGAATCACGTGAGGTGGAAACTCTGGCCGCAGAAGAACCGTTACATGTAGCAATCTCGCCTAAACTCGAAGCTCAGCTAATACCAGAAGTTGAGGCTGGGGAAGAAGAGCCAGCTGATATCGTTGAAGATCTCGAAAAAGAACAGCTGATCCCGACAGCAGAAGAACCTGAGGCAGAAGTTCCTGTAGAAAAAGAGGCAGAAGAAGAACTTCTGGAAGAGGAACCGCAGGTAGAAGCTGTAACTACAGAAATCACTTTGAAAGAAGCTGAAGAACCTGTAGAATCCGAGCTGAAAGAACTGGAACCGGAAGCTGTTGAATCGGAAGTATTAGCCGAGGAAATTACCCCTACAGAAGCTCCAGCTGTTGCAGAGACTCCATTTGAAGAGAAAGAAGTCGAGCCGGAGGAAAAAGCTGTCGAAGTAACTAAGGAAATTGCTGTCGAGGAACCGTCAGATGATTTAGCGATTTTAACACAAGAACTTGAAGCAGCCGAGGAAGAACCAGTCGAACCTCTCGGGCTTGAGTTGCCTAAGGAGGAACCAGAATCACGTGAGGTGGAAACTCTGGCCGCAGAAGAACCGTTACATGTAGCAATCTCGCCTAAACTCGAAGCTCAGCTAATACCAGAAGTTGAGGCTGGGGAAGAAGAGCCAGCTGATATCGTTGAAGACCTCGAAAAAGAACAGCTGATCCCGACAGCAGAAGAATCTGAGGCAGAAGTTCCTGTAGAAAAAGAGGCAGAAGAAGAACTTCTGGAAGAGGAACCGCAGGTAGAAGCTGTAACTACAGAAATCACTTTGAAAGAAGCTGAAGAACCTGTAGAATCCGAGCTGAAAGAACTGGAACCGGAAGCTGTTGAATCGGAAGTATTAGCCGAGGAAATTACCCCTACAGAAGCTCCAGCTGTTGCAGAGGCTCCATTTGAAGAGAAAGAAGTCGAGCCGGAGGAAAAAGCTGTCGAAGTAACTAAGGAAATTGCTGTCGAGGAACCGTCAGATGATTTAGCGATTTTAACACAAGAACTTGAAGCAGCCGAGGAAGAACCAGTCGAACCTCTCGGGCTTGAGTTGCCTAAGGAGGAACCAGAATCACGTGAGGTGGAAACTCTGGCCGCAGAAGAACCGTTACATGTAGCAATCTCGCCTAAACTCGAAGCTCAGCTAATATCAGAAGTTGAGGCTGGGGAAGAAGAGCCAGCTGATATCGTTGAAGACCTCGAAAAAGAACAGCTTATCCCGACAGCAGAAGAACCTGAGGCAGAAGTTCCTGTGGAAAAAGAGGCAGAAGAAGAACTTCTGGAAGAGGAACCGCAGGTAGAAGCTGTAACTACAGAAATCACTTTGAAAGAAGCTGAAGAACCTGTAGAATCCGAGCTGAAAGAACTGGAACCGGAAGCTGTTGAATCGGAGGAAATTACCTCTACAGAAGCTCCAGCTGTTGCAGAGGCTCCATTTGAAGAGAAAGAAGTCGAGCCGGAGGAAAAAGCTGTCGAAGTAACTAAGGAAATTGCTGTCGAGGAACCGTCAGATGATTTAGCGATTTTAACACAAGAACTTGAAGCAGCCGAGGAAGAACCAGTCGAACCTCTCGGGCTTGAGTTGCCTAAGGAGGAACCAGAATCACGTGAGGTGGAAACTCTGGCCGCAGAAGAACCGTTACATGTAGCAATCTCGCCTAAACTCGAAGCTCAGCTAATACCAGAAGTTGAGGCTGGGGAAGAAGAGCCAGCTGATATCGTTGAAGACCTCGAAAAAGAACAGCTAATCCCGACAGCAGAAGAACTTGAGGCAGAAGTTCCTGTAGAAAAAGAGGCAGAAGAAGAACTTCTGGAAGAGGAACCGCAGGTAGAAGCTGTAACTACAGAAATCACTTTGAAAGAAGCTGAAGAACCTGTAGAATCCGAGCTGAAAGAACTGGAACCGGAAGCTGTTGAATCGGAAGTATTAGCCGAGGAAATTACCCCTACAGAAGCTCCAGCTGTTGCAGAGGCTCCATTTGAAGAGAAAGAAGTCGAGCCGGAGGAAAAAGCTGTCGAAGTAACTAAGGAAATTGCTGTCGAGGAACCGTCAGATGATTTAGCGATTTTAACACAAGAACTTGAAGCAGCCGAGGAAGAACCAGTCGAACCTCTCGGGCTTGAGTTGCCTAAGGAGGAACCAGAATCACGTGAGGTGGAAACTCTGGCCGCAGAAGAACCGTTACATGTAGCAATCTCGCCTAAACTCGAAGCTCAGCTAATACCAGAAGTTGAGGCTGGGGAAGAAGAGCCAGCTGATATCGTTGAAGACCTCGAAAAAGAACAGCTGATCCCGACAGCAGAAGAACCTGAGGCAGAAGTTCCTGTAGAAAAAGAGGCAGAAGAAGAACTTCTGGAAGAGGAACCGCAGGTAGAAGCTGTAACTACAGAAATCACTTTGAAAGAAGCTGAAGAACCTGTAGAATCCGAGCTGAAAGAACTGGAACCGGAAGCTGTTGAATCGGAAGTATTAGCCGAGGAAATTACCCCTACAGAAGCTCCAGCTGTTGCAGAGGCTCCATTTGAAGAGAAAGAAGTCGAGCCGGAGGAAAAAGCTGTCGAAGTAACTAAGGAAATTGCTGTCGAGGAACCGTCAGATGATTTAGCGATTTTAACACAAGAACTTGAAGCAGCCGAGGAAGAACCAGTCGAACCTCTCGGGCTTGAGTTGCCTAAGGAGGAACCAGAATCACGTGAGGTGGAAACTCTGGCCGCAGAAGAACCGTTACATGTAGCAATCTCGCCTAAACTCGAAGCTCAGCTAATATCAGAAGTTGAGGCTGGGGAAGAAGAGCCAGCTGATATCGTTGAAGACCTCGAAAAAGAACAGCTTATCCCGACAGCAGAAGAACCTGAGGCAGAAGTTCCTGTGGAAAAAGAGGCAGAAGAAGAACTTCTGGAAGAGGAACCGCAGGTAGAAGCTGTAACTACAGAAATCACTTTGAAAGAAGCTGAAGAACCTGTAGAATCCGAGCTGAAAGAACTGGAACCGGAAGCTGTTGAATCGGAGGAAATTACCTCTACAGAAGCTCCAGCTGTTGCAGAGGCTCCATTTGAAGAGAAAGAAGTCGAGCCGGAGGAAAAAGCTGTCGAAGTAACTAAGGAAATTGCTGTCGAGGAACCGTCAGATGATTTAGCGATTTTAACACAAGAACTTGAAGCAGCCGAGGAAGAACCAGTCGAACCTCTCGGGCTTGAGTTGCCTAAGGAGGAACCAGAATCACGTGAGGTGGAAACTCTGGCCGCAGAAGAACCGTTACATGTAGCAATCTCGCCTAAACTCGAAGCTCAGCTAATACCAGAAGTTGAGGCTGGGGAAGAAGAGCCAGCTGATATCGTTGAAGATCTCGAAAAAGAACAGCTAATCCCGACAGCAGAAGAACTTGAGGCAGAAGTTCCTGTAGAAAAAGAGGCAGAAGAAGAACTTCTGGAAGAGGAACCGCAGGTAGAAGCTGTAACTACAGAAATCACTTTGAAAGAAGCTGAAGAACCTGTAGAATCCGAGCTGAAAGAACTGGATCCGGAGGCTGTTGAATCGGAAGTATTAGCCGAGGAAATTACCCCTACAGAAGCTCCAGCTGTTGCAGAGACTCCATTTGAAGAGAAAGAAGTCGAGCCGGAGGAAAAAGCTGTCGAAGTAACTAAGGAAATTGCTGTCGAGGAACCGTCAGATGATTTAGCGATTTTAACACAAGAACTTGAAGCAGCCGAGGAAGAACCAGTCGAACCTCTCGGGCTTGAGTTGCCTAAGGAGGAACCAGAATCACGTGAGGTGGAAACTCTGGCCGCAGAAGAACCGTTACATGTAGCAATCTCGCCTAAACTCGAAGCTCAGCTAATACCAGAAGTTGAGGCTGGGGAAGAAGAGCCAGCTGATATCGTTGAAGATCTCGAAAAAGAACAGCTGATCCCGACAGCAGAAGAACCTGAGGCAGAAGTTCCTGTAGAAAAAGAGGCAGAAGAAGAACTTCTGGAAGAGGAACCGCAGGTAGAAGCTGTAACTACAGAAATCACTTTGAAAGAAGCTGAAGAACCTGTAGAATCCGAGCTGAAAGAACTGGAACCGGAAGCTGTTGAATCGGAAGTATTAGCCGAGGAAATTACCCCTACAGAAGCTCCAGCTGTTGCAGAGACTCCATTTGAAGAGAAAGAAGTCGAGCCGGAGGAAAAAGCTGTCGAAGTAACTAAGGAAATTGCTGTCGAGGAACCGTCAGATGATTTAGCGATTTTAACACAAGAACTTGAAGCAGCCGAGGAAGAACCAGTCGAACCTCTCGGGCTTGAGTTGCCTAAGGAGGAACCAGAATCACGTGAGGTGGAAACTCTGGCCGCAGAAGAACCGTTACATGTAGCAATCTCGCCTAAACTCGAAGCTCAGCTAATACCAGAAGTTGAGGCTGGGGAAGAAGAGCCAGCTGATATCGTTGAAGACCTCGAAAAAGAACAGCTGATCCCGACAGCAGAAGAATCTGAGGCAGAAGTTCCTGTAGAAAAAGAGGCAGAAGAAGAACTTCTGGAAGAGGAACCGCAGGTAGAAGCTGTAACTACAGAAATCACTTTGAAAGAAGCTGAAGAACCTGTAGAATCCGAGCTGAAAGAACTGGAACCGGAAGCTGTTGAATCGGAAGTATTAGCCGAGGAAATTACCCCTACAGAAGCTCCAGCTGTTGCAGAGGCTCCATTTGAAGAGAAAGAAGTCGAGCCGGAGGAAAAAGCTGTCGAAGTAACTAAGGAAATTGCTGTCGAGGAACCGTCAGATGATTTAGCGATTTTAACACAAGAACTTGAAGCAGCCGAGGAAGAACCAGTCGAACCTCTCGGGCTTGAGTTGCCTAAGGAGGAACCAGAATCACGTGAGGTGGAAACTCTGGCCGCAGAAGAACCGTTACATGTAGCAATCTCGCCTAAACTCGAAGCTCAGCTAATATCAGAAGTTGAGGCTGGGGAAGAAGAGCCAGCTGATATCGTTGAAGACCTCGAAAAAGAACAGCTTATCCCGACAGCAGAAGAACCTGAGGCAGAAGTTCCTGTGGAAAAAGAGGCAGAAGAAGAACTTCTGGAAGAGGAACCGCAGGTAGAAGCTGTAACTACAGAAATCACTTTGAAAGAAGCTGAAGAACCTGTAGAATCCGAGCTGAAAGAACTGGAACCGGAAGCTGTTGAATCGGAGGAAATTACCTCTACAGAAGCTCCAGCTGTTGCAGAGGCTCCATTTGAAGAGAAAGAAGTCGAGCCGGAGGAAAAAGCTGTCGAAGTAACTAAGGAAATTGCTGTCGAGGAACCGTCAGATGATTTAGCGATTTTAACACAAGAACTTGAAGCAGCCGAGGAAGAACCAGTCGAACCTCTCGGGCTTGAGTTGCCTAAGGAGGAACCAGAATCACGTGAGGTGGAAACTCTGGCCGCAGAAGAACCGTTACATGTAGCAATCTCGCCTAAACTCGAAGCTCAGCTAATACCAGAAGTTGAGGCTGGGGAAGAAGAGCCAGCTGATATCGTTGAAGACCTCGAAAAAGAACAGCTAATCCCGACAGCAGAAGAACTTGAGGCAGAAGTTCCTGTAGAAAAAGAGGCAGAAGAAGAACTTCTGGAAGAGGAACCGCAGGTAGAAGCTGTAACTACAGAAATCACTTTGAAAGAAGCTGAAGAACCTGTAGAATCCGAGCTGAAAGAACTGGAACCGGAAGCTGTTGAATCGGAAGTATTAGCCGAGGAAATTACCCCTACAGAAGCTCCAGCTGTTGCAGAGGCTCCATTTGAAGAGAAAGAAGTCGAGCCGGAGGAAAAAGCTGTCGAAGTAACTAAGGAAATTGCTGTCGAGGAACCGTCAGATGATTTAGCGATTTTAACACAAGAACTTGAAGCAGCCGAGGAAGAACCAGTCGAACCTCTCGGGCTTGAGTTGCCTAAGGAGGAACCAGAATCACGTGAGGTGGAAACTCTGGCCGCAGAAGAACCGTTACATGTAGCAATCTCGCCTAAACTCGAAGCTCAGCTAATACCAGAAGTTGAGGCTGGGGAAGAAGAGCCAGCTGATATCGTTGAAGACCTCGAAAAAGAACAGCTGATCCCGACAGCAGAAGAACCTGAGGCAGAAGTTCCTGTAGAAAAAGAGGCAGAAGAAGAACTTCTGGAAGAGGAACCGCAGGTAGAAGCTGTAACTACAGAAATCACTTTGAAAGAAGCTGAAGAACCTGTAGAATCCGAGCTGAAAGAACTGGAACCGGAAGCTGTTGAATCGGAAGTATTAGCCGAGGAAATTACCCCTACAGAAGCTCCAGCTGTTGCAGAGGCTCCATTTGAAGAGAAAGAAGTCGAGCCGGAGGAAAAAGCTGTCGAAGTAACTAAGGAAATTGCTGTCGAGGAACCGTCAGATGATTTAGCGATTTTAACACAAGAACTTGAAGCAGCCGAGGAAGAACCAGTCGAACCTCTCGGGCTTGAGTTGCCTAAGGAGGAACCAGAATCACGTGAGGTGGAAACTCTGGCCGCAGAAGAACCGTTACATGTAGCAATCTCGCCTAAACTCGAAGCTCAGCTAATATCAGAAGTTGAGGCTGGGGAAGAAGAGCCAGCTGATATCGTTGAAGACCTCGAAAAAGAACAGCTTATCCCGACAGCAGAAGAACCTGAGGCAGAAGTTCCTGTGGAAAAAGAGGCAGAAGAAGAACTTCTGGAAGAGGAACCGCAGGTAGAAGCTGTAACTACAGAAATCACTTTGAAAGAAGCTGAAGAACCTGTAGAATCCGAGCTGAAAGAACTGGAACCGGAAGCTGTTGAATCGGAGGAAATTACCTCTACAGAAGCTCCAGCTGTTGCAGAGGCTCCATTTGAAGAGAAAGAAGTCGAGCCGGAGGAAAAAGCTGTCGAAGTAACTAAGGAAATTGCTGTCGAGGAACCGTCAGATGATTTAGCGATTTTAACACAAGAACTTGAAGCAGCCGAGGAAGAACCAGTCGAACCTCTCGGGCTTGAGTTGCCTAAGGAGGAACCAGAATCACGTGAGGTGGAAACTCTGGCCGCAGAAGAACCGTTACATGTAGCAATCTCGCCTAAACTCGAAGCTCAGCTAATACCAGAAGTTGAGGCTGGGGAAGAAGAGCCAGCTGATATCGTTGAAGACCTCGAAAAAGAACAGCTAATCCCGACAGCAGAAGAACTTGAGGCAGAAGTTCCTGTAGAAAAAGAGGCAGAAGAAGAACTTCTGGAAGAGGAACCGCAGGTAGAAGCTGTAACTACAGAAATCACTTTGAAAGAAGCTGAAGAACCTGTAGAATCCGAGCTGAAAGAACTGGAACCGGAAGCTGTTGAATCGGAAGTATTAGCCGAGGAAATTACCCCTACAGAAGCTCCAGCTGTTGCAGAGGCTCCATTTGAAGAGAAAGAAGTCGAGCCGGAGGAAAAAGCTGTCGAAGTAACTAAGGAAATTGCTGTCGAGGAACCGTCAGATGATTTAGCGATTTTAACACAAGAACTTGAAGCAGCCGAGGAAGAACCAGTCGAACCTCTCGGGCTTGAGTTGCCTAAGGAGGAACCAGAATCACGTGAGGTGGAAACTCTGGCCGCAGAAGAACCGTTACATGTAGCAATCTCGCCTAAACTCGAAGCTCAGCTAATACCAGAAGTTGAGGCTGGGGAAGAAGAGCCAGCTGATATCGTTGAAGACCTCGAAAAAGAACAGCTGATCCCGACAGCAGAAGAACCTGAGGCAGAAGTTCCTGTAGAAAAAGAGGCAGAAGAAGAACTTCTGGAAGAGGAACCGCAGGTAGAAGCTGTAACTACAGAAATCACTTTGAAAGAAGCTGAAGAACCTGTAGAATCCGAGCTGAAAGAACTGGAACCGGAAGCTGTTGAATCGGAAGTATTAGCCGAGGAAATTACCCCTACAGAAGCTCCAGCTGTTGCAGAGGCTCCATTTGAAGAGAAAGAAGTCGAGCCGGAGGAAAAAGCTGTCGAAGTAACTAAGGAAATTGCTGTCGAGGAACCGTCAGATGATTTAGCGATTTTAACACAAGAACTTGAAGCAGCCGAGGAAGAACCAGTCGAACCTCTCGGGCTTGAGTTGCCTAAGGAGGAACCAGAATCACGTGAGGTGGAAACTCTGGCCGCAGAAGAACCGTTACATGTAGCAATCTCGCCTAAACTCGAAGCTCAGCTAATATCAGAAGTTGAGGCTGGGGAAGAAGAGCCAGCTGATATCGTTGAAGACCTCGAAAAAGAACAGCTTATCCCGACAGCAGAAGAACCTGAGGCAGAAGTTCCTGTGGAAAAAGAGGCAGAAGAAGAACTTCTGGAAGAGGAACCGCAGGTAGAAGCTGTAACTACAGAAATCACTTTGAAAGAAGCTGAAGAACCTGTAGAATCCGAGCTGAAAGAACTGGAACCGGAAGCTGTTGAATCGGAGGAAATTACCTCTACAGAAGCTCCAGCTGTTGCAGAGGCTCCATTTGAAGAGAAAGAAGTCGAGCCGGAGGAAAAAGCTGTCGAAGTAACTAAGGAAATTGCTGTCGAGGAACCGTCAGATGATTTAGCGATTTTAACACAAGAACTTGAAGCAGCCGAGGAAGAACCAGTCGAACCTCTCGGGCTTGAGTTGCCTAAGCAGGAACCAGAATCACGTGAGGTGGAAACTCTGGCCGCAGAAGAACCGTTACATGTAGCAATCTCGCCTAAACTCGAAGCTCAGCTAATACCAGAAGTTGAGGCTGGGGAAGAAGAGCCAGCTGATATCGTTGAAGACCTCGAAAAAGAACAGCTAATCCCGACAGCAGAAGAACTTGAGGCAGAAGTTCCTGTAGAAAAAGAGGCAGAAGAAGAACTTCTGGAAGAGGAACCGCAGGTAGAAGCTGTAACTACAGAAATCACTTTGAAAGAAGCTGAAGAACCTGTAGAATCCGAGCTGAAAGAACTGGAACCGGAAGCTGTTGAATCGGAGGAAATTACCCCTACAGAAGCTCCAGCTGTTGCAGAGGCTCCATTTGAAGAGAAAGAAGTCGAGCCGGAGGAAAAAGCTGTCGAAGTAACTAAGGAAATTGCTGTCGAGGAACCGTCAGATGATTTAGCGATTTTAACACAAGAACTTGAAGCAGCCGAGGAAGAACCAGTCGAACCTCTCGGGCTTGAGTTGCCTAAGGAGGAACCAGAATCACGTGAGGTGGAAACTCTGGCCGCAGAAGAACCGTTACATGTAGCAATCTCGCCTAAACTCGAAGCTCAGCTAATACCAGAAGTTGAGGCTGGGGAAGAAGAGCCAGCTGATATTGTTGAAGACCTCGAAAAAGAACAGCTGATCCCGACAGCAGAAGAACCTGAGGCAGAAGTTCCTGTAGAAAAAGAGGCAGAAGAAGAACTTCTGGAAGAGGAACCGCAGGTAGAAGCTGTAACTACAGAAATCACTTTGAAAGAAGCTGAAGAACCTGTAGAATCCGAGCTGAAAGAACTGGAACCGGAAGCTGTTGAATCGGAAGTATTAGCCGAGGAAATTACCCCTACAGAAGCTCCAGCTGTTGCAGAGGCTCCATTTGAAGAGAAAGAAGTCGAGCCGGAGGAAAAAGCTGTCGAAGTAACTAAGGAAATTGCTGTCGAGGAACCGTCAGATGATTTAGCGATTTTAACACAAGAACTTGAAGCAGCCGAGGAAGAACCAGTCGAACCTCTCGGGCTTGAGTTGCCTAAGGAGGAACCAGAATCACGTGAGGTGGAAACTCTGGCCGCAGAAGAACCGTTACATGTAGCAATCTCGCCTAAACTCGAAGCTCAGCTAATACCAGAAGTTGAGGCTGGGGAAGAAGAGCCAGCTGATATCGTTGAAGACCTCGAAAAAGAACAGCTGATCCCGACAGCAGAAGAACCTGAGACAGAAGTTCCTGTAGAAAAAGAGGCAGAAGAAGAACTTCTGGAAGAGGAACCGCAGGTAGAAGCTGTAACTACAGAAATCACTTTGAAAGAAGCTGAAGAACCTGTAGAATCCGAGCTGAAAGAACTGGAACCGGAGGCTGTTGAATCGGAAGTATTAGCCGAGGAAATTACCCCTACAGAAGCTCCAGCTGTTGCAGAGACTCCATTTGAAGAGAAAGAAGTCGAGCCGGAGGAAAAAGCTGTCGAAGTAACTAAGGAAATTGCTGTCGAGGAACCGTCAGATGATTTAGCGATTTTAACACAAGAACTTGAAGCAGCCGAGGAAGAACCAGTCGAACCTCTCGGGCTTGAGTTGCCTAAGGAGGAACCAGAATCACGTGAGGTGGAAACTCTGGCCGCAGAAGAACCGTTACATGTAGCAATCTCGCCTAAACTCGAAGCTCAGCTAATACCAGAAGTTGAGGCTGGGGAAGAAGAGCCAGCTGATATCGTTGAAGACCTCGAAAAAGAACAGCTGATCCCGACAGCAGAAGAACCTGAGGCAGAAGTTCCTGTAGAAAAAGAGGCAGAAGAAGAACTTCTGGAAGAGGAACCGCAGGTAGAAGCTGTAACTACAGAAATCACTTTGAAAGAAGCTGAAGAACCTGTAGAATCCGAGCTGAAAGAACTGGAACCGGAAGCTGTTGAATCGGAAGTATTAGCCGAGGAAATTACCCCTACAGAAGCTCCAGCTGTTGCAGAGGCTCCATTTGAAGAGAAAGAAGTCGAGCCGGAGGAAAAAGCTGTCGAAGTAACTAAGGAAATTGCTGTCGAGGAACCGTCAGATGATTTAGCGATTTTAACACAAGAACTTGAAGCAGCCGAGGAAGAACCAGTCGAACCTCTCGGGCTTGAGTTGCCTAAGGAGGAACCAGAATCACGTGAGGTGGAAACTCTGGCCGCAGAAGAACCGTTACATGTAGCAATCTCGCCTAAACTCGAAGCTCAGCTAATACCAGAAGTTGAGGCTGGGGAAGAAGAGCCAGCTGATATCGTTGAAGACCTCGAAAAAGAACAGCTTATCCCGACAGCAGAAGAACCTGAGGCAGAAGTTCCTGTAGAAAAAGAGGCAGAAGAAGAACTTCTGGAAGAGGAACCGCAGGTAGAAGCTGTAACTACAGAAATCACTTTGAAAGAAGCTGAAGAACCTGTAGAATCCGAGCTGAAAGCACTGGAACCGGAAGCTGTTGAATCGGAAGTATTAGCTGAGGAAATTACCCCTACAGAAGCTCCAGCTGTTGCAGAGGCCCCACTTGAAGAGAAAGAAGTTGAACCGGATTCTCTTGGTGGACAGAGATTTTTAGAGAAAATAGAAAATAAATTATCGGTAAAATATTTTGAGGACTTTTTTGCAAGTGGCAGAGAGAAAAGAGAGGAGAGAGGAATTGAAATGACAGATCTATCAAAAGAGACTAAGCAAAAGGAGATTGACTTTCAGGAACAATTGAAGGTCGATATTGGATCGAAGGTACGTCCACACTTTTCTGTAGGAAGTTCACCTCATCCTGGAGGGGTTGATACATGTTCAAACTCAGAACACTCGATATTGCAGAGTCTTTTGCCATTGCATATGTTTTCTTCTGTTCCGTCTCAGTTTACACCAGCATGTGAAGTTTCAGAAGAAGTGATGCCTGATGGTAGTATAGTGAAGAGAAAACTCGTAAAGACATGTGTGAAAAGATTGGTGACTAGGAAAATCAGAAGGGTCTGTCCAGATGGTCGAGTCACTGAACAGGTAACAACAGAGGAACTACCTGAGGCTGAAATATCTGACATAGGAGACATCCAGACAGCCACATCATCGTTCTCAGATGCAATATTTGCAATTCCATCGGCTGCTTCAGATTCCGGTCTTCCTCCAAGTGAATGTTTACGTGCTGGTACAAGAATGTACACTGATACTGTAGAGGGTGAACCTCAGATTGAAAAGCACATTCAGGAGTTTAAGGAGACTTTGCCTGATGGAAGAATTGTGATAAGAAAGGTGGTTCGCACTCGACAAAAACAAACCATTGTGAAGCGCATAGTTGTTGAGGGACCACGCACTGAAGAAACTATGCAAGTTGAACCACATTTGTTAGTCGAAAGAAAAGAAACTGACCATCCTGATAAGAGATTAGTAAAAAAGGCAACTGAGCAGCCTGACTTTGCAGAAGATGCTGCAAAACGGCCACCACTAGCTACAAAAACCACTTCATCCAAAGATGATATTCATGGAGAACATATGAAGTCAAAGGGAACTTCTGATTTAGCGGTGGATGCTCATGGGAAAGAACAGTCATATACTTCAGAAAGAAAGTCTAGTTTGGCTTCTTCCCTCACAGAGTTTGAAAGGGAATCGAAAAGCCAGGAAGACTCGGATTTTATAGAAAAAGCTCAAATGGAAGACATATCAGATCATGTAGGTGATATAAGCGACGAAGACATTGAAGATCTTCCTTTTAATGACAGCACAAGATTAGACCCTGGATTAGACAAAAGGGATGATTTTTACTTAATGAATATTGAAACTTCAACTGCTCAAGAAAAACAATCACAGGAAGACAACATATCAGTTTCGTGCTCTTCTGTTTCTGCAGTTTCGATATTGGATAACTATCGACAGGCAGAAATTTCACAAACATTGTTTGGTGCTGATGAAAGCAAGCATCAGGCACAGAGCGAGCTGCTTTCCCCCTCAGACTATACTCTTGTTGCTGATGAAACACCTGAGGAGGACGAGCATCAAATGCATCTGGAATGCACGGATTCTATCCACAAGCCAAAGGATGTGGAAACAGAGGAACTTCATTCTGAAGCAGCAGTGCTCAAGCTAGGTTTGTTGAAAGGTAGAACTATCTGCATGCTGAGGAAATAGTGTGCTTAAGGTTAACTGTTAACGTGTATACAATGTGTGAGAATTGATAACTGTTCATTGGCAAGGGTTTACAATATAACAGATACTTTATTAAAGGTGCTAATTACTCCCGCCTCTATGTGGTTTACAAACTTACCACACTGCTATTTGGAAAAGCAGTGAGTGAAAACACCATTTGGATTTAATTTAGGTACTTCAGTTATCCTAGATGATAAACTGTTTTACTATAATTATGGTAAAAAGGTTTTCCATTGATGTTACTAGATAGCCATTTTGCTTGTTTTAATCTAAGGGCATCTGATGAATTTTACCACAAGTGTCTATGCAACAGCTTCAGGTTATCCGAAATACTAACGTTGAGAACCATGATTACTTAGAAAGTTACATTATAGTAGAAGAGAATCCTAGTAATTTTCCACAAGCAATCGGATAACTGGACTGCTGTATTAAATCTATTACCAGCTATGCTAAAAACATTTTACAGGGTCATTCCTGGATTAGTACTGTGTAGTTGTTTGTTTTTATTTTGTTCTAACATTGTTTATTGCTTTAATCTAATATTGTAACAAGGTAAATTTTGAATTTTTCTTCATTAAATTTATTTATATTTTTGTACTACATAAATTATAAGCTTATTTATGTGATTTCCAGACATATAATACAGTCTGTACTTGGTGTTTCTTTGATTACAGGTATATAATAGTCTTATCAGTCACCGTTTGGAGTTTTTGTAGACGAAATGGATAAATTTAAATGTCTGAAAAGTGTGAATTGTTTACATTTCGCTAGTGGTAGTTACATAAGTGGTTCGTTCAACATGTTGTAACCATGATACGTTTTCATATTTTTGCAGTGCGTAACTATAATAAAAACTAAGGGTAATGGGAGCCTTTATATTCTTCATCTCCTTTTACGCTAGGATTAGCTAATAGAATTTCTGGAAAGTTGCATAGCAAGCAGCTCTGTCATGATTTTCATGGGCAGGGTGATTCCATGTGGAATATATATCCAACAATTGCATAAACAACTATACACAAATTGTTTCAAGAGCTATTCTTCATGAAAGAAGTATATAAAACACAAGTCTATTTGTGTTGCAACAACCTCATTAAATTGAAGCAAAATAGATGTTGCGCTTATTTATCACACTTGTTAGCCTCACAATTGGTGTCCTTCAAAAGAAAAATGAAACAAGTATGCAACTGTTTATATTACTTAGGTTTTTGCAAAAACATGTACTGTTTTTGATGAAAATTCTAAAGGCTCCCTATTTTCATGTTTGCATAAAAGAAGGGTCATTGATTTTTTTGTCACTATTTTGCAGATATATACAAAACTGATGCTGCAGATGACCATGTTAGCACATCAAGTTCAGAAATGGCTCAGCTGGAAGATGTTTGTCTCTCCCAAGGTATGAGTATGATATAGTATAAATTTTAGTAATTATATTACCACTATTGTCATGGCAGCATATTATGCCCCTTTATATAAATCTAAGTTGGCTCGGGGTGCAGCCAGCTCAGTATGAGTAAACACTGTACATTGTTGGTGGAAAGGTCGAAAGGCAAGGGACAAGGCAGGCCAACCGTCCTCATAAGCTGAGGCCAAGCAGATGATGCCGCTAAAACTTTGTACCCATGGCAACCTTTGTACCCATGGCAATGGCAACCAATCAGCAGTGTTTGTTAATGAGCTCTAAAGAAAATACCTTCATTAATGAAAGCTTAAGGTTCTAGTTTAACCTAAACTGACGTGAAAAATAATTAAAACTAGTAATAACTAAAATAAAAGAAATTTAAATAATTAAAACAAACAACAACTAAAACATCTAACACGTGAAACTAATAATAACTAAAACCTTACAAAATAACTAAACTAATAATACTATTGATAACTAAAACACCAAGCGTGTAATGCTAATAATAACTGACACTAAAACTCAAGACAAAACTAAAACACTAAACAGTAAGCTTGCTCGAGGGTTTTGATCTTCCCTTATTCTACAGAAATCTCAGCATGCTTGTGTTAAATAGAGTTATACTTCTATGTATATAAGTGTGAATGTTCATGGTTATAATAATAAGCTGCACTGTAATTGAACAACTTGCAGAAAACTGTACTTCTGCATCTGCACTCAGCTGAATTCCAAAACATCAACATCTCTCACTAACTATCTAACTGTCCAGGCATGAGCTGAAAGTGAATGGCTTTGATGAAGCTTGCTTTTACCCTATGCGGAATGCAGTAATGCAATTTGAAAATTTAATCTCAAGTCATGAAAAAGGGAATTAGGCCTCATTAGGCAACACTATGTAACGTTTCAGTATTCATAAACTTTGCAAGACGACAGTTCAAGTGAAGGCTACATTAGGCATAACACAACATGTTTTATTTGGCGACCAACATAGGCAATGTAACAGAGTATAAAGTTTTGGCAATTGAATTCTATAAATCAGCTAGCACCATATAAAAGAAACAGTGTATATAGCTAG
The DNA here is from genome assembly GCA_949752735.1 of Lumbricus terrestris. Taxonomy (NCBI): domain Eukaryota; kingdom Metazoa; phylum Annelida; class Clitellata; order Crassiclitellata; family Lumbricidae; genus Lumbricus; species Lumbricus terrestris. Next base: position 79,972,176 of record OX457036.1, on the reverse strand, counting down.
GTATAAGAACAGTGTAAGTACATATGCAAAGCAAGCAGCATATATAGGTATGTAAAAAAAAGTGCCTAGTCATTGCATCAAAGTCTTTGCCCATTTGCGAAAGCGTTCAATCATGTAACAACGTCTCTGAGGCACGCAAGCATGTGGGCTAATTTTTCCTCTGTCCATATGGGCAAACAGCAGATCTTTTGGTCTGAACCTTGGCCTCTGTGGGCATCAGAATCTATAAACTGTTATTTAGGCTCTTGGACTCATTTCCTAATTTCTATGTACTGGTAACCACAGTAAGGATATTAAAATTGAGAATCTGGTTTCTAGTCTGTACAATTTTCTGCAAATCCTTGTTTCAGCAACATGTATATGTCCAGCAAGTGAGGCCCATGCAACAATGACAGACAGAATGTTGTAATATTTCATGTGTGTGCAGGATGGATAACCTCAGTATGACTGGGACAGTAGCTCAGTTCTAAACTACCTTTGGGTGCTGGGACTATTATAGGACAATAATGCAGAAACTGGAATAAAAAATTGAGTCGACTAATGTGTCTATTACAGTACAATCATATATTATTTGAAAGGTCCTGGATCAAGAACCAGTTCAAGTAAAAGGAAAATTGTGCACTGCTGATTAATATAAAATGGTTTAGAAGTCTCAGGAGGACTGCTGAAGCAATAGATGCAGTTTTGTGCTGAATTTACAAAGGACCTTAAATAATATATTATGTAATCAAGAAATATAGATTTTTTGGGTTAGCCAATAGTTTACTTATTTATTTGAAGTTATAGTGATAGATTTGATGACAGCATTCTGAATTGTTTAGTCATTCACATGTGTAAATGGTCATCAGTGAAAAGAGAATTGCTGGTAGTTAATAGCATATGCAGCCTTAGAATCAAGAGCAAGGGAAACTTCACCAAAGGCCATTATGTATTAAATGTTATTTGCATGGTGACTTGTACCTGAAATATAAGTTGTGAATCTGCACTTTCACTTTGATAGGCAACTACAGCATGAACTCATTTACTTGCTGTTTATTTATGTGCATTCTGCTTAACATGAAGTGATGTAATGTCCATCAAAGCAATTAATTTAATGTGTCATACCGGTTAGCACACTATGCAAGAACTGCAGTGCAGCACTATTATAGACTTTTCAGCATTATCCATTTTTAAGTGTGGCCTGGTTTACACTCTGTATCATGAAGCCTATCCTTTATAAAGTTCGCATTAAAGAATTCCACACCATACATGAATTTATAAACTTGATCTGTACCTACTGCTGTTTAAAACTTATGGGGTTCATAAAGTTATGATCCAATATGTTTATACATTTCTGCTGCACAGAACTGGATCATGAGGTAGAACTTGATAAAAACTCTCAGGGTACAGATGTAGAAGAGCCATTTTCACCGACCAGAGAAACATTTGGTATTGACTGTGAAAGAAGCACATATCAGTCCAAAGGATCATCTTCTCATGCAAAACCAACTCCATCTGAGTTAAGTGAAGCAGTGACGTATAAAGTTATCAGTGAAACGTTTCAAGAACTTGAAACGCTACCTGAGGAACAGATTGTTGTGCAGACCGGTGATTTAATTGACTTCTCTGACTCATCTGCTGACAAGCAAATAGAGGTTGTTGAAGTTGGACCAACTCAATATCAACAGTTAGAAACTACCAGATCATTGTCACAGGATTCAGCATTCTGTTTCTACGAAGAAGATTTGCCCATAGCAGGAAGTCAGGAACAATTGGTGCAACACTCTAGTTCTGGAAAAGCAGCTTTAGACTCTGATGCTACCTATCGTTTCTTTGTTGGTCCAGTTCTCCAAGATACTCCAGATGATGTAGCAGACGATTCTATTTTGCAACCATCTTATGAGCAAGAATATCAAGATCTCTGTGTGCAGCTACAAGAACCAAGTGATTCTGAAATGGATCAGATCATATTGTCACAGATGGATGCCTTCAGTCAAATAAAAGAAGAAGAACCCCAACAAGTTCTTGAAGAATTCTTCTCTGCACCAGCATTGGATACAGATTTATCTGAATATTTCACTGATCAAGATATAAAAGAGAAAATACAGGATGCTGCAGAAATTCCAGAAATCACTGTTACACAGTGCCAATATGAAAAAATTGAAGAGTTTGTAGAAACCACTGTTGAAGAGTATGAAAGTGAAGATGCTCCAGAACAAGATCAAACTCGGCCAAAAGACGAAAGCATGGTCACTTCTTTAGAGTTTGACGAAGAAGTCATTGAAGTTATCGAAAGTGTGTATGAAAGAAGTGATATGCCCGATACTACTACTCAAATACATCGAAGAGAGAGCAAGCCATCTATGTTTGTAACAGAAATTGAGCTGGCTTCCACTCCAGCAAGCAAGGAAGATAAATCAGACAGCAAAACAGATAAATCAGCACCAGTTCGAGTCACAAAGCCAGTGGGTGAAATGGCAAGCCCCGATTTGATATCAGAAAGTGATAGTGAAGTAACGTCAAGCATAGAAGGAACCATAGTATGCACAGAAGCTTCTGCAGGGATAGTAGAGACTGCAGACTTGCTAGGCCTAGACGACCAGGGTGACACATCAAGTGTTGAAAGCTTTCCAACAGTGGTACCACAACAGGAAGATGTCGATGAAGATCGATTGGCAGATATTGCATCAGACATTGCATCATTGACATCTTCGTTTCATTCCGAAGCTTCTGGATATGATGTACAACTGGAGCAATTAGTGCATGTAGATGACATTGAAAAAGATGAGTCAAACAAAATGCTAGATGAACTAGAAATAGAATTTCCATGTCCAGGAATAAGCCTTGAGACATCATCTGAAGCAAAGTTAGTAGGATCTCAAGATGATAGCGAGGATCCAGACAATTTATGTTTGACTTCAACTGTGCTGGATGCCATTAAGGAAGAAGAGGAGAAAGTTTCTGGATCACAAAAAACAACCAGCTCCTCAGACAAACTTGACACTGACACCACAACCTCAGACTCATCAAAGCTGTTGGGTAGTTCACCAGATGCAGCACATTCGCTCAGATTTCATAGTAAAAGTGCAGAAAAAGATGATATTTCTGTTTCATCCTCACTGGCAGAGTTTGAACACCTGGAAAGAGAAATTTTGGAGAAAGGAAGTATCGAGTCTGTAACAGTTGCAACCGACTCATCACACTCTGCACATGGTAGACACCTTGAAAAGGATAACATTTCAGTATCATCATCACTGGCAGAGTTTGAACGCCTAGAAAAAGAACTACTGGGACATTCAGATTCTTTAGATTTGGCTGGGGCTGAATCAAAAAGTGGTAGTTCTTCAGTTAGTGAGTTTGAAAGAATCAGCAGCGAGTTTCCAGGTGATAGTGAACATGCTGCATTATCAGCTGGAAGTCTAAGATCTTCATCTTCATCACTCTCTGAGTTTGAACGTCTTGAACGCCAACTACGCATAGATGAAGAACTAGAGGCAGAAGCAAAGAAAGTGGCCAGCCTTCTGGAGCAAGGATCACTTCCTCTAATGAAAGATCAGTCTGAAAGTGATACTTCTTCAGACAGAGATGCTCAACAAGCAGAGGTATCACTAGCACACAAACCTTCTGAAGTTTTACCTGAAGAGACGTCAGCTGCTGCACCCGATACAAACATTGCAGTAGATTATCCACCATACCAAGACATTGTTCAAATAATCAGAGAGGCTTCAAAAAATGTTGAGATGTTTGAATTTGAAGACACCCAGAAGGAAATCTGCCAGTCGCATATTGCTGCATCAGTCATAGACACTTCAGCAACTGTGGTACCAATTGTTTCCATCCCTGATTTTGATTGGTCAAAACTGGAAATGGATCAGGAAAGCACTGGAGAAACTGAATTTCAGAAATCTATCTTTGGGGATGCAGAAAAATATTTACCTGACAAACCGGTGGAGGTGCATGTAGAACATGCAAGTGACATAACTGAACAAGAATATGCTGCAAAGGTAGTTGAAGACGACGGAATGACAGACTCATTGGATGAAGAAGCAAGTACGGATGACGCAGTAGTCACCGAAAGAACCATAGAAGCTGGCCTTAAAGAAAAGGAAGCCAGTGAAGACATTGATGTGGATTCGTTGCAGGACACAGAATCACACCACTCATATGTTATTGACTCAGACTCACTTCATGATCCAGACTCACTGATGCAGATGTCAACAGAATCCTGCGAACTTGAAAGTGCATCTTCTATAGCACAAACAATTTCTCCTCGGCAGATGAAATCACCAGAAATGTTGTATGCAGCAGCATCTGATTTTGGTGACCCAATGTTGATGTCAAGTGATTCACTTCTGGTTCACTCTTTTGATATTATTGAAAGTTCATGTGATACTATGGAACAGTCAGGTGATTCCTTAGCTTTAGAGGGTGCAATGGCTGCATCAGCAGACTCACTTGACTTGGAATGTAAAGATGCAATGCAGAGAATGGGAGACGTTATGGAAAGGTCAACTGACTCGCTAGAAACAGACAACAGGACTGTGCCAGAATCGCAGTCATGCGAAAGCTTTGAAACAGATTCTCTTCAAGGTGAACATACCATTGTAACTACCAGCATGTCACAGGATTCACTAAAGGAGGTGCCGTTAAGTGCTATGGACATGTCAGTTGAGTCAGGTGCATGGAGTCAGTCATCGTTTTCATCAGCAACTCTGGTGTCAAGTGGCCGAGATATAATGCAGATGTCATTGGATTCACAAGCCCAAGACAAAACATCAAGCACAGACACCTCACCGCAGACCACAACCAGTGAAGGCCGGCAGCTTGAAGAGTCTGGATCAGATACCACACCCACTTCTTGGCATGAAAGTTTCACACTGAGCACTGATAACCTGTCTACGCAAACATCCGCAATCTTTGATACAGAAGGAAATCTAATGCCCCGTGAAAGAGATCAAAAGACGGGAGTAGATGATGAGGGCAACATGCAGTCCGTCCGTCCTAGGTCAGCTGACACACAACTACTGTCAAAGGATTCAGAGGCAAGTGAAATGACTGCCACATCCGTTCTTAAAGACACTGTTCCATCCTATGGTCCCAGTGCTACATCTGTTCCAATTGACACGTGCTACTGTGGTCCTCATTACGAATCAGCTGCTAGCCAAGGCCAAGGATCCGCAGAAGCAGAGGCGCAATATCAACCAGGTAGCATACCAATGACGCCTGTTACTGGTTGATTGTCGTCACTTTCAAATTTTGAACATTGATTTTCATCAAAAAGAACTTGGTTGTTTATCTTCAGTTAGCTATACATGTCTGTTGCTTTTCTATTAAACTGAGTGTGGGTACTTTATTTTTGTCTATATTATATTTTCTGTATATTTTGTTATGCTATTCTTGCCTATAATTTTTGGTCAGTGAAAATGATCAGATTGCAGCTTCCAAATCAAAGCTCACATTTTTAATTTGGCAGTGCTAATTTTACTGAAAAATTTGCAGAATGTTGACTCTGTTGATACTGAGATAAGTCATAATATTAGCTGTGCAAAATTCTCAGTCCTATCATTTTAGATAATAGTGCCTCAAAAAAATCATCTTCAAACAGTAGTGTAAAGCCCAACATATAAAAGTTTTTAAATGGTATTAAGCTACAGCACTCTATCAACGCACGCCAGACAAACTATCTCCATAACTTGCAACTCACTGAAACAGATTGCAGAAGTTGCACTGTTATGTTTAGCATTTTGGTAAAAGATTTTCATGCGTACACCCAAACAGTAAGAGGCACTATAGTATCAATTTGTTATCAAAGCTTAGGATATAAATATTGTTTACATACTATATTGGTTACATCCCATCATCCTATAAGTCCAGTAACAGCAGAGTCAATATAAATCATCAACATTGAATTATAGTGAGAAATAAATTCTCATATGATTAGTGCTATACTGTATATATTCTTTTGCTTTGTTGTTATTTTCACTGACTTATTCTAGTATGCTTTGCATGCTTATAAATGAGTTTTCAATTCAAATCAGCACTCTTTATTTGCACAGACATCTTGTAAATATAGGTTGTTTCTTATGTTTGACCTCCTGTCAGGTCTAATTTAATACATATTACTGTACTCATTTACTTCTTTCAGGCTACTAAGTTACAAAAGCTTAGCAGACTTGTTTAAGGTTAGATCCAATCTGCTAATATTATGTATTTAATGCCTCTAGACACTATTAATATCCTCATTTAATGCAAAAACTGCCAAAGTAAAAATTTGAAATGTAGAAAGTTAATTTCTGGTTGAAAAAGACAAGTTTATAATGTTTAGATTAAATTACGACTGTCTTAAGTAACACCAAGTACGTTTATTAGGCAGTGATTCCTCTAGATGCAAAGCCTCTAGACACAAATGTCCAGCTTCTCCTTCTCTCTTGGTTACGTGCCGACACTGAGTATAAGTCCATAGAATGAATGAATGAACTGAGGATTGCACAAGATGGCTTTCTGTCACTGATAGTAGCTAGGGTCGTTCTCATGTCCATGTCTTGTTCTTTATGATCTTCTCATGTTTTCCATCCATATCTTTGTTCATGCTCCTTGACCCTATGTTCCCTCCACATGGCAACATAATGCTTTGCTGGTAATCTCTTGTCATCCATTCTAACTACATGCCCAAACCGTGTCACTCTTTTCTGATTTTGTCAACCAGAGTTTCCATCTGTCCCAACTTTTTCTGAACTGCCTCATTAGGAATCCTAAATAAAACTAGCCTGACCATTCAAATGCGGATTCTGGCATGTCTTAGAAAGGCTGTATAGTGTATACATCTTACACATGCTCAGTAAATAAATAAGGAGGCACCACTATGTGTGGGGTGCCATTGGCCAATTACAGTAATTATGATATTTGCTTTATTTGTTGGCTTAATTTGTTACATAATTATATTGTTAACTTATCTTTTTTAGAAGTATTAGTTAGTTATTGTGGGTTAAGGTAAATTATAGCCTACATATTACCTATTAGTTTCAGAAGTTGCACTGTTATGTTTAGCATTTGGTAATTAGAAAAAAATAACATTTCATTTGTTAGTGTGCAGAATGCCGGTACATGTATTTTATTCTATTGTGTAACACTTTTCTCAATGATATCAAGGTGTTGTTTGTTGGGAGATATATACATAGCGTCTTATTTTGAATAATGTTTCCATTTCAGCGCATAAAATAATGTTCTTGTTTGGCTGTTGTGCTTTGCTGCTTTTCAACCATGCTGGGAAAGGACAAGATCATTTAATGTAAAATATTTGGAGAGGTGTAGAAAGTTAATTTCAGATTGAAAGAGACAAGTTTATAATGTTTAGATTAACCTAATACCGTATTAAAGACCAAGTTACGTTTATTGGGGAGTGACTTTAGCTAAACACTTATTTCTCCTTAAAGAAACTTATTCACAGCTGACTGCCTTTAAAATTGTCTAGCATTTCCAAAATGCATCTTCTTATCCGCTACTGCCAAACTACTTCAAATAATTGAGCTACCTTAACCTTCCAATGATTCCAAATCTAATAAGTTATTCTGCCCAGTAAAATTAATTTAATAAGAGAAAGAAAATTTGCACTCCCACATTCTGTATAAGTTGCATTGTGTATGGTGGCATAAATAATTTAATCTTGCAATGCTTTTGCAATGAGCTGCATTGCTGGCCTAGTTTCTTTTAGTAGGATGAAACAAAACCTTTGCATTGTTTCCAATTCTACAGGAGGATTGGCTGCAAAAGAGAGTTATGACGATGACTGGGAATTAGTTGGAGAAGAAGAAATCGAGCAAACAAAATACAGGTTAGTAATGATGCTATAGACTTTAATCTTGATCTTATCATCTGCTGCCATGAGAAGTAAAGCTCAGGCATAATATTGCTCAACTTTGTCATTTTAGTCTTACTTGATTACTTCCTTTGCCCTATTTTGGCTATTATTTTAACACATTTCATGCAGTCAAATTAGGATTCAATATATCACAATAAGTATTGGTAGTGATTAATCATGCACTTTAGAACTTCTTTCCTTTCCACCTTACATTCTATTTACCACAGGAGGGGTCCACTGTAGATGGCTGAACGGTTACTGACTATGGATCTACTTTTTCTACTTAGAACTCTGCATTCAAGGTTCAATTCCAAGCCTACTGATAAACTATAATTTGGAAATGCCCATAGGCTTGCTTACTACCATTATGCATATTATGTCCTATTAATTGAGACTCTACAGATACAGTTAACATGGAAACAGTTCACTACCCACAATTCATTCATTTCTTTCAAGAAATTATATACTATTTATTCAAGCCGTCTACTCATGGGCGTTCCCAGTCCAACCACAGTGATGTAAAGCTCTATAGGCCACAAGTAACTTTTATTGTATTTTACATGACTGTGTACACTGTACATGTTATACTGTCTTTTATTTTAGCATGGAAGATGATCAACAAAAGTAACTCAACAACACACACGTGTTTTTATCGGCCTTTTAAATGACTGCAGCCACATTTCACTCTGAACTTACCGAAGCAGCAATATAAAATTCAAGAGCACTGATCAGCAATAGTTTCATTCATATGTGCAGGTTCATTCTCCCCGTCCCCTGCGGAATCACCTCCAGGAAACTGCTACATCATTAGACAGTCTGCGATATCAACCCCTAATTTTTCTGGATGTTTATGGTGCTTATGATTAGTTGTTTTCTAGAATTCATCAAAGGTGCTCTAGTGCTAGCATGAATAGATTAATGGATGAATGATTGTTTTTACTTCTCATGGATAACTGATAACCCAATCCAAAGAGTGACAATGACGAGACAGACAGATGTGACATCATGTGACAACAGAAAAACAAACTGTATATAAGTACGCAGACTTACAAAGTAGTCTGTGTCAGAGAACTTACACCTACTGGTAACATCAACAATGTTCCCAAAGAATGACTTTTGTGACTGTTTCTGATGCTGCTCGACTGCTTCTTAACAAAGAATGCTGAGAATTGGTGTCAAATTATAAGGTTGCAAAGTTTCATAGTCTTTCAAAATCCACCAGAAGCAGAAAGATTACCATCTTTAATTAAACCCTGATGAACTTTACTGAAACAAGGATAAGAAACTAGAGAGTTCAGACCAAAGTTTGAAGACATCAATGATAACTACTACAACATTGGTCATGCTAATCATGTTACAAACGAGTTGTTTGATGAATGTATTACCAACTCGGTGACACTAGTGAATCATCTGTAAAAGATTAGCAATATTTACTGAGAGACGACTTGCCACTCAGCTGTTTGTATCAGCCACATTCACTTACATTTACTGTGCACCATTGTTACCATATTTATTACACGTTGAGAATATCACATTTCAGTTGATATCTCTAAAACAATCTGATGTTGCCATGTGCATGTTTGGACTGTTATGTGGGTTCAGTGATATCTACTACAAACCATGCCATGGCATTTTGTCATTCTTTCTTATCAGTGTTCTAATGTATTTTATAACAGCTTGTATCTTTAACAGTTTTTATGATACCAGATTTTCACAATTACCAACTGTAAAGACAATATCAGATTATTTACCTGATATTAAATCATTTCTTTCTGCTTCTAGTCTTGTGGCTATTTTTCTGTAAATATATCTGTCACTGATGGTATGAAGCTTCTACTGCTGGCACAAAGCAGTATCTTTGAAAAGCTATTATCACGTTGAGAATTTATTCCACTGCTTGATGTCCCTATTGACTTTGATAAGGAGATTACTGCTATTCATTTGTGTACTGATTTGCAGTAATTCTTAACAGATTTTACTGCTTAACCGATGAATATGGCAGATGACTGTTGATGTCCAAACTATTCGTATACTAAGTCAGTTAATTTATTGTAACTTACGGTAACTATTTATTGTGTTTGACTTTGTATGCAACTGCTTTATTTGCTTGTAGTATATTGATAGTAATTTCTGCTGCCATCCTGTAGTGTGATGCAGAGGCACATGGTAGGTGGTGAATGCCTTCGAATCAAGTGATATTAGTTGTTTACTGAGATGTGGTAACTGCTTTGTTTGTGTCTTGCCATAAAATGTCAGTTGTTGTCACCTTGTATCTGTGTTGTTTGCAGAACCAAGGGTTGTGTCGCTTTGTTTTGAGGTGGCAACTTTGGCAAATCCGTGTAATTACATAAACGAAAGGAAATTTGATTGTTTGCGACTGTCACGAGATCTGCTTTTCAGATCTTACAGTTTTACTGAGTTTTTTTATTGTGCTATGTAATGATAGATTTTCTGTGACTTAACGTGTGCTATAGAACCACTTTGCTTCTACAGCTGCTAAAGTATTTATGTTGCTTATTGTGAATACGTCACTTGCATTATATCTGTTTCATGTCTTTATTATGCTTTATGAATATTCCTGCGTTATTCCAATTAGTTATACACATTTGGTAGATATGATATTATAATCTGCACGAGTGGCCAAATTAGTCAGCCACAATTATACATTAAACACATCTGTACCATAAATTAAGCAAGTCTTTCCAAGCAGATTTTTAGACAGGCCAACTTTGTTGCCTTTAGTGATTTTTGGAGTCTGTGGTCTAGATGTTTAGATTTGTGTGTTTCGTAGAAACATTATCTCACAGATTTCTAAATCAAATATATTGTGCTTTATTTGAGTTTTGGCATTCTGCTTACCTTTGTGTGAAGACTCTTAATATGATTAAGGTCAGTCTGCTTCCCTAGTATCTTTTATTCAATGTGTGAGTGACTGAGCATGAAGAGCTAAGTTGGATATAGTTTTAACAGATACTAGGCATTACATGTAAAACTCCATTTGTTCGAGTGCTGCTGTGTAGTCAATGTAAAGCAGCATTTACATATATAATCTACATATATATATGTTCATAATAATATCTTATATATTATATAACCAGTATATATAGTAATATATTGTTTTAGGTATATTATTAAAATTCACGTTATATCTATATATACAAATATACTGACAATCTTACGCAAGCTTTTCCATTTGCAAGTGATGATTATTGTTGATAACCTGCTTTAGAAATAAATACCTTAATTCAATTTTGTTTGTTTTTAATCAATGTGTTACTCAGCTAGACGATACATGTGCATTTAATTCTAGCTAGAAATGTTACTACCTGGTTGTAACATGGATAATTTCCACAACACATTATTACACATTAACACCTACAACTGGTTGGTCGAATTCCTTCATGATCGAAAACATTTGACATGTTTTGCTGGACAGTTGTCGAATGTTGCAACCCATAATGCCAGCGTTATGCAGGGCTCCGGGATTATACCATCTTCATATACAGTTAATGCATTGGACCTCCATCCTGTGATCCTACCAATGAATGCAACAAGATGGTTAATAAATTTGCTGATAACACTTATCTGATTGTCCCAGCTTCAATTAGAGAAACTATCAATTGGTTAAGAACTAACTGCTATCCAAGTCAAGGGAAATGATATTCCACGCGTTGGTCAGATGCAAGTCTTCGCCTCCCACCCCAGACATGAAGAGTGTTGACTGGCTGTGCTGGGAGTTACCATATCCAAGGATCTCCAGGCCGCTCGACATAAAGATCACAAAGATCGGCTCTTTGGCACATGCTCCAGCTCCATTAGGCTAATTAGATCTCCTGGCCTTCCTCAGGCTGCTCTTCATAGCTTCATAGATGGCTAGGCTCCTGCATGGCGGGGCCTTGCATCTGCCATCGACCGAAGCAAACCTGAGCGCTTCTTTGCCAAATGCAGCGGCTGACACTGCTGAAAGCTGTCATTAACAATGATTTACATGTTCTGTGAAGTTTGTTCCCTCCACCGTTCAGTGTTCTTATGACCTGTGCCCCAAGCCGAACTAGTTTAAACTCCCTGATAAAGATGACAATAGCTATATACCTAGGTTACTTAATAGACAATAACTTCTGGCTAACTCTCATTTTCATGTTTATAATTCATCCCTATATAGGCTATTGTCACTGATTGCGGTCTGCCACTCAGGTTTTTAATAAACGAAGATATATATCAGTACAGACTGATTATACATGCAACTGAGGAGTAATCATTCAATGATTGATACTAAGTAAAACTATTAAACACCCATCTTCAAAGATATGTCTCATCAAAAACCAAAAATGAGAATTTGGAAAGATGCAAAAACAGCCAGGAAGAGACAAGATTATTTTTAAGCAAGACCTTCTGGACAAAACAGATTTGCAGTATGAATCAAACTACATAATGCACTGATCAACATGCCACATTCTTTTAGCTGAACAACGACTTGTAGGCATCTGTAAAATTCAGCATGCCTCAAGCTAATAAGTATACTTCCAAAAATTCAGCATATATGAACAAATTTTCCATGAATATAATCCTGTTAAATTTTTTATAAATGGAATGCAAAAACGTTTCAGTGCAGCTATTATAGATTATTAAATTATAGTCTTATTTTGATAACAGACTGCTTTGTAAAATAAAAATGTACTTGTGAGCGAGTTTGTCACTTAGGCTAGATTTATAAGTCTTGGTTGCATTTCAGTGACTCCGACCATCTAAAATATAGAAACCCACAGTTAATCATTTTCAGCTCAGATCCATGATTTGGTAAAATTCCTATTCCTGCTACTCTTCTGAAGAACTTCTTCTTGTCTTATTCAAGCTATTCTACTCGTTTATTAAAAGCTACGCTATTCGTACTGGTTCTATTTTGTACAGTAATTGCAACCACAATAGCAACAATTAATAGAGAATCATAAATACTGGTATTAGCCTACTTTACTTTGCATTACAATGTAAATTTAACTGTCAGTGCAGGCAATGGTCCGTACTGTAACCAGCATCATAACTGCAAACTTGCTCCAAGTCTCATTCACCCTGTTTCCTTCACTGTTTCTACATACCAAATCCAACTCGCTTTATTAAATCATATTCTGGCATATTCATTGTAAGGTTTTTAAAATTATGTCCAAATTAACCAAATTCATCTAACTAAATCCAAAACCTTAAAGAAAAACTCAGAACACGAAGAAACCTGCACACCTTAGATCTGCTGCGGAAGGAAACTTGACAGCAGAGACATTAGAAGCACATATTTTAAACTGTGTGTAATTCCAGATGTGAATGTTACAACCGAAACCGTTCGTAATCGTAATCTCCTAATTTCTAAAGCGCCACTGGAAAGCCAAGCGCGGGGCACCGGCTTATTCACGAGCGCTGCGTTGAGTTAGGAGGGTTGTCCGTGGGAGTAGTCCGTGGTGGTCCGGGTCGAGTTACCATAGGATCAGGATCAAATGCGTTGAGTCAAAAGGGTTGTCCGTAAGAGTAGTCCATGGTGGTCCGGGTCGAGGTACCGTATGATCAGAGGTGTGGAACAGCTACTAAGGTGGGTGTCGTCTCAGCCGGGAATTGGAGGGTGGGGGATCAGGTGAAGCAGGATAAGAGTTCTTGAACAGGAGTGTCTTTAGTTTCGAGTGAAAGGCCCGAGGTGTGATGGATAGAGGAGCCTGAGGAAGGTGATGGTGTGTGATTAGTAATGATGGAGGAGGAACTGAAAAGGATCGGAACTCAGCAGGCAGATCATTCCAAAGGCGTGGTGCTGAGTTGGATATGGCTCGGTTGGAGAACTTGAGATGACTTGTGACCGGCGGTCGAGAGAGTGTAAGGCAGGCGGATGATCGGGTAGAACGGGTAGGCTGGATGGTGAACAGTTCGCGAAGATATCTGGGCTGGGAGCATTGTAAGGAGTTGTATGTTAAGGAGAGAACTTTGTAGTGAATTCGCTCTGGGATTTTCAACCAGTGAAGAGACTTGAGGATGGGGGTGATGTGATGATGTCTGGGCGTTCTGGTGACGGCTCTAGCAAGAGAATTTTGTATGAGTTGGAGGCGCTTAAGTTGTGTGGAATCAAGGTTTAAGAACAGGGAATTGCAATAGTCAAGCTTTGAGTGGACAATGGACGTAGCAATGGTGGAAGCAGTTTTGAAATCAAGCATGGGTCGGATGCGTCGGAGGTCCCGGATGTGCATGAAGCAGGAGCGCGATAGATTAGAGATGTGGTTAGAGAAGGAGAGGTGTGAATCAAACATTACACCAAGATTGCGGACCGGAGCATCAGAGGTGAAGGTAAGAGATGAAGAGTTAGTCGATAGGTGTATTGAAGGGTCAGGGATTTTCTTGATTTGGTCAGGAAGGCCTAGAATAATGAACTCTGTTTTGGAGGGGTTGACGTTCCCCTTTGTTGCAGCTAAAAGTTATATCATGGGGTCTGATGGAATTGCTATAGTAGAGGAAAAACTCAGAAACTGCAGACTCCAGCAGTGGCACAGACCAAGAAACTTTAAGGGCAACTAACAACCACATGGGTTACTGGTAAATCAGGGTTCACGTCAGTAAAATCAGATGATGCAAATGAATCATCATCATTTGCCACTCGCCAATTTCAATGCATTACAGAGCAGAATATTGAAGCATTGGAGCTAATAATCTGAAGTGCAATGTTGCATTTCCTAATTTCACCGACAGCACCAAAGTCCACACTTCCAAATTTATTTGTTTGATGATACAGTGAGTCAGCAAGTAATAAGTTAGCAAGTAACAATGTATTCTTTAAACTAGCAAACTACTTAACGGAAAGAGAGGAAGTCGTGAAAAATGTGACATATGTTTAATATGATTCAACAAGGAAAAAAGTTAAATCAGCGCCAGAGAAGAAAAGTTAACAGCAGCGACACCTGAACTGGTCAATTTTATCAGCAACCATCAGTTGCACGTGCATTCTGATTCCCTTGGGCATCATATTCATATGTAACTAATCTGAAAACTGCCACAGTGCCATTTTCTGTACAACGCATCAATCATTCGTGCCTGAACAAAATACCATTTCAAAATCATTGGACAGAACCCTGCAGATGTCATGCCACTCTTTCGTTGTATTTCTCGTTCAATAATAATAACCCCACAAATGTGAAGGTACATGCCTACAAAATACAATTACTGCCATTCACTAACTCAGAACAGCGAATTGCACAAACTTACCACCACTTGAACTGTCTGAAACATCTTCTGCAGCATCAGCCAAATCAGGTTCAGACATCTTTGTAGGCAAGGCATTGCTTTCGTTGTGTATTTCCTTGTGAGCAGCCATTAGAAATCTGCGCTGATGCTGACGAACTAGTGCAGAAAATAAAAGCAATGGTCTCTGAGTAACAGTGAGTATAGATTATTATTGGAATGTACTAATCCAGTAAAGCTGGTGACAACAAACTGCAAAATGTTATACTTTAGTGAATGCAAGTAAGTACCAAACTCTTCAAAACTCTTCAGACCTCCCAAAAAGTCTAAATATGTCCATCTGACAGACCTAAACACAGACAACATGTTTTGGGAGATGTTTCTGGTTGAGTAGTTTGACTCTATTGGTCTGGGTGTAAAACAATGAATCTTAAACAACGTCTTCGAAATTTTATCTGGTAAAATATACTATTTTGATCGATGAAGATGACATAATGCGGAAGAAAAATAGATATGCTGAAACTGCTGTATACCAAAGGAGTGCTGGACTATCAGGTCACAAAAGACTGCAAAGTGAATATCCACCAAAGACTGCTATGTCCACCAAAGATTGCCAAGTGAATAACAACCCAGCTGCCCATGACTTGAGACAAACACACAGTTGGTGTTTGATGTCTATACAGTCATTGTGCAGGTCCTTTGTGCACAATTGCTTAGCAAAAATGAATTATTTCGTCTTCAAATAAAGAAGCACTACAATATGAAAGACGTAAATAAAAACTACTGGTACCTAACTGTAGCCACGTACCAAGAATTCAGACTCATAGTTAAAAGAAAATATTAGCAAACTTGTGATTAGATTTAACAAGGTATAAAGGATCATTTTTCAGTACTGAATTGTTCTTCAGACAAATGCCACAGCGGCCAAGTTTACAATGTGTTACCTTTTTCACGAGAAATTCCCTTCTGTACTTCAGGTAACAGGAAGCTATTCACCAGCTCAGCTACTATTGCATCTGACTCCAATTCTGTTCGCCTGTTTGCAAAACAATTACTCCCCAACATAGTCTTTAAAATTTCAACAACAACACATAGATTTACACAAAAACATCACATAATTATACAGTACACATATATGAGTGACAATGCCCCTTAATTCCCTGTCTACCCACAAAGTGCCCTAACATCCGAGTCACTCTCAATTTTTATTTTTCAGCCTTTCACTTGCTGTCCATCCTGTATGCTACTCAATGCTCTTCTCTGCAGTCTATTTCTTCATTATACACTACAGTCAATGAGGTAAAACCTATACAGTAAGTTACACTGGTTTTCCTTTTAATATGGTCAGACCTGACATTGCAATATTTATATAGAAAGCATGTCATATTCTAGCACTGAGCAACTCTGACAACACGAGTGGAAAGATTTACCCTCAACTACTATTGAACTTGAACAAACAAATATTAATCAAAATTGAAAGTATGGTATAAACCTGTATTTCTTCCAAATCAATTTTAAAAAGAATATAATAAAAAAATCTTTAATGAAAGGCCTGCAAATGCAGGGCACTGTACATGTACAAGTTATGCAGTTACCTTAATTAACATCAAACATCAATCTTAACTACTAATAGACAGACAGCCTGCAATACATGATGCTAACAGCAGCTTACAAAACACGTCTATCTTATGGGGGCTTTGGGACTCGAACTCGGGTCCGCTGATCTCCATGCCAGTGTGTCATCCAATGCGCTACCGGGTAAGTAAAAGCATTAAACTACAATTTTGAATGTGTTGATCCAAAGTCAAAAATTCAAATTGCTATAATAGTACACAATAAACAAATTAGTACGGTATTAAAGACTTTGAAAATGGTGAACTTGAAACAAACCTGTGCTCTAACTCATGAACTACAGCATCAATGCTCTGGGCAAGCTGTTGCACCTCAGACCTTGCCTCCTTATCAGCGCATCGATTGAGAGATGTTAGTATAACGTCTTCTAGATACGTATCTATGCTCGCCTGGTGAACCTTGACTGTCTGCATTCAATCACACACAAAATTCCAGAAATACGTCAAAAAATGTTTTTCCTATTTCATTCAATACAGGATTATTTAGATAACTTTTCTCCACTGATAATGACTGTTACATGATGACTGTGACAAACAAGATCATGCCCAATTTTGGAATTCATCACTTTGCAGCTCAACGTAAAGAAAATTGAACCCTCCATAAATTTAGGCAGAGATACGGCACATGTTTAAATGTGATCTTTCCAGCAGCAAAGGTTGCAGTGTTGTCTGTATGAAAGATGAGCAAATCTTTTACACTAAAACAACTAGAAACAAACATCGATGTGTCTGTGAATTGATTGCAGAGTGCCTTTAGAAGTGTATGGTAAGTTTGTGCTATGCAGTGCAACAGAATGGCTGCAACTAAGACCAGTAATAATTAGAATCAGTTTCTAATGAATTCAGGTTCACTTCAAGATCCAGCTCTTTAACGTGTAGTCACTAGATGGAAGCTATGGGTGTGCTCAGTGGTTTCAGTTAAAAGACACCTCCTTTATCCAGGCTTGGGACTGGCACTGTCAGAGTGCAAAGGTGACATAATGTATACTGGAAACTGTAATGTAACCAATGTAACTGAGCCCATCGTGGTTTCCTCTGTGTTAAACCACCCACTAGTTACAATGCTACCATGCATATAATACTACTTTAACTGACTGCTCAGCATAAACATTGGAGCTTCCCACAAGTTGAACTTCTCGCTAGAAGTGCAGTGTCCTGTTGTCCAGACATATGTTATAGCATACTTGAATAGCACAGAAATGAAGTATGATAACAATATATGGAGAAAGCACACAGAGTCTATAATGCCACAACTTTACATTACATTAAATTACAGTGCATTGTCATACAAAAAAGTAAATTGCACTGTACCTGTTTGAAGACCTCGTCTTCCTCTCGCCTCCTGCGCTCCTCAAGCTGCCTCTGTCCTGCTTCCTCAGCCTCACGAATACGTCTCTGGTACTCAATGAGAACAGATAAAGCCTCAAGACGTTGCTCCTCCTGTAGCTTGATCAACTCTTTCGACAGAAAATCCAGCACCTTGGCAAGGCTCTCACTGTCCAACTCATTCAGTTCTGAATCAACCAGATAATCCTGATGAAAAAAGTAAATACAGCAGCATCAGTGCTGATACAAGTGTTGGCCATTATTATATGCAGCTGGTAGTTCATAAATGTAATCAAACTGCTCAGACTCTTAATCTCACCAATAAGCTTAAACTTTTAATGATGAACAATTGAACGTAATTATGCTAAAAGTTACTGGGAAACCCATGCAGCTCATCGCCAAAGTGTTTTAAAAGCTGAGGTAGGGTTACTCTTATAAGCTTACAGTTCATTAACTCAAAGGTACAAGTTATCACAGGAAAGGAAGCACTAGATCCTCTGAATAAGCACTGAACAACCCTTGTTATGTAATGCATGTTATGCTTGTGTTAACCTACAATCAAAGAATAAGCCTCCAGTTTCAAATCAGTTCACTTTCTTTGCAGACCTTCATAGTCTTAAATCACCAACTAGGAACACTAATTCACAGTAGTTATCCCTCTAGTAAGTTACTTCTAACATGAAAAATACATATTTCTTCTTTTAAAGTTCCTAGGGACAGCATGAATAACTGAACAAATCAGCTCACAGCTCAATGAAGAAAAATAAATAAAACCGACAAATTAATTTCTATGAAATTGCTAATTGTGCACACTCAAAGTACATTGTTGTTTCTACATCTTTGGGATAATAAAACGGTGTTCATACCAGGTGTTCAGCTTCCTGACATTTGGCAATGAGGCCGTGCAGGGCGCTTTTCTCAGCCTCACAATAGCCTTTCTTGTCTTGTTGTACAGAATGAATGGAACGCAGTTCATTAACCAGCTCTCTCATTCGATCCAATCCTTCAAACATCTCAGTCTGCACTCTTCTACCTCGAAGTAGCATTTGTATGAAAACCGCCGCTAGCTCTTTACGTTCTTCTTCCTTAAATCACACAGAACTATACAATCACACAGGAAGTTAATGATTAGTTTAAAACCAATTCATCTCAATCAATTAACCATTGAGCACATGTTTACATTTTCCCAATTTTCTACTGCTATTAACAAACTTCTACTTCTTAAACTTTCTTTCCATGACCTCATTTCCAAACTATTCCTTCAACCATCTTTTCTATCAGACTCCCTTTCAATCAGACTCTTTTCCTTCACAGTGGCTGTAGATGAGTAGAGCTTTTCAGCTTTTGAATATTTTTATTTCTTCTCCTAGCATCTCTGCTCCGTCAAGATTGTGCTGCTTCTAGATCACAACTGAATGACTACTAGTTCGCTATTGCAGTCCCACTGGCAGTCTAGCACTGTCAATAAATACCAGTTAACGCTCGTCAGTAATGCACAATTTTGAAAGTTCATTAACATGCAACATAACATAAATGCTGTCTAAAACTTTCATACTATTCCTACAAATATTTCGGAATGTCAACAGTTTAGTCAGTGTTTTATAACTTGTTGTTTCTATAAAGAGTGGCATCAAGTAACATTTGCTGCAGCTTCATGTCACTGCACATTGCTTTCGGCTCATTCTTGGCTGGGCTTTCACATATGTGACAATAAAAAAGGCCTCACACCACTAATTCAGCTTTACAGTTAACCTAAGCCAAAAAACATAGAATAATATGAAAGTATTATAAAAGCAATTGCAAATGGATTGCAATAAATGAGTGGTCTATCAACATTGGTACTAATTAAGGTTAAAAAATTTGGTTAAAGATATGATTTGAGACAGTTGTGCTGGTAATAAAAGCTTGTCTAATGAATATTATTTTGAATTTATGAAGAAGAGTCATAATACTAATGAATACTGTGCAAATAATTAGCAGTTAATTTGCAATTAATATTTTTAACTGGTAGATTAATTCAGATAAAATTATAGATCACAGGCATCACTAATTTCCAAGCATAGCCTTTTAATCTTCTTTGGCTCCATGGTTGTAATGTTGATTGTCAATTTTCTGACCAGACTAAACTTTTAATCTGATAGAAAGACTAAATTTACTGAGAAGGAAGTAAAGGAACCATCAGCTGGCACCTTGTCAATGATAATAAACAGTTTTTCTGCAGAAGTGTCCAGATAAAATTTTATTAAATTTTATTTAATCAATTATTTTATTTTATTAAATCTCAACTAAGCCGATCATAGACATCAGACAAAAGGTGAAATACACCAACTATACAACTCCAAGACAAGTTCTCCTTTAAGTGCACGGCTGAACGCTCATGGAAGCCATCCCACACTACTGAACTACATAGCAATGAATTTTCACAGCCACTGGAACTACACGCTTAAAAGACGATCCTCTTTTGAAACTATGCGGCCATGTTAAGTATGAACACAAACATCGATGACAGCTGCACAAACACCAACAAAACAGAGAAACACAAACTCCTTGCCTCCGACTGAAACTTTTCGAGGATGGGTGTGTTGCGCCTTGGAGGTGGTTTCACGATAGTTTGCATTATTGATGAAGGAATCTGTGCCAAAGCTGATACAGTCGGGTCTCGTCTTGCCTTAATCATCTAAAAAATAATGAGCATCAGGCAACATCAGACATCAGTTGAATGGAAAGTAATAAAGTCTAATGTTCTACAGCAGAACATAAGGAAGCAGTCTTTCCCATTCTTAGGTTCTTGAGCCAGGAGAGGGCCAGCACAGTGCAGAACCTGTCATCACTTCTCAGATTATGCTGGTACACAAAATAGCACTGATTAGTGAGAGAAAAAGGTGCACAATGCACCATGCTCACATTTATTACATGAAGAACATCTGTCAGATGAAGTGCACGACCGATAGACTACGTCATAGTTGATGAGGAATAAGAAACATAAATTCAATGAAACTACAGGACAGAAACAACTCGTTTTTCCTACGATTTATGCAAAACCTTTCAAAGTAATAGCAAACTATCCGATAGCAGACACAACACAAGTACATTAGGCAGATTATGCTTAGAACTTCTCTGCCATGTACAAACCTTGCATAAATCAAGTACTATTGTATATCAGCATGGCTTTCTTAGCCAGCAATCAATTAAACATGGTCATGATGTTTTTTAATCCCCCCAACAGCCATGCATAAACACGTAAGCACAATATGCATCTACGATTAAATTATTCACTCACCTCATACATGTCCATCAGAAGTTTTTCGTAGCGATACTTATGTTTTAAGTAGCCACATTTAGTTGTTGTGATTCTTACTGGCTTCGCTGTGCATATGTTTAGCATGCACCTGTTCGTAGTATTTTCCAGTTCACAAAGTCCTATATCAATTAGCAGAATATTAAATTAAAAGTCAATTTTAAAAAGTCCAACCATTCATCCTGCTAGTTTCTTATGCCAGGATTTCCAAGTATGACTAGCAAACTCAGTTACAATGAGAACAATGACTGCATACTGTCCATGGGAAGATGAGACAGCGAGGGAGAAGATTAATTAGCCACCCGCCATTATATGCTGACTGCTGAGGCTAAGAAAATAAAGTCACCAACACTTCATACCCATGGCTGTCTCAGGTCTAGATTAAGGGACTGCTTTCTTAGAACTTCTTCTAAACATTAGCCTAGTTAGATGTATGGCATTGAATTCAACCTCAAGTTGAAATTGTAGACCACGTGCAACTTGGTCCCAATTGTATTTGAACCCAGATTTTTATGTGGCATCTATAAAATCATGGATCCAGTGTCCTAGAAACAGCATGAAACATTCACTATGGGGAAGACAACATTGTCTTACAACAAATCGGCCGATTACAAAGTATCACTCCTGTGGCTAGATTGAAAACTGTAAATGAGAGATGGCACAAAACTGAGAAGAAACAAACCTTTGTAGGTGTTGACGTATTTATTCTGAACTTTGAACTGGTCAGCACAGCGATCCAGAAAGTATCCAACCCTTGTCAGAGGAGCAAATACCTGAGAACCAAAATCTACATATTCGTGTCCAATATCCCGTCGTTTGAAGCGAAGCTGGAGTCTCTTATTACTGGCAACAATCAGCTTCCGTTGCCCTAAACAAATTGTATCATTTAGTTTTTCGGTACACAAAAATCATCCCATTTGCAGATGAAGAGATCCAGTGCAAATAAGACTTTTTACAATTTAGTTATATAGTCCAAACATCTCAAATATGAGTAGTAAGGTTCATGGTCATGGAGAATGCCTGAAACATGTCATTGTGAGGTGTGGTGATGTAGGGGAATGTTCACCGCCTTGGAGCCAGAAGGTTGCAGGTTCGAATTCACCTCAAGCCATAGCATAGAGACCATGAGCAAGCCCTTCATTCACAACTGCTCATGCGCTTGGGCATGAAACTTCGATTCAGTGACTGCGCTTTTGCAGTCAGTCGAGAGCGCCTCTGAGTAGATATCTTGAAGGTACTGCACATGGCCTCAAATAGCACATTCACTTTTTATACCTAGCCTGAAGTTGCCAAGTAATGTTAAACCAGCACAATAGCACATAGTCAAATAAGTGTTATGATATAAAAATTGATATCATTCCTCCAATATCTGCTTTGTCTAATATATTACGACCAAAAATCGTCACTATTCTATTCAGACAGTTTACATTGTTCCTCCACTCAAGGTGAATTCCTCATTCGCTGGGCGCAAACTGCTCTTAGCAGCACTGTGCCTTCTTTTATTCACCTCATGGTATGGAATGGGCTCCCAGTCTTTATGCCTTATGTCTAGGGTTAGCTCAAATGTCTTTTATCAGTCAGGGTTGGGTCAGGAGTGCCCATATTCCATAATGAATTGTAAACGAGTCTACAGGTTATAATGATTCAGGTTCTAAAGCTGAAGAAATTTTGGGATCCAATTACAGACTACCCTGTATCAGAATTCAAACTCTCATGGAATATGCTATAACAATTTTCTGGTGTAAGTTTTATAAATCATTAGGAAAAACAAGATGTAAAGAATGGGAAATGATCTTACCCCTCTCTAAATCATGCTTCATCTGGGCAAGCTTCCTTTTCATAACCGTATTCTTCTCATCCATTTTTTCTGCCCTAAAATGAAATTAAAATAAGATTGATGTTAAATTGGAAATTCCAATAATTAATGAGAAGTCAAAGTAAACTATTACTTGAACATGGAAACGGGCAACATTAATGAGTAGCATCACATCAAGCTATGCAAACACTGTTCAATTTGAAATTCTGACAATGCACGCAAAGGAAGTACCACTATTAAGATGCCCTAATAAAAGATATTTAATTGCCATAATTTGTAGGCAGTTGATGACCCAAAGCAATGATTCAGAAGCACACTTGGAACAATTCTTTCAGAAGTGTATAAGTCCATAGTGGCTGACGTCTTTCTCTACAAATCAGGAAATCTTGCAAAAGAATTATAAGTACGAATTGCTGTAAAAAAATGGAAAGTCAAGAAGAAAAAAGTTGAAACTACGAGTGAAAAGACAGAAATCAATTTGAATTGGATCACCAGTTGCACTAAACTAATTTTAGCAAATTTCCATATTAAATATCAATGGCGGACAAAGTGGTGGCGCCACAATACGTTGCTACCAATTTTACTCTTCACCCTTGCCAAAAGTTCAATTGGAATTATCTTCCTTTACATTTAATTTCTTTGACCTGCTTAATTACTCCCACGACTCTGATGTGACCTGCTGAAATTGTACAGCTGACACCAATGCTGGGTGGACCACAGGTAGGTAGCAAGAGGACAGGTATAACACAGAACATCACCCGATCATACTGGAACTGGCTTAAGAAATGACTTTTGAAGCTATGGCACAGAAATGGAACAAAGGCATAGAAATAGAAAATTTTGCAAACGATAAATTGAGGAAAAGGCAACAGTCGGCATAATTATGATTGATTTCTAGAGAAACATAGAATATTTGAAAAGACAATTTTAACTGTTTGAGAGGTAAGTACTGGTCAATCTAATTTCTGCACTTTTTAATTACACTCAAAAGAAGAAAACAAGTTTCTGAACTCTTTCATTAATCGTTTAGAAGGCTTACTAAAACTGAAACCTATATAAAACAATTATTCTATAGAATTTAATCCCAAAGTATCCTGCGTGAGACAAAGCAACAACAACTAACCATATTGCCTCAAAGCGCTTCTTGGAACGTTCAGATAGTCGCTTCTCTCTCTTTCTAAGCAGTCTTATTAAGACTTCAAGCTTGGCTTTCTGCAATCTGCAAAAGTCATTTAACAGAAGCACACAATAAACCCAAAAGTGCAACAATAAACTGAATCATTGATACACAACACCTACATATATTTTTGCTGGCTTTTTCTGAACACATAAGGAATTATAATAACAACTGAATACGTAAATCATTGAAGCTTACTTTTCAATTTCCTTTTCTCTGATGATCCAGCGACATCTCTCATTTGATTCTAAGACAGCCTGCAAGATACGCCACTTGTCCTTCCCAGATCCCGGAGGAATAGTGAGCTCCAGAGCACGATTGGCTCGTGTTCTCTCAATCATGAAAATCTCCTGAAGCCCAGCTGGAAGTCCCTTCTCTACAAAAATCCCAGCATATACGTATATATATATATATCCATTATCTAGAACAGTATATTAAACTAATGCAGTCTTATTTAATTCTTTATTTTCAAATGCAAACAAATGTAAACAATTCAGCATTTAATTAAACTCCTATCCTGAATACCTCAATTTCCACCTTAGCACATTAACCCCAGGTTTCATTGGTTTCCCAATTTCTATTAGTACACTCAGGTCATTAAAGTAGTAAGAGGTAACCAAAAACAAATTAGACACAAAATAATCCCTGGGGCTCTCTCACAGCCACCAACCATAAAACCAGTGTCAATCAATTACTCAACAGACTGACAGCAGTTCTAATACAGGTGGGGCACGGTGGTGTACACTGTAGTGGGTATGTTCGTTGCCTTGCAACCGTAGAGGTTGGCAGGTTTGAATCCACCTTAAGTCGCCAGGTAAGGACCTTGGGCAAGTCTTTCACTCGCAATTGCTCAGCACTTTGGCATGAAACTCTGATGCAGTGTCCACGCTGCAGTCGGGAGCGCCTCTGAGTAGAGAGCTGAGTAGAGAGCTTGAAGGGGCGCTATAACAAGTGCGCATACAAACAAACAAACAAGGTGCATGCAGGAGCAAGCTTACTTGTAGTCAGTGCAGCCAGTCCAAGTATCTCTGGCTGTGTTCCAGGTGAAACTGTGTAGGCAGGTTCATAAGGCATCGTCTGGGTCTCACCATCGCGATAAATTGTCTGTGTAGAAGCGTCTTTTGCTGTCATTTTCATCGCAGGACGCACTCCAGTCACAGGACTCACGCCAGTCGCAGGACGCACTCCAGTCGCTGGTTCAGATCCAATGCCTTCCCGATATCTGCTTTCCTCGATTTTATATCCTATAGCAAACCTGCCATGCAATATAAACAGAGCTAAAATCTAACACTATTCATTAAACTTACGAACAGGCACCTAATAAGTATGTCTTCAAATGAACTCTTCATAAACTCTGAATAATTACAAGACCAAAGATGTAGGTAAGGTGAAACTAAATTGGGACAGACCACATTTCAACAATGGAATTCAATATAGGTCTAGCTCAGTCAACTGAGACTAAAGAAACTCACAATCAACTGTAAACAATAAGTCACCTATGGAACAATAAGCCTTAACATTGCAATTGAGGAAATTCAATAAAGCCATAGATATTCAACTTAAATACTGGCAGATGCAACCACTAGCATGATTTTATGTCTAGCTAACATCAATAAAGCATAAAATAACAAACTACAGAGTAAATAGAAATGCCACAATGCACAAGAAACCTTTGTAGAAAATTATACTTGAATTGGAAAATAAACTCATTATTAGACAAAATAAACTCATTTGAGTATTTAAATACAGGGCAACAGCCGCTATTGTCATAAGCCCTCATCAAATCTGCATCCAATACGACATTATTCAGTCAAATTTCAGTAATGCATATTTCAATAAGTAATGGATCGAAGTGAAAGCAAAGCGAATCAGTAAATTCAAATATATAAAAAACATACGAACAATCCCATAACAGTTATCAACTTACTTGACCAATGCAAGGAAGTGGGTAGGAGGCATTTTATGACAAATATTCGGTGTTACTGGCCTACAACAATACAATACCAACCATAGCAATATTGGTCATCACAGATGAACAATTGAACATAGCAGCAAATGCTCATGAACAATATCTGACTACCAGAATCTTTAACTTGCATTGGTTTGCCAGTCATTTTCAGTACAATCTCATCATTAAAGTGTTAAAGGACCTATTGGCTCAGTCATCTTAGACCTGCTCGAACAGCTGTACAAATACACCAGATATGAAAGAGAATGAAAGTTTAATTGAAGTTGGATGCAGTAGTGTAGTGGTATGTTCTGTGCCTTGTAGTCTGAGGGTCCAGGTTCAAATCTACCTTGAACCACTAAATAGAAACCACGGACAAGTTGCTCAATGCTCATCCGTATTTATCTGTGTGGCAGGAACAGGAAACCATCAAACTCACCTCAATCCTGGGAATCTTAACAGCCTATGAAGTATGAACCTGTCTTTGGGCAGAGAACTCATTATCAACATCATCCTGCATAAATTGTAAGAGTTAACTCGTAATTTCTATAGTGTCCTAACAAGAATAGTTGTGGGAACCAGTTTCTTCACAGGCGCTCAATGAAAAAACATCTATATAGGCAGAGGTCAAGATCCAGAGATTCAGGCAGGCAGTAAGTAAGACGGCTAAGGTGGATGATGTTTAGAGTTGAAATGGTGTGGGAAGTAGAGAGAAGTAGAGGAATCAGGATAAGATCTATGATAAATGTTTTATATTACACCACATTACATTATACAATTACTTTACCTGAAAGAAATATACTTACTAAAATACATTGTTCCAAATAGCAAAATAGTTTCAGACCGCATCAATACAACATTGTCAGATTCAGTTTTCCAGAAGTCAATAAAGAGGACAAACCTGTCAAAGTACTTAAAGTGATGCGCAACAAGATGGTGTCCAGCTTCAAAGCAAGCAGCAGGATCACGATAATTCCTGTCACACACAACCACCACATCTCATCCCTGCATTCACCGGTAGGTGTCCTTACTTATAAGCAACACGTCAATGGAGCTAATGATTGCACTTAAAAAACAAAAAGCACTAACAGGCTACGTTAAGAAAACTTCTGCGATATACACAGAATGAGGAATATGAATCAAGTGGGTCATACATGTCATAGAACTAGACAACAATCTACTATAAAAAATATAGGAAATGCTATACATTTTCTCACCAAGTAACCAAGTTATTGGCTGGAAATAAAAAGTTGCAAGTATTTGGGTTACAACACTACTGATACCATTTCTTATCTGCTGCATTCCCCTGTGTTGCTGTAGTAGGACCATGAGAACTGAATTAAATCAGGTACCATTCAAGTTCGGCCAGAAAATGAAGTTCCAGTCTCACATTATATATTATTCAAAATACCATGTATTCTAAATAGATGATGCATGCTGCACAGTGTACACAAACATTGCCTGACTATACACTAGGCCTATAGACGCTTGTTAACAAGCCCATACCTAGAAGCCAAAAGTTCTAACACTCATAGGACCCTGTGAAGGCTGTGATTAAGAACAGTGGTTAAAGTGGTTTGGATGAGCAGTGGGAATACCTAATGGTTGAGCAGTGGGAACTTCAAAGAACTGTTTTATTAGAATGCATGTGTTTCCAGGGTTCCGTGCACGGTGAGCAGTGGGAACGCAAGCATATTTCGAGAGCATTCCCACAATGATGCCATTCCCCTCTACTTTAAACCCTGCCTAAGGAGTGTTCAAGTTGATGTGGTATGTAACAAATTTATGGCCCAGAAAACGCTTGCTTAATCTTATCTTGAGCTTCAAGTAAAGCTCAGACAGCAATCTTACCTTCTACAAGTGAGTAGGGTTTCTCTTGCCACTGTCTCGTAGTGCTGCCACTCTCGAGAAATAAACGAAGGCAGAGGATCAACACCATCAAGTTTTACCTCAAATCGTGGATGATGAACTAATTCACTGAACATATTCTCAAAATGTGGCAGACATTTCTAAAAAATCAGCATGTAATATCAGGCAACAGTAGCAGACAAAACGTAACAACAAAAAGCAAAAAGCCTGAAAATTGTTTAAATGTAAACAGCAACAATTAGTTGGTGCGAAATATGATCAAATATCCTTGAAGTGTCGCTCATCTTCAATGTCAATTTCATCAGCAACATGAAGGCTTCAGATTTTGCCAGAAATAGAGTCTCATTGGAATTGGAGGTAGCAATAGCTTGGTAAATGGGTAGGCCCTAAGTATTGAGTACAATAATATTCGTTTATTCAAATTCAATCTGACACACCGCAGAACGATTACAGGTACAAGGTTAAACGAAATACGGCCAACTTCGCACGAAGGTCGGCTACAACAGGTTCGGTAACTTAACACTAATGGCCTAAGTGTTGGAACGCTCCTGATCGGCCAATCCAGGAGTGAGAGGGGCTAACTTATTTTTCAACAGATCCAAGTCAAACAACACAACAGAAAGCGCCACTGGCAGCTAACAGAAAATTCAAATAAATGTTTGCCCTGAGCGAGGCTTCAACCCGGGTCGCAATAATGACTCTCAGTTTATTGGCCAACGCTCTCTCCACTGAGCTACGGACCCCCCAGTAAACAACCTGGTACTCCAACAGACAAAATAACCTATGAGTGACTGTGTACTTATCTGCAATCATGAAATTATAAAAAATCTGTTTTCACCAATGCATCACTTCAAGACACATGCCAGATATTTCATACTGAATGTCTTATTTTGGAATATAATATTGAAGGATGATTTAGTTTCGGTGATCATTCTCAAGACTTTCTGATCTCAATTTGTCATATTATTATGAAGCATACAGCTCCAATAGTCTGCACATTTTAATGTACAAAACTAGCATGTCTTTGGGTTAGGCTACCTTTCCTTATTCCAGCTGCAAAAGGATTTTTGTGCTTTTCAAGTAACCTTGCTATATAATTGTGATTCTGCTTTGTATCTGCAGGTCATTTTTGCCAGCAGGGTTGTCACAAGGTATATAGCTAACACTGTTAAACTAACCCCAACGTTAATCCTGCAGCTCTAACCCTGTATAGAAACCAAAACTCCAGGATCCTGAAAAGAACCTGAATATGATTATATTATCCAATCTGCCTCAATGCTCTTGTTTTGGACTGGGAATGCCTTGTTGCATGCCTGTTGTGCAAATTAGTTACAAAAAGCAAGTAAATAAGTAAGTAAGTAATTGCAGATGCAATTTCATAGTATACTATACAATGATTGCATGGGCCTACATAAACAACAGGAGCAAATTATAAACGAATAAATTTCTCACAGTGAGCATAATAAATCCATGCTTATGGAGCTGACTCAAATTAGTAAATTTTTCGCAGATTATAAGGCCACAGTGCACAACTAAACATAACTACAGAGGCATCAATTAACAAAACACTTTTAGATTTAACAAAAGGCAGCATGAGGGAATGTCTTGTCTTGCAAAGTAAGTACCCTTGTGGCAAGAACTCCTGAATCGCATGGTAAAAGAAAGTTAGAACTGTGATTTTTGGAAGAGTTTATTGTCTGCTAAAGCTGACCCGTTTGACAACATAAACTAATGGATTTATTTTATTCTTGTTTTATATTAAGTATACTATAGCCTAGTATTTCCCAAGAAGTCTGATAGCTGCTATTATTGATAAATTTAAGTAACAATTTTGCTATGTTCTTTACACTGGGTGCATCAATTTTATGCAGATTTCAGCTGAAGTGCTTTAATTTGCACATAATCATGTACCCTTAAACAACGCAAATTTTACACAGTGAAAATAATAAAACCATGCTTATGGAGCTAACTTACAATATGTCTGACATCAGTTTGAGCTTTCATTGTAACTTTTACATGGTCTCTTTGCCCTGAGATGATGTAATTAGGATCTGAAAAACACAAACAAAAACAGTCAATGCAACTTCAAGAAATAGATGAAAACTAATCTTTAATATAGATTTCCATGCTCTGGCGTGGGCATGGAAGCGAAAAGCACATTTTCTCATAATTTACTAGAACTGTAGGCCTATAGGCTACGCACTGACAAAGTTCATAGTTCACATTGCAAAAGCTACAGTTCAATTTGCTCTTGCAATGCTGAAGTGTCTCAGTGACATTTAGGGTTATATTCTATAATGACTCAGTAGCAAGTAACTTTTTTTATAAATTTGATGAAAAATATTTCCTGACGAAATTGAAGCGGGATTTATCGTGTGAGGGTCGGTTAGGGCTCAGGTTAGGCGTCGTGAGGGTTGTTTAGGGTTAGTTTTAGGGTTAGTGCAGTCATTCTGAAGCTAGATTGATGAACAATAATTTTCAATGAAAAATGGATGAAAAATATTTGCTGACGAAATAGAAGCGGGATTTATCGAACAAATTCTTGCCTAAAGAGAAGCTGGATCGGTTAAAAGGATTCTCGGCAAACTAGAAGTTGGATTTATTAAAGATAACAACGCTGCAACGTTAGTTCTTGGTGTCTACCGAGTCATTCTAGAACGTCTACCGAAGCATTATAGAACTCTACCCATTTTAGATTTCGAAATTAAATGCTGCCGATTTATGTATTATGAGTAAATACCATAGACGTAGTCGTAGTTTCTTGATGCTTGCGTCCCTCCCAGACGACGTCTGTCGCCATTTCTCTCGGCACTTCCACTCATCGCGACAAATACAATACAACCTCCTTTTAAATGGCACAATAAAACTCTACTAATTTACTTATAGCTTTTAATGCCTCAGGTAGGCCGTGCAAAAATGCTAACAAAGGTCCAATTTGTAATTAACTTCAAAGGCAGCTACATTTAGATTCCTCGCAGCGTCCGCAATATTATTATTTATAAATACAATATGGCGGTCCAAAGACCACATATAGTACGCAAGACTGGACGCTCCTAATACACCGTGTTGTGCTAAGAGTGGTGTGACAAATTTTTGAGGTGGTAAATGGTAATCGTAATTACATAACATTACAAATAAAAACAAATAAAACGCATTCAGTTAGGCCTAGATGTTATTCGAATATAGTGTAGGCAAGTAAGTGTCTTTAAGCTCTAATTTACTCTAAAGGCCTATTATTATAGGTTACAATGTAATGCGTGACTTGTCCCTTTTGGTGTGCCTATTGCTCCCACGTTGTTATTCTGCCTACTTTTTATGTGAATTTTGCTTAGTTCTGATTATGTTTACTTAGTCACATGTTTGTTATATGATTGAAATTGAAATCAATAAAAGTATCTAATGTCTAATTGTCTAATTCTAATGACTGTATAACCTATACAGACTATAAGTTCAAACCTTGAAAATGAGAAAGTTAATTAAGCCTAATAGACCGACCATGCAGTCGACAGGGCTGATCACTCATGCAATGACTCGATCTGACGTAGTTTGGTGGATTGTATAATTATGTAAATTTGTAGGTTATAATGAAAGTTATCAACATTGAACGTGCAGCTAGGCTACAAGTCCGGCGTTCTGCAATTGTAGAGGAACGACATTAATTTTATGCGACTACCAAAAGGCAGTCGCATAAACATAATTAAACTGATTATTTTTGCTGTTCTAAAAAGACGCGAGCGACTAGGCTAGCTACAAATGCACGTCGCTATCCTCGCCGATTCTACTCGAGATTCCACCTCACGACTAGGCTATACCTGCATGGACACTACCATCATCGTCGATTAAACCTACCAGCGGCGCCAGGATTTCAGGTTTGGGGGGATGAAGCCCGTGCTCATATTGCAAGCGCTGAAGGCACGAACCTGCGAGTGCCGAGGGCACGAAGCAAACATCGAGGGTCTGGGAAGCGTCGTAAGCTCCCCACTCCCCAGTGGGGTCTGGAGCGGAGCCCCAGCAACCAACGCATTTTTAGCTTTGGTGACCTCAACTGGAGCCCTTTTTAGGCTCTCGTTTGAAATATAATAATAATAATTTTTCTTTAATTCAACGCCTTTAACCCTTTGAACACTGAGCTCCTGTAACTCTATGGATAACGGGCCGGAAAACCGGCCCGTCGGGTTCAAAGGGTTAAACGCACTGCGCTTTACATTTACAAGTTATGCAGTAATCTTAATTAAACTTAACTACTAACAGAACAGACATCTTTGCAATTACACGGCGCTAATAGCAGCCTGCAAAGCATGTCCGCCCAACGGGGGCTCGAACCTGCTACCTCTCGCACTCTACACCAGCGTGTTATCCATTGCGCTACCGACCCCTCCCCCAGTTATTGCCATTTATAATGAACGATAGTCATGAAAATTTCAAGAATAAGTCGTTTTGCAGAGTCGCAGACTATCAGGATAACAAAGTATAAAAGTTTTGTTGTAAAGGATTATTACGAGTTTCCTCTCTGCTAGGCTCTTGCCTAGGCTCTAGGCTATAATCAAAGATATTAGAGTTTTACTATAATCACGTAAGTTAAAAGTTTAGGCGCTTTCAAAAGTCGCCCAATTCGCGTTTTTCGCGACGACCTGGCAACCCTACGTGCTAGTGTTTAGGGCTAAAGGTTAAGCGTACCGGTAGCTAGCCTACCTCATTGATTCTAGAGCATTTTTCTGGAAATTTATCTTTTCTTCAAATCTTTCGATTAATTTATTATTTTAGTTGATGGGATAGGCCTATATGCCACCAAAAAGATGTAACGATTTTGGAAGAAGATATAAACGTGAGATCCAAAAGAAACAACAAAGGCTAACATCTAGCAGAACCTAGGTAGCCTAGGTTCTGCTAAATGTTAGCCTTTGTAGCATGCGATCAGCGATGTGTCAAGAGCGGTTCACCAACTCAGCTATTATTTGATGCAACTGATCTCGTTTGGTACTAATTAAAGTTCCTTAAACTTGACCTCCCACTCGTGTCCTCATGCAATGTAACCTGACTTTACATTTTCTTCTAGTAGGCCCTATCCGTGATTTGGGCGTCACTCTTGAATCTTGATAGCATCCTGTCGTTCTCTGATCACCTCTTAGCCTACAGTTGATAGTTGACACGATCATGTTGTTATCACCTGAGGCATCTGCAAGGGCGGATACATAAATTTTTACATAAATATATGCATATACATACATAAAATTATCTTCGCGAACTATCTTCACCATCCATGCAGCCTACCCGTTCTACCCGATCATCCGCCTGCCTTACACTTTCTCGACCCCCGGTCACAAGTCATCTCAAGTTCTCCAACCGAGCCATATCCATCTCAGCACCACGCCTTTGGAATGATCTGCCTCCTGAATTCCGATCCTTTTCAGTCCCTCCATCATCATTTCTAATCACACACCACAACCTTCCTCAGGCTCCTCTATCCATCACACCTCGGGCTTTTCATTCGAAACTTAAGACACTCCTTTTCACGATCTCTTACCCTATCTCAACTGATCCTCCACCCTCCAATTCCCGGCCCAGACGACACCCACCTTAGTAGCTGTTCCGCCCCTCTGATCCTATGGTAACTCGACCCGGACCACCACGGACTACTCTAACGGACAACCCTTCTAACACAACGCATTTGATCCTGATCCTATGGTAACTCGACCCGGACCACCACGGACTATTCTCACGGACAACCCTTCTAACGCAACGCAGCGCTCGTGAATAAGCTGGTGCCCCGCGCTTGGCTTTCGAGTGGCGCTTTAGAAATTTCGAGTTTACGATTACGATAAAATAATTATGCGACTCGTTATAGTTTAATTGGCAGAGTGCAGAAATCTCTAACCAAATTTTTGTCCTCTACTGGAGGGCATTTGAAGTCGAACCTTTTGGTTCTGCAGAGACAATAGGTAATAGTGGTTTGTGTGTGGGACTCGCACACAAACCACTATTACCTATCGAGTGACCCCCATGAAACTAATATTGAATCATAGACATTGTTAGGGTAAGTCGATCATATCTGTTCGCTTCTTAAAGTAGAAAGAGTATTCGATAATCAAGCCAAGCGTGGAGTGAGCATGTAGCAATAACAAAACAAACCTTTCCTGCAGAGACAATTATGGTTAATTTCCAAGTATTGTTGAAGAAGTACTGGTATGATAAAACACAATTATTTAATATTTATGGGACATAATTATGTCCAAATGCAAATATATGTCCTACAAAAGAGAGAGAATTAGAGTGTATGACATCAGCAAACTTTAAACAAGTTTCATTTACTGTGTAAGAACATTGGCAAAATCCTCAACCAATCTCAAATCAATCAGAAACACAGCTTTCCAAATAATTAAGAGCAAGATTCTCTTTAAACTTCGGATGTTTGAGCATGCTCTTCATCTGAGCAGCCCACAGTCCAACAAAGACGATTCGGATTTCAAAGACGTCAACATGAATAACTACATTGATTTACTACTATGGTAAATTCTGCTTTAAGGTTTCCTCTGCCAGATACACGAGAACTTGGTGCGTGTGTTCCTGTGAAAAAATCTGAAAACAAAACCAACAGCAGCTAAGATGAATCCAAAAATAGAAACATTAATTCAATTTGCACTGCCTATTCTGTTAAAACCGAGACTAAAGAGTTCAGCTGTATAAGCATCCATCCAGTCATCTCGCATTCCCAAATGCCACAATTTTGAAATGATGCGACCACGTGAGACTTGAAATCGGACAACATTGGAACCATGTTCCAGAGAACTTCTACGACAAGAAACAAATATTTATCTGTTACCTTAACACAGTAACTGCATCTCAGTCAGTTTTCCCAGTAGTTCAACATGTAATAAATGCAAAATTATCTTTACATTATTCTGTTATAATGTTTCGTCTCATGCTGCTGTGTTTAATCACTATTTGCACCTGACTTAACTCCATGATTTGGATTTAAAATTTACCTTTGCCATAGTCATTTGCAGTTTTAGACAATTACCCTAACCAAGTGCTGTCCAACCTGTTTGGCATCACGGGCCACAGAAGCAGTAATTCTTTAAGCCGAGGGCGGCAATAGTAAACTCAAAAGTAACAGCTAAATTTATTAATAATTATTAACTGTATTTAAATTTATTATGGAATAATTATAATGCAAAATGAATAAAAATAATGAATAATAGCATATGTAGCCTACACACAATGTCAAGTTTGGCATGCTTTATAATCGTTCAGCTGCTTTAGCACAAAAAAGGGCAAAAATGCAGTGAGTTCAGGCGGGCCACTTGAAATGGCCCTGTGGGGGTGCAGGTTGGACAGCACTGCTCTAACCTATTACGTTTATAGATCACCATTGTTGAATTAAGATATTTCAAAATTTAATGCATTAAACTCAGGTCACCCCGACATGGCTGTTGAAACCATACTGACTGTGGAATTATAAAACTTTTCTTCACTTGCCTTTACTCGCCCATCATTGCTGACATGGAGAACAGATGTTCCAACAGTTAACAATTGCATAGCCTACAACAAATCGGGTAAAGTCCAGTTAATTTTCTATTTCCGGTAAAAAGATATAATATACAGAACGATTTTTACAGTATTTTAACAATTGTTTCTATCATTACATGAATAATACGAAAGAATACAATTTATTTACTAAAAATGTAAGAATTGGCAAATTAGAATTATAACCAAACGCTTGCTGAGAAAATCCATGAAACACCTAACCTTATCATAGACCAGCGCTTAGGGGAAAATGCACACCTGCAGATGAACTCCAAAGTGATGGAAGAAGTGTTCATCCCAAGCAGAAATAAAAGACACAACTTGCTCCGATGTACAGACATCCTCTTGGTTTTTGTTGTCACAGATGCTAAAAATTCACAAACAAGAAATAAAAATCTAATGACTTTTGGAAGATTTATTAATTGGAATGTCATTAGCCAGTGGCACTTAGCAGAAACTCCTTAGTCCTTACGACAAACATAATTATAATCCTAATTATTAATTAATCATAATAATAAAATAAATAGCAAATAGTCATATTTAATTAAAGGATTCTATAAAAATTTCACTGTGAAGATTGCACAGTGGCGATAATATATCTTGTTCACTGATCAGTTCTCAGGGTGTGGATGTCCACATAGAGGTGCGGAAGATGGTTAACTGCACACAAAGAAGATAGCAGAGTCCAAAGTATGTCATTTACAGCAGACATCCTTATTGAAAACAGCATGATGGAGAGAATGAAAAGAACACATTTGAAACAATAGTTCAATATTATACACACATACCTCTGCCACACACGCTGGCAGTCATGAGCATTGATGCTGTATGTAATGGTTGTCAGACCTTTTACTTCCTCTGGAACTTTATAGACAAATTCCACTGGTTGCGAACGTGGACCTGAAATGTTCAAGTGCAAAACTACTAAATAACAAGCTGCAATGGCTTCAAAGTCACTTTTAGTACAGTCTATAAATCAAAGTACTAAAATCACAAAAAACATAAAGAATTAACAATCAGTTAACATTTTCTTAAGTATTTAAAGCCAAAATAGCCACCATTGACATAATTCTCAAATAAAAAACTTACATGAAAACAGTACACCAATAACCAATGTGCTACATTGTTCGATTATATCATCGAGTACTTAAAAATCTAGCACATAAATGCTAAATAACCTAACATTCAGCTAACTTCACCTGTTGTAATTCCGGCAAACATGGTAGCCAACCAAATGAGCTGGAGTGGAGACATATGAAATGGAGTGATGCAGGAGTCGAAAGTAATCTAAAATTACGAAATAAGATAACTATAATCCTACAATTGCAGTAACTGCAGCAATAAAAATGTTAAATTATACAGAATCACATGCAATATTGTCACAACAAATGCTAGACAGATATCAAGCGATGTCCAGAAATATTAACAACTTTACAGTCTTCCATGAAAAGCAGATGCTCGCTACATGAATGCAGGACAAAAACCTCTATAATCAGTTAAAACTGTAGTCTCTGGTAATGTAATGTAATGTAATGACGAATGACACATGTGACAATGACATCAGCAGGTGGACGAGTCACAACTGGAGTGAACAAGAGAACCAAACAGGAGATTCATTATCTGCTATTGGTTATCTTCATATTACTGATACATGTGCACTTTTACAACGAATAACTGGTTACATGTCTGATATTGTTATGAAATTAAAATTAAATGGTCATCTGCTTGGACCATATGGGCTCAGCTGGTTCTGTCTGAAGGACCAAGTTCAGACAGCAGTTCGACGTAGAAGCAAGCGGTATGCGGACGTTTCGTCCAAGGACGATTCGTCACGGACTGTTCGTCATGGCCTGTTCGTCAAGCGGACGATTCGTCAGAGGACGTTTCGTCCACGGACGATTCGTCCTGCGGACGGTTCGTCACCGGACTGTTCGTCAGTTATATAAGAGAGCTCTAAATGATTACAGTATGAATAAAGTCAGATGAATTACAAAGTTAATAGTGACAACAGTTTTACTCTACTTGACGCTTATTTAGTTAAGAAGAATATATACACATGTACTTTTAGTTTAAGTGCACAACATATGCATATGCATTGTTAAACATAAAAACAAAAGTGTCTCATGTAAACAGTGTTTTCTAATATTTCTACTCTCCTTGACGCTTATGTAGTTAATTGCCCAAGTACCAAGAAATGTTAAAAACATCTTTGTCTCAAGTAAACAGTTTCTGCTCTAGCTGTGAGATAGGTGTGCAATTCCACGGACATATAATTATGTGACCACATCAGTTCTGTTATAAAAAATATGCCTGAACGGCACGTTGTACTCTCTCAACCAAGTGAACCAAGTGACGGTACTTTTTGGTACCAGGTTCCTGAAGACCAGTCACTCCTTGTAGGTTTGCAGCTTTTTGTTTCTGGCAATCTCTGTCCAACCCTTCAAGTAGCAGCCAAAGACTTGGGTGACTACACATGAACAGAGACTACATTCGGTGGTGCCACCCCTCTTTAGAGCTGTTATAGGCCTATAACTGACGAACAGTCCGGTGACGAACCGTCCGCATGACGAATCGTCCGTGGACGAAACGTCCTCTGACGAATCGTCCGCTTGACGAACAGTCCATGACGAACAGTCCGTGACGAATCGTCCTTGGACGAAACGTCCGCGAATCGAAGCAAGCACTGACGGATGCCCTTTGGTCTACGATAATAGCACAATAGACGTCTCTTGTTTAGATAAGAATACTTCCATCCAATTAAATAATTGTGTTACGAGGTTTACAATTATGAGAGTTGACAAGCACCTGCAACCAATTAATCAGATGTCCGATTAATCGTGATGAGCCTTTAATTAGCATCAACGGCAACAAAGTGAACGACTTGTGAAGATCATCGGCATCCATATCATGTTTGGCAGAAAACAGAATCGCAGTTAAAAGAATTTTGCCTGGACCAGTGTCTAAAACATAAAACACGAAAGTCTATACAAAAAGCATCCAATAACACCAAGGGACATGCCACCGCTAATTCTTTAATAAAAATTAGTGATTGGTTGGTAACTATTATTTTGAGCACATTGGCAAACAAATAATTTATAAAAAACATATCAAACTTCAAAATATCAAAATTACAGCCAAATCTGAAATAGGTCAGTTACAAGGTATTTCATACAGTGTTCTATGATTTCGCATGGACTATGTTATGTATATAGTGACCCTTTACATGTATGCATATATGTAAGTATTTATGCACTTTTGTACAGTAGCAGAACATATTTGAAGATGTTAAACAATTCATCACAAAGCAATTAAATGTCTCAACACTAATCGTCTCGAAGAAGTCTTGAAGCTGTCTGTGCATGCAGCTTTACAAGGGACATCTACTCAACAAAACCTCAACCACAACAGTACAAACCTACATAACCAGTACTCCATTCTATAAGACGAACATTAAACATTGCCATTTTCCACTGACATTATTATCACAAGCTCTGTCATCACATTTCAAAGTATCCAATGAAAAATTACGCTCTTCAACTGTTTATCATTGAAACACATAAATAAATAAATAAATAATAATGCATTTTCAGTGAAGAAATCTAGCAGGAAAAGTCGTCAAGTTCAGACACAAGAACAACAAAACTAATCATACCGGTTTTCTGTTTCCTCGAAAAAATTATTTCGAGAA
This sequence comes from Lumbricus terrestris, assembly GCA_949752735.1. Classification (NCBI taxonomy): domain Eukaryota; kingdom Metazoa; phylum Annelida; class Clitellata; order Crassiclitellata; family Lumbricidae; genus Lumbricus; species Lumbricus terrestris. The sequence goes on along the minus strand of OX457036.1, from coordinate 79,932,859 downwards.
GGTCTTTGTTTTCTGTGACAGTCAAGCACAAACATTTATGTCTTATAAACATACAAACTAATCTATCAACAACAAATTAAATTGAAACAACCTGCAGCATTACATACTCTAATTGACAAGTCAGTGGTTCCATTACCCAATTATTGCTTCCTAAAACATATACTGTGTAACTTCTATAAGATAAATTTGTGTTAAGTACTGGAATTGTCTGCAGAAAACTACTAAATTAGGTATTCATGACACAACAATGTTCCAAAAAGGAACATAAAGGCAGAATGCTAATTAAATCATATATTCCACAACCTTCTTTTATCAGCAACACAAACTTAGGTATTTGCATAGATAATGTGCGAAGATCTGTTCTTCTAAAATGGAGCAATGACAGAATTCAAGTCTATTCTGGCCCATAAGCCACCAAAACCTATTCGGTAAATTCAAATTTGCAAAGAAGAAAATTTAAAAAACTTACTGGAAGCTTGAATTTTCACATTGCTAACACTATCTTCAACACCAACAGCCGTGTTTGAAGTTACCTAATGAAAAATGTACAAATCAAAGTTCTACAATTTTAACATGCACCATCAGAGGATATGTATAAATTAAACATTTATTCAAAGTGTGACCTTACCCGAATAAGGTAAGCATACCATATGTTATGAAAGTGAATAACATGTGCATACGACACACGTACATAAAAAGTGTAATTGCAGTGGCACTGATACAGAATGAACTAAATACATTTATAGCAGCATTGGTGCTCCATACACACTTTCATCATCATCTCAATTGCTTTCTGATTTACTTTATGAGTACGATGAATAAGCATGTTGTCATATGTATACACATGAACTGATAGCAGGGCATGTCGTTCACTATATATATATGATGGATTAACTCATATTAGATATATATCATGTCATAGACTAGGTAATGATTGGACACAAGAACATTAGCAATTAGCCAATCGTATTGTATAATAGGAGGAGTTTATATTGTTTGTCTATATATATTAGGGTGTCCCACGATTGCACAGGAAAAATATTTTTCTTGAAACTTGAAATGCAGTCCCTCCAAAAAATTTCCTTATGGTCCTATGATAGTACCTGCCAAATTTCTGGACATTTTGAAAATATTTAGAGGCCGCTCAAAGCTCACATATAATATGTGTAAGTTGTCACAAATTATACGTGCGACATATAGGCCTATGAGTTTGAAATTTTCGGAGGTCCACACTTTGATCCCACTAGCGTGCTTATGTATTGCTTAATAACCTTATATTGCTCTGAAATACTAAAATCTACAAATATGCAACCTTATTGTATTTGCGAATGAGGTTTTTCAAGCATAAGGACGACAGTTAAGCTCTCGAGCAAACGAATGATGTAAATGTCGTGCACTAGGATTGCAGGTCGCTACCTCCACATGGCAATCATCAGTGGAGTAGAAATGAATAAGGTTAACAGATTGTCAGTCTGATTTTTCTCTAGTTGGTGGAAGTAGCCTACAAACATGTTGGTGTGCTAAAGTTGACCTCTGGACCAGGACAGGAATCAACGGTTGCAGTTTGAACCTTTTGAAGTCGTGAAAGTGTGATGCATTAGGCCTAATTATTGGCAAATGCTTTGAGACAACGGCTTTCAATAACTGCATATTAAATAGAGTTTGCAATGCCTTGCACCCTTCTACATCAGCCATCAGTCGTAACATCTTGTTAACATCACAGAAATCTTTTAAGTCCAGTTGCCTGGTGCATTCTTTGTGTCCTTGGTAAAAATTTGTCCATCAATGGTCTGTAATTAAGCTCTGCAAGCCATTTAAAGATGAATGCTCCAATCTGGTTCACCATCAACCAAACCCTCGACCAATGCTACTGCAGTCTGCATCTAACAAATCATAAGAATTCATTACTGAACAGCTTTAGCGTGGCCATACTCGAAATATGACTATCAAGAATTTTCAAAACTCTTGGTATTCATGGTTGGATTGAACAATTCGGTAGCATTTCGCAAGCCTGTTGCCATCACAGAGCAAGTTGGATGGGTAAGGCAATATAGATCTAATTGCTTTATGATGGAAACGAATCACATATACAGTTGACGACCGTGAATTACAGGGCATCCAACCCAAACAAGTCTCAGATTTGTGATTGACATCTACAGTCAGGCGGTGTTCTCATGTAGAGTCACTGCTCTCTTTGAATTAATCCATAGCTTTATAATTCTGGCAATGCTGCTCTAGATGACAAGTCTGAAAATGATGCAACATCATTCTTGGTATACCAGCACCTAAGATATAAGAGATAGCAATTCTCTCTGTTCTTTCAGTGAGTTCTCATTAATGTGGAATAACGGGGTTATCTCTTCCTAAAAGTTTTTCCCAAACCATGCTGCGTTCAAATATAGTTTTCTCGATCTTTCGGTGAAAGAGTGGCGAGATAGCCAATCGTATAAGACCACGTGTGATTTTTCATAACGTTGGTCTGTGTAAATGACTGTGCTGAACAAACATGACGCAGCTTTGATACAGAATTTCAGCTCAACGATAACGAAGAACGTAGATCGGAGACAATTTCTCGTACAGGTTGTCGAAAAACACAGGCACATGTTTTCTAACCACAATTGTGACAATCTTGTTGACATGTGTAAATGTAGAACGTAGAACTGAAGAACAATTTGAGTGCAGTGATGTAGAATCAGCAGATCAGTATGAGAATAGTAAAAAAATAACGGTCCAGACGTTGATTTGTTGTGTAGCTGCATGGGGTGTGCAATTAAAACTTTACTGTGTGGTCCTAGGACAAATAGGGGTTGAACCTCACAGCCCCCTCAGAATTTCTTACTATGAAGCAGATGAAGGTATGGAGGAGCTAAAACCACGACTTGTTACATTATCAAGAGTTTGTAATGACTACTCCCAATGATTAGTTGTGTGTGCACTGATATTGTGTCCAAAGTTCAAAAATCTCAAATTTTTCTCGATTTTGCATTTTTTGAGCATAAGACTATGCCCAAAATATCCATTGTATCCAATAAAGTTAAATACCTGTTAATTCTACCATTCACGAGCTTTCCAAGGGTAGTAAATTTGTTATAATAGGATCAACGATTGGGATATAAAGGCATTTAGAAGTTGGACACATCAGGCGCAAATTATGCCAATATGGGTTAAATTTGGGCGGCTTGAGCCACCCCTAAATATTTTTTTAGTGTCATAAAACTTTACAGGTGTTATTATGGGACCATATGGAAACTTTTTAGGGGGACTGCATTTCAAGTTTCTAGAAAAATATTTGTTGGGACACCCTAATATATATGTGTCTGAATGTACATAATAAAATTAGTCAGACTCTAATCTTTGTTGGAGTGGTGACTCGTGGAGCTGTAAGCAGTCACTGAGGTGGCTGGGGCTTACACATGTCATGCAAAATGACTATCTATGGCATTAATTTTTAATTTTTGTGGTCACTTGCCATTAATTTTATTAAATCTTGCATCATTAGTGTTGTTGACAAAATATTCCATATAGATCAGTTTTCTCTACAGTATTAGTCTACCATACATATGCCTAACAGTATTTACAAACAACAATCAGTTCCCAACTCTAATATGGCAAAAAAACACAGTTTCGAGTTGATTACAACAAATACTTACAGCTTCGAGATGAGCTGACAGAAGCTTTGAATAAGACTTCAGTACTGATGTTTCGAAACTGAAAAGATGTAGAGGTGCAACCTTGTGGATGTGCCATGATTTGTTCGCAATGCCTACAAATTATATAATAAGAGAGTTCCCTGTGAAAAAGTTCAAGAGAATAATGGAAGCGAAAAATTTAAGCCTTCTGTAAGCACTGCATGCCATAATTATACGTAATTACACCAAATGATGAATACCAAATCCATTTAACATTTCTATCTATTTAACATTTGTGCTTGTGACACTGATAATTTACTCCAATTCAATAGCATCGGAAATCGGTCCATCAGTGTGTAGAAGCAATCTTGGTTTTTAAAGCAGAAATTATAAACAAGAGAATAGACATTTCTTCTTGATCGTTAATCTGATTTAGCAAATCAAAGAACAAGTTTTTCATTTGGTCATGTAAACATGACAACACATTATGTAAATACATAATGATGTTAGCACAGCCAAAATACAAACGGAAAACATCGCATGTTCACCACAACTTTCACGCCATTTTTTAAAATTAAGTTTTAAGATATATACTAGTTAGTTAACACAAAATTCCTCTAATATCTAAATTGTAGGCTGGCTCCTACCATTTCACCTGTGTAACTTGCAACCAGTTGCAACTACAAAGACTAGATTCATTGATTTAAATTAAACTGATTGATTGATTGACAAACCATCAATTAATGGACCACCAATGCCGAAAGATCAGCAAATCTGGTTATATGGTGCACATATTAACTAACCTTTCCATGTCGATTCCAAATCTCTTGCATTGGATCTAGAGCACTTGTCACTCTGCTGTTGACGTGATCTTAAAAGTGAATCTGTAGTAAGACATAACAATCAGAACTCATCATCAGAACTGTAGGATCAAATCCCTCAACAACAAAGACACAACATAATACAAAAGCAAACCAACTTTCTAACATTAACTAAACATTAAGTAGAAATATTAGCAAAGAATTTCATTGTAATTAAATTGGTGTATTGAAACTTGGAAGAATAATTTTTTAACGAAATATTATTTGAAATTTGAATTCTGGCGATAATTCACTGAACTAGCGCCCACGACTGTAGCACAAAAAAAGATACAATGAACAAATAACACAAAATATTTAATTGTTATACTGAAGATGAAAAATTATGTTACAATACATTTGGAGGTCACCTTCGAGCCTGTAGTTTGATATGCATCACTGGTTTAGGGTAACTATGCTGCTATTAAAAGTAGAGCTATTGCATTAAAAAATGTAACTGTTTTCTATCTCAGTTAGGTCTGTGTTCTTGGTAGTTGACTTACTGTACAGTGGTCGAGTGCCAACCGGTGTTCTGGGATATGGAAGACTCAATCGAGATTTAGGAGCAGTGCGTCTCCTCTCAGACAACCAAGTGATCCCTTTCGATTTATCGGACAACTGCGATCGTTCTTGCACAGGAGTCACTTGAACAGAAGACTGAGTATGCATTCTGCACAGACGTTTTGTGTTCATCACATCCCTTAAGAAACAACATTCATTTTCAAATCAAATTAAAGACAAGCACAACTTTACACTGGACATCCAACAATTCCTTATCTCACTTGCATACACAGACTCACCTTCTTGAGTACCACCAAAACTCAGCGCAATTTCACTAACCTTTAGGCATTTTATCGTTTTTAGAGACCAAAACTACTTGACTATATCTACCAAGGTATATATATATATATATATATTAACCGTTTCTGTATCACATATTTTGATTTCAATATCTACCTGCTAAAAGTTCTCAGGCCAGAATATAATATGTAAAACAGTCATATCTCTGGCTATTAAAGCTGAAGATAAACAAATAAATGCTTAGCTACAAATCAACTCTAAACGGCATTTAAAAACAGTGGGAGATGCGACAAGATAATAATCAGGCAGCGAGAAAATAATTTATTGATAAAATTAAAACATTTTAAATAACAACTTTTCTGATGTTGCTAATTTTGAACGCATTGCAAAGCTACAGTAACCCCCCTTCCCTAAGTGTTTGTTTGCATGTGCACTTGTTATAGCGCCCCTTCAAGCTCGCTACTCAGAGGCGCTCCCGACTGCAGAGCGGACACTGCATCGGGGTTTCACGCCGAAGCGCTGAGTAATTGCGAGTGAAGGACTTGCCCAAGGTCCCTACGCGGCAACTTGAGGTGGATTCGAACCTCGAACCTTCTGGCTTCAAGGCAACAACGCCACCACTAGACCACCGCGCCCCACGGTGTATATCTGTTGTTTCCATTTGGAACGTGAAAAGTGCACCATAATAGAATAATTAAGATATAAGTTAAAAAAATCTGAGTTTCATTCACATGAACGGCAACTATGCAGAATCGAGTCTTTTCCATGGTGGGCCCAGTGGTCTGGAAAGGCTACCACAGGAGCAATGTCTGCTTCCCGGGAGCGGCCCGAAACCCCGAAACGAATTTCAGTTGGATACCCGAAATCGATTTCACAAAGACTTACTAATTTTTAAGCACTAAGCTGTTATCAACAACATTTAATAGGTCCATTATGCCATGTATTCAATGACATAATAGACCTATTTAACTCTGAATAATCTTCGGGGCTTCGGCCGCTTTCCATTACAAAACTGTTTTCGGGAAATCGGGCGTTTATTTATTTTCAATGTTTTTCGCGGAATTCGGGTTGACCATCTGCTTCCCGGGGCTCTTACTGAAGCATTTTTATTCACCTAAAACTGAGCTTTTTGCCCTGATATATGAGTTAAGAGCGATTTTGAGCAGTCCTACCATACTGTGGTCCTACTGAGGATGGGCTATATAATGAAAAAATTAAAAGCAAACTCAACACGCTTCCTGTGAAACTTCTCTTCTAAGGAAAAACAGAGAGTATTCCCGTGTTCTAAAATTACGCCAACAGAGATTCTCGACCCGTCAGAAAATATCTAAATCAATTTAAAATGCATACTCCTTAATATTATTTTAGCAATAATATTAAATTTTATATAATTTTTCAAATTCATTACCATAGATAATTTATTGTGGAAATGCGATATTTCCGGACAATATATCTATGTTCACTACTATGTACACGTTTCTGTAGCGCAATAACTTTCATTTGTTAAAAATAACCCGTTAAAAATTTGAAGGTGGGTGATGAGCGCACACTGCTTTGACTCACATAGGTAAAATATATTGACTGAATTAATTCATGTGAAATTTATATAATAAGAGTGTAGCCTAAGCGGTGTTCTAACATAGACTACAAATCTTCTAAACCACGCGGCTTACTTTTAGCCTATCACAGTATAAATAACAAATTTGTTATTTATACCACAGTATTTATACTGTGTTTATACTGTGCTGTTATCACAGCACATACACAGTATCAATAGCAATACTGTGGTGTTATGCAATACAGCTGCAATTTGATATCGCCCTACTTACACGGCTCAAGTAAGAAAGTTGATAAGACAGGGTTTTTTGCCCTCTAACACCCCTACTTTTGACATGTTATGTTCTAAGGCAGATGTATCCCTCTTTTCTTCTATCCTCTGTGACCCCGGGCATGTCCTCCATTATCTTCTTCCACCTGAACGTGTAACTGGTTACTCCCTTAGGCCCCGTTCACACAATCTTGAAATACCACATTGTGATTCGTTGATTGCAAAGGGATTTATCACCAGAATGTTATATAGTTAGCTTGTTTGTCGATGATAGTTTAGTAATTATATTTAACTTTTGATTATAATTTGCACATTTTTTATTACCTATTATTACTTCTATGTATTATAATGATGTTCTGTGTCCCATTGTGCGTTTGCAAGTGGAGTAATAAAGAAAATACTTACTTACTTACTTTCAAAATTTCATACACGATACAACTGCAATTGCGAGTGAAGGCACAATATAAATAAATTATTTATACTGTGGTGAAGGACTTGCTCAAGGTCTCTACGCAGTAACCATCTCAAGGATCATGAACCCATAAGCCTTCTATCCATGTTAAGACCAACCGGTCCAATCAATCAGACACTATATTCCTCATTGCTGTTATTATTGACTATATATATTTTATTTTATTAGGTTCATTGTCATTATTTTACAGCACCCCTTCCATTTGTGGAGACTTGGTCTAGAAGTTGGGGGGGGACGAACGAGCAGACGAAGAATGATCGCCAAGGTGCAACATTTTGGGCGGACGGCTGAGTCGCCGACCACATTTTCCTTTTTCATCGACCAAATTTTGTGACGACCTTTTTTGGTCATTTGGTCGAAATCTCCTGAAAACATACCGTTTTCCGCTGCCAAAATAACTGACCTTTTCTAATTTAGTCATTTGGTCGAAATCTGCTAACAATGTAATTACTAGTATTAACAAAAAAATTCCTCAATGTCCTATCAATGTAAAAATTTACAAAGCTGCTTGTGAATATTTCTTAAATATTGAGGGAACATGAGCATTGAGCATAGACGATCCCCCCACCACAAATATTGGGGGCCGGCCCCTGTCCCCTCCAAGCCTCCGCCCATGGCAAAACAATTTACTCAGAAGCACTCCAGACACAACCTCGGCTAAATAGGAGTCTTAAGACTAGAACAGTACAAGCTTAGGTAGAGCGACCCATAGACTAAGTGCAGGAAGTCCTTTTCCGGTTGCAGGGTCAGCGACTGAGAAAGCCGACTGTGTGCTAGTCCTTTGAAAGGCCAATGTCACACATACATACGTGTGTTCGTCTATAAAAAGGATCATGACCATTATAAGACAATCTACAATAATAATATCGATGCTCCTAATTGCTCAATAAGTCAACAAAACTCAGGCACAAATACATAACATAAATATAAACGCCCAGTTCTAATCAGTAAATCATTCATCGATTCGTCAGCAGAATAAAAACATTAACTTAATAACTTAAATGGAGACTACTTACAGCATGCCATGTTAAAGTACAATTCTGATATGATGCATTACAGCATCAATGACCAGATGCAATTACAATGAAGAAATCATAACAGGCTATGGTCTCACTGTTGAGCAGTTCTTGAATTGCTCTGAACGTAGGTATCTGGCATTTTAAAACAAATTACATAATTTATTTATAAATAATATACATGAATTTCATAGTATTATTGGCATTACATTTAACAGACTTCCTGTTTGCAAGGGCAACTTGATGACACTTTGATCCAGCACAGTTAATAGGAAGTCCATTTTGTCAGCTGATGGAGATCGGAGTCTTTCTCCTCCGCAGCTGGCAAACTGCCAAAATGCATGCGTAAGTGATTCAAACCTCTGATGGATCTTTTATGCAGTTCTCTTTCTTTGTCCAGCTCTTCCTTGAGATTCTTGATCTCTGCAGCCATCTGAACCCGCAGTTTCTGAGAATCTTCCACCAGTCTTTGCTCATGCTGCCTCTGCTCTGTTTTTATTTCATCCATTTCTCTTTCCCACTCCAGCTCAAGCTTTCTCTTTGCAAGTCTTTCTGCGTCCAACTCATTATAAATCCTTGCAATTTCTTCTTCCATGACTGTGTTGGCTTCTTTAACCTCGCCAAGTTCTTCATTCAGATCCTTGATGACGTTGCCTGACGTTTTGAGTTCTTTCTTAAGATATTGGCTGAGTATTTCTAATCGCTTGTTGGCCTTGATGGCTTCCTGCAGCTCATCAGTTCGCATCGTCAATTCTTTGGTCTTGGCTCTCTCCTTCTTCTTCAGCTTCATCATTTCAATTTCCAAAACTTTCATCTGTGACGTCAGCTTTATGTTTTCTTCTCTAATGTCTCTGTACACTTTTCTAAGAATGCCTATGTCAGCAGAATCCCATATGCATGTGCCTGATGATAATTCACTTTCTGTTAAGTATATGTCTTTCATCTCTGTTTCTGGCTTTGCATCTTCACCTGTGCTTGCTTTTTCACTGCCAGTGGTATTTGCATTGAAGTTTTGACATTCAGGTTCTAAAAGGAAACAGAAACAAAATGCAACTCAGCTAATGTGCAGCAAATATGGTGTAACACATGCATGCATAATTGCTTTTCTGTAACAGACTGCTTAATGCTTGTGACATGTAGAATGCACCAGAACAGAGTTCCAGCACCTTTTCGGCAGTTCATATGTTTTACAAGCAATTCCTTTTTTTGTTCTAGCACCTTTTCTTCTAGAAAAAGAACTGTATATATGTTTGTTTAAAAACAGGCAAAACGTTGTAGGCATACGGTAACAATGACAGTATGGCTGCTTAATGTGCTTATGTTTGAGACTGTCAGTACATGTGCCATTCTTGGTATAAAGTTCATCAAGTCTTTATTGGGGGAGGGTGAAATTGTGAACTGCAGTAAGCAGAGGCCAAGGAGGAGAAGGTCATTGCCATGGACAGCTCTGAACAGTGCAGCACCTGCCACTTGTGCAATCGCTTCGGCTCTCAGAACATCAAGATGTAAATAGCTAGCACAATTCAATCTATTCATGAAGTCCTGGAGGCAGGTTTTGTCCCTTCCACTTGCAAGGCCCCACCATATTATGCAAGATATAACAGTAGCTCTAAATCAAATGCCTCACACTCCATCATTTCAAATGCAACAACTGGATATGTCTGAACAGCAATTCTTAAACTCCTTTAAGCCAGGGACTGGTTGGTTCAAGCTTTCAACATTTCCCTAGTAAGGTTCAGGGCAAAGTCCTAGAAGCAAAAGCATTTTGCCTAAATAAGACGGATTCAGAAAAAAATATTTGCATTTGGAATAGGCTAATTTATTGCTTGACACTCACATCTATTGACACAGAAGTCAATAGTCACTGATACGGATGGTACAATTACAATTCTCCATGGATCTACATGAATTCCAGAGTTCATCATCCAGGCCTTGGGAGAGTCTGAAGGCACTCCAACAAGTCATGTCACTGTCTAGCAGCAATTTATTTCTCAATGTAAAACTATTTTGTGGTTTCTATATCTTGAAATGGCTAAACTCTCCAATTAGAAAGTCTCAAAGGATGTGCCTGAAGCGGCCATAAAAGCAGTAAACCATAGAAAGCAAAAGCAGATTAAATTCTTCACTTCACGAGACTGGGTAAAGTATATAATTATGTAGGCTTCAATAATTATAGCAATTGCATGCTAATGACTAATGAGGCACCTTAATATAGCAAGAAATCTGGCCAGAGTCACATACCTTGACCTGCCAATTCTGGTGGATGTTGCTGCTGATTTCTCATCATCAGCCAAACCCTGTGATAGACATTCTTGATTGCTTCTATGTCTTCAGGTAAAATCCTTCTGCTTAGCTGTTCAAATGTGTTGTTGACATTGTCCCACTCTTGATACCCATTTTCTGTGGATGGTGTGGTTTTTGGACCAACCAAGTCATGCAAAGAAAACTGGAAGGCAGGTGGAAACAGCTTTTCCACCCAGTGAATCTTGTCATCAGTGCGAAAATCTATAGGTACACCTTTTTGATTCTCATCTCCAGTTTGATCACACATCCTTGAAGTGCCTTAGAACTGCAAAAGAAATCACCATATGCACTAAAAGGTTCAAGAACTTTGATATTGATAGAAACTTTTGTTTTCTTATTCGAAGTGTGTTTAGTTGTACCCTGGTTTACGAATGCAGTTCAGGCATGTATAATTTGCTACACTTTGGAGATTTGCTACACTTTGGAGATTATACGCAAGTGTCCAGCGCCGAAAAATTTGATAACAAACAACCAATAACTTAAATATATAAAGACATATTTATACCACAACTAGCTGTGCTACCTGGCATTGTACAGGGAAATTTTGGCTTTTCGCTCCACTCAGCGTTCCCCGACAAAGTTCGTGTTGCTGTCCCACTACACTCCGATAATAATCATTTTGTTGTTATTGTGTTCCTCGAACTGATGGCACAAGGTGTGGTCATTTTTTTCTTACCTTCAATTCAGATTGGACATAGTCATTTAATAAATATTATTGAAAATCGGCTTACTATGTTATTATCGACATTGATCACATGACACGTCTATGGCTAGAAATTATGTCAGAATGACGTCGTCAAAAGAGATTAAATATCAGCAAGAATAATGCAGCCTACTATCGTTGCAGTGTGGTTGCAGAATATACGACCGCTAATGGTGTCTAAATTTCTTGCAAGTCACCATATCGAAACTTAAAATGTCCATAACTCGGGTTTTAAAGTGAATTGAGAGCTGAAAATGATCACGCTGACCTACAAATTCGCATGAGAAGATAAAAAATTGTTTCGTCATGCGAAATGGAGCCATTTCGGAGTCTTTCTTGGGGCGGACATACATACACACCCAACCACAGAAAAATTTCAGATTTATAATATAGATCAGTGCTATCCAACCTGATTTTAAGTGGCCCGCCTAAGCTAGTGAAATATTCTCACTTTTTTAAAGTGAAAAAACCAAATCGCAGACCAACTAATGGCTATAGGTTCATAAGTTGTTGCATTAAATATATATATATATATATATATATATATATATATATATATATATATATATATATATATATATATATATATTAGAGTGGTCCAACTTACCATGTAAAAAAATAAAATTTCAAATATCAAATTGGGTCACAGTTGTCCTTGTTCCCATGCACCAAGGCAGCTTACATGCCAAAAATTAGAAGGATTCGATTATATTTGGAGGTGACTCAAACTTGAACATTTTTTCTGGCATTAGAACTGCCACGCGCAGGCTAAGCAGCAGCTGAGCAGGATTTGGATTCAGCCGAGTTCCCTCTGCTTTTGTACTGCGATGGCAAACGTTAACTAGAATTTGTCCAGACCATTCTGAAAGTGTTTCTGGAGCTGGAGAGAAGTTTCTTGAAGTTTCCAAGTTTATTAGATAATTGAAAACAGCAAGTTAATGCTTGTCTTCAAATGTCGGATGATCGGAATCGGAAGCAGAGTATATATGGGCTTGCATTTGATAAAACGGCCTCAAAAGATTTGCACATGCACAGTTGTACACTTATCTAACAGACACACATTGAGAAACCACTGCTGTGTGCTCGCATCTATGAAATCCAGTGATTTCTTTACTCCCACAACCCTCGGAACAACCAGGGGTCCAGATGTAGGCTTATTCAAACGATTTATGTGAAAAACCAACACCAACGTGAAGATTACGACGAGCTTCTGCAATTATCGCATGTCATCCTTCTTGATAGGTGTTTGAGAGAAGTGCAATTTCGTTTCCACCCTCTGGGGCAGTACAACATGCAACACCGCTCACCAACTTCTAGCAAAATCCTCAAAAATCAAATGACTCTCCGCATTTGGGATGAAAAAGTTTTAACAGATCTAATGTCAGCCTTTTTGCCTCTCTTTTCTATGAAATATGGTCATGAAGCTTGCTTGGACAAGAGAGAGCTCCAAACAATTTTTTGACACTGCTCAAATAGTCAGAACTTAATATTTGCAACGCTGTTGGGCAGAATGCTGCCACAACCGATTTCAAGAGACACCTGGTCTCTTTGAACCCACGTTGATGTGATTTAATGCAAAGACCACCTTGGTTACGAAGCTCAAATGTTCTGAAAAGAATATAGCATCAAACGGAATTGAATGCAAAATGTTGAACTTCGGAAATCCACTGGAATCATAATGTGACAAGCCGAAGATCTTGACTCATCGACATATGATCATTGCCAGCAATTGGCTGGCAGATGAACCTTAGGCTTTCTTCTCGACGCCACCACACTTTGGCAGTTGCATTCAATTTATATCAAATTGAAAGACAAAGCCAGGCAGATTAAAGTAATGAATTAGGCCCACAGCGCAGAAAAGGGTATTGCTTTCATCCAGATATTCAACTCTTCTGTGACAAGAGTCGAGAATCGAAGACAATACCTTTGTCAAGCCATTCCGGAGCCATAGAAGTCTCTCTAGAGGAACATATGAATAAAGACTTGATTTAATGGTGATCTTATTACCTAGGAACTTACTAAACAGTTAACACTAAATAGTTATTTGCTTTTGGTCTTGTTTCAAAACACTTTTGGGTCATAAATGCAATATACTACATTATGACGAAATTTTCGAAGAAACAAAATTATCGTTCAAGATTGAGTCACCCCTAGATATTCTTCAAATGACACAAAAATTGGTTCAAATACTATCTGAAGTGAATGGAACAAGAACACATGTGACCCAAATTTATTTTCGACATTTTGTCTTTTTGGACCACTCTAATATATATATATATATATATATATATATATATATATTCGTTTTAATGAGAAAAGACAATCTGACAATAACGCAGAAATGTTATATATATATATATATATGTATATTCGTTTAATAAGCAAAAACAGGTTGGCAAACCGCAACCTCGAACATTGAGATAGACAAAAATTACATTGAAATAAAAATATTAATATTATAGGGAGTAATCAGTTATTGGAATTTAAATTGAATTTATATGTGACAATGTGAATACAAAATCAAATTCCCACGACGCATCCGCCACGATTATTCCATAATAAATTTGAAAACAGCTTCAATTATTTACGTTTGATCATAGTTGTTGCCTTGAGTTCACCGGTGCGGCCCTCGGCTGCACGAAAAGTTCTTTGGTGGCCCGCGATGTCAAAAAGGTTGGACAGCACTGATACAGATTGTCAATTACAATTAATCTTTTACCCGTTTGCCCCGAGAATTTCCGCTGAAAACGGGCTTAAAATTTAAAAATGAACGGGTAAAGGGTTAATCACTGTGTGTACTACTATGAATGTATAATTGTCTGGGTTTTTGGGGAAGAGGGGTTAATAAACAAATTGAATTGAATACGATAACATACCAAACAGCCATTAACTTAAATATAAAGGCAGATTAATGCACGTTGGATAAAGATCGAAAATTTTAAAGAACTGCATCAATTCCAAAGCTGTTACCAATGGTAACTAGAACGCCGTACGCTATTTTTGAATCGCTGCATCCGTTTTAAACCGAGGACAAATCCAGCATTATTACATTTTCCACAATGTCTACGTTAAACAAGTTTAAACCACAGTGAATTATAAAACCAATTGTTACTCCGTTGTCTTTTACACAACTCTATCGACATGAACGATAAACAGTGCAATGAATCAAGCCGCTTTCAAGCGGAGGCGGTCCTTGCAAATTGCAATGAATTTTAGTCTCGCAGGACTGGAAACTCCTTATTTTACTCGTTCCACATGTGTTTGAACGATAATAGATGAATACGAAGAGTTTCGCATCTTCTTTACATAAACGCATTAAATCAATTATCTTTATAAGGCAGATAGACAAATAATTATGTTTTCAATGCAAAAGATTGACTGTGGAGATTTAAATCATCGCATTTAATTTTAAGTATGAAACCGATGTAAGCTTGCACCAAAGATATTATATGGACATCCCTTTATTAAGTTTAATATCAATTCCCTGGGGTGTTAACACAATATAAATAGCAAAATAAACACAGGTAGGTAAAATATGGATTTGTTATTTATACTGTGCACTGTGTAATATGTTATCTATACTACTGTGGTGTTTTTATACTGTTGAAATATTACAGTCTACGTTTAAACATTGGGCTATTTCATTTGAAAGTAAGCGAAAAACAGATATTACCATTAGTGACGATGGCGTTGGTAGCGACAAATTGGGCAATGTTGATTTAATTTGTATTATTACTTCTTTGATTTAAGAACAAACACGCTCCCCGTCCAATCGCGTGAATTGTCATAAACGTTTTATTGTAGGCTACAGGGTGTGTCAGTTGGTGCCTTGGCCAATTATTACCGAACGATTGCTTATTCAACTGGTTGGTATGGAATTCGTTGTGCACCTGTTTCTGTCAAGTTTGCATGATAAGTATGATCGTATGGAACACATAAATCAACACATAAATCTAAAAGGATGCAAGTAAATTACTTGCATCCTTTTAGATTTGATTTATGTGTGCCATACTATATATATAAATCTGAAACATTTTATCGTGAAACGTACACATGCAGGACCATGTGTGTGTTTATATTTGACAGTGTTCTATGTATGATTCAGATAATTTATACCTTGCTAACATTTTTTATAATTTTAATTCAATAAACTGTGATATATTTTAAAACTGTATATTGTGACCTTGTTTGCACATAATGATCTCAGTGGTCTCAGTTACAAGTTTGCTCAGCTCATTATTGCAGAATTTTTACGCTGTGTTGTGTGCTGATATTTAGTTTCCATTATTTTGTAGGCCATTACTGAGCTGAGATTATGCATAAGAGGTTGGGCTCATCAGCTACAGTTCGAAAGAACATGAAGTCATCAAGTCACAAGTCATCCAATGATAGAATTGCAAATTTGGACAAGTTCAGTCAGATGAAAACTAAACATGTGAATCTTACACCTGGCTACCGAAAAGATGCAGTTCTGGAGAGAGGAAACTGGGATGCAGTGAATCCTGTAATCCCTGATGAAATGACCATTTTCAACAAGCACAGGGTTCATTGTGTGACTCATACAGAGAAATACAGTTCCGATAATAGCATTTTGACACAAGATACTGATACCATCAAGTTGAAAGCATCTGCAAAAGCCAAGACGAATCTCAATGTGGCATCACTAGACCACAGGGTGGCTAATGGTAAAAGAGGTGGGAAAGAACTCGTTCCGGAAAGCCTTGATAGCAATGAAGAAATTAATGAAGCCAAATCAGATGAATCAGCTTTTCAGTTGGAAAGAGATCTTGTTGAGTGTCATAGTACTCTGGTAAGATCATGTTTTTCATTCAAGCACTTGATACATAGTTACCCATCAAGGTTCGTAAAAAAAAAATTTTTTAACTAGGGCATACGGGTTACTGATTCGGATAACCGGACATTCTGGGTATTCAACACCCAGACCCAGACGTAGGGTTGCCAGATGGCCTTCAGGAAATTTCCGGACAATGGCCATCAAGTTGCGGGCCATATATATATATATATATATATATATATATATATATATATATTCTGTCCGGTCGTGGACAGAACGATATTCAAGATCATCGTTATGGGACGAGCGTCAGTGGTTGGCCTGGCGCCAGAATACATCAGGGAACTTTGTATTCCCGTCTCCAGCCAACCAGGTCGTCGGTCTCTGCGCTCTGCGACTCGTGGGGACTTGATAGTCCCACGCTCCCGTACAGTGATGCGGACACACCGCGCCTTCTCGTGTATTGGACCTTCATTCTGGAACAGTCTTCCATTGGCAATTCGTGATGCTGCGTTGCGTGTTTCTCACGAAACATTCTCAAAGTTAATTAAGTCGCACTTGTTCAGAACTGCCCGGTAGCTGCGTTAAGCGCCTTCGTGAGGTTATTGTAAAGCGCTATATAAATGTTCATATACATACATACATACATACATACATATATATATAATATATATATAAATGTGTGTGTGTGTGCGCGCGTGTGTATGATGTGCGTGGGTGTGTGTGTGTGGGGGGGCGATGAGGCTTGGAGGGGCGAAAAACCGAAATTCCCGGGCAACATTGGGTAATTCATATTATAGTATATATATACACACATGTACAAAAGGCAGTATCGGTGCCGGGGACAGTTTGAAAGTTGCAATGTGCGAGCCAAACCGCGGACGCCTAGATAACTTGCCTTTTAAATAAAGACGTCCGTTTGGAAACAGCCAAGTAAGGCCTATAGAAGAGTGGATAAGATTATGCATAGGCCTATGTACATCTATATAATTATTATAGTGCCCAATTTGAAAATTTGGCGCCGGGATGGATGAGTGAATTCGGATATTAAACAATATTAAAAATAGCCTACATTTAACGATTTTAGCACTCAGTTCCATTCTGTAGATAACCTCAGTTGAACTATAGACCTTCAAAGCTAAATGCGATCGCATCATTAAGGCGGGAATCTTTGTACTGACAAATATAATTAATCAGTGGGGAGGGGGTTAAGAGACAGGCTAGAAAGACCAGAGCGAGCTCGAGTGGCAGATCGACAGTCAGACATAGACAGACAGAGATAGAGAGGCAGATAAGCACAGACAGATTAGGCCTACAAGACAGACGAACAAACAGACAGACAGACAGAGACATGGCCTAAATACGGAGATTCGGTTCAGCCATTATTTGAACTATGAATCAAGCATTCAAGCCTCCAACTTTATACGCACAAGGTATACAGGCTAGCATGCATGGTCCGTGCATCATATATTTGGCTCTGTTATGATAGTTTATTTAATGATGCCATCATTTCGACGATGATCGGTATGTAGGCTATAAATTTGGCTTTGTTTCACAAGGCAATCCATTTACGCGGGAAAATCGTAAGCAGATATTTTCATGGCCTCAAGAAATTATACACTCCAACTACACTTGTTGCTGGCAATAATTATTTACCGGACATGGCTGTGTCCGGTAATGTCTGAAATTTCTGACCGGACAGTTTTTGTAAATACCGGACTGTCCGGTTCATTACCGGACGCCTGGCAACCCTACCCAGACGTAACAACATAGTATATATATCAAATGGCTTAACAAAAAACTAGCACAATCTCAAATTGTATCATAATATAATGAACAGATGATCATCTACGATGGTTGTAGTATATTAGCCTTTCAAATTTCTAACAGCGGAACAACAAACTTGCAAAATGTTATGCATGATAATGCAAGCAATAATAAAGACTTCTAGAATTCGCATTCGAAACATGATATGAACAGAACCCTATAACTATATTACCTTTTGAAGCACCAGAAATGTTTATGGACATCTGTGCACAGCGATGAAATTATGATAACACTTGTAGTTTCCCAATGGATAAAGAATTTTACTGCAATTTCACTTGAAGCGACCTACGATTTATGTGTCCAGCATCATGATAGCATTGCTGTCAAAGTCATTGAATTGGATTCGATTGCATTAAATTAGATTATATTGAATTTGATTTATATGTTAGTGGTACTTTCATGTTTTTCATCTACAAGTCAAATACAGCTTGATAAGTAATTCCTCCTTTCAACAAGGTGATATTCAAAGTTGTCTGTGGAATTCTTTTCTTAGCGACTTCTGAAATCAGACACAGATGCAGCTGAGCGTAAGCTTCTCGAGGAGATTACGTCGCTTAAGGAGGAGCTGAGCAGAGAGGTTTCTATGCGGTCTACTTTAGAGAACTCACAGACGGCTCTTGTGAAGCTTGTTCAAGAAATGGAGACCCTTCTTGATGCGGAGCGAGAAAAGGTGTAGAGAAATGTTCACTTCTTTGGTCTCTATTGTTGTGATTTATCTTGCATTTTATAACATACTATTTAGGTTGTGCTGTTGTTCTAGTCAATTCAAGTTGACTTGTTGTTATCTCATGCACAAAAGAATTTGCTCAGCTTGAATGTAAAAGATGTGCACTTTTCACAATAGCATTCTGATAAAGATAAGGAGAGGTTAGTTCTACAAAATGAGATTCTCATTAGGGCATTGTGGTATTTCTCAGTTGCTATGATACTTACAATATTTTAGCGCTAATTATAGTACCTGTAGTGGTTTAGTGTATACATGTGTGCAGTAAGGGATGACTGCGTGAGAAAGATGATGAAACTGCTAGTAGTGGAATGTAGTGGCAAGAATGTAAGTGGGGATACCATGGTAATATGAATTATTATTGCTGCAAATTCATAATTAGACAATATGTTTTTCGCATGTGTTCCATTGTCAGGGATGCAATCTGACTTCAAACTGTTCGAATCTGAAGCAGGACAGTACGCACTGGCAGACAGTCTTCAAGCAGGAGCAACAGTTTCGACAGGAATTTCAGCAGAAATACTCTGAACTTAATTCTGAGAGGGGTAGGAAATCTTGCACTGCCTGTTCACTGCTCCTTATGTTATTTTACATCTTTTTCAACATGAAAGACAACAGACACTCTTTTACAGCTGTTTAGAGATGACTATCATATGACGAGACTCGATATGAAGCCATTGCCTGCAGATGATATTGCATCATCTGCAGGCAGATGATGCAATTGATGAATTGAGCTAATGGTTATCCAATTTCTTCTCCCATTTCATACAAACATTTTGTATGCCATTGATCTATACTTGAATGGTTGTCAGGTTTAACCCTTTTAGCTGTTCCATCACATTTTCTTATCTATAGATAAACTGCATGTGACAATCTATTCCCACCACTGCAGGAAACCCTTGGAATTGTTGAGTTGAAATGTTTATTGAGCTCTTCAACAGTTCGCTCTTTGCTTAGAATTACTGCTCCATTTTCATTGTTTGTTTTCTTTGGGACGTGATCTTTGTGCCTATTTCTTCTTGGCTTTAATGTACTTACAGAAACTGTACTCAACACTTTTTTTCTGTCTGTCTTGTCTGTCTGCCTGTTTGTCTGTCTGTCTGTCTATGCACCTCTTTAAGATAACTGCTCCCAACATTTTTGTTTGCATTATGCAGATTTATTATTTGCATGCTTCATACCTAGTTGGTCAAATCTTTCAGCATTCTCATGGTCCTGCTTCTGAAATTCTTCCACTCTTTGTTGCAATGAAACAATGGAATAAAACGGTTACAAAAGTGTCTATTCTGTGTATGTGTGTTTCTGTTTTATATTTTAGAGAAAATGTTTGAGATGTGTCAGAATCTTCAAAGTGACAAGAACCTACTATTAGCTGAGACTGAAAAGCTTCAGGCACAGTATACCAGCCTCATCAAGCAGCTTGATGAGATAAATGCAGCATTTGATGAACGAAAAGTATGAACCCTTGAACATACACATTACTATGAACACACTGAAAATTACTTAATTGACGATATTGTACACTGTGAGCCATAAAAAACCGTGCCAATTTATTTTTAGCTATATCTCGGTCGATATTTTAACAATTTTATATCTTTTTGTGTCGTTTGAAAGAAAAATTAAATCTCTACGATTTACTTATTTACTTGCGCGATGACGTCATATCCGTTTCGCAGCATAATGTAAATAAAGTTGATGGTTGAAAATTTGAGTTAAAATTTTAAAATGTTGAGCTATGAGGATAAAATTTTAATTAAAAATCTGCGGGAATGCAAAAATTATTGTTCTAGACGATTAATTAAGGAGTTTCCGAACAAGAATTGGAAAAGAAGAACATTAGATGACTTTCTGCGAAAGTTGAGAACTATCGGTTCAGTTGAACGCGCTGCGGGAAGTGGTCGGCCAAAATCGTCGCGAACTGAAGATAATATCGCCGCTGTCAATGAATTGGTTCAGAGCCAGGAAGACAAGCCTAAAACACATCTTGGCAAAATGTGTACGTGAAAAGGAAGTCATTTTGAACACAAACTTTAAACAAATAAAGGCGCTGAAAAATTGTTTGCATTTAAGTAGTAAAAATGCAGCATTTATCGATTCTCACGTGTTTTCTAGTGTCTTCAGTTTCGCAAGACAAGTTTAACATACATGTAGGATGAAATCGATGATGTTTATTTCTGCTCTTTAGAGTATTGATTCCTGTTTAAAATAATGCAAAAAGTGTAAAAATCGATAAAGAAATGACAGAGATATAGCTAAACATAAAGTGGCACGGTTTTTTATGGCTCACAGTGTATATATATATTCATTTAATTGAAAAAAGATTAATACTTTGCACGCCATACCTAGGCATCAAAGTGCGTTAAGTAAGAAAGTAAGTAAGTATAGCCTTATGAGGAGAAGTAAAAAAGCAAGGTGAACAGAACTGTCCATTTTCGTTGACAAAGAGGATCAATCAATCAATCAATCAAAATCATTTATTGATCCCACAATAAAACATAACAAACAGAAAATAATGCAAGACAATTTATATTTAACATTGTAATGTATTCAATACAGAACTTTGTAAGATAGAGAAGGGAGCAATAGGCCCTCCAGAAGGGACAAGTCCCGCTTAGTAGGGAGCCTATATACCATGAGTAGTTTAAGCAAGATGGTGGGGTATGATTAAATGGGGAAAGAACAGGCGCTATAGTAAAGTGCATAATAATTACTATACATGATTATTTCATGAATGTTAAATGAAAGCATGTCTTAACTAAAGCTTAACTAAAGCTTAACTAATAAACAACGAAACTGGTATTAGGAGATGTAAGTTAGTGTGTGTGCACGTGCAAGGGTTTTAAAGTGGCTGAGGGATGTAACCAAGCGGATTTCTTTGGGTAAACTGTTCCAATTAATAGGGCCCTGGACTCCAAGTGAAAACTTACGGACGTTAGTTCTAGCAAACACAGGTCTAAAATCATTACTGCTTCTGGTGCATATCAGCTGCGGTGCAGGATCAAAATAGGAAAAGAATGATGGTGGAAGGAGGTTGTTAATATATTTGTACATGAAGATGCAAGTTTGTAGAAATTTAATTTGGGTTATGTTTAGGAGTTTGTGTTCGAGGAATAACGGACTGGTGTGTGAATTTAGTGGAGATTTAGTTATCACTCTTATGGCCTTTTTTGAAGGATCCTTATATCGTTAAGATGAGAGTCGTATGTGGAAGTCCAGATCATATTGCAGTAAGTAAGATATGGGTATATGAGGGTAAAATAGAGATCCCGTAAGATATGAAGAGGAAGAAGATAAGACACTCGTTTTATAATGCCTAGGTTCTTCTTAATTTTATTGCTAATTTCAAAAATGTGAGTTTTCCACTTCAGGTGTTGGTCAATGTAGATACCTAAAAATTTTGTTGAGGGTACTTGAGGAATTACGATGTTGTTTAAGACAATTTGACTATTGTCATAGGGAATGGATTTTCCTATGGAACGAAAGACAATGCAATTTGATTTTTTTGCGTTAAGTGTTAATTTATTACTTATAAACCATTCACTTGCAGACATAAGTTCACTATTAACCAATTGTATTAAGTGGTCATATGAGGTATGGGAAAAAAAGACATTAGAGTCGTCTGCAAACATGATGAAATGTAGCACAGTTGACGAGTTTGGCAGATCGTTAATAAATATTAGAAATAAGAGTGGGCCAAGAATTGATCCTTGTGGTACACCAAATAGAATGGGTAAAGGGTTTGAAAGGAAACCATTACATATAACTCGTTGGTAGCGATTCGTAAGATAACTAGTAAACCAATCCAATGAAGTACCTCTAATGCCATAGTGTTCAAGTTTAGTTAGAAGGATATTATGGTCAACCGAGTCAAAGGCCTTGGCGAGATCAAGGAAAATTCCAATAGAATATTCATTTTTGTCCATCGCAGTGGCTATCCTATCTTGGATATCTAATAGGGACATTGAAGTTGAGTGACCAGATTGGAAACCATGCTGCGAAGGGTATAGGATAGATTTATAATTAAGGTAGGAAAAAAGGCGATCATACATAACTCGTTCATAAAATTTAGAAAAAAATGGTAACACCGAAATAGGTCTATAGTTAGCTATGTCACTTTTAGAACCTTGTTTATGAATTGGGACGACTTTTGCAATTTTGATTTCAGTGGGGACAAGCCCAGTTGTGAGTGAGCAATTAATTATATCGGATAACGGTGAGACTAAAAATTCCATAACAGGAGATATGAGGTGAGGGAATAAATCATCCATTCCTGAACTATGAGTTGATTTGAGAGTTTTATTGATCGACATTAGCTCTTGCGGACAAGTGGGTAAGAGAGCAAAAGAATTTATCAAACGTGGAGACAGATAGTCTTTAAAATTCTTCTTACAAGGGGGTAAGTCAGAGGACAGAGATTTTGCTATTCCAGTAAAATAAGAGTTAAAATGTTCCGCCATCAAGGTGGAATCATAAATCGTGGCGTCATTTACCTTGATTTCTAAAATGGAAGTGTCTTGGTTATCAGCTTTGATAATAGTTTTGATTGTCTGCCAGGTCTTTTTAATATCCCCGCTATATTTGATAAATTCATTAGTATAGTAAGTTTGCTCAACTTTGGTGCGTATTAATTTATAGCGGTTACGATATTTCGTAAAGATATTTTTGTTTTCGATCGTAGGATTTTTTATGTATTTAATATAAAGTTTTTCTTTCTTTTTTGTAGAATTTAGCAGTCCTCGAGTCATCCATGGTTGAATAAATGAATTTTTCTTAGAAATCTTCAGAGATTTAAGGGGAAAGGATTTATCATAGTGTAGCGGAACTAGGTTTGGGCAATTTACACCAGGGACCGAACCCCAAACCCTAGTCCTCAAGGCGATCGTCCGTCACTGTAGTCCGGCGTCAACTGTGGATTGACGACTAGCCAGTCAGGCTTGAAACACTTTTATTCGACTCCAAGAAAACCTCGCAAAGCAGTTCTTTACCAACTCTTATAGCGCCAGTGTTCGGAGCAAGTTCGGAGCAATGTTCGGAGCAATGTTCATGTAGCGCCACTGTCCCTAACCACTGCACCACTGTTCACAGCAATTGTCAATGCAGAACGCCGAATCGTCGTCGTGTAGATTACCGCTGCCTCGCCAGCGCTCGCAGAGAATCTGTGAAGCGGGTCGGGTTTCGAACCCGAATCGGCGTCGTCGAAGACAGGAACTGAACCACTGCGCTCACCCGGTCGACAGCGTTGGCAGCTCCGGCGTTGAATCCTGTTCGTCGCGGCACAGCGACGATCACCAGTCCTTCCGTCGTCTGTAGGCGTCGGATTCCCGAAGAGTACGACCGCGGGTCAAGAATCGAACCCCGGTCAACAGCGTCGCACAGCAAAGGCCTCCAAACCTTTCGTCGTCGACAGCGTCGGATCCCAGTCGAATACGTCGGTAGCAGCGGCGTCGAACTCCAAACCGTCGGTGTTGCACAGCGGAGATCACCAGACCTTCCAGCACGGGTCAGGCTTCGAATCCAAGCGTCGTCGTGCACAGCAAAGGTCGCCAAACCTTTCGTCGTCGACAGCGTCGGATCCCAATCGAATACGTCGGTAGCAGCGGCGTCGAACTCCAAACCGTCGGCGTTGCACAGCGGAGATCACCAGACCTTCCAGCACGGGTCAGGCTTCGAATCCAAGCGTCGTCGTGCACAGCAAAGGTCGCCAAACCTTTCGTCGACAGGCGCTGAATTTCGGCAGCGTCGTCAGATCGTCGTCGCGCTCTCCAAAGCGTGTTCCTTCAGACGATCACCTGCTGACTGCAGTGCGATTCGATCCCGCAACAGCCGACCGACGCGTCTTCCCACTGTTTCACGGCGATTCACTCAGCCACTGTTGTAACGACTCTCGATCACTGTGTTCCTTGACGTGACTGCCGTGCCTGCGCACGCACTCGTACTTATGCGCCACGTGGCCACGCCCCTTTCAGGTAGACATGGGCTAGGTAGACATGGGCTAGGTAGACATGGGCTAGGTAGACATGGGCTAGGTAGACATGGGCTAGGTAGACATAGGCTAGGTAGACATGGGCTAGGTAGACATGGGCTAGGTAGACATGGGCTAGGTCGACATGGGCTAGGTAGACATAGGCTATGCCTATTGCAGGCAGACACAGATACCCAGACGGACACGGGGACGGTCACTCAAATTAAACTCCATGACCCTGATCTCCAACACGCCTCCCCCACAAGCAATACAAGGTCCCACTTGGAGTAAGTAATTAAACATCCCCCAAAACTTAATCAGTGGCCAACGTCTACAAAAATTTACCACATTACTTCTGTCTACACAATAGGCCCAAATTAACATTTCTACTCACAAAATCGAAATAATACAGTTTCTCATTATTCGATGAATTCGGTACATTTGTTTTTCAGCGAAATCCTTCGCAGCGATTCATTATGAAAACATCAAATTACAACATTGCAAAACCCTTATCGGGTGCGGAGTGCTTTTTTCGCACAACCCCCATTTCTCTTTTCTCTTTTCTCTCGGGTGCGATGTGCCTTCTCGGTCACAACCCCCTCTTTCTGTTTTTCTCGTTTTTCATGTCTCTGCCTGTTTTTCTTTTCTTTTTCTTTTTTTTTCAGGCTTATTTCTCTATTTTTTTTTTCATTTCGGGTACGGTGTGAACTGTTTTGTTCACACCCCCTTCTTTCTCTTTTTTTTTTTTTTTTTTTTTTCAAACGACATATACGATTAATTACAAGCAATTACAGAAAAACAGAAGCCACACTCGGCTTTACAATCAATTCAAAAAAATAAAACATGGGCCAGGCACGACCCAATAATAATTAAGTTAACTTTCTTTCAGCCGCGCTCACTGAAATCGGACAGGACGGCCAACGTTGCGTCTTGGTCGACCTGTAGATGTCGCCACTCCGTCCAAATCCCCGTCGTGCATATCTGTTTCGCGCGTTCTGTCCCTCCAAGTTCAGTCGACCCAAATCCGACCAATACCCTCCAGGGTCGAAGGACAAGAGTCCACAGTCCAAAAACCACATGTATCTAGCAGAACCGGACTCACTCGCAGGTCCACGACTCATCGCATATACATAGTACAATTTAATCGCGCTACAACACACAGCGTAAGACCTGACTCTCAGACATGCATCAGTTCCGGAAAAAGGACTGGAATTCTTCCGGGTCGGACCATAGCAAAACTGCAAAGACCCATTATTCTCCACGTTTGCAGAACATTTACTCATCACAGGTTCCACAACTCCAGTCACTTTTGGACGCGACCTTCCAGTCACTTTTTGGGTCGTCCCTCCGGTCACCTTTTTGGTCGACTCTCCGGTCACTTTTTTAAATTGTGCAGGATGCACCCGCAAGTCATGCGCCCTCAAGGATTTCTCGATATTTACAGAGCACAGGTCAGGAATTGAATCAGCAGTTAACATAGCAGGCTGTTCATTCAAATTCACCACTCGAATGCACATTTTATCATCACCATCATTCAGCACAACTCTAGCTACATGCAATCCAGGTTGAATTTCTTTTGATTCGGTCATCCATGCTTCAGCTGTGGTCGTCAAATCACGATATTGCGTTTTACAAGGAATATCGCACTGCGAACGAGGAAGGACAGTTGTCTCCTCTGCAACAATAACCCTGCGACACCAAAGCGACCCGTTGCCCTTAACCAAAGGAATGCGGCGTCTACCGACAAAGAGTGCACCCTGACCAAAACCAAGTCGACAGCGGTGTTGTCTCAACCAATCCATTCCCAGCATTGGTTCACCAATCTGGTCAGAGACGAGAAAATTAGTCTCAATAGAAAAGCCTCTAGAAATCCTAATTGGGACATCAACCTGACCCAAAACCCTTATCTGCGTTCCATTAGCGGCCAAGAGAATGCGAGTGCTAGGCTGGAGCAACAACCCATCAACATCAGACGAGGGAACCAGGCTTACCTCCGACCCAGTGTCCACTAGGCATGTTCTTTGCCGTCCGTTGATCACTCCATGGATGTAGATCGCGTTGTTCGTCACGCCCGTTGCTCTGTCTCTCGTCGTATGGTTGGTGACGGTCTCTTCGTTTCGCTCGGTCGTCGGCTGACCCGAGTCACGTGCGTCGTCGTTGCGACGGTCTGGAAACTGTCGGCGTTGTCGGCACTGGCGTGCGTAGTGCCCTGGGGACCCGCATTTGAAGCAGGTCGACCCACGTCCCGGATTCCATGAAGCGTTACCTTGAGACGGAATGGTCGGCGGAACCGTCGGTGGAACCATCGGTGCGGAGTTGAAGTTCGTCCTGTTCGAGCTTCGGAGCTCCTCCAGCTGTCGGCAGATTCTTTCTTCCATGTCCAGCTGCCACTTGCGCTGTGCAGTGAAGAAGCTGTCCAGCTGAGACTGAAGCTGACCTCCGGCGTCACCCTCCTGAGTTCCTCTTACTCGATTCGTCGCAGGTCTGCGACGATCCTCCAGGTCTGCAGTCTGCTGATACGCCGACAAGCGTAGAGCTGTTCGGTACGCCTCATCAATCGTCTTCGGTTCCCGTTCCCTCACCTTTAGAGACAACTCCCGGTCACGGATGGCTTCAAGGAAGGCGTCCTTCGCAACGATCTCGGTCGTTTCGTTCGACGGCACCGGGTAGGCAAGAACGACAAGTCTTCGGATGTCGTGCAGCAGATCTCCCAGACTTTCATCCGCCCTCTGTCGACGATAGTAGAGTTGCGCACGAAAAGTCTCAGCTTGACCTTCCGCGCCGTATCGTTGACGAAGTCTCTCGACCAGCTGCTCATACGTCACCTCCGTTCGCGCTCCAAAATCCCACAACAGCTGCGTTGCTGCCTTTTCCAAGGAAACACGGAGGAAGTCGACCTTGTCGATTGCCGTCCATCTATTGTGGCGTGCACAGACGTCGAATTGTGCCAAGAACGATTCGAGAGACCCGGTCCCATCGAACTTGGTTGGTTTCATGGTCATCTTCCGTTCACCGACCAAGCGACTGGCGTTGTCCAAGACTTTCGTCTCCAAAGCGCTTACCCTGTCCAAGACTTTTGTCTCCAAAGCGCTGACGTCTGTTTCGGAAATCAGCAGTCTCTTGCGATCCTTCTTCGGCGGGTCATCGAAGTCGATTCTCTCCAGAAAGCGGCTGGACTCGACCTCGTAGTCGACCAGGGCGTCCTTTCTTGGTGGTACTGGCGGCGAAGCAGTCGGGAAGCCAGAGACACTTTCTTCCATCCCCGCAGTGTTCCACATTGTTGCTGAATTTCGCTCCACTGGCTGAGTCCGAATTTCCAAGAAGTCCGACGAAATTGAATCACCCCACTTGCTGGAATCAGTTTGTAGCTGGGACCAGCTTTGTAGAAGTCCGACGAAATCCGATCACCCCACTTCTGGTACCAGTTTGTAGCGGAACTAGGTTTGGGCAATTTACACCAGGGACCGAACCCCAAACCCTAGTCCTCAAGGCGATCGTCCGTCACTGTAGTCCAGCGTCAACTGTGGATTGACGACTAGCCAGTCAGGCTTGAAACACTTTTATTCGACTCCAAGAAAACCTCGCAAAGCAGTTCTTTACCAACTCTTATAGCGCCAGTGTTCGGAGCAAGTTCGGAGCAATGTTCGGAGCAATGTTCGGAGCAATGTTCATGTAGCGCCACTGTCCCTAACCACTGCACCACTGTTCACAGCAATTGTCAATGCAGAACGCCGAATCGTCGTCGTGTAGATTACTGCTGCCTCGCCAGCGCTCGCAGAGAATCTGTGAAGCGGGTCGGGTTTCGAACCCGAATCGGCGTCGTCGAAGACAGGAACTGAACCACTGCGCTCACCCGGTCGACAGCGTTGGCAGCTCCGGCGTTGAATCCTGTTCGTCGCGGCACAGCGACGATCACCAGTCCTTCCGTCGTCTGTAGGCGTCGGATTCCCGAAGAGTACGACCGCGGGTCAAGAATCGAACCCCGGTCAACAGCGTCGCACAGCAAAGGCCTCCAAACCTTTCGTCGTCGACAGCGTCGGATCCCAGTCGAATACGTCGGTAGCAGCGGCGTCGAACTCCAAACCGTCGGTGTTGCACAGCGGAGATCACCAGACCTTCCAGCACGGGTCAGGCTTCGAATCCAAGCGTCGTCGTGCACAGCAAAGGTCGCCAAACCTTTCGTCGTCGACAGCGTCGGATCCCAATCGAATACGTCGGTAGCAGCGGCGTCGAACTCCAAACCGTCGGCGTTGCACAGCGGAGATCACCAGACCTTCCAGCACGGGTCAGGCTTCGAATCCAAGCGTCGTCGTGCACAGCAAAGGTCGCCAAACCTTTCGTCGACAGGCGCTGAATTTCGGCAGCGTCGTCAGATCGTCGTCGCGCTCTCCAAAGCGTGTTCCTTCAGACGATCACCTGCTGACTGCACTGCGATTCGATCCCGCAACAGCCGACCGACGCGTCTTCCCACTGTTTCACGGCGATTCACTCAGCCACTGTTGTAACGACTCTCGATCACTGTGTTCCTTGACGTGACTGCCGTGCCTGCGCACGCACTCGTACTTATGCGCCACGAGGCCACGCCCCTTTCAGGTAGACATGGGCTAGGTAGACATGGGCTAGGTAGACATGGGCTAGGTAGACATGGGCTAGGTAGACATAGGCTAGGTAGACATGGGCTAGGTAGACATGGGCTAGGTAGACATGGGCTAGGTCGACATGGGCTAGGTAGACATAGGCTATGCCTATTGCAGGCAGACACAGATACCCAGACGGACACGGGGACGGTCACTCAAATTAAACTCCATGACCCTGATCTCCAACAATAGCAAGTTTTGACTTTTTCAGTAAATAAATTAAAGGCCTGATTTGATTCATGCGCGTTACATAATTCTGTTACTGAGGTCCAATCGATTTGGGATACAAGTGCTTTAAAAGAAGCAGTTGTCTGGCTATTTATAGTCCGTTTCAGCTCTATTTCACCCAAATTACGTGAGGTAAAGGGCTCAGTTTTAATCCAGGTTATTATTGGTAGATGGTCCGAAATTTCAGATGTAATTATAGCTGAGGTAATAATGCAGTCAGCCCTGGGTATTAGTGAAAGTATTATCAATTAAGGTAGCCGAGGTGGGAGTTATTCTAGTAGGTTGGTGGATAAGTGGGAAGAAGTGGTGGGTCATCATACATTCAATGAATTCATTGGTAGGGTTGTGATTACCATGTGCTAGTTTATCCTCAGGATAAAGATTTTCTTTGTTTAACACTGTGGATATGAATCCAAAGACACTATCAAGACATTTAGTGGCAAAGATATGAATGAATGCGCTCTTGCGCATTCAGATTGGAAAATAGAATGTTAGAATGCAAGATGCAAGAAAGTTTCTCACCTATGTCTTGATTTCAATTGAGCAGTCATTTTACTGTCAAGAAAATACCTGCTTGAGTAATACTGGCAGCTTTTGATGACTCTAATGACATCAGAGTAAGCATACTTATTGTTCATTAAAAATTATTTTTAAAATTAGACTCTATGTTTTGTGCTTGTGACAGCTGACTGAAGATCAGCTTGAAGAAGAAAACAAAAGGCTGAACTCTACTGTTGATCATCTGAATAAGCTGCTGAATGAGGTCTGTTTCTTAGTCTTTAATGACAAACTGCCTCATTCACTTTATGTACACTCTACACAGCCTTCTGTAATAAAACTTAGGTTTTTTCAGTCAGATTGATTTTTTTTTAAAAGTACGTTTACTTGTAAAAAATTATAAATGTGGAATTATAAGCAAAATTAGTGAGCACTTGTTAGTGCCACTTAGAGAAGAGCAAGTCTGTAAAATAATGACACAGCAGGAAACCCGCTTTAGAGAAGAGCAAGTCTGTAAAATAATGACACAGCAAGATACCCACTTTAGTTGACCAGTATCATGTTATTTACATAGTCTACTGTGGCCGTTTGAAGCTGAGTTGTTCATCAGCACGCGACAAACCAAAATTCTCAGCGATTTTCTATGACATGAGGTTTTCCTGTAACTTGGTTGTTTGCGCAGTCGACATTTCTCAAAAGCTTCATTGTATTCGAATTGATTGCTCGTTACCAACGTATATGCATGAATGAGAAACATAAGAATACTATAGAGTACTGAAAGTCAAACAATTCACAGCTTTTTTGCTGGTTGTGATTTATAGCAGAGTTATATTGCTTGAGTTTTTGAATTACTCTAAGAATTGCTATACTCAAATTAGATTAGACTTTGCATTTGTAGTTCTTTCTCTATGACTTCATTTTCACTTGCATGCTTCTGAAAGTGAACACATCACTCGCATGGAGATAAAATGCAAATTTGCTACCATTTGCATTATTGTTTACTTGAATAGAAAATGTTCCTTTAACTGCTGTCGATTGGTCTGGTTTGTACTGCTGTACAGAAAGTAAATTCTTGTTTAGCACCATTTAAAGATTAACTCCAAAATAATGTTTTTGCAGAGACAGGAGAAACTCACGATGTACAATGATGCATTTGATTGCACGGACGTACCACAACTTAAAGATCGACTTAAGGAATCAGTTCACGATGTTCATCTTTACCAGCAAAGATGGTAGGCATCAAGTTTTGATATTGGCTGTTTGTTCAAAAATTTCATTCTTGAACATATTTTATATTGTGAATATTAGTTTTGCAATGCTGCTTACTGAGCATCTGGATTTCTGGAGTGCCCAACGAAAGTGTGGTCATGGAAACTAGTTACCGGTAGATTCTTAGGGGCTTAGTCAGAACAAAATCTATAGGCAGACAATGCCACTGTTGACTCTTTGTTGAGAGTATAGATATATCTACCAGTATGTAAATGGATGGCTCTGAGCTAAAGTGATTAAGGATTTGCTTTAAACTTGCTCTGTATATGGGTCTTTACTTAAGTATTTCTTATATTTTTGTTGCACCAATATCTATTGATAAACATCAACTGTCAGTACTTACTAAATAACTGTCTAGGCCTCTAGGGAAAACTTGCTAAATCTCTCTACACAGTGACTGTCTGAGTAGCAGTTCAGTTGAAACCCTTGAACTCTAAATTTTGGGACAAGCACTCAACTGTTGACTTATAACTGTACATGCTTTCAGCTGTGTTATAGTACTCAGAAGGACTTCATCGCTCTAATATGGAGCTTTTAATATTGTAAACATTCTTTTTAATTGATTGAATATTAACTAAAGTTGTAGCATCTTAAACATGGAAGCAATCGATTTGATGTTGTTTTTCTTTGTTAGTAACCAGTTGCATCATCACATTGACGATTTGAAAAAAGAACTACAAAGCAAAGATGAGGAAATGGCAGAAAAGGAGAAAACACTTTATCAGGAAATGGATGAACTGCGGAAGAGTATTACGAATGCGGAAGTGGAAAATGAGAAATCTATCCGAGACAAAAATTGTCTTATAGAAAAGGTATTTGACTGGTATGATATTCTCTAATGTTTCTTGTAATGCTGCTCAGCGCTTCTATGCAGTTTCAGTGCCAGTAATGTAGAACCATAGTCATAGCAGCTGCTGCTTTAAGGTTTTTACAAGTTATTAATGATCAAATTTTCACATGCATGATATTACTGGCATGGATTCATGAAGTTTTTCTATAAGCATTTGGCATTGTGTCACGAGTGTTTTATATGATTGTTAGGATCCACACAAAGATATTATATATTTTCTTTGCCTTTAGTTGGAGCATTCCGCAGAAACTCTGACAAGAGAGAAGTCAGATTTGATGACACAGCTGCATGAAACAGAGCTGGAGTTGGAGGGCAAACGAAGCAACTGCCGACAGTTGGAGCAGGAAAAGCAACTGCTGTGTGGTAGCATTGAGGATCTCAAAGCCCAACAGGTTAGTCTATATACAGATACAGATGCAATAGCGGTAGTTTAGGATCTAATATATGGATACCTTTTCATTTTGAAAAAATACAGCTCTGCAAAAGAAGATTAAACTGTGGCATGCACAAAGCAGATGGGAAGTGTCTTAATTTAAGTTAAAACAACTGATACACTTAGAAACCTCAAGTGGCCTATAAATCTGATATGCATAACTTTAAATAAGCTTTAGGTTACCACACCAAAGACATGGAAACATACTTTTACTATCACAAGCCAACAAGGATATACCTAATACGCATGCATGTTACACATCTACACTTAAGAAAAAAAGACTGGGGAAGTGCAACACTTCTCCACCTTCCTCCGCTTTCCATCATGGCGTTGCTCCTCCAGTTGGCCCAATGGAAACTTCTAAATTACCTGAATCTTGCCATATCACAAAGTGACTGACTGAAGACTCTCATGCTGTCATCCTCATCATTTGTTATGCACAGTAGACCATTATCATCCTTGCACATCAACAGTTCAGGTCAAGTGAAGTCTTCAAATATAATGCACTTTGTGATACGTTTAGTTCATGATTTACTATATTTCAAGAGGTTTCTGTGCTCTTTAATTGACTTAGAATATTTTTTGTTTAATTATAAATGCATTCTGAAGCATGTATTGTTTTTTTAGAAATCTCAAGGCTACTTTGAGCAATCTTTAAATGATCTAACCGAACAGAAGACAAAGCTTTCTTATGACAATGGACTATTGACGTGTCGTCTAGAACAGTTGCAGACAGAATTGACCAAGATGCCAAACATTGTCGCAGAACTTCATCAGCTCAAGAAGAATGCCACAGCCACTGATGCCAAAAACATTAAGGTTGAACTACAGTTTTCTTGCTTTCTTGATCTGGAATATTCTTTCCACTTATGTACATCACAAAGCATCACACTTAGTTTTGGCTGTTTTGCACTCAAGGTATTGCTATTAAAGAGCATAGCTCATGTCTTGTAGATTAGGTGCAGGCAATGTGCGATTAAATATTCATCCCTATTGTACCCTGTGATGTGCGGAGTCCCGCAAAGGTCAGTTCTTGGACGTCAATTGTTATTCATTTACACCTTTCATCCTAACTCGGCTCTTTGTTGAGTTTTGCCCGACCATCATCTATCTCTCTATGCTGGTAGCACTGAATTATTAATCTGTTGCCCTCTATTGCAGCTTCAGTCAGAACTGGTTGCCAGCAAGACACTGGTTCAGAAGATGGCATCTGAGCTGGAGACATTGAAGAGCAATTGGGATAAGGGACAGATGAATATGGATGCCATGGTGGCAGCCAGAGAGAAAGTAAATGGTGAGAAGCAAAAGCTGGTCGATGAAATTAACCGAATCAGGGAAGAGCATCTCAGGACAGTAAGATTTCTGGCCAAATATTATCTTATGTTGATGCTGAAACCCTGTAGCAAATGTAATTGTTGGCAGGTCTTAGATGTGCTTGTGCAGTGAAAGTGAACACGCGAATGAATGATTGAACGAATGATTGAATGAATGATTGAATGAATGATTGAATGGATGATTGAACGAATGAACAATCAGATGATCTAATTTATATTTGCTTACAGTTTGTTATGATCTCGTAAGCACACTGGCAACTTTTTTAATGAGTATATCTTGCAGTGTATTTAAGCATTTCAGTCATCTCTGGCTGAGTTACTTTCATAGGGTTCTCTGTGCTGATACAGTTTGCCACTTTTATTAAATAATAAAATTGCAGGTTCCTAAGATGAAAGTCAATGGACAAAACATGGTTCATATGATAGAAAGATGAATGCAGAAAACAGCAGAATGGATAGGTGGACAGAGGGGCAGATGGATAAAAACTGAGGACTACCACAATTTTACTACAATTAATTAGTTAAGTGGCTCATCAGAAATGCTAATTCTAAATAAAATTTGTTAACTAATGGCTATTATAATTAATTTAGATGCAAAATCTTAATTACAAATAACTGCGTTTCACATTGCTTTCATGTTAGTATTTAACAAGTGGATGGTTTAATATTATTTTCCAGGTGGATGGTTTGCAGAAATCTGTTGCAGTAGCAAAACAGGAGAACACAAATCTTTCTGCGATGCTGGAAACAGTAATGAGGTCACATTCAGGTCTTCAGACATCGGTGGAATCAATCCAGGTGGAGCAAGCAAAGAAAGACTGTCTGATTGAGCAGCTGAAAGAAAAGAATAAGGAGCTCTGCTCCATTAGAGAACACTTGGAGGCTGACCTGGCTGCGGCCGAGACACGCCTGATCATGTGCCGAGAATTTGAGGATGCTGAATTGGCGCCTGTGAAGCGTGAACTGGTCAAGGTGAAAGACGATTATAAGAGACTCGTCGCTTCAATGGATGCCTTGCTTATTTCAAACAAGAAACTTAAGATGGAAGTTGAACAACATCAGGATGAAGTCAATAAAAGAACATGTGCGATAGATAATCTGAAGGAGGAGAGGTATTATGTGCACAGTGTTCTTTATTTTGTCTCTATGATGTTATCAGTTAAAGTGGCACATTTGTGTAAGATGTCCTCAGAAGAATGACCCTGGAGTTTAGAAATATTTTAACTCATGTGCAAACGTGGCTCCCACCGCAATCCAATGTCGAGGACACGATTTTGACGTTCTGACAATGAGAATGTACTAGAAGTGGCTGGAGACCAATGCAGCTCATCGTTGAAATGTGACAACTTAGCTCTACCATATATAGGATATCAAGACATGGAGCTATAGCTGCTATACCATATAGGATATGAAGAGATGGAGAACTGAGTTATCTTAGATGACCAGGTACTCTATGAGTGATCACCAACTCAGTTACTTACTGTTGCTTACTATTACTTGTCCAACCCACACTGGTCAGTAAGTTATATTTTTATGTAAGTTTCCAACGTGATGTTAAATTA
The DNA here is from genome assembly GCA_949752735.1 of Lumbricus terrestris. NCBI lineage: Eukaryota > Metazoa > Annelida > Clitellata > Crassiclitellata > Lumbricidae > Lumbricus > Lumbricus terrestris. Next base: position 79,897,130 of record OX457036.1, on the reverse strand, counting down.
TAAGTAAGAAGTTATCAGACCTTGTTTATGTTATTATTCATCATCAGTTTATTGTTTGCTAAATATTGTTAATGCTAGCCTGCTTCGTATCGGCATTACAAATTAATTAATTTACATAGTTCCTTTTATATGAGGAATTAGTCTTTCGGGTAAGGTTCTCCAGCATCATTTCGGCTTTTGTCTTTGTCTGCGTTTTAATGTCTCGTTGAAAAATTTATAATTGATACGATTTATTTTGTGTCTTTAAATGCTCAGGCAAACAAAAGACAGGGAATATTCACAACAGAAAAGACATCTAGAGGAAAGCATAAAGAATTTAAAAGAGCAACTGTCTCAGGAACGAGACTCTGCTCAGAAGAAAGTTAATCATGAAAAATTGGAGGTACTCTTTCCATATCCTTGCCAACAGTAAATTGCGTTGGAAGAAGTTCTAATGATGCACTAGAATTATGTACTAAGTGTCTAAGTACGATATTTTAGTGATCTTTTACACAAACTCTTGGTTGTGGGGCCTACAGTCTGGAACGACCTCCCAGTGATGCTTCGCTCTCTACTTGTGGCCCATCCGGCTGGGTTCTACAAGTCTCTCAAGTCTTTTTTCTTTGCTCGTGGTTGGGCTGGGAGCGCCTCTGAGTAGTTTTTTGAAGGGGCGCTATATAAATGCTATGAATGAATTCATTCATTCATTCATTCATTCATTCGGACATTTATATAGCGCTCCTTCAAGAAAAACTACTCAGAAGCGCTCCCAACTCCAGCGCGCACAAAAAGAACAGTTTTAAGTTTAGTAAGGAAGGATCCTGGTAGAGTCCCAGAGTGTAGGCGGAGCTCAAAAGGAAGGCCATTCCAGACCACTGGTCCAACCACAGAAAAGGCTCGATCCTTCATGGTAGTAGTACGAGCAAAAGGAACTAAGAGGACTCCCCTATCAGCAGAGCGTTGCTGACGACGTCCTTGGATACCCAATGTAGAGCTGCATAGCTCACGGAGGTAAGTTGGGGCAAGGCCCTGACAACATCGCCATACCAATGCAGCTACCCTGAACTCGATACGCTGGCGAATAGGGAGCCAGTGAAGTACCTCAAGCATGTAGTTTGAGACATGATCATATTTAGGGATTTTCCCAATTAGGCGTGCAGCAGAGCGCAACACCCGGTCAAGACAAGTCAATCTGCTGGATGGGAGGCCAATGTAGAGCGAAGAGCAATAGTCAATGCGAGATGTAACGAAAGAATGCACTAAAGTAAGAGTAGCAGCAGACGTAAGAGAACGGATGACAGTGCGAATTTGAATGATAGCGATAACTTACATACAAACTTTCACAAAGTTTTGAACTTAGTGTGCAACCTTGATGTGAAAAGAATTAATAAAATGAGGGATAAATTTGCTGTTAGAATTAGCTTATGACATTTATTGTGATGAGCTGGTTTTTGCAGAGTTTTTTTATGCAACCATGTGATAATAGGGTGTGTCAATTTGAGGGGTCAAATACAAAAATTTGAATTTCAAAAACGCCTAGTGATGAAAATGTGCAGTTTTGCAAGCTGAATCCAAATATAACTTCAGAAACAGTTTTTATGGAGTGCTAGCTACTTCAATTTACAGTTGAAATAAGCTATAATTACGTTTAATTTATTTAAATGTACAACAAAACTAGAGAAAATCTATAGCTACACAGTGCCATATCACATGTCATTTGTGAAGTAAAGTTAATTGAATTGTGCAAAAAAAAACAAATGCATTTGTCCTGCTTGCTTCTGCTTCCACCTATGACCTCTCTGCTCACCATTTGACCTCTGGTGTAGTGAGTCCTCTCGTCGCTGTACGGATGGCAAGTGTCTCGGTTGTCATTTTCAAAAATCTTTCCAAAGATTGTGCGATTGATTGATTGATTCATTCATTCATTCATTCATTCATTCATTCAGAGCATTTACATAGCGCCCATTCAAGAAACTACTCACAGGTGCTCCCAGCCGAGCCACGACCAAAGAAAAGGAACTTGAGAGACTTGTAGAACCCCACCGGATGAGCCACAAGTAGAGAGCGAAGCGGAAGCGGGAGGTCATTCCAGGCTGTAGATCCCACAACCGAAAAAGCACGGCGCTGCTTATTAGCTAAGCGAGTCCGCGGGATCAGGAGTTCACCACTGGCTGTAGAGCGAAGCGCCCGATGCGCTGCAACGTCGGACACTGGGCGGCAAAGTTCGCACAAGTAAGATGGAACACAGCCAAGAACGCAGCGAGAGACCACCGCAGCAATGCGATGGCCAGTCTGGAACAACCATTGGTTTGCCTTAAATCGCCTTGATCGCTGCTGTTGCTATAGGGAGTAGGTAAGAGGGGGTTCACAAACCCTATAGCTCTAGTCAATCAGTTGCAAGATTGTAATTGCTTGAGGGTTGATTATTGGGGTCTCCTTGGTCTCACCCGCCTAACACCAAGCCATGTCATCTCCTTCGCTTCTGATCATCATTATCTTCTCCACTGCATATCTTGTTCCTGTTCCTCGTCACTGCACAACGTTTCTTGCAGCACACACTCACTTGAACTATGACCTTGCAATGGTTTCATGTTTATGTCCATCAAAGAAAATAAACTAAGGCCATTATGCTGAATTCTGTCTTCGAAATTTTCATCAAGTTCCCTCATAACTCTCTCCTGAGCTCTCTTCTCCTTGTTGTGATCAATCACCAAAGTAGTGTCAAAGTGAGTAATCAATCAAGGCAGAAGTAGCAATCTCCACTGTCTATTTCAACCCCGTGTGGCTTCTTAGAATGGCTAGGACTATATTGATTATCTCGTAGCTCTTTTCCTAGTTTCGGAAAATCATCATTGTTCTAACGATCGTTTAGGCCCATGCGATTCGATTTGATTTTACAACATTTATTGAAACATTCGGAAACGTGACTGCTTAAAATGGCGAACGAAAAAACAAGGAACTGCTATATCCGGAGTACATCAACGATGACGTCACATAATGTGCTGAAATTAAAACCTAACGTTGCTAAGTTAAAATGCAAAATTAAAGTCTTCTGAACATTCTCCCCTTTGTGATGCGTAAGCATCACCTATCAACTATAGTCATTGTTGTTACTGATAATAAATGATGCACTGTCTACGACTTAATTCTGAAATATCATTATATCAACTAAAATCATTTTGTGTTAACAATAAATTCAGGCATCACAATTGCCTTCATCAGCAAATTCAAGTGGACATAAAGAGTTAATGGGTCGTGTAAATACAGTCTCTCCAATGCGAACATTGACCACTCGCACATGTCCATCACGTCCTGGATGAACAGAAACTATTCTTCCTAAAGGCCAACGTCCTCTAGCTGTATCTGAGTTCACAACCAAAACTACATCTCCGACTTGAAAGTCCTTCTTTTCTGAATGCCATTTCTTTCTCGATCCCAAACTAGGTAGCCACTCTTGCAGCCAACGACTCCAAAAATGACGAATTAATTCCTGAACCCGTCTCCAACGCTGTCTTGGATGATGAGCTTCATCGGTCGGAACTGGAGCAGCTTGTCTACCAAGTTCACCATGTAGAAAATGGCTTGGTGTAAGTGGTGCTAGATCTTGTGGATTTGCTGATTGGTATGTCAGTGGTCTTGAATTTATGAGTGCTTCCGCTCCGATAAAGGCACTCGTCAACTCTTCATCGCCAACTTCAGCATTTCCAAGAATTGCAAAGACTGCACGTTTTGCAGCTTTAATCATGATTTCGAATACACCTCCAAAGTGAGGGGCAACTGGTGGATTAAAATTCCACTTCAGATGATGCGATACTGTGGACTTGATAACTTTTTGTTGATCCAAGTTCTTTATCAACTCCTTCAACTCGCGATTGGCTCCAACAAAATTTCGTCCATTGTCTGAAGTTAATTCTTCTGGCCATCCTCGTCGATCAACAAACCGGAAAAACGCTTTTAAGAATGAGTCCGTGTCAAGCCCGTAGGCCATTTCTAAGTGTACAGCTCTAGTTGTCATGCAAGTGAACAGACACAGATAACGTTTTTCTCTGCTTCTTCCGCGACCTCGGACTGTAAGGAATGGTCCTGCGAAGTCAAGTGCAGTATGAACGAAACTTCTCAACGGACTTGGCAACTTCAGTCTTCCACTAGGCAATGGTGCCATAATCTGGGTTGCTGCCTTTGTGGTGCGACGCTTGCATGCCATGCATGCATGTTCCCATTCTCGAATTGCTTCACGTGCAGAAAGAATCCAGTATTTTTTCGATAGCTCTGAAAGTATGTGATTTGTACCACAGACGTGAGCTCCTTTGTCATGCTCATCTTTGACGATCAATCTTGTTATTCCATGTCTTCGAGGTAGGATGATCGGGTAACGTGCGTCATATGACAGGACCTCAGCATTGACCAATCTACTGTCACTTCGCATTAAACCGTCTTCATCCAACTGAGGACTCAGTGGCAACAGTTTGCTACTGGCTGGCAGAACTTTCTTTTGAAGTAAGGCTCGATACTCCTCATTGAAAGCCTCCTTTTGACAGCTTTTAATCAATAGGATTTCTGAATCTTTGATTTCTTCACATTGCAGTTCTCCTCGAATTCTTTCCTGCTTTAATAAGTTGCAGTTGTTGCTGAACCGTAGAACCCACGATTGGACTCGTACTAACCGTCTCCAGTCTGAGAATTTATCCGGATTTAGAATGTTTTCCAAATCATCTACTGAACTGTTGCTGGTTAGGAACGTCGATGTTGAGTCTCTGTGACGATCACTTTTCCTTTTCTCGCACGATGAATCATTGACTGGCTCAATTGGACAAATAGGCCAGCTGTCTTCAGAGGTTTGCAAGAACGCTGGACCATTCCACCACAAGGTTTCATTAATGAGACGTGAAGCTGTCAATCCTCGTGAAGCCAAGTCAGCTGGATTTTGTTCCGATCGAATATGTCTCCATTGGTCTGGATTGGTTGAAATTTGAATTTCTCCAATTCTGTTTGCTACAAATGGCTTGTACGCTCTACTCCGACCTCTGATCCAGTGTAATACATTCATGCTATCACTCCAGAAGTTAATGCTGGACTGTTTTATATCAAGTGGAATCGCAATGTTTGTTCCCATGCGAAGTGCTAACACAGCTGCCATTAATTCCAGGCGTGGAATACTGGTTGAAGCCAATGGAGACACCTTTGTCTTTGAGCATACGAATCGGCTTGACAAGTGACCACTGTCGTAAACACATCTCGCATATGCCACTGCACCATAAGCCTCAGTGGATGCATCAGCAAAGACGTGCAGAGACATTGACAACAGCTTTTCAGTCGGTAAACGAATACATCTTGGAATTTCAATTTTGCTAACATCGCCCAGCTCTGAAAACCAATCCATTACTTCTGTTTTTAGTTCTACATCCAATGGTTGATCCCATTGAGATGCATTATTATGTATAACATAACGCTAGAGAGAGTATGACGCATCTGCCCTGCAGTGAAATTTGAATTCGCAAATTTACGTTGCTCTGATTCAAACGATCTCTTATACCGCCTATGATTGGTCGGAGCATTTAGACCTTATGATGTGATTGGTCGGAGCTAATTAGACCGACTTCAATATAGAGACTTGATACTCTCTCTAGTGTTATATATTCATTATATAATACACCTCTATGGTTGATCCCAATCTAATCCACATGACCACATCTTTTGCAACAACATCTTGGCCCGCACAATGTATGGAGCCAAGAAACCCAATGGATCGAAGAGTGATGCGACCTTTTTCAATACATTTCTCTTGCTGCAGACAAACCCATCTTCCAATGATTTGAAACGAAAAGTGAATACATCCACGTGAGATAACCAAATCACTCCAAGAGTCTTAGCTCCGTACACCTGATCACCTTCAATCTCCATCTCGGTAATCTGGTCTGCCACCGGTATGTTCTCCAACACTTCATCCGAATTTGACAACCATTTTCGAGCATGCATATCTGCTAGTCCCAGCAACTCCGACATCTGTCGATATAATTCCACTCCCGCTTTAACAGAGTCCACAGAATCCATACTGTCATCCATGTATGTTGCGTTTAATATAGTCTCTGCAGCTAATGGAAACTGATCACCTAGTTTTCTAGCATGTTCTTGAACAACAAGCTGTGCGAGGAATGGCGAGCAATTCACACCAAACACAACACGTGTGAATTCATAAATGACTGGATCTTTGCTGTTCTCCATATCGCGCCACAAGAATCTGAAGTATGAGCGGTCCTTCCTGGCTATCTCAACTCGAAGATACATCTCGGCAACATCACACACCAATGCTATTGGATTCTTACGAAATCTGAGCAATACGTTTGTCAATTGCTGCTGCAGCTTTGGTCCCTGATTGATTGTCTGATTCAACGATTCACCTTTATAATTAGCCGATGCATCAAAGACGATTCTTGTCTTTGTTGTTGCTTTGTCAGCTCGGACAACTGGAAAGTGTGGTAAATACCAGCAGTGTCTTTCATTTTTATTGGACGTTTCCAATTTATGGATGTACCCTTTTTCTGTATACTGTTCGATCGTTTTGCAGTAGGCACTTCTGACATTCTGATCTTTGTTAAGTCTCTTTTCTGTGCATTCCAAACGTCTGACCGCCATCTCATAATTATTTGGTAAATCTGGATGACCATCCTTCCAAGGAATCTCCACTTGATACCTTCCATCAGTGTGACACAATGTCCGTTTTGATTCTTGCAGCAGAATCCTATCATCTTGCGACAATTCGTTGTAGCTTGTTGATGTGACCTCTTCCAAGTCCCAAAACTTATGGAGCGTTGCATTTACTTCATCCACATTTTCTTTGAGGAAATAAGTATGATTGAAATTCGTATAAGCTCCGACTGGCGACGTTTTCCCAACACACGTCCATCCCAGTGGTGTGAGTCGAGCGATTGGTTGACCAGGCTTACCTTGGACTTCCTTTTGAGCGAAGTGCAAATCTGCATAATCGAGTCCAATCAGCATGTCAACACGACGTGATCGAAATACTGGAAAATTGATATTTCTGAGGTGTGGCCACTTTGCACAATCCTTTTTCCAGTTCACAACTTCCATACTGCCAGTAACGTTAGTTGTGGTGAAAGCACAAATCATCATGGTCACCTTTTGATCCAAGCTCTGAAGTCGTACGTTCACCTGCATGGTTTCGAATGCTTCACTTTTCCCATTTAAAACGTTCACTGCTATCTGTTGTGCGTCACCAACGAGACCCAGTTCAGCAGCTACATCTGCATTGAGGTAAGTCTTTGTACTTCCATCATCTAATAGTGCATTTACCTGAAGAATTTTGTTACCGTTTTTCAAAATTACAGGAATCGTACGTAAACTGCATATGTTCAAACAGTTACCGTTGGATACAAAGGTAGTATCACTGTTAGCTCCCCTTTCTGCAAGATCCCGGGATCCATCCGTTGCAGGCATAAAGCTAGAGCGACCTTCGTGCGATGACCTCGGTGGTGCTGTGACTCTGGGAATCATGCTTGAATTACGAGGACCGATTATGTCCTTGTGCAGTAGTCTATGATGAAGTTTACTACAATTTCCCAGTCCACACTGCCGACTGCGAGCACAATCTTGACCAAGATGCGTTCCTCCCAAACATCGATAACACAGTTTTGCATCTTTTGCTACATTCCATCGATCCGACACTTCTAGCTGCTCGTACTGTTTGCACCCCCAGATACCATGGTGACCCTGGCAGTAAGCACAAGCAACCAAATCTTTCTTATGTCGTCTTCGCTCAGTGTCTTTGCTCTGATTCTCACCAAAATAAGATTGTGGATGTATTTTCCGATTGTGACTAACTTTCATTTCAGTGAAACCTTGTACCGTCTCACTGGCAACGGTCTGAAATTCTGCTTCTTGCAAAATCCACTCTCTTAATGTCTCTACGTCTTCCTTCTTGTGATGCTCAAATACCCAGCGCTGGTAACTCGTAAGCATGGTCTCATTCATTTTTTTAAGAAGCTTAAGGTACAACGATCCATAACGCAGCTCCTCATAGCGACCTGAATCTTTCAAGTTGATCACAGTAATATCTAGTAAATCAGCGAATCTGTCTAAGTCTTGAGCGTTACTGTTTCTTACCGGCTTGAAGCTGTCGATTTCCTCCATCTGTATTGCTATGTGTCGCCGCACTCCACCGTACTTTCGTTCCAATCGTTCCTTAGCCGCGTCGTAGCTTGCTGCCGAATGACCTAAATTCTCAATGATCTTCAGGGCTTCACCGGAAAGATACTGGCGCAACTGTAGAAGTTTGTATTCAGATGATGTTGGTGCTCGATCGACACAAGCCATGAAAGAAGCTTTCCATGATTCATAATTTCTTTTATCACCTGAGAAGACTGGAATTGAAACCCGTTTCAGCTGTTTCCACAGATCTTGTTCGATATGTTCACCTGCTGTGAAGTTTGCTCTTCTATGCTGTCTTCTATCCAGCACCTTGAAACTGCTGTATGCTCCAATGTCTCGATACTCGACATTTTGAGCATTAGATTGAGTTCGTTCTATTGATTCTGAATGACTGTCATTTACAGGAGCGGATGCAACATCAGCCCTTTCATTTAAAACACGACGAACGTGTTCCATGGTGGAAGAGAACTCCGCTTCCATCGTATCTATTTCCGTACACATTTTGTGAATACTGTCTCGATCCCGATTTTCGTTATAGACCGTTACAAGTTGTTCCATAATATTCATGGCCGCTTCCATGTTCTCAGACAACTGTTCCTGTTGTTTCCGAATTTCTTTTCTATCGATTGGCGATTCGTCCAGAAATTTTAACAGGCTATGCCGACTCCGAGTGAATTTAGCTTTTGCCCGTGACTTTGATAGTTTTACGATGTCAACGCTTACCGTTTCGTCTTCGTTAGTGTCCGAGTGCATTGCGTCCGCCATCTTAACGTACATCCAAAGTTCGTGTTTGTCCGATTAGTTGCAAAACGTTTTTCGATACTCGACTCGTGAACTATTAATCCTTTTAAAACCACGCTCTGCTACCAAAAATGTTCTAACGATCGTTTAGGCCCATGCGATTCGATTTGATTTTACAACATTTATTGAAACATTCGGAACCGTGACTGCTTAAAATGGCGAACGAAAAAACAAGGAACTGCTATATCCGGAGTACATCAACGATGACGTCACATAATGTGCTGAAATTAAAACCTAACGTTGCTAAGTTAAAATGCAAAATTAAAGTCTTCTGAACAATCATCAAAGACCACACCTTCACATTGCAAATAGTTTTTTTGTCTTCATCGCTACAATTGTCCCTCACCGATTCTTCCATATTTTCCTCAAACTCTTCAAGCTCTTTCTGCTGCACATAAAACATGGATCTCTCTCTGTCATCTTCTCCACTTCTGTGGTTTGTTTATCACTCTTCATACTCCTTTACATCCATCCTTTTACTTGCCTTTCCTTCCGTAACAATTGTTTTCTTGTCTCCTGAAGGTCAACTGATAGGACATCTGATGAGATCCAATGCTTCCAACTTTTTTTCTTTGACCTTTGACGAAAGTTAACTCAATGACGGGAATCTTTTTCTCTCTACTGCAGTCACAAAATATGTTCACTCCACCAACACAGGGAGAACTGCAACCCACATCAGTGCAACTCTTGATGTCTCACTTACATGTTAGAATGCATTGTCTATGAGTCTGTCAAGTTTTTCCATAAACCTATCTTTCTCCTCCAACTTCGCTCTGCCAGAAGACACTTAGTTTCCTTGCTCCTACGTGGATTTCAACTTTACTTTGATTCTTGAATGACTGTTAATGACTGGCTCAGTGAATATAGAATTTGCTTTGCACCACTGAGCAAGAACTCCAGTTGTTAAGTAAAGTTGGTCATTGTTGTAATTCCGTCTGTCTTGGTCACTCATCTCTCTCAGATATAACCCATATCTAATGACATCCCCGACAGTTGGTATTTCAGCTGTAGGAAGCTGTCCACCTGAACTGACTAAGTGATGTAAGTGAGTCCAAACTAGCAATCTCGTTTTTATATTGGACATTCTGACTATCTCAAAGAAAAACACAAGCAGTGACTGTATTCTAACAATCTAACATGCAACAGTTGCAATACTAAAATAATGGTGCACACATTGTACAACAGATTGATAATTAATTAATGGGTACAAATCACTAATAAACAATGTTAAACATCAAACAATAATATTATACATACAATTCTAGCAAGCAAAACTTAAATTAAAGCATTAAAAAATATTTCTGATAACTTCATTTTAAAACAGCTAATTTGCGTATTTTCCACAATAATTCAAGTGCAAATTGAAGTAGCTAAATCTCATTGCAGGCAAATTTTATACTTATATTTCGACTTTTCACATAAAAATGCACTATTTTATCCCTAAGGCCTTTTAAAACACTGACTTTTATAAAATTGACACACCCTAATGTGATAATGATTATGATTTTAATGAATCTAATTCAGAACTATTTGAAACTGGTTTCTGTTCTGACCAGAAAAATTCACAGATTGATGAATTAAGAAGGAAGAACCATGAATTGGACGACAACATTTCACAGTTACAAAGTAAGAATAAAGAACTGGATTACAGGCTGAAAGAAGAAAAGCTGAAGACAGCAGCCATGTTGAAAGAAAAGGAAAACTTTGATGAGTTGAATGCCAAGCACACGGAAACCGAAGCAAATTTACAGGTGCATAAAAAATTATACATTTATTAGTCATTATCTTCCTACTTCTATTTATGGTGTCTAATAATAATAATATTTTCTTTTTAATAACTCAATCTGACACACCGCAGAACGATCACAAGTACATGTTATACGAAATACGGCCCACTGTAGCACGACACGCAGATCGGCTTTACAGCAGTGGGTTCGGTAACTTAACTAATGGCCTAAGTACTGGATCACTTCTGGTCGGCCAAGCCAGAAGTGGGAGGGGCTATCTTTATTTTTTAGCAGAACCCGAGTCAAGCAACACATCAGCAAAGCGCCAGCGGCAGCTAACAGAAAATTCAAATAAATTTTTGCCCTGAGCGAGGCTTGAACCCGGATCCGCACGGGTGACTCTCAGTTTAACGACCAGCGCTCTCACCACTGAGCTACGGGACCCCCCGTAGCAACCTGTTAAAGTGTTAAATAGCAACCTGTTAAAGTGTTGTATACTATACGTAGTATAACAGCATTCCAGAAGACATGAAATCTGTGTTAGAACCAACTGCAAGTTAATAGGTAATTCATAATTTAGCCCATTTTTTCTGTCCTTCTTTAAATAATGTGTTAGGCTGTGTCCATTAAGACAGTACTGTTTTCATTCAAACCATCTCACAGCTCTACAATTCTAACACTGAAGGATTTCATACATACTTTTTATTTTCATAAATTATGATGTATGTTTGTTTGTAAATGTGGTCTTACTCAGTTGAGCAAGTAACACTGCTTCTGTTGAGCTGAAAATGTTTTGTGCTGTTTAAGACAATTTATGGTTTGGCATTCCTAGAATCTGCACGTAATTACTTTGTACTGCCGATATTTAACTACATCAGTGTATGATAAATATTCAATTCAATGAGACTCTGTCATTACACATCCAACGGAAGGCATGTCACTAAAACCATATCTTGCATCTTGCAATACTCAACCAGCATTTGTACGTCATTTCGAGCATATGTTTGTGAAATATAATTCTGCTGCGCAGTAATCTCGTGACACCAGGAGGCATTTGGCACCACTTGTGTGGCAGATTTGTATGCTAAGTGGCACGCTTTAATGGTGTTTATCTGTTCTGTTAATTGACTCATTACTTAGTCAACTTGACTGTTGCTTTATGCGACAGTTGGCACAATGGTTGTGGTTGAGTTTTAAGTGCTGTGATTTAATAAACTGAGTTTGCAGTATTAACATAATTTACCATGTATATTTTGCTGAAATTAATTCATTTAAACTTCAGATTTTAACAGATCACGTGGCTGAGATGGAAAGAACAAATGATGAATATCTTAAAAAGAATAATGAACAAGTGAGTTATAAAGTACTTATGGTAATTAGTGGTTTGGAGAAATATTATGCTATCCAGTCTAGGATTTTATCTTGTTTGCACTAATTAGGCTCTAGCTGGCCTATTTACTACAAGTACAGTGAAATTTAAAATATGTTGATATTAAAAGTGTATCGCTGTTTCAAGTTCCTTTATACATGTACGAGTATAATACAAATTGCACATACAGACTCAAAAACTCAGTTAGGATGACAGATGGGTCAGTTTTTATGAGGCTGTTTAAACATATAAAGGGAAAGTTTATCGTTTACTGACATAATTGACTGTAGTTAAGCCCTGAAATTTAAAAATTCAAGCTTTCTCATTCACGGTATTGATGATGGCAGAGTTCCATTGTTTTACAAACAAAAATGGTGTAGTTTGACCGCAGTGTACAATGTACATTTTTGCACACTTTCATCAGTATTTATGTACTTACTTACACTGTGGGCAGCTTGCATGGTACATTATAAAGTGTTAGACTTTCTGGTGGTGTAGTGTTGCTTTTGCAGTGTTGTTTACTTTTAGGCTGTGATGTTAGAGAAGTTCATGTCAGTTGTGCTGGAGCTGCAGACAGAAATCAAGTCACTGGGACATGTTAATGCATCACTAGTTGACAGCAACAGACAACTTGAAGAACTGAATAGATCTCATAACATCCAAAGATCAAAATCAGAAGTTTACAGTAATGTACGCGGCAGCAAGCTTTTAATTTATGAAGTATTAACATTGTTGTGTTGTAAAATGTTTCTCATGTAAATGAATCACAATGCCTTTTGTGAGTTACATAAAGTGTGCTATATCAAGTATTCTCATTATGGCTATACCGAGCATTCACTTCAAGGTCGAATAGCAGTACAAATAGCTATTCAGTATTCGGCTGAATACGAATAGGAACGCCTAACATCTGTTTCTGCATATGTGTCTGCTATATAGTGAGTGGATTGAAGTAACACAGACTGGCAGAATTATGCAAAATGACATGTAGTGAGCTGTTTGCTTTTAGTTTATGTACTAAATATACTGAACTAAAACTTTCGCTTACATTTAAATTTTAAATTTTGTCGCTAGACCTACTTTGTAAGCTAATCATATTCATATTCTGCATATTTTGTCGAATTGCTTGTATTCGGCTGAATAGTGATAATCGCCTATTTGGTTCAGGACAGTTCTCATACATACATACATACATACATACATACATACATACATATATGAAGACATACATACATACATATATGAAGACATACATAATTGCATACATGTATTTCCAGTAAAATCGAGTGTTTACAATGTTAGTGTATTTTTTTATTGTGGAGCACAATTTGTAATTTTGTATGGTTCTTTTTGTTGTTTGGTTTAGTTCTTATGATTCAACTAAACTGTTGTATATACAGGTGGATGCAATTGATGAAGAAATCCTGAGAGAAATTAAGAAACTTGTTCAGTAAGTTGATTTTTGTGATGAAGATTAACAGACTAGCAATAAGTCTAGCATGTTAACATATCTGCACAGATGTTTCACCTTTACATGTTCTGTCATCAGTCGCTTTTTTGTCTTTTACCTTATAAATAGTTTGATGTGATTCTAGGACAGTGGAATTGGGATCCAAACGGAAGACAAAACACGAGAAAAAGAAAGCATCTGAGTCCGTGCAAAGAGCAACGACTTTAATGGAGGTTAGCCGTTATAATAACCGGTTCTCTATTATCAAAATGTTTAGATGAATTTAATTGTCAATTCTGTTTGTTTTTAGAAGCCTCTACTTTGTTTAAGCTATACATTACAGTATTATTTAGGAGAACATACGAAAATGAAAGTGACTTACTTTTTACTGTGTTCTACAGGCAAGTCGCAAGACAATTGCCTACCTGACTGATGTAGCTGAAAGCTCTCACTCCGAAGTGGATGTGGAAATGAAAATGTTGAGGCAACAGCTGGATAATGAGCAAAGCCATGCTAGAACTTTGGAACACAAGCTAGCACAAGTACAGGTGGGATTGGCCTGTTGAGTTTAATGCATTTCAACATTATTGCACCAATTTTGCTCTAACTCAGTGGTTCCCAACCTTTTTTGACAGTCGGACCACTTTTTCTAAGTTGGAGGACACGAGGGCCACTTTTTCTTAGTTGAAGGACATTAGGGGGCCACAAGGCTAAAATTTAATTAATTAAAAGCATATAAAATTGTTATAATTGAATCAAAATAGAATGCCATTTTATTTTGACGTTAATAAATCGCATCAAACATTCTATTTTGATGCGATTTATTAACGTCCAAATAAAATAATTTGTAATAGAAAAGAATTATACATTCTATATCATGTCCAAATTGTCAATTTTCACATATATTTTTCTTAATTCATCAAGATGCCGCGGGCCATTTTTGTAGGCCAGGCGGACCACTTTTGGCCTGCGGGCCATGGGTTGGGAACCGCTGCTCTAACTAACCATCTATTTTGATGCGATTTATTAACGTCCAAATAAAATAATTTGTAATAGAAAAGAATTATACATTCTATATCATGTCCAAATTGTCAATTTTCACATATATTTTTCTTAATTCATCAAGATGCCGCGGGCCATTTTTGTAGGCCAGGCGGACCACTTTTGTCCTGTAGTGGCAAAGCTTTATTGTCGCAATACATAAACTTGTTCATTTTCTAAGCTACGATAATGGAACAATTACAGTTCATATGCATCTTCATTGTACATGTATGCAGAGAGAATTTGAAACATCTATGTGAACTGTTGTAGTGTATCTCTTATCGTTGTCTATATATTAAGCAATGTTGATATTATTGAATAGTAAATGCACAACATGTTTTTAACTTATCATTTCTGTAGCTCCTTTTTAAGAGTCACTGAACAATGCTGCTCTACACTAGTCAAATGACTTTGAATAATGTTGGAAGACATACATACATGATGCTAGTAATTTCCATAGGTTTTCTGTAGATGAGATCATGTTGAAAGTTGTTGCAATACTTGTTTCCAATGTGGAACCCGTCTTCTATGGAGATGTTTCCTCCCTGATGATCAGCTGACCATTATTTTATATAGGCCCCTATTTAGTGGTTTAGGTCAGTTTTATAATTATTTAGGTATTTTGTATTACCTAGAGTAAAATAAATAATTTTATATACATGAATATGCATGATTTCAAATGTTTAGACATGAATATGCATGATTTCAAATGTTTAGACATGAATATGCATGATTTCAAATGTTTAGACATGAATATGCATGATTTCAAATGTTTAGACATGAATATGCATGATTTCAAATGTTTAGACATGAATATGCATGATTTCAAATGTTTAGACATGAATATGCATGATTTCAAATGTTTAGACATGAATATGCATGATTTCAAATGTTTCTCTGTTATAGGAATCGAGTCTGCGTCACACGGAGCAACTGGCGAAAGAGTTGGACTTGTTAAGATCATCCACTGGATTGTTATATAAAAGTCATGACACTGATAGCAGACAATCATTAGCTGCCGTAAATCTCATGTAACATGAATTCTATACTTAGGTTGTCTTATGATTTATCAATGATGCTGAACCTTATTCCATATTAAAAGAAAACAATGGTTATAAGTAACACAGTAACACTTGCTTCCATGCCTTTGCAGATGTAAAGAATGTCTGGTCCAGTTGACAAAGGATCCTTTGACTGAAGTGCAAATAACCACAACAGTAATCCCATGATAGGACATCATTTCAACCTCCATAGGGACTACTTGGTTAGATACTGTTATAGTGCTGAAGTGTGTAAGTAAACAAGTAAGAGCATAGCCAGCAGCGGCGCCCGCAGGATTTTGTTCTTGTACGCACAGGCGCCCGCAGGATTTTTTTCTTGTACGCACAGAAATTTTCAATGGAGGGGCGAACAAGGACAAATTTTCGTTAGGTCGCCGAAAAAACTGATGACTTTTTTTTTTTAGTCAACAACCTAGAATTTCCCAAAAACATACCTTTTCTAGCCGCCGAAAAAACTGATGATTTTTTTTTTTTTTAGTCATCAACCTAGAATTTCCCAAAACATACCTTTTGGGTCATCGCGCTGTACGCACTTACGTATGTGCGTACGTCTGCGGGCGCCGCTGATAGCCAGGATCTCGTCGTTGCCATTATAATGTCACCCAGGATGTTAAGAAAGGACTATAATTAATTATAGAAGAGAGGGTGATGTTGGAGATGCCTACACTGTTGCCAACCGATCCGATAGGAAGGACTGATACTGATACAAGTACCTTAGATTTTTCATTCTCATCTCTTTGAGCTCAGTCATCCCAGAGATGCATTAGATAAAGTGTTTGATAACTTGGTGAGTGATGGATCACATTAGTGTAAGGACCAGCTAGGCTTAGTCACGTTTGAAAGACCACTCACTTTTACTGATGTAGTATCTAATCTAACCTAATCTAATAGGAATTTTGTAAGGCACTTCTCATAGCAGAGCATTTCAGAAGTGCTCTCAGTATAACAAGCCCACGAAAAGAGAAAGGCCTTCAAGCAGCGAAGAGATGCAGATGAATTCACTACCAGAATCCTGCTAGCCTACATATTGCAGAGGGAAAGTCATTCCGCATTTAATTGAGGAACCCACAATAGCAAATGTTTGAGGCTGAGTTAATGAGGTTTGTGACTGAGATACAAATAGATCAAGGCGGCCAACAGAACAAAGAAGGCGTGAAGATTCAGTGGCGGCGCTAGGGGGGGTCTAGGGTGGCTAAGCCCCCCTAAAAAGGGCCATCCATTTTTGTTCCCATGTAAAAATAAAAAATTTGGACGATTAACCCCCTTTAGTACCCCAAAACTGAAATCCTGGCACCGCCACTGTGAAGATTGTGCAGAGAGTGGCTTGCACATCAACTCACAGAGGTATTAGATTTAGTGACCTAACAGAGTTCACTAGAGAAGACAAGCTATAGGCTGCCATCATGACTAAGTCCATGCTTCTCTCCTAGGAAATCAATGTCAGAGTACGTAAAGATATCTCACAGCCTATGCCTGCTAAACTGCTGAAGTAAGCAAGTCAATGTAGGCTGATCATTTTGTAATGTAATAACGATGGATGTAGGCTATATAGGCCTATGCTGTGAAAATTCGCGCCACAAATTCTTCGCGACACACCAACGACACACCATTTTACGCGACACACCGCCAGTCTATTCTCTACACACTAGTGTGTCGCGACACACCGGTTGAGAACCTCTGCTTTAACACAGCATAACTAACTTGTGGCCTAGGCCTACATAGCCCATAGGCCTAGCACTGATCCATGCTACATTGTATTTTCATTTTTCGATATTCTTCCATCTGGATGGATGGTTTTGGTGAAATACAGCAGAAGTGAGGTACTGTAGGAGCTGCTGTTCTTTTACATTGTTTTGTGCACTGGGCCAGGCGGGCCTAGATGCTATCTAGTCTTCTAGAATTCTAAAGCATGCAGTTGTAGGTCTAATGTAGGCTACTAGTGTGCAATGCAGACTGCACTAGATAGCCTATGCAAATAACGTAGACCTGCATGAAACGTTTAAAACTCAATCTAAATATTTTTTATTTTACAAGTTGCAAATGCACGTATTATTTTCATAAATACTGGACGTGTGCATAGGCGCAATCACGTCCTAAAAGTTGGAGGGGACCAAATGAATCACTTCCTAAAAGTTGGGGGGACCATAATGATAAAGTCAATGGGACCACTCAAAAGTCGGGGGGGACGCGTCCCGTGGGTCCCATAGGGTGGTTGCGCCTATGGACGTGTGAGACGCGCAGGGTTCCGCGAGTAAATGAATGCTTTGATAAAGGGTTCCGTCACAAGAAAGTTTTTGAAAACCATGCCATGGTTTGTAACGTCTTGAAAACTTCAACGCAAAGCTGTAGACTTACAACACTCGATGCTCATAATAACGTTAGGTCTGGCCTAATAGATCGCAAAACTACTAAGTCATCGTAAAACTTATTGAGCTTTAGGCTATAGGCTAGTGTGTAAAATTAGAACATTTTGGGAAGCAGATCTCTGCAGCAAATTTCAGGACAATGTAGGCCTAAGGACTAATATCCGGGACACGGGGCGCACAGGTCCGAGTCGGCGATTCCAGAACAGTGTAATTCGTTAGCCTACGGGCATATCGTGTGATTGTGGGCGTCCCGGAATGGCAATATTAAAAGTTGGCAGCCCTACTTAGCGGTAAGGTTTCGGGGCGCGGACATTTCCCCCCTGGACAAACCCCTCCCCCCGGACAAAAACCCCCGGACAAAACCCCCCGGACAATTCCCCCCTGATTTAGCCTAGGACATTAACCCCCCCGGACAATTCCCCCCTTTGCTTCCATTTAGGCAAAAATGCGTTTAATCCAACTTCTATTTAAATAACAATTATTTTGATCCATCCAGCTCCAATTTAAGCAAGAATATTTTCATCAATCCAGCTTCCATTTAAGCAAGAATATTTTCATCAATCCCGCTCCAATTTAGGCAAGAATATTTTCATCAATCCAGCTCCAATTTCAGCAAGAATATTTTCATCAATCCAGCTCCAATTTAAGCAAGAATATTTTCATCAATCCAGCTTCCATTTAAAAAAGAATATTTTCATCAATCCAGCTCCAATTTAAGCAAGAATATTTTCATCAATCCAGCTTCCATTTAAGTAAAAATTATTTTGTATCAATCCGGCTTCTATTTAGCAAGATATCTTTTCATCAATCCAACTTAGGACCGCCGTTTTATAGTAGTACCACTTACACGCAATATGTTCGACAGGGGGGGGAATTGTCCTACCCTGGGGGGGAATTGTCCGGGGGTTTTGCCGGGGGTTTTGTCCGGGAGGGTTTTGTCCAGGGGGGGAAATGTCCTACACTCAAGGTTTCAACCACACATCAGGCATGCAGAGCAGACCACACAATTGCAGTTCATTGGGCCTCTTAAAAGCGCTACACACGCTCTAAACACAATCCATACTTTAAAGCATGATGTAAGAAATACAAATCAATCATGAAGTAGGCCTATAGCCTAATTGTTGACAGAGCCGCTGGATCGTTCCCGTAGTTGCCTGTAGGCTAACACAGACCCGTGGGGATGGGTACCCAGTTGATTTGGTTTGGCACTTCCAAGCAGCTCCAAAAACTTGACTACTCGGTACTCTCTCAAACTTTTCCTCACTTCAACTTTTCGTCTAGTGTTCGAGACCTATAGGTGTCACCCTAGATAGTTCTCTAACTTTTACCGAACACATATCCAAGCTTACTCGCTCTTCCTACTTCCAATTAAGGCGGCTGAGGGCTATTCGCAAATCTGTTTCATCTTCGATCTTTACCTCCATTGTCCACGCCTTCGTCTGTTCTCGGATTGACTATTGTAATTCTGTCCTTGCTGGCCTCCCTAAGGTTCGGCTAGCTCCCCTACAGTCTGTACTCAATGCTGCTGCGAGGCTCATTGCCCGTCTTCCTCGATTCTCACACATATCTACATTCATGGCTGAACAACTTCACTGGCTTCCACTCTCAGCTCGCATACAATTCAAAGTTCTAAGTTTAGTTCTCAAGTCTCAACGAGGCCTTGCTCCGACGTATCTTTGTGATCTCATACTTCGCCCCATTTCGGCCACTTCGCTGCGTCCTCTTAGGTCCTCAGATCGGCTTGACCTCTTTGTTCCTCGCGTCAGGACCGCCATGGCTCAATCCAGATCATTTGCCTGCACAGGTCCCTCCCTATGGAATGGTCTTCTCCCATCCGTTCGCTCTGCCATCCTCTCTGGTAGTCTTTCGTCATCTTTCTCTTGTCTAAAGACCTGCCTTTTCTCTCGGAGTTGAACGCACTGGGAGCGCTTCTGAAAGGCTCTTGCTGCAAGAAGCGCTTTACAAATGGTCAGATACAATACAATACAATACAATACAATACCTTGTCATATAGATACAAGGATACTAAATTGTACTTTCGGCGATTGTTGTAAGATAGACAATAGATAGGCAAACAGAGAGAGTCAGTTGCGTAGACGTGGATAGACGTCACTGCTTTCAGAACGCATGGACGGACTCGTGTCAAGCAGGTGACCCAGGCCAGCCAGTCAATTGGCGGTCAAAGTTCACACAGTGTAATTCTGCAGGCTGTACTGGTGATTTTCCGCTTCTCCCGCCACTGCTTTCAGATCTTTGCGCCTGCGGTCTGACTGATTCTTATCGTAGCCCTATGATGACTGGCCTCAATCATCTCCTTCCCCTCTCGGACGAACCGAGCCTCCCACTCTCCTAGATTGACTGGGCTCAAGTGGCACCCGCTCTGATTAGGGATTTAAGCCCACGAAGTAACCTGTAGTTGTCAGGATTCCGTCTTTTCATCGCCAAGATAGGGTAAGCCTTTCTCAAGGGCCCGTAGAAGGGTACTATGCCCCGTGGTGGTATCCCAAGATTCTTTGTGGTATCCCGAAGTAAGCATTTTTGGGAGTGTGCAGGTCATTATGGCTAGCAAAGCACTATTGTGATACGACACAAGCAAGTTCATCTTTATGCTAGTCGGCTTAACTGCAGACTAATCGTACTCGTAGGCTAAATATAGTCAACGAAGGCCTATAGTACGGGTACGGAGTTATAAGATAACCGAGTAGGGAATTTACGCTATTCTCAGCAGAAACAACACTGAAACACTGTCCTTTGAGAACAACAGTTGTCATGAAAGTAGTAAATGTATGACAGACTAAAAACATCAAAGGGCCCGAAAGTTGGAACATCAAAGGGTCCGGAGTTGAAACATCAAAGGCCGAAAGTTGAAACATCAAAGGCCGAAAGTTGGAACACCAACGATTGTATGACTCATCGTTAATTGGCTGACATCATCAGCGCGTGCTACAGTCGACACCCACAAATGGGTGGAGGGCCCAGTGTTTTATGAATCGACAAACTTGGCTCATATGGGAGACCCCCACCCCCAACCCCACGCATGCTTCGTCAGCTGATTATAACCATCGACTGCAGCAGCCCGTGTTTTATGAATCGACAAACTTGACTCATATGGGAGACCCCCACCCCCAACCCCACGCATGCTTCGTCAGCTGATTATAACCATCGCCTGCAGCAGCCCGTGTTTTATGAATCGACAAACTTGACTCATATGGGAGACCCCCACCCCCAACCCCACGCATGCTTCGTCAGCTGATTATCACCATCGGAGGCAGCAGCAGCCACAGACGATGCTTAGTCATGGGTATTTTCCCCGAGCGCTGCCATTGCGACATGCAACAGTAAGAATTGTGCAACACACATATACAGACAGTAAAGCAGGCTTACTTAGACGTCCAACCACATTGACAGCCCAACACAGATGACTATTCTTAAACGGCTATCTTAGGGAATACCTACGATCGACCGTATAAGCTTGAAAACCACGCAGCTCGGGTTTTACGCCTATTGCACCACACATTGAAATTCGCAAACACCCAGACAGGCACGCAAACACACTTTTAAGAGTATAAACACGTATACTATTGCGCCATCAGATTGCAATCTACGGCCACACGGCTATAAAAAGAGGAGTCCAAACAGCGCTTAATCACATGATTTCGCCAGCATCAGACGGTGCCAACTTCAACCTCGCGGGGAACGACTTCTACACGAGCTTTCGCCAGCATCAGACGGTGCCAACTTCAACCTCGCGGAGAACGACTTCTACACGAGCTTTCGCCAGCATCAGACGGAGCCAACTTCAACCTCGCGGGGAACAACTTCTACACGAGCTTTCCAGAATATCAGCCATTGCTACCTTCAACCTCGCTGATCCAGCTTCTACGCACGCTTTCTACAACATCACGTCGGAATCAGACTTCAAGAAATCTGACGATTTGATCGTTTACTGCAACTATGGAGACGAGTTAGTATACTACAGCTCTTTACATAACTTCTAATCACTCTTATTTAGATTAAATCTTGCACGATCTTGGGAGATTTATAATCTATACTCTTAATGCACTTTGAAATAACATGCAGGGTTCGAATAATCAAGATATTGTAGAATATTAGACGTACACTTTAAACACACGCTACATTTATCTTATATTTATTTTTTGCAGTTTATAAACTTCGAGCAGAGATCTCTCAACTAAAAAAGACTGAGGCGGAACTTGCTGCCAGAATACGTGAACTGAGTATGAATCTTTTATATTATTTTTCATTGCTTTTTAAAATCATAGCTTCATAACAGTTTGGATAAAAGTAATAATTTTTTCTTTAAAAATATATGCCATTTTAATTATTATATTATAAAACTTTATAGCGAATCTTATTTTTATATTATAGAAAGACTGCGCGACCTTAATGAAACAGATGAACATCACACCGTTAAGCGAACAAGTTAGTGGTACTACATATATTGCAAACTCATAAAAGCTTTTTCTTTTACACATGATAGTACTTTGATCAATGCAACTGTGAAAGAACTCAACAGTATTGTGTGAAGCTACTCAAACAGACTTCATACATACTGACGGCTTTTGCATATGGCAAAGCATAGCCCTATGACAATGTGATAGCCTGCGAATTAGCGAATTCTAATGAAATTGTGATGCTAACCGCGAGGCGTTATGTTAATACTATAATATTTTCTGTGTGGTGTTTCTTTTAAAACTTTAATATATGTATAATTTTCTCTCTTACAGAAACTAAGCAATGCAATGATGTGGAACAGATAGATCCGAATCCGGAGCGATTAGAATTTCCAGCAGCTTCCTCTTCAGCAGCAACAAATTCGGCTTCAGCAAGTAAGTACATAGGAACCTTTATTCACGCCCACACGAATCATTTTACACATTTCTGTTTTTACAGCATTTAATAAGATTATTATATTATTACCCGCGACAACTTCTACGAATAATATTTTTTCACCTCGTCTTTAATGTCTTCTGACCTATTTTTAAAAATTTCTTATAATATTGCAGCTGCGATGTTGGACGCAGAAGATACAGCCTTGATGAGAGCTGCAGAAGAGGCTGAACTAGCCGAACTTTGGGGGCCTATGAGCGATCAGGAACTGTTGGGATATGTGCTGCAAATAGAGGCAGATGAAGCAAGAAAGAAAGAATTAAGAAAACAGGAACGGGGAAAAATGCCAGGTAATGCTCTTAGCCATTTATACATTTTGAAACGCAGTATTTAAAAAAATTGTTTCTTGTAATTGTCAAAAATTTAAATAGTGATTGACTTGCATCAATAAATGAAACTTTTGATTTGTATATTTTTAGCGAAAAGACGAATTGCATCGCTTGACGAAAACTCGAAGCTTAAGGAAAAGAAATTCAGTAAGTGAATTTTAATTTATCTCACAATCGGTAGAACTTTAAAAAATATATGCATGCTTTTTTTAAAATTATAACAATTTATGCATAATATTAATTGTTTTTCTTTTAATTCTTGCAGAGTCTGATGGCTCGGGCATCATTACTTTCAAGGAATCGGCTGGCGAAGGAACAACAAGAGACAATCAGTTCGCGCCATCGCGTAAGTTACTCTCTTCATTTTCGGCAGTCATACTCGACATTTACAAAAATCTATCTTTATTGAATTTAATAGTTGTGATACGCGCAATCAAACGCACACAAACTGTTAGGCCTTACTCTCTAACCAAATACAAATTTTTATTATATTGCGTGTGACTTGAAATTTTTTCGAAAGTAGTGTACGACAGAGGTATCAAAATCAGAATTAAGTAGTTGTTATAGTGCTCATCTGAGACAAATTTTTTTTTTCTAGGATATCCCACTTCGATATGTCTACATAAATTTCTGTATATTGCAGATCTGAAAACCCCGCGAGAAGGGGCCCCAGCGGCGGCGGCGGCGGCGGCGGCGACGGGTGCGGTGACGAACAATGCCGGCGGCAGCAGCGCGGCGGCGGCTAGCAGCATCGACATGGCGGCAGCGCCGACAGAACCCGGAACTTCGAGTAAGTGTCTTACTTTTGCACTCATCTTACACACACACACGCACGCACGCACACACACACACAACGCAATTTATGTTTGTAGCCTTTTATATCCAGCCTTCATACGCATTGTATTGTTTGAAATTAATACAATTTTCTGTGTGTCTATAGGTCGATGTGACTCTTGTCATGCATACAAGACGACGAACTTGGTGAATGGGCTTTGTCAAACCTGTCTGCAGCGCCAAGAATGCATACGATGCAAATGTCGGAGGGTCTCACGCTTCTTCCGTGTTGGACAAGATGTGTGCGTTACATGCATCAAGAAAGAGAGGAACCCAGGGCTACGCACTTCCGCACAGAACGCCTTTATGGACATCTCCTTTCCAACTCCGGACACCGCAGATATCCATGCCATGTTGGTGGGAGATGCTCAACAGATGATCAATGCTTTGGAGGACACAGTCAGAGATGAAGGGTGAGTTTGCATTATACACAAATTTTAATATTTTATTTGTAAGTAGAGAATTGACAATTCGCACTTGTTTGGAATTAGTAGAATTTTCTCTCCAAAATTATGTTGGTACATTTGTAATATAGACACTGTCTTAAACAAATTCTTGCAAACTTGGCCAATTCTTCTTTCCACACGCGAACCTTAATTTTTGATCTTGCTGACATTTACACTTTCCCTCTATAAATTTCAAACTATATGCAATATGAGCATTATATTCAGAAAATTAATAAACTTCTGCAATGATTCTTTAGGCCGGTGAAATGGTATGTGGCCGTAGATGTCGAATTTCAACGAGAGTGCTCCGAAGGCGAAAGTAGAACTACAGCCTACTTCAAGTCCGTACCAGCTACACTGCTTCATCCATCGCAGATATCAACTCAAGTGCAAGACGCCATCCAAAGAATTGACGAATTGGTAGATACTTTCGCAACTCAAAATTCGGGGTGGGTGGTTAGCAGCGTGGTCAATTTTAAATTGGCTAATGCCATATACGATCCAATTGGAGCATCTAGCTATATTCCGACCCCACGACATTTGGTTGGGAAACATGCAACGTTGAATATCCAAAATGACGATGACAAGTGTTTCCTCTATAGCATCTTATCTGTGTCGCATTTCAAAACTGCCAATCCACAGCGCGTAAGTCACTATATCCCATATCTGGATGAGCTTGAAACTAAGGGGCTGACCTTACCAATGACCATCGAACAAATCCCACTCTTCGAATCCATGAACGCTGAATATTCAATCAATGTCATGTACTCAAATCCCGATGACAAGACATTTACGCCCCTATATGCAAGTGCTCACAGGGGTAGAAAACATATTGTAAATCTTCTTCTTCTCGACGATGGCGCTAAACGCCACTACATTACAATTCGCAACCTTTCTGCTCTCTTGGCCAAAAGAAATTCGCATGATGGCCGCTCTTTTCCTTGCCCTTACTGTTTGCACTGCTTCACCACTGCTGCTGGGAAAAATGCGCACATAGACGAATGCGGCAAGCACGGCTTGCAGTCCGTGCGCTACCCGACCGCAGAAAATTTCAATCTCTCATTCACAAACACTCAGCACGAAATGCCCATTCCATACGTGATATACAGCGACTTTGAAAGCTACCTGGCTCCAAACGCCTCGGCCGCCCCCAGCGGCGCGACCAAAATTCTAGACACACATACTCCCAGCGGATTCTGCTGCCTCACAGTATCCTCTTTTCCGCACTTAAATGACGCTACACCATACACTTACTCAGGTCCTGATGTGATACAGCATTTCTTCAAACATATAAAATCTGAGCAAACGCGAATAAATAAAATTTTGGCCACAAACACACCCATGAAGCCGCTGACCCAGCAGCAGTGGATGGATTTTCATTCTTGCAAATCTTGTCCTTCTTGCTCTATCGATCTTTCTGGCGCCAACAAAGTTCGACACCACTGTCACATGACTGGTAACTTTGTTTCTGCACTCTGTTCTCCTTGCAATCTTAAAATGAAATTTCGCAAACCTACCAAATTTCAGAAAGGCAAATCTGCAAATTATCTTCTTCCTGTCGTCTTCCATAACCTCAAAGGCTATGACTCTCACCTTATTCTCAAAAATATGACAAAGGAGTTTGCGGAGCAGGAAATAAATGTGATAGCAACCAACATGGAGAAATATCTCTCCTTCGAAATTAACAACATCAGATTTTTGGACTCCCTCCAATTTCTAAACTGCGGTTTGGACGTGTTGGTTAAAAATTTATCTAAAGAGGATGACTCCAAATTCAAACATTTGCGTCGTCTTTTTCCGACCGAGTACAAATTGCTTTTGCGTAAGGGCGTATTTCCCTACGAATACATGACTTCAGCCTGCAGAATGACCGAAAGGACTCTGCCTCCCAAAGGCTGTTTCTTTAGCAAACTGACGGACGAGGACATTTCCCAGGACGACTACGACTATGCGCAGAAAATTTGGCAGACTTTCGACATGACGACTATGCAGGACTACCACGATCTGTATTTGAAGACAGACGTCATTTTACTGGCCGATGTTTTCGAATCTTTTCGTGGTATGTCCTTGGACTTTTATAAATTGGACCCGCTACATTACTACAGCAGCCCTGGACTTAGCTTCGACGCGTGTTTGCGCATGACAAATGTAAATTTGGACCTTATCACAGACCCGGACATTTACCTGTTTGTGGAGCGAGGCATGAGAGGTGGCGTTTCCATGATATCAAATCGATATGCAAAGGCGAACAATCCGTATCTCGCCCAAGGATACGACCCGAACATTCCAAACAGCTATATAATGTATTTGGATTGTAACAACCTCTATGGATACGCCATGTCCGAACCGCTCCCGACGGGTAAATTCAGATTTTTGGATGAAGACGAAATTGACGACTTTGACTTGGACTCTAAATCGACAGACGACGATTTGGGGTATATTTTGGACGTGGACTTGGACTATCCTTCTCATCTCCACGACGACCACAATGACTATCCCCTTGCACCAGAGACATTGCACATACGACCGGACATGATATCTCCTTACGCAAAATCTGTTTCTCAGAAAATTTCGGCTAAAATCGGTGCCGGTGTCACAAAGTTGGTACCCAATCTCATGGCAAAGACCCGGTACGTCGTTCATTACAGAAATTTACAGTTCTACCTGAAAATGGGTATGAAATTGGCCAAAATTCATAAAATCCTCGAGTTTCGCCAAAGTCGATGGCTGAAGCCATATATCGACTTCAACACTTCCAAACGGCAGATTGCCAAATCTTCCTTTGAAAAAGACCTCTTCAAATTAATGAACAACTCAATTTACGGCAAAACAATGCAAAACAACAGGAAACATCTGGCGGTGAAACTTGTAACTAGCGCGAAACGGGCCAAACGCTTCGTGGCCCGTCCAAATTTCGAGTCGTACAATATAATAAATGAAGATTTGACCGTCATAAAATTAACAAATTCTAACGTTTATCTAAACAAGCCCCTATATGCTGGTATGTGCATCTTGGACATTTCAAAATTAAAAATGTATGAGTTCCACTATCAGCATATAATTCCCATTTATGGATCTGCCTGCAAACTCCTTTTTACAGATACAGACAGCCTCTGCTACCATATTTTCACACACGACATATACACAGACATGCAACGCAATTTAGATGAATACGACACATCAGACTACCCCTGTGGGCACTTTCTACATAGCCGATCCAACGCAAAGGTTATTGGGAAATTTAAAGACGAATGCAATGGGGATGCGGTGATAGAATTTTGTGGTCTCCGGTCGAAAATGTATAGTTTGCTGTTGGCCGGGGAGAAGGAAAAGAAGACTGCAAAGGGGATAAAAAGGGGCTTTGTCAAGAAATGTATCAGGCATGAAGAATACCGAGCCTGTATTTTTGAAGAGAAGCCCACTAGCTCCAAATTCTGTGTGATTCAGAGTAAAAAGCATACCCTACACACTGTTGAGTTGCGAAAGATTGCCCTTTCTCCGTACGATGATAAACGTTTCTTACTGAATTCGTCGGATTCGTTTGCGTATGGACATGTCGATATTGCATTATATAAAGACAATTGATTTTATATACTGTGTGAGCTGGTATGTTTTGATTTAAATGTATATATTAGATTCGACTATATTATATTTTATCTTGCGATTTATAGTAATAGAGAAAGAGACACTCATAATTTGCATGTTTGCATGTGTGTAAAGATATTTTGTGAAAGAAAAAAAGAATTTAAAAATGATCTCTGTGTCTTTTCTTTACTTCATTATGTTACAAATAAAAGCCATGTTCCACATCACACAAGTTTATTCAGAAATGCTTAGATTTAAAGTCCGAAAGGATTGCATTGAGTGCATGCTACAAATCCCAATTGATTTGAATGATCTAAAGAGCTATAACATGGCATAGCGTTTTTAAGTTCTGGCAATTGTTCGTGGAGTTGATCAATTTTGAGAAGAAGGTTGTCCCATTCGTCCAGACGTAGAGCGATGCCGCTGCGGGTTGGTCTCTCCTTGGTGGTGTTTGGTGGTAGAAAGTATCGTCGAATATTCACACATCTGAAGTCCTTTGAAATTGATGCATAATAACGACCTCCGAGATGTTGGTAGACGTCAACAGGTTGATTCGCCTTCAGCAGTTGTACATTTCTGTCCAATTCGTCCAGGCAAGCCCGAAATCTCGCCCAAGCTGATTTGTTGAAGGATACTCCCTTCTTTGTGGGATATGATTTGCTTCCATGTTGTACATACTCGCGTATATGCACCATTAGCTCATTCTTGTAGTGGTTGGCTGTGAGATACCGATTGTTGCCAATAGCCTCTTTGAATTCTGCGAGCTACAGATGCACAAAACAAGAGCAGAATTTTGAGTTATATTGCAAATAGCCGGTCAAATCTTTCTTTATACATGTTCATCAATATGAAATAAGTTCTTCAATACAAAGTTTAAAGAAAATTCTATAATACTCACTGGAATTGGTACGAGAGTTCGTGCTGCATACATCTTTCGTCGTAGTAAGTGGCGAATATGCCGGCATCGAAAATGAAATAGAAATGGTTGCAGTCTGTTCAAATGGCTCTTTTATAATACAAGTATTGCACAATCATAAGAAATAGAATTGGGAAATTCCAAGCATCATCTCATATAAAGCAGTCAAATAATGAGTCAAGTTTGGCGATTCATAAAACCCGGGCTGCTGCAGCCGATGGTTATAATCAGCTGACGAAGCATGCGTGGGGTTGGGGGTGGGGGTCTCCCATATGAGCCAAGTTTGTCGATTCATAAAACACTGGGCCCTCCACCCATTTGTGCGTGTCGACTGTAGCACGCGCTGATGATGTCAGCCAATTAACGATGAGTCATACAAACGTTGGTGTTCCAACTTTCGGCCTTTGATGTTTCAACTCCGGACCCTTTGATGTTTCAACTCCGGATGCTTTGATGTTCCAACTTTCGGGCCCTTTGATGTTTTTAGTCTGTCATACATTTACTACTCATGAAGAACAAAACTAGTGTAGCGTACGTTGGACTGTTGGTCGCCTATCTCAGTGAGTCTAACTTTAATTTGCCAACAATTTAGGCATATCTTGTGCGCTTTAGCTTTAGCTTCGTTAAGCATGGTGATTGTTAGCTAGGCTTACCATACGTCCGGGTTTCCCCGGACATGTCCTCTTTTTAGGTCCCTGTCCGGGCGTCCGGGCGGTTTTCCAGAAATATGGCTTTTGTCCGGGTTTTTCCCGTCCGTTCACAATCGATCTATCTTACTTACTTTTCCGTGTTATATATTCCGTTCCGTGAACTAAACACGCGTTCCAGCAATATTTACCTCAATGGTATGGTTACCATTGGACCTCCGGGCTCTGACGCGGTTTTTTTGTAAACCAAACGCATAAATATAACGCGAGTTACGTAGGCCTAATGATACTTCAATGTCAGGTTGTTTAACGGACGGCTACAAGGGCTCCTTTGTTTGAGTTGAGTGATGAAGAAAGCAGACGAAAATAATTTTGGCCTGTTCCACGGAGAATTCATGACTCGGTTCCGAGTCACCGAGTCAAATTTCGAATCCAGGGCTTCAAGTCCGAGTCCAAATTCGAGTCCCGACAGTCCGAGACTAAGTCCGAGCCCGCAGAAAATAATTGGTCTCGTGTCGGACTCGAGTCTTTTGCCGGACTCGAGTACTACATCACTGTTAATCAAAGCTCGAGGGTACGCGTACCCTAAAATAGAATACGTTAAAATACGTACGTACCTTTCAAAAAATACAATACGCGTATGGTACGTACGGTACCATACATTACATGTGCACGAAAATTTTGGTTATGGCTTACTCGGCGACCCATAGCCAGTGGCGCGCAAGGGGTGTAGGGGGGTTAAGCCCTTCTATAAAAGGCTAAACCCCCTAAAAAAGGCCATCCCGGTTTTTTACATGCAAAACTGAAATATTTGCACGATTTTCGAACGGATTGCCCAAAAAAGTCCTCTCAAATTTTGGCGGATGAAAATGGAAAAATTTCCATGCGATTTTCGCCGGATGACTTTAAAAAAAGATCGTCAGAAATTTTGGCGAATGAAAATGGAAAATTTCCTCCGGAAGGCTTCAGCCCCCCAAAGCTCAAATCCCATTGCCTACATGTACAAGTAGGCTACTTTACAGTACGTATACATGCAGTCAACCGTATGCGTCATTTATGTATTTCCGGTAGCGCAGCAGTAAATTTAATTCGATAAATTATTCTGTAATAATTAGGATAATTGGATGCAACTGGTTAACATTTTCCTTAGAGTTGAACTTTTAAGCGCTTCAGCAGAACTGAGCCGACTAACTGACATTATTAATTAGTGCATTATGCTGGATAAACACAGACCTACAATATAGGTTAGCATTGCAGCAATTCACTACGCTGTATACTTGTATAGTGTATACGTTGTGATTGTTTGCTTAAATTAAATTGAACATTCTTATAATGAGCAATGACGAGGCTAACGTATTTTATTATTGTTTACGTACCCTAAAATAGGGTACGTTAAAATACGTACGTACCTTTCACAAAATAGAATACGTACGGTACGTACCCTCGAGCTTTGCTGTTAATATATCATAATTATAATTCGCAGGAACAGAAATGCATGCAGTTAAATTATGCATTTTCATTGTAGCTGCCTGTGTTGGAGTGTCGTCCGCGTTTCTGTTAAAGTGCTATGACTGCACTTCATCCTCTACACCTACGTGTTCAGAAAACTTCTTCTGGTCGTTTTTCATCACACAATCATATGGATGCACTTGTTGCATAGTAAGCCAGCGTGTCATTAATTAAATAATTCGCTCAATCCGCCTCACTGCTTTGTGAACTATTATTAGGCGCTTAGTGCGCTATAGTTACGTGTTTCTACACATGCATGCATCAGACATTGAGTTATTCATACAACTAGACATGACGGTGAAGGTGATGGTAGTGGGGGTAATGATGATTAGAGCATGTAGTAGGGTACATAGAATAGATTTGAATGATGGTAGTGGGGTGATGATGATTAGAACATGAAGTGCATAAAATAGATATGAATGACGATAGTGGTGTTGGTGATGCTGATGATGATGGTGGTGGTGGTGGAGTGACGATGACGATGATGACGACGATGATGACGATGATGATGATGATGATGATGATGATGATGATGATGACGATGACGATGACGATGACGATGATGATGATGATGATGACGATGGCGATGGCGATGGCGTTGGCGGTGGCGATGGCATTGTCGATGACGATGACGATGATGACGACGACGATGACGATGATGATGATGATGATGACGATGATGATGACGACGACGATGATAATGACGTATGACGATGATGACTATAGTGAAAGAGGAGCAGTCGGCAATGATAATTATTATTGTATAATTAGCTGTGTACTGTTTTATCTAAAACTATAAAGGCGAAACTTTTCCAATGTTTGCGAACAATTTTCTTCTTATCCGCCCGACCGATTTTTCCCAATATTTACAAAAATACTTTTTAGGACCCATTAACAAATATAGGGGGGTTCGCGATCCAAAAATCTTACCTTTGCCGAATTTGAAACGTTTAATTTTTAATAATCCGACGAAAGCTAATATAATGCAGTATTTAAGATTGGTCGCCGGATCGCTTTCAAAGACCCCATAGATTTATGACGTCATCACTTCTTTACTTCGCTTTAGGTGGCCGATTTTATAGCGCGCGCTTACGCTAAATTATACTAAAAACACTGATAATAATATTATGAACGGTTGATCGCAAGACAATGACAATGGATACCGGTAATTAATATAGTACCGTGTCGTCGTACGTATACAGGCCATCTGGACATTACCGGTATTTAGGGCGGACGGGTTTAGGCAAAAGAACCAAAATTCGCCGGCAAATGCTGGCCACAACGGAGGGTGACGAACCCGCCCCGCAGGGGCGGTTGCAATGGGAGCTGGGTTGGGGCGAAAAATCTACATTTCATCGACAACACCAGGCACCCCAGGCTGGGACCGGGTTGGGGCCGATGGAAGAAGGTGGGGTGAGAAAGGCTAAGTGGGAACGGGGTCAGCGTGGCTGTGGACCAAATATCGAAATTTCCCGGGCAACGCCGGGTAATTCAGCTAGTTACTCTTATAAAGACTAATAGTAATCATAGGCCTAGATTGTTTCCTTGAATAGATTAACACTTAGCCTAATAGTCCATGCCGGTTGACTAGAGAGGAAGAGAGACAGAAAGCGAGAGAGTGTGTGTGTGAGAGAGAAAGAGAGAGTGATAGACAGAATGAGAGAGAGAGAGAGAGACAGACAGAGACAGAGATGCGATGGGCGGGCATTGGTGTACGCAACAACGTGCCTCGTGCAGGGTTCAAAAGGTGGATGATTGACAGTGGACTGCGGAAGGAATGGGTTAAGGAGGGACGCGACAGGAAAGGGGATTCATTCTCCAACGGACAGGCCAGCAAGCACCCAAAGCTATCGCTATAGCATCTCTTAAACAGGGACTTGGCAAGAGAAGGGCCTGCTGGAGCGAATGGGGGAATCGATAATAGTTTTATGACAAATGTATCGCTAGTTCGCTTGTAATTAAAATGTACATACGTAGAAATCGATAATTAATCAATACAAGAAAGATTCAAAACCTGTGTCGGGTTCTCTTTGCCGCTCATCTTAACACCCCTCGCCACCAAGACTGGAAGTTACGGCCTTCAACCTTCTCTTCCAGACTTGCCAGTGCAACGACGATGACGACGACGATGATGATGATCACGATTATGATAATTATGATGCTGATGGTATTTCAGAAACGAGTTACCGGCGGAACTACATTCAGAGAGTGCGCTAGCGGACTATCGTCTTACAAATGCATTGATCCATCCAACAACGTCTGCATTAGCGACTTGTGCAACACAGCCAACCGTGACGGAAGTCGCATCACCCTGGCAACCATTATGACGTCATTGATGACTGGCGCCATGATCGTTCGCTTCTTCCAGATGATCTGAACCAATTCAACAACCAAAGAGTGGACTGGATGCTTTGTCTATACTTTTGTGGCATCCATGCACTGTTTAGTAGGATTGTATGGCGCTGAGGCATAGACCAGTAGTAAAAGCTTAGACTATATGACAAAGCTCTACATTGGAAGCATTCTTTATATGCTGTTGTATGGCCTACAATTTAGACCTACATAATACTATTACTATGAAATTTCCGCATAGACCTTTGTTATGCATAACTATTAACCTGTCTAAATTACTATTAGTCTGCCATTGGGATTATGGATTTAGACCAACTTCTCTTAACTATAAAACACAAAACAAGTTTCTCCTCTCTGCATACTCAAGCTTATAATATTCGCCTGAAATAACTTTATTCCTTGCAACATTTTGGCAATTTTGTGATGAATTGAAATTCAATAAGTTGAGTTTTTGTATTTCTTTTGCAGTCTTGTTCCGTTCTGGTTCGGTTTTTTTCTTCCAGTCTAACATTTACTTAATAATTAAATGATTATTATCTGTCATTCTAACATTTTATGGAACATAATTTGGGTGATCGCTAATGCACTTGCGGAACCTTGGTAGATTCTGATCTGCCTGTTGTATTCTATTCCAACACCACTGCGCGATTTGCATAATTATTATTTGTTGTTTGCATTGGGAATAAAGTACACGAATGATGATGGCCATAAGGTCTATAATATCAATATATGTTGCCAGGACATTTTGAAATTAATTTGAATGCTTTTCTTCATTTCATGCCAGGGCCGTTTCGAGATCGTCGTTGACCCCAGACCCCATACTGTGTAGTCTATGTTATTGCTATATATATATATATATACATGTGTATATACAGGGTGGGCCAGCATAAATGTCCCGACTTTGCACGCGTATAACTTCGCCAATTTTTAACATTTATTTTATACTTGATGCATCAAATTAAAGGTATTTCACTCTAGTATTAACTCTAAAAAAGTCGAACTGATACTAGTTTAGGTTTTAATTATATACTTGGAACAGCGCTAGCTACCATATTTTGCTGTCATTTGTGACGCAACCTGGCGCCGTTGACAGACGATGATCGCGTTTCGATCTTAATTTTACGAACTGGTAAGGGATTTAATTCGTTTGAAATGATTAACGAATATTCTAACAGAGGATGGAATAAACAATACCTTGTATTATCTGCTACGGAAAATTAATAAAACAGGACTTTCTACTTGCAAACCATGGGAATCGGAGCGCACGGCGCTCACATTCGCTAACATTGCTCGTGTGTCCGCGTACATTTGCAGTCAAGACAATGACCAGGGCAGGCCCTGCATGCAAATTCAGCGCAAAACAGGCCGTCTTAGAAGCACTGAATAGCGTATTGGAAAAGATTATAGACCTAAAGTTAAAGTAATTTGTCGACGAGAAGTCCCACGAACTCTCCAGCTCTTACGCAAAGAAACGACTGGCAGCGTGCAAGCGTCTGAAGCAGCGCATGGCAGTGCACGGCTGTTGGCAAAATTGAAAGGACGCGGTTTTGCGATTAGAATATATTCATGGTAGGGACCCTACAAACACCCAAAATGATCGTGTCTACGCACGTTTTAGCAAAAAACGATAGAATTTTCCCGGGAAACGGCGTCATAATGCGTCAGTAATGACAAAAAACGGTAGCTAGCGCTGATCCAAGTATATAATTAAAACCTAAACTAGCATCAGTTCGACTTTTTTAGAGTTAATACTAGAGTGAAATACCTTTAATTTGATGTATTAAGTGTAAATAAATGTTAAAAATTGGCGAAGTTATACGCCTGCAAAGTCGGGACATTTATGCTGGCCCACCCTGTATATATATATATGTTGAAGACGATAAAAACACTGGTTTCCGCATACTGGGGGTGGGGGAAATGTCCTAGGGTGGGGGAAGTCCGGGGGAATTCTGGGGGAATGTCCGGGGGAATATGTCCGGGGGAAATGTCCGTTCCCCGCCTATCGCCCACGCGGTTTCAACTCTAAACATTATCCACCATAATAATTTATATCCGCCCGACTAATTGCCTGCCTGACTCTCCGGATCTTGACCCCTGTCTATCGACTAAAGTGAAAAAAATTCTTTCCATAAATAGGAAATCTACCTGGTAGGACTATTTGCTATAATAGGGCCTACCAGAGTCTTCTATTACAGTAATAGAAGGCTGTAGAGCCTACAGCTCTTGGCTTAAGGCTCAGGCTATGCCTCTTCTCATTCTTCTATGTGCAATAGAGCCTAGCTAGCGGTAGGATTTCAACCACACCAGCAACACAGGCCTAGGCCTACATTAAGTCATTAAGTTAGCGAACCTAGCCGTAAGATCTCAGGCACACATCAGGCATGCATGGCACACCGCACAATTGCACTTCATTGGGCCTCTTAAAAGTTCTATACAGACCTGTGGCACGGAATAACAATGTGGGGTCACTAGGGCTAACAAAACACTATTGTGCTACGACACAAGCAAGTTCATCTGTATGCTAGTCGGCCTAACTGTTGACTAATCGTAGGCTAAATATAGTCAGCGAAGGCCTATAATACGGTGTTATAAGATAGCCGAGCAGGGAATTTGCGCTATTCTCAGCAGAAGCAACGCTGAAACACGTATGAGAACAACAGTTGTCATGAAGAGCAAAACTGGTGTAGCGTACGTTGGACTGTTGGTCGCCTATCTCGGTAAGTCTAACTTTAATTTACCAACCATTTAGGCTATTAAGCATGCCGCCTGCATATCTTGTGCGCAGACCTTTAGCTTTGTTTAGCATGATGATTGTTAGATATGTGATCGTTATTTCCTTAACCTAGTTAAGCAAAGAGAATCTTTGCGCGACTCTGATTCATTCAATCAACTTTATTGTTCACCGCAAAAGCACAGTCGGTCTAAAGTCACAGGTGTAGGACCTACTTGAGGTGAAAATAAGCCTCGGCTGCAGAATTGCTTGGTGTGGCAGGAAGGTCTTCTGTGCCCTTAGTTATATTCTCTGTCTGTGACCTTCAGTTTAGTTATGTACCGTAAATCCTGTGTGGTTTGGACAGCAACAGACTACAGGATTCTGCGAATATTCATAGGGTGCATGTACATTGTACACATTGTACAGTGTCACAACAATATAATTCTGATTAATTCACATCACATTACAATAGGGCCTATCACATTTTTAGATTTTTAGTTCTTTGTAATCATATATCCAGACTAGATAATGTGAATCGATCCCGCTTCCCATTTCATGTTCTGCTCTTCATGCCGGTGATGTCACCATTATTAACTGCTCGGCTCAAAACCAGGGGCGTCAAACGATCAAGACAATACAGTGACTTATTAAGTTGCTTGTTTACTTATTGATTAATTCTTACTTTAATGTCGTTATTTTTATGCATAGCATTAGTGACGTTGTTGCTAGGTCTATAAACATTAATGCCTAACATGACCATCGTTCATAAACGTTAATGTCTGATATGATCACTGACCTTCGTTCATTTTGTAGCGAACACTTTTGTTAACAGGGTCGCATTAAACACAGCACATTACAATAATGTAATTAGACAAATTGAACACGGTAATTTGCAGCCTGCTCGAGGTCCTTTCTAATTCAGTGTGGACAAAACATGAGACACATTTTCAGCGTGAACATAAGACGCATTTGCAGTGTGGACATTCGACACATTTTCAATCTGTTTTTAAACGGAGTCAGAGTAGGCATGCAACTGATGCAAGTTATAGTAGGTCTACTGTAGCTCGACTGTGAATTCTAAAATACCGCGGTATTAGGTCAGGATGAGCCTATAAGCATGCAGCAGGCCCTATAAGTTTACAAGTAAGCCTATATTATATTATATTGTGGCTACGGTGCCATAATTATGCGAGAGATTGTGCCAATGCATGGTTTAGCCAACTGTCTTATATTTCACTTAGGGCCTATGTGTAGTTTCCATGTTAAATGCTCATAATTATATGCCCTTGGGCCCCCTAGATGTATATCCGCAGAAATTAGGTCAGCGCCTGGAAACAAAGAAAAGATGGCAATTGATGTGCCTTCTGGGCCCAGCCTCTGCTATAGGCCTACCTGTGTGTCTTAGTCCATCATCAAAATTACTCGAGAAGTCCTCATTTTATCTCTTTGGTCACTTGCCCCGAAAATACTGGAGGGTGACCATAGTTACATTTTACATCTGCCACAAAAATTAATCCGGAATATGCCGTAGCGCACTTAATTGCTTATACATGTATGCAGTGGCATATCCAGAAAGTTTCGAGGGGTGACAAATTGGGCCGGGAAATCAAAGTATGGCTTTAGTCGGAAATTTTTCTAACGACTTTTAGTCTATTCCCAAACTTTATTTAAAAACGTGCCAGCTTCGCTACTTTCAAATCTAATAACCTTTTTTTAGCCACGTTCAGTAATTGGGGGTCACGTTCTGTATTATTGTCAAATGGGGGATGGGCGGATTGTACACCTTGGATCCGCCTCTGGACCTATGTCTCTGTGCAAAAGCAGAGTTTATGTTCTTGCGCCTGCAACCGGGAAGAGGGGACAGATTGGCAAATACCCTGGGGTCCGGCTACTTTTAGGGGACCTGGCTGGGTAATGTTAGGTTTATATGCAAATTGCAAAGATTATGATGTAGGCCTATGCCTTCACTACAATCAATTTGATCAGAGGCGCTCGCAGTCGAGTCAGAACTTTTATTGCTTCAATTTGTGTCCAATTTTTTTCCTCTTATAGTCCCAGCCTTAAATAGTTTAGGGACCCGTGACTCCGTGAGGGCCGTGAAAGCTCTGACTAGAGGGCACGAACTTAATTATCGACCCTGCTTGAGCCCGAACGAATTGTCGCAATTCTCGGGCAAATTTTGGCTCGTGAATTTCCTGCGATTTTCGCCATTATTTACAAAATACTACCGTGAATAATATTCAGAACGCTTGCCCGAAAAACTGACTCGCCCGAAATTGGGGTGGGGCATTTGCTCCTCTGGACTCCCGTCTCCTACGCCTATGACGGTGGCATTGGGTATCGCGGCATATAAATGTAGCGACGAGATTAGGCCTACTCGCGGGTCAATTACCTACAGGTCTGGCAGCGCTCCACAGCTTACAATAGACCGAAATTATAATAGATA
Organism: Lumbricus terrestris; assembly: GCA_949752735.1. Taxonomy (NCBI): domain Eukaryota; kingdom Metazoa; phylum Annelida; class Clitellata; order Crassiclitellata; family Lumbricidae; genus Lumbricus; species Lumbricus terrestris. The sequence continues at coordinate 79,858,485 of OX457036.1, read as the reverse complement.
ATTAATTCGCATAGGCCTATAGGCGCATTATTCACTCAATCACCCACGCATTATTATGATTTGCCTATACTTCGGAATGACTAGAAGTCACGATCGAGGACCACAAGAAACTGCAGTAGTTTGGACTTTGGACACTAAAGTATTATTTTCACATAGACCTGCACTGTCTGCAGTCTGTTGATTTTAAGCCAAGCTGTTTATGCATGCATCGAATAAGCAGGCAAAAATAATGCAGCATATATTGCTCACACTGCATAGGGACACGTGCAACAAACTGAAGAGTAGCCTAAGGCAGACGCACACCTGTCCACACGCAACGTCATTCTGAGCTGTTGTGAACCTCGCCACATTTTCCTTTCACGACTGAAAACGGAACTCTTCAATCTATCCTATCCCGATTCTAATCAAGTTCCACCGCACGATCACCATCATCATCATCATCGTGATTACAACAGCAGCAGAATCACCACCACGCTGTCTATAGTCGGCTTGACCTCCCCGGATTTTCACCTGGCACCGGAACGAATTAATAGGGCGGTACTCCGGCTATTGCGGACTTGATTTGATATAGTGCCGGTGAATAAGCTCCTGAGGTGGCTTTGTAGGCTCTGAGATATCTTCGGATATTTAGGCTACATTACACTAAATAATTTACATTTTTTAGAATCGTTTAGAATTTATCTATATTATTCAGGTGATCGGCTCATGACTTCAGTGACTAAAGTGAACATAATAGTTGGGAGAAAATTGTTTCGAGTTAAGGGTCCCCACTTCTAAGTGGTTTTCTTGTTTAGTCCGTGATCTGTATAGCCTATATGTATGGTCATATGGAATAAACGGCCCAATGTGAACAACGTCGAATCTTCTCTCTCGGTCTCAGTCTCGGTTCCTACTGTATCGGTCTCGAAGTTTACTGTCTTGCATAATAAAAGTTGGCAGGTAACAAACTGACAGACAGATTGATGGTGTTTGTTAGTTGTATGATGTATGCTTATGCTTATGCGAAGAGGAGGAGTTGACCTAGTTAAGTTAGAACTGGTTTCCAAAAAACAATTATAATTCAGTTCTAAATGTCACATGGTAAGATAGCAGGAGGTGAGGTCTTATCAGTTTTGTATGATGGAGACGAATAATATATATTATATATATATATATATATACAGGATGCACCAAAAAAGACCCCCCTAGGTTTTTGCCAATATTTTGACCAAAAGTAAGAATTTCCAAATAAAATTTTACAGGCTTATAGACAATTCATATTTACACATTATGAGCAGATTTCATCAAAATATTTCAAACGGAACAAAAGTTACATCACTTTTAGTGAGGTCACCCACCGTTTTTTGACGATTCGAAAACGAAGCGCAATTTTTTAAAGGTTTTTTGCTAAAATCTTGGCCAAAAGTAAGAATATCGAAATGAAATTTTACAGGCTTAAAGACAATTCATATCTGCACGTGATGACCAGATTTCATCAAAATATTTCAAACAGTACAAAAGTTATACCACTTTTAGTGAGGCCACCCACCGGTTTTTGACGATTCAGAAACGAAACACAGCAAAAAGTAACAAAAATACGATTTTATTAAGTCTCATCCCAAATAACTTTGTCAAATGAACTTGGTAGTGCTTCACAACTTGTGTTCAATGTGCCCACCACCCGTGCCAAAACTTTTTTTGAGTCTCTTTGCAAAGTTCTTGATGGACCTGTTGATTAATCTGACAGATTCCTTATTCACCAATTTTATTGTCATCTTGCTAAGTGACTTCTCAGTGACGCGCAGCTACGCTGGTACCCTGTTTCTCTTTTAAATAGTAATAATAATGATCATCTGGCATTATCAAAGATATTATGATACCAATTATTTGAGATGAGAAAAATATTCGTGTTTTTGTTACTTTTTTGTTGCGTTTCGTCTCTGAATCGTCAAAAAACGGTGGGTGACCTCTCTAAAAGTGGTATAACTTTTGTTCTGTTTGAAATATTTTGATGGAATCTGACCAGCATGTGCAGATATAAATTGTATTTAGGCCTGTAAAATTTCATTTCGATATTCTTATTTTTGGCCAAGATATTGGCCAGAATATTTAGATTGGTTTTTTGTTAATTTTTGTTGCGTCGCGTTTTTGAATCGTCAAAAAACGGTGGGTGACCTTACTAAAAGTGGTGTACGGTAACGTTTGTTGTGTTTGAAATATTTTGAAGAAATCTGGCTATGATGTGTAAATATGAATTGTCTATAAGCCTGTAAAATTTCATTTGGAAATTCTTACTTTTGGTCAAGATATTGGCAAAAAAAACTAGGGGGGTCTTTTTTGGCGCACCCTGTATATATAAGTGAAAAAGCACTATTCTTACAACCTAAATGCCCTTAGTGAAATAACGAACACGAAAAACGCAAAGAGCGAGAAAACATAGGCCATGAGCAATTTCGCAAGACCTAAAATGCAACTAAATCATGCATTTGTGTTGTAGCTGCCTTTGTTGGAGTGTCGTCTGCCTTGAAATGCTACGACTGTAATTCAGGCTCTAATCCTGCGTGTTCCGAAAACTTCTTTGTGTCGTATAGCATCACACAAGGAGAAGCATGTCTTTGTTGCATAGTAGGTCGACGTGTCATTTGAATTTAATTAATTAATTCGCTCAATCCGCCTCAGCGCTTTGTGCTGTAGATCTACTGCAGGTGTCATGAAACGGAGTATCCCCCTGAAAGCTATCCGGGGGGATGAATTAATCTATCCCCCGGATGGAATTAACCGGTCTATACTATCCGGGTGGATAAACCATTCTATCCCCTTTTTTGAAAAATGCGCATAATAAATTTTTTTATGCTGTAATCAAAATTTAAAGTGACTCTAATTGTTTTAAGTGTCCTAAGCAATGCTCAGATAAAGGCAACTCGAATTTATTTAGTGTCTCTGAGTGTTCTTAAGTGTTTTAACTGTTTAAAGTGCTCTAAAAACAGGGCAAAACAAATTATCTAGTAGGAACAAACATACCTGTTAGTGTCATTGTTCAAATCAAAGCAGATGAAAATTAATTTGGGGAAAAAAATACACGCGGAAGCGGTTTTTCGACTTTTTTTAATTTGGGGGATACAATTAATATGGGGGATACTCTATATCGTGACACAGGCTATTATATCAGGCGCTTAATTCAAGTGCTTTGACACACACACATGTAGCCTACATGCATCAGACATTAAGTTATTCATACAGTTAGACATGACGGTGATGAGGATGGGAGTGGAGGGTGGGGGTTGATGATGATCATGATCATGATGATCATGATGATGATGATGACGATGATGATGACGACGATGATGATGATGAATATGTTGACTATGATGATTATGATGACAAATGACGATGACGGTGATTCATTATGATGATGATGATGATGATGATGATGATGATGATGATGATGATGATGATGATGATGATGATGATGATGATGATGATGATGATGATGATGATGATGATGATGATGATGATGATGATGATGATGATGATGATGATGATGATGATGATGATGATGATGATGATGATGATGATGATGATGATGATGATGATGATGATGATGATGATGATGATGATGATGATGATGATGATGATGATGATGATGATGATGATGATGATGATGATGATGATGATGATGATGATGATGATGATGATGATGATGATGATGATGATGATGATGATGATGATGATGATGATGATGATGATGATGATGATGATGATGGTATTTCAGAAACAAGTTACCAGCAGTGGCACATTCAGAGAGTGTGCTAAAGGAACATCGTTTTACAAATGCGCTGATCCATCCAGCAACAACCACATCTGCGCAAGCGACTTGTGCAACACAGCCAACCGCGACGGAAGCCGCATCACCATGGCAACCCTTATGACGTCATTGGTGATTGGCGCCATGATCGTTCGTTTCTTCTAGAGATCTGAACCTCTTCAAACACCAAAGAGTTGACTGGATGCTTTGTCTATGCTTTTGTGGCATCCATGCACTGTTTAGTAGGCTTGCTTGGCGTCTAAGTATAATAGGCCAGTAGTGAGTAGTCCTATTGGGCATGGTCCTTCATTAGAAGCCATTCTTTATACGCTGCATTTTTTTACAATGTAGGCCTATTCTAATGCTATGAAATTTCCGCTTTATCTTATGTTATGCATAATTATTAACCTGCCATATTTTATTATTAGGCTACTAATAGAATTGAGGATTTTCACTGACTTGTCTGAACTATAAGACACAAACAGGTTTCTTCTCTACGTATAGGCTACATAGGCGTGTATATATATATATATGTATATATATATATATGAGCATATTCATTATTCACCAGGAATAATTTATTCCTCACGATACTTGGTAATTTTGCGATGAATTGAAATTCAATAATGTTGAGTTTTTGTCTTTCTCCTGCAGCTTTGTTCCGTTCTTGTTAGGTTTTGTCTTCCATATTCATACATCATTCTAAAGATAATGATTATTATTTGTCATTCTAAATTTTTCATGGTAATAATTAATAAATTAAATGGTAATCATAATAATAATTTGGACGATCCTATAGCTAGTAAACGGAACCTTTGTGCTCGGGTATCTTTTGATCTGTCTGTTGTAGCCATGTAGACCTTTTCCATCCCAGCATCACTGCAAGCTGTGCATTTGACTGTTATCTGTTGTTTGCACATGCAGCATGCGAATGATATGCGAACGATCATGGCTATATTATATAGATCTAAGGATTATAATAATTATCAATTTCCTATGTTCATTGGCGTAGCTAGGATATTGGCGCCCGGGGGCGAACTACGAAATTGGTGTTTCTACCTGTTTAATTTGTTCACATTGCTAAATTTACTGTCTGTTTTCTTTAGAACAAGCTCCCAAATGACCTTCGCCAGTTTGCTCATCTAATTCTATCTTGCTTGTTAATTTCACCTCATCCGCTTATGCTCACTTCTGCTACTCAGTGGCGTAGGCAAGGGGGTGGTTTCGGGGTTAAAACCCCCATTGGCTCCGGGGAAAAGATTTTTAAAGGTTATTTTTCCATTTAAGTAAGAAAAAAATAGCAAAAAACAGGGTTTCCTGCCATAAACCCCCCATAAAAAATTCCTGGCTACGCCACTGCTGCTACTTGCCAGTAACTGTTGCCACTTAGTGGCTCTCGACTGAAAACCGAACTCTTCAACCGATCATATCATGATTCTAGTCGTGCACTAGCACCACCACGCTACCATCATTACGCTACTGATTACCAGTTGCACCATGCAGTCTCCTCAGCTTCATCTGCTAAGATTCTGACTTGGCATCGAAATTAATAGTTTAGTCTGGCTCTTGGGGAATCAATGCGGCTTTTGTTGAGCGCAAAGAAATTTTCAATGATCTGCATTAGACCTAGCCTACATTGTTAAATATTTAAAATTAAACCTAACAGAAAAATGAAAATGCACCGGTAGCCTTTAATGTAAAATAATAGCTGTTTAAAATCTATCCATTTATATAAGTAGTAAAATAATTTAGAGAAAGAATTATTATTATTTCTGTAGCCTAATTAAAATATTTTTATAATTTGTATTGAGACCTGTTGCAAATTGCAATAGGCTACAAAATAGTAGCCTAGGCCTACTGTTTTATACAAACAGCACAACAAAGTAATATAGTAATATTAAACTAAAAACAATGTATCATTTGGTATTTATTTATGATTTATCATCATATAATTTATTATAACACACCGGTCTACCCGCTGTCGGCGAAAGAACAAGTTTAAAAACTAGAGCTGTCGTTCGATTAAAAATTTTAATCGCGTTAATCGCACGATTAAAATTTTTAATCGCAAATTAACGCAATATTAACGCAATATTAATCGACGTTTTTCACATTGCCTGACATAGCTCTGTTTACTTACTATATATATAAATATATATATATATAGTAGGGCTGTTGTTCGATTAAACATTTTAATCAAAATTAATCGCGCGATTAATTTTGTTAATCGCAATTAACTGCAAATTAATCGCAATAGCCTACATTTCCTTCAAATATGTTAATCTTACTATTTTATAAGGACCCTTGAAGGCTTGAAGCATAACATTTCAACGACTGAATGCATTCTTTCTATTGCAAACATATTCAATAACCTTTGGCTTAGGCCTATTGAATTTCTGCAGTTAACTTATTGAACAGTTTTGTATGACAGACCGAATTGAAACACTGTTCAGATTAGTCAACTGCTCAAAATCCGTTAATTTTTTCATTTAAGCTACATTTAATTAAAACGATATAGGCCTACATGTGAAAACTAGACAACCGTTTTCTGGCTCTCAAAATTAATTATTTATTCAGCCAACTGTAACCTATTGGCAGACCAGTTTATTTGCATTGGTAAGGTCAAGGGATACTCTTATTAATTAACAATAGTATGCCTAGGTCTAACTATTGAACCTCATTATCTAGTCACAATATTTTTCACAAGAGGTAGCGGTTCTTGCCAAACCTCGTCTCAGTTGTCCTTCTGTAAACATTTATCAATTGAAACCTGAAATCAATTGGTCATCTCCTGGAGTTCATCCAACGTAGTCTGACGGGGTGAGAAAACAACCTTAGTGGACGATGCGATGCGGCCGATGTCGACGGTTCATGTTAAATGCATGTTTTGGTTCGCATGCAAGCGATAATTGAGCGACGAATTGCTACAATAATACTCAAATTCTTTTTTGGAATATTTGCCAAAGAATGTATCACTAGTTTCAAGTTTGAGCCTTCCGTTTAAAACGAGTTTTAGGCTACTGCCTCTGATTCAATTTTAGCAAGATCAAATTAACGCATGCGATTAATGCGTTAAAAATTTTAATCGCAATTTTTTTTAACGCGTTAATCGCACGCGTTAACGCGATTAAATCAACAGCCCTATTAAAAACTATGTAGCCTATACGTAGTTGATTTGTACTATGTAAATTAAGCCTACGCCTAAATAGGCCTAAAGTAAAACTAACAAACATATAATTATTTAAAGTTAAGTAGTAAGTTAGACCTAATTATATCTGCTTTCAAGCAAATTAACAGTACAAAGCAGCACATGTTATTTGTTCATTTTTTTATGTCCAATAGGCTACTGCTTCAGAATTGAAATACAAGATAGAAAGGCACTTTTGAAAAAACGCTATGGCTGTTGACCTCTTGACCCAATGAAGTAGAAATATCTGTGACCCCCTGCTATCTGCAGGCATCAGTTTCCGAGGTGGATCGTTGATGCAGTCACGGCCCGGGCGACCAGAGCTAAGTCAGACTAGCCCACTAGCAGCCCACAAATGGAAAGATGCTTCTCGGCCTACTCGGGCCAGCGTATGCCCCCGTCGTTGACCCCGTCACGCCACCCTCCTTCTAATCGGCCATCGGGCAATAGGTGCAGCAAATGCAGATAGTTCCGCACAAGTCGAATCCTTCACACCAAGGTTGTGCTAGGTGGCTCATTAACTGGCGCGGGATATTTCTAAGTGTACATATCTTAGGTGCAGCCAGACTGTGACTGGCCTAGCAACGCTGCGCTGGGGTTTGGTCATTTAGGGCCTACAATGAGTATGGGTGCCTCTTAGTGCTCAGTGGGGCGCCAAAATCATGCCTGATAAGCGGTTTGTAAGTAATGAGAATCTAACTGGAGGTTGAGGGGCACCCAAATTAAATCTGACAAATATATATTGGATAAATTAGCTTAAAAACAAGTGTAAAATTGTAAAGTTTAGCCCTAATTTTGGCGCCACCTCCCCTTGGCGGGGACACGTGCACCCTCTGCCCCTAGGTGCGCTCTGCCTATGTTGCCAGAATATTTCGAAATTATTTTAAATACTTTTCTTCATTTCCTGCCAGGGTCTTCTTCATTTCCTGCCAGGGCCGTTTCAAGGTCGTCGTTGGTCCGAGGTTCCAACTGCTAGGTCTGCATTTAAAGATAAACGCAAAACAACTATACAGGGCTGCAAAATGTAATCGCAAATAATTGCACGACTAAATTTTTTAATCGGAATTAACTGCGAATTAATGGATGTTTTACACATTTCTTTCAAGTCTATTAATCTAAATATTTTTTCTTTAGGCCCATAACGGTCAGACGACTGAACCAAATATGAATGCATCATTGCAGGATGACCAGGTGCAGGAAACTGTTTACCCTGCCAACTTGCCCCCCCCCCCACTTCCTCTATACTGTCCGTGTTCATTCAGGTGTTGTAGTCCAGTGGTTGCCCCGTTTATTCCGACAGGATAATATTGTGATGGTTCAGATGGCACTAGGCCTATTTTTTTACAAACCCTTAATGAATAGGCCTTTACATAGGGCCGACATGGCTGAGTGCTCGTGGACAATAGCCTATGTGAACCAATAACCACGCTTGACAATGCCGGTGTCACGAAATAGAGTATCCCCCGTATTAATCGTATCCCCCCAAATTTAAAAAAATCTAAAAAGCCGCTTCCCGTGTATTTTTCTTTGCAAATTAATTTTCATCTGCTTTGTTTTGAACAATGACACTAACAGGTATGTTTATTCCTACTAGATAATTTGTTTTGCCCTGTTTTTAGAGCACTTAAAACATTTAAAACACTTAAAAACACTCAGAGTCACTAAATAAATTCGAGTTGCCTTTATCTGAGCATTGCCTAGGACACTTAAAACAATTAGAGTCACTTTAAATTTTGATCACAGCATAAAAAATTTTATTAGGCGCATTTTTCAAAAGAAGGGATAGAATGGTTTATCCCCCCGGATAGTATAAACCAGTTAATTCCATCCGGGGGGATAGATTAATTCATCCCCCCGGATAGCTTTCAGGGAGGATACTCCGTTTCGTGTCACCGGTCTGAACATTGAGGAGCACGAGACAGACTTTGTTGACCCTGACCCGTGACTTACACGTGACTTGCACGCGCAGGGTGCTGGATATAATAAGAATATAATAACAGCAATTTTAAAGGCGAGAGCACGCAATTAATGCCATAAACTCCTCCGCCACTGTTTAATTGTACTATGACAGTGAAAGTCCCATGCTTGAATAAAGGAGGAGGGCAGTGCTTAAAGTGTAGATAGACAAGTTCTGGACGCTCCCTATCTTTCCCTGCTGTGTCGGTGTTACGAAATAGAGTATACCCCGTATTAATCGTATCCCCACCCAATGAAGAAAAGTCGAAAAAGCCACTTCCGCGTGTAGGCCTAGGCTATTTATTCTTGCAAATTAATTTTCATCTGCCTTGTTTTGAACAATGACACTATCAGGCATGTTTATTCCTACTAGATAATTTTTATTGCTTTGGTTTTAGAGCACTTAAACCTTTAAAACACTTAAAACACCCAGAGTCACTAAATAAATTCGAGTTGTCTTTATCTGAGCATTGCCTAGGACGGGTGTAGGACATTAGCCCCCCCGGACAAAAGCCCCCCCGGACATAAGCCCCCCCGGACATTAGCCCCCCGGACAAAAGCCCCCCCCGATTTTACCTAGGACATTAGCCCCCCGGACAAAAGCCCCCCTTTGTGCAAGTCATGGAATAGTGCCGTACTTGTCACTGGCATTCACATGCAAACGAAAGTTCTTAGAGTCATTTAGGTCCTGATTGTGTCAGTAGGCCTAAATTTATAGACTTAGATTCAAAATGATAGGGCCTATACAGTCTTATTTGTTTAGCGTGCTACAATAAAGGCTTGTTAACATCAGTTAGGCCTAGGCTAGGTCTCAGCTTCGTAGGCTTATTAGTGTCGTTTCAATTCAAAATTAGATTCAATACATTAGAGAAATGAACGAATGGGAATCCTATACAGTAGATCGGCCTACTTGTTAGTGTCAGTTTGGCTACAACGAAGGTTTGTTAAAGTCAGTTAGGCATTAAACTTTTATCTATATTTCACAAACTTTGGACTTAGAATTTCTTACATCTATGTCGTTCTACAATTAATGCCTTTAAATGTTTTATAATGTGCATAATAAACCTTCAATTAACTTTGCATATTCTTACAGTGTTAAACTAATGTGCAATTTAGGCCTAACTTAACTTAGGCCCATTGCTACATTTTGTGCATCATTTTTAGGTAATGATATCATAGACTGGGGGGGGCTAATGTCCTACCTCGGGGGGGCTTTTGTCCGGGGGGGCTAATGTCCGGGGGGCTTTTGTCCGGGGGGGCTTTTGTCCGGGGGGGCTAATGTCCGTTCCCCGCCTAGGACACTTAAAACAATTAGAGTGACTTTAAATTTTGATTACAGCATAAAAAAATTTATTATGCGCATTTTTCAGGGTGACGTCAATCACCTTTGCAATGGCAGTGTCACTGTGTCAGTAGACAGCAACAAGCAATTAGTGTTAAAGAGCCATTTAAGCAAAATATTACAATATAGAAATCTGGTGGCGTTCTTTTAAATGTGAGCTATTTGATTGATTGACGCTAGTCAATGACTTTGTTTACGTTCGCTGGACACAAGATCTTTACGCCAGTGCTTAAAGTGTGGAAAAATAAGTGCCTGGACGCCCGGGCCCTTACCTTTCCAGGCTGTGCTGGCCAATAAGTAGCAGGATGGCATTCAGATTTTAAAATAAGTGCATGGACGCCGTCCATGATCGTCCAGCCACACTTTAAGCCCTGCTTTACGTCAACAGTTGGGTGTTTTAATACTTTTGTAGCTTATAGTAGGCCTAGCTGTCATTCCACTATTAGGAAAACGTATTGAACTGATACACCTGCCGACGTAATTTTTGCATATGTCTTGCATGAATAGATTTTGCTATTGACACTAGGTCACTTTCTGCATTAGTGTCGCTACTTGAGCAGAGTTACAGAGTATGCAGATAGTTATATGGCATTCCATGTGTAGCCTACAGTAACCTACTTCTGTACTGCCAAAAATGCGATCCTATCCCCATTCATCCACTTCCTCTCACCTTCAAGGCCGTATTCAAGAGGGTAGGGTGTTTTGGGTGTTTGCACGCAAGAAATGAAATAATGTAAAAATGCATTTACTAACACAAGAAGTAATAACTAAACGGGGGATTTAAATATTAAAATTTGAAGCTTTTATTTCTATGTGAAATTTTACAATAGATTAGATGACGACGATAATCTCATCATTATGATGATGTGGAAAGTGCTGAAGTTATGGAAAAACCTCTTCATCTGATTTCTTCTCCAAACCCCATAATAATAGTCAGTTGATTCGGTTGCTTTCCAGCTTGTTCAGGCAGGATCGAGTAAACACTAAACACCCCTCCGATACAAAATCATGATTACGGCCTGGGCCTGGCCTACTTACACGCCCTTTCAACTCTAAACATCGTCCGCTGTCATCGTAGCCATCGGACTAATTGCCTGCCACTCTCCGCATCTTGACCTCCCCGGCCTATTGACTTTGTTTTGGTCGAGCGCCTGTGAATAAACTGGTTCCCGCCAGTGATGCCACAGCTGGGTTTTTTCCACTAGATCTGGGTTTTTTGGCCTTCGTCTGGGTTTCTGGGTTTTTTTGGGCAAGATCTGGGTTTATTTTGGTGAGTTGACATTTTGTACTTACAACACATGAATATTCTGTGAAATTCAATGTAAAATGGTTGTGATACATAATTTTTCCACTAATTTTAATTTTAAACTCCACAATCAAGATCTAATGTTGTCAATTCACAAATAATTTGTAACCTGAAGAATAGTTCTGCACAGAAATAAACCATTTTGACACTTCAAAATAGGTCAGGTCATTCCTCTCTCCTTGTTAAGCCGTTTTGACATCTACAACATGCGTGTATATATATATATATATATATATATATATATATATATATATATATAATTCTCTAGTGGTATAATAGCCTAGTTGTTGCAGAGTATTAATGTTCTAGGTGTTTAAAATGTTTGATTGTTGGTGTATTAAGAAAATTTGTCTGGAAACCTCGGACAACTTTAAAACTTTGTAAACTTTGTGTTATGCGCACACGAACTAAGCGATTAAGCTTGTCAGTATGGATCCCGAGTCTCTGACAACTTCAAAAATTGATACTTTTAAAGTTGTAATTACATTTTATTCGACTCTTTTGACGAACATTTTGTTAATCCTCATGCGAACAAGCGAAAAACCAACTTAATTTGAACAAAGGGGGTCTCAAATAGCTTATATGAATAGTCTGGGTTTTTCTGGGTTTTTTTTCGGAAGAAAATCTGGGTTTATTTGAGAAACCTCAGTGGCAACACTAGTTCCCGCGACTTCGCTGCTGTGTGTACTGCATAAGATTTGAGTTTACAATTAGACCTACGATTATAAACACGCCAATGTTAAGATCATAATTCTCTGATCTTCCACGGCAGGTTCTTCAACTATAAAGTAAACTTTCTTTGTATAAAAGGGCATATCGACCTGATATTTGCTAAATATAGGGCCTACCCGGTACCTCTTCTGCGTATACCGACTTTGCCGTACAAATTCAACCACGCACCTCGCTGGGCCCTAGTACATCTTATTGTGCCCTACCTGTTAGCCTTTGTGTGTATATATATATATATATATATATATATATATATATATATATATAGTATATAGCCTGGAAAAGTACTGGGAGGTGGAACATTGCAGGCCGATTGTAGTGAGTCATCGGTGAGACCCAATAAACAGGTTTCCAGCTGTAGCATAGTTGGCTTAGTTGTTGACTCGGGCGTGGAGCCCTGGACATAATATATAGGGCATTAGGCCAACGTACACAGCTTCATGAACAGTCGAACGCGCTACTCTCGGCAGAAGCAATACTGAAGAAGCATCTGTGAAAACAACAGTTATCATGAAGAATAATACTGCTGTGGTGTACGTTGGGCTGTTGGTGGCTTGTTTCAGTAAGTCTAACTTTAATTTTCCACTTTTTAAAAATTAAGCCTTTATTTATATAGGCCTATACATTGTACGTAGGCCTATACCTATAGCTTTCTTCATAATGATCATTGCTTAGATTATTGATTTACTATTTTTTATTCAGCAAATAGGAGCTTTGCATATTTAGGTCAACATCTAGAAAATAGAGAACATCAGAGGTTGCAATACATACTTATTTGGTTGCACCGAAATCGCTATTTCCAAATTATCTAAAGCGCTCATCGAAAACCAAGTGCAGGGAGCCAGCGTATTCACGAGCATTGATTTTCACAAAAGGTTCAGCAATGTGTTTCAACACATGCATTTCTAATTTATCGCAGGGCTTTTTTAACGTGCAGTTGTACACAAACTGTGCAGTTGTAAATGGATTTGTGCAGTTGTAGAAGCACTTCTGGACAGTTAAAACTAGTTTTTAAAAAATCACTGTCCTCCGATTGGAAGTAATTTGCCATGAATGATGGGAAAGGAAAGAAGGAATTGTGCAGTTCTAAAAATTCCTTTAAAACATCCATGAATTTTATCATGTATCAGAGCACTGAGATAGATAGCAATTATAGTTCCTATACATGTATACTAGCCTAATGCGTTTATGATGGAACTGTTGCAGATAAAAATGTTTTAAGGCCATGCTCGCATTTGATTTATTCGCTTTTAATCACCTTATAGCATAGATTGCAATACTTCGAAAGTGTCAACCAGAGGCTTGAGCCCTCAACTCCTAGAAATGTAGGTCCTAACGGTTTCTGGAAAATGAAGAGTGTTTGTCCCTTAAATTGCCCTTTCACCCAATTCCCGTTAATAAAACAATGTAGGCTAATGGTATGACAGTCGGTTTAATTATTTTTGTAGTGGCATTCTTGTTTTTGTTTGTTTGAACATTATACTGACTGGTTTCTAGCTGAAAATAAACTGCTTATTAAACTCTACGTCGGGATTCTGAGTCCAGCTATGACAATGTTCTACGTCCCTCATCAAAGTTAGGCATGCGCAAAAGAATTTCTCATATTTGACCCATTAAACACTTGCCACGAAAACACTGGCCGGAGGCATTGGGTATCGCAGCTCGAAATGCCTAGTGGATCGTAGACCTATAGACCTAGGCCCAGTGGCGGATTTAGTCCAGGCCTGGGGGGTCTGGTCGCCCCACCGTGCCCCTGTTGGGAAAGAAATGGCGCCCCCTCGGGCCCGGTCCGCACTTATTACTTAAATCTAAAATGTCCTTCATGGAAACTAAATTCTCATACTTTTACCAGTTAATCAATGTATATTATAATTTTTTAATGACTTTACGCAATCACACCATGAATTTAACACTCTTTACATAATTACTTATTTTTATTTATTACTAGGCTATAGTAGGCCCATTGCCGGCGTTTGCCGCATTGCGTATATGAAAAAATCAACTTGCCGTTATACAAATTTAGATTAAATAAATTAGGTTTTATTAAACCGGATATCGTAAACAACCTGCTGTTCTTGGCAGTTCCTCGTCATGTGTTGATTTTCTGCAGAGGTTTGGTTGAATATTTTAATTATTTCAACGATCTAAATTTGACATCTGATTTATATAATTGAAAGGTAATCGCTACTCGGAGATTAAGAATTTTTGTAGGAATCTAACATGGAAATTTGGGATTATGAATGAATAAATCTGAGTAGATCAAACTAATAGTAATTAACAATAGCCTAATTATTAATAATCAATTAATCATACTTAATTTATTGTAGCCTAATGAGTAATGATGAATAGACTAGAAGAAAAACAGATGGCAACAGGTCTCCCTAATTTGTCAATCTATATAAATAAAGAGAAGATTCTGTCTGTCTGTTTGACCGGGATGCATTTCCACAGTTTTTGAGCTTTTCACTCCAAATTTTCACTGTGTAGGTCTCGGCAGGAGACACCCCAACGATGGGTTGGCGATTTTCTACCACCATGGGGGCAGGGTGGGGGCGAAACCCCCAAAAATTCGAAGTACCCGGTGGAGAGGTTGGCGAATCTCTACCACCATGGGGGCCAGGTTATCGTTTCCCCCACCCTGGCCTCCATGGTGGGGGGGGCCGAAAACCCATCTTTTCGCTATAAATTTTCATTCTCTTGCCATAGTGTCACGGAACTTTAGACATATTTTTACACGGGCCTCCTCAATGCGACTTGCACTCGACCCATGCTGAAACCCATGCAATGGCGAATAATTTACGACGCCAAAATACACGTTTACCTGGATCAACGTCCATAAATAACATTAATAAATATTTGTTATAAATATAGCCTAAACATAAATTTATGTAACTCAAGTAGTCAAGTGCTCAAATTTAAAAGTTTCTGTTTTAGATTCTTGATTCTGTTTGATGTATTCGGCTAAATCGGACGAATTAAAATTAATTTACTGTTTTTAACTATGTAAGTACAGGCGCCCTCTTGAAATTCTTCTCACCCCCCATGCAATAAAACCTAAATCCGCCACTGCCTAGGCCTAAACCAGGCCTTACTCCACGGTTGGCAAATTCGGAATGACCGACACGGCCATATACTAACAGATGCATTATTTACTCGCCCACACAATTATAATATTGACACGACTAAGGTCACGATGACCTCAAAACATTGGAGCAGTTTGGACTTTGTAGACTAGAAATTTTACATGCGCGTAAATTGCGGCATAGCCTATACCGCCATTTATAAGACAAGCTGATGATAATTATGCATCGAGTCAACAGGTAAAACTGATCGACTGCAACTCTTAAAGGACCTAAAGAAACTGATGAATAGCCTTCATCAATCATCATCCCACATCTAGGCCTACAATAATTCTCAACTCTTTCAAAACCTGGTAAAATTGTAATTGCTTGCCCTCTGAGAGCGTGATTTATGATTATTTATCCAAGTAAGACGAAAGAATCGTATTTGCTTGTCTCCCATTGACGCTAACCTGCAGCCCACAGAGCCAGCCCTTGCAACTATTGAGTGCAACTATTGACTGGACGATTCTGAGTCATTTCATGCTTATGCGTGCATACGTGATACACGTGTATACTGTAGAATTTCCAACTGATTTGCTATGTGAAGCCTGCGAATGTTATTGCAGGTGCATGCATGTACCCTCCTCCCA
Organism: Lumbricus terrestris; assembly: GCA_949752735.1. NCBI lineage: Eukaryota > Metazoa > Annelida > Clitellata > Crassiclitellata > Lumbricidae > Lumbricus > Lumbricus terrestris. The sequence goes on along the minus strand of OX457036.1, from coordinate 79,842,469 downwards.
GTGCATCCCAGGATTAGTTAAGGATGGAGATCGTAATTCGTTCCAAGCTTTTGTGTATAGGTCTAGACTATTTATAAGCATTTCTACTTGAACAGGCATGACGATGATGATAGGATAGCAAGTGTTCATTCGGTCGTAATCTCCAAACTCTGAACGGTTCACCATAGTAGAGGCGCTTTATAAATGTTTTTATACAATCCATTCATTCATTGCTGATATTCATGTAGCTTCTTTTCAAGGCTGCTACTCAGGAGCGCTCCCGATCCCAGGACTGCTGAAAAGGACATTTTTTTAGATGAGCATAAGAAGAGTCTGAGTGGCTCGTGAGGAGACAAGTGCAGAAGTGGTGTGCAAATTGATAAGAATTCGAAAGGAAACGAAGCTCGAAGGTGGAGGAAGATTCGAACGAGCAGCATCGAACCATGATGGATCGTAATCAATTATGTGCTGGAAACGGAGGATGATGGGTTATAAGAAAACCATACTTTTCACTTACCTGCTGTAGTATTCAATGTGTAATTGCAAATGAAAATCACGAGCAGCATGCATAGTTTAACAAGGGGCCTCTAAACTTTGTACAGAACTGTGGAGTAGCCTAGACCTCGCGGTCCTCACCACGGCTAAAACCGAATTGTTGATATTTTATGTGACATAGTAGGCAGATTCGATAGAAGTTAGTTAGAGGGTAGTCACGCGAAGTGGCGGAGTTAGCGTAGTTGTATAGGCTTTCTGAAAAGCAATGTTTCTGCTATGATGAGGCCTTGGTCAGCTCGTATAATTATATATATATTTTCATCTCATTTTTCGTCACCATAATATATATATATATATTATATATATACAGGGTGGGCCAGCATAAATGTCCCGACTTTGCAGGCGTATAACTTCGCCAATTTTTAACATTTATTTATACTTGATGCATCAAATTAAAGGTATTTCACTCTAGTATTAACTCTAAAAAAGTCGAACTGATACTAGTTTAGGTTTTAATTATATACTTGGATCAGCGCTATCTACCGTTTTTTTGTCATTACTGACGCATTATGACGCCGTTTCCCGGGAAAATTCTATCGTTTTTTGCTAAAACGCGCGTAGACACAATCATTTTGAGTGTTTGTAGGGTCCCTACCATGAATATATTCTAATCGCAAAACCGCGTCCTTTCAATTTTGCCAACAGCCGTGCACTGCCATGCGCTACTTCAGACGCTTGCACGCTGCCAGTCGTTTCTTTGCGTAAGAGCTGGAGAGTTCGTGGGACTTCTCGTCGACAAATTACTTTAACTTTATGTCTATAATCTTTTCCAATACGCTATTCAGTGCTTCTAAGACGGCCTGTTTTGCGCTGAATTTGCATGCAGGGCCTGCCCTGGTCATTGTCTTGACTGCAAATGTACGCGGACACACGAGCAATGTTAGCGGATGTGAGCGCCGTGCGCTCCGATTCCCATGGTTTGCAAGTAGAAAGTCCTGTTTTATTAATTTTCCGTAGCAGATAATACAAGGTATTGTTTATTCCATCCTCTGTTAGAATATTCGTTAATCATTTCAAACGAATTAAATCCCTTACTAGTTCGTAAAATTAAGATCGAAACGCGATCATCGTCTGTCAACGGCGCCAGGTTGCGTCACAAATGACAGCAAAATATGGTAGCTAGCGCTGTTCCGGGCATATAATTAAAACCGAGACTAGTATCAGTTCGACCTTTTTAGAGATAATACTAGAGTGAAATACCTTTAATTTGATGCATAAAGTATAAATAAATGTTAAAAATTGGCGAAGTTATACACGTGCAAAGTCGGGACATTTATGCTGGCCCACCCTGTATATATTCTGGTGATGAAAACTGAGACGAAAATGTGTTGTAGCCCATGGCCTACCGTACTTGTATGCACACATTAATACTCCCAGTGAAATAACGAACACGAAAATGGACAAAGTGAACAAGCAGAAGCTTTAACATTTTCGAAGGACCTATATCATAATTATGCAAGTTATAATGCAACTAAATAATAGTAATAATAATAATGCTAATGTATTTTCGTTGTAGCTGCCATCGTTGGAGTGTCGTCTGCTCTGAAATGCTATGAATGTAATTCTGGCCAAACTCCTTCGTGTTCCGAAAACTTCTTTGTATCGTATAGCATCGAACAGAAGGATGGATGCACTTGCTGCATTGTACGTCTCGTTCATTCATCCATTCATTCATCCATTCATTCATTCAGTTATGCATCATTCATTCATTCGCCGGAGACTTTGCAGTCAATCAATCGAATAGAATATACTTATAGCTAACCTTCTAGATGCCTATTCAGTGGCGCTTTCGGCGAGATTTCCTACTTAAGTAAGGCGCTATAATACGCTACTTAAGCCTACATGCTTTGGCGCACATCGTGCAGGAATGCATAAATTGCCTGCATCAAATCATTCATACATTCAGTAAAATGAAATTAATTGTTATGAAAATTAATTATGATGATGATGGTAGTGGTGATGGTGATGATGATGATGATGAGTTCTCTGCCCGAAGTCAGGTTAATTAGCATAATGCCTCTGGGGATGAGATGAGTGAGGTGGTATCGCATTGCCCTCCTCACATGCATACAACTGTGGTGAGCAACTTTTCCAAGGACGCTATGTACGTAGTGACTTGAGGTAGATTCAGACCTGTGACCTTTCGGACACAAGGCACCGAACATACCCATTGCACCACCGCGCCCCGCATATCCTGTAGTTAACAGACTTGTAATGCGCCTCTCCGGTATAGCTGATCAGAGGAAACTCCAGCGCAAAGCAACCATCGAAACCGGAGGGGATTAAAAGGGAACGTGCAGAGACAGTAAGCCTAGTAGTGCATCCAGATAAGCAGTACCTCCGTCATCGTTATAGCACATAAATGCAAGAATGATGATGGTGTTGATGACGCTGCTGATGATGGTGATCGTGCTGATGCTGATGTCGATGTTATTTCAGAAACAAGTAAGCAGCAGTGCCACTATTAGAGAATGCGCTAGCGGAACTTCCATATACAAATGTGCTAATCCAGCAAGTGGCAACTACATCTGCACCAGCGACCTGTGTAACACAGCCAACCGCGACGGAAGCCGCATCACCATGGCAACCCTTATGACGTCATTGGCGATTGGCGCCATGATCGTTCGCTTCTTCTAGAAATCTGAACCTCTTCAGAAACCAAAGAGTTGACTGGATGCTTTGCCTGTGCTTTTATGACTTCCACGCAGTGTTTAGTTTTTGGATTGTATGGCGCGAAAACCTAATCCCGTATGCATTGGAGTGTTTTGTTTAAACGATGCAGTGTTGTACACTATGAATTGTTTCCATAAACATTGTGTAATGCATAATTAGCCTGCTAACTGTTGCTATTATTAATGCGAATATAAATTAGATAGACCTGTGTGAACTAAAAAATCCTCACACAAACACGTTGCTCTCATTCTCAGTTTCTGTTTTGTCTGTCTGTCTGTCTGTCTGTCTGTCTTGTTCTATACATAGTCTATAATAATTATATACATACACACACGTGTGATGCACATTGCATAGGTTATAGAAACATATTTGCCTGGAATAATCTCCCCTACGATATACATGGTTGTTTTGTCATCATTTTAAAAATCAATAGGGACCTGTATATATACAAAACTGATCAAGTATATAGGCTACTAGTATTACTATACGATATTCCGCTTTACAAATTGAGCCTTTTGTCTACGTTTTGCATTGATATTCCTGGTTCGGTTTTCGCTTCCACAGTCCAATTGTACTAGAATGCTTTTCATTTATCGTTTGAACATTTATTTTATGACAGGAATAGCCTACATTAGGGCAATGCTGATAAGAGTAACATTTTTATTTTGGGACTGCCTGTAGGATTCTACTACAGAATCATTGAACAATTTGCTCATTAAATGTGCTGTATATTAGCTTATCTGCTGTTTGTAGTGTAAAGGAAATAAACGTATGGTCGTGGTTTTTATAAAATTGAATTATGTTGTATGTCATCTGCAGATTTTGAACTCGATGAACTCATATTGGACAATTTCTTTCATTCCATGCTTGTCCGTTTTACCAAGTAAAGGAAGGTTCACAAGACTAATAGCCTACATGACAAATTTTGCTTACATATTTAAATTTCCAGAAGTGGCAGAGGCCTGTTATTTTTGGTTAAACCCATGACTATCCTGAAAAGCCAGACATTTAGTTGGAATGTTTTGACCCTCTCGTCTTTCCTGCGCGTCACCACTGCAACCATTGGCGCGAAGGAGAAGCTTCCGATGAGACTAGTTTTTGTGTTAAAGGGCTCGGTCTAAGAAGGAACTGGAACTAGGCTTTTTGCATAGAGGTCCACTGATTATAAATGTTGTGCAATAATGTGTACGAAGCCGATGAAAACTGCTTCCAGCTTCAATTGATTATAATAATTATTACAGTTCTTGGCGAGGCCTTAGCAACAATCAACATATTCCTTGACTTCTATATGCGGTGCACAGATATTCGGCTGACAGGTATAATTTTCGTTGCACTCGGTTGTCCAGTCTGGAAACATTGCAGAAACGCGCTTTAAGAATAAGCCTAATATTATATGCAGCGCAATCTTCAGAACCCACATGCCCTTCCCAAAATTTATTTCTGAACATGGATATTGCCTTTTGAATATATTAATAAATTTCAAGTGGAACTATTTATAAGGTTGATAGGAGCTTAAATTATTACTGCAGTAGATTTTAGCCATCATTTCCAAATAAGCTCTGAGGTGCATGCACGGCTGCTCGTTTTTCCATACCAGTCTCTCGTTCTTTAAAAACATTTCTTCTATTCGGAGTTTTTCTACCGAGAGCGCCTCTGAATAGTCATTATGTGAGAGGCTATATAAATGTGTAAATACAATGCAATTGTAGCTAACACGTTTTCCTAAAAAGTTTCGCCAGCAAAGGATGCATACAAATAAATTAGAAGACGCAGTGTTAGCTGAATTTCTGAAGACTTTTCTTTTTTCATGGGCCTGTCACGCCGAGAGCGCTTCTGAATAGCTCTGCTGTGAGAAGCGCTTTACAAATGCTTTATTAGATTAGATTAGATTAGACTATAAGCCTATCTAGCCTATAGTATATATATGACCAGATTATTATGCATTGTAAATTAGTCTATTATCTCATTTAGGCTATGTCATAGTTTTTTACGGACAAGTGCGTGCTGTACCGATATCTTTATCAGTCAAAACCGCGCGCACAGTACTGCGCCATTATCTTTTCTGCACATAGGCCTATATTGCCAATCCTATTCGATCTACTTACCTTCATCTGAGGCGGGCTCAGGTGGCTTACAGCAATCCGACGCTCCGTTTCTTGGTTTTTACCACATTAATTATTGTCCATGTTTGCCTTGATTGCTCCCGAATAATTGATTATTGCAATTCTCTTGGTCTAATATTCGCCTCTCCCATCTTCAGTTTGTTCTAAATACTGAGGCAAGGCTAATAGCCCTACTTTCTCTGCTTAATTCATGTCTGACCACCCTCATTGACTCATTCTTATTGCTCGGGTTGAGCTCAAAGTCCTCGTATCAATCTATACTGGCCAAAATCCGCCACTTCTCTTCACCCGCTAGAAAAGATTATACTTGACCGGTATGATAAATTTGTCCAGGGAGCGAGGGGCGCCATGGCCAAAACAAACAGGAGACTTTGCCTTCATTGTCCTGCACATGGGACCAGCTCCTCATCCGACATGTGCCTCCTTGTTGACTTGTAGGCCAAGTTCCTCTTTTCGTTGTCTCAAGACCGTTTAAATTTCTCTTTTCTGAGGGGCTCTTGCACGGGTATTTGCTCAGCACTCAACTCTTCTGCGCGCAGCATGCCTTTGCGACTAAATTTAAAGCACACAACAGAGCACATGTGCCAGTGGCGGCGCCAGGATTTCATGTTTGGAGCTGAGGCCTCCTGGACGAAATTTTCCATTTTAATTTTTCATCCGCCAAAATTTCTGACGACCTTTTTTATGGAAATTTTCCGTTTACGTCCGCCAAAATTTCTGACGAGACGACCTTTTTTAGTCATCCGGTCGAAAATGTCAGTTTTGCATGTTAAAAAACCCGGATGGCCTTTTAAAGGGGGGTTTTAGCCTCTGATATGGGGTTTAGCCCCCTAGCCCCCTCTAGCGCCGCCACTGGCAAGTGCATTTCACTATAAAGCCTGTATTTAGGCACGGAATAACATATACATGTAAGGCAAGTTTCATCTATGGCCTAATTGTTGGCCAGCGTGTCCATATATAAAGACCAAAGTAAAGTCGAGCTGAAAATTTGCGCTACTCTCGTGGGAAGAAGAACACAGAAGCGTCCGTGAGAAGAACAGTTGTCATGAAGAACACAACTGGTTTAACGTACGTTGCGCTGTTGGTTTCTTGTCTCGGTAAGTCTAACTTTAATTTGACATCTTCTTTTTAAGCCTGCATAGCCTACACCTTATACATAGGCCTGTAGTCTTTTTAAACAATATTATTGTGAGCTTCTTGATTGCTAATCTGAAGAAGCGAAACTGCAAATCTTCTAAAGCGCCACTCGAAAGTCAAGCGTAGTACACCAGCTTAATTGTAACATATAGGCCTACGCGAGCATTGATTGTTACACTAGGTTCCGCAACTTTCTTAACCTCGTGTTTTTCGCTACTTGTAATCAAGACACTGAGAAAGATGCAACTTAGGCAGAAAGAAAGTTTTAGATTATGCCTGTATGCAATAGGCCTACATGCACCTTATACAGGTTGGTATCGAAGCGCGTTAGCAAAGCAAAGTTTAACAAAGGGCCTCCAAGCACTCGCTAGGAGGCCAAAGCTATTGGGCTATTAGGCTATGCACCAATATTAGGCTATGGTTTGTAGTTATATTAGGCATATATAGGCAGAGTCGAAAGGGATTGTCGTGATTCGAAAAGGGAAGTGGCAGTCCATGTGATTCGCAGCATCGTTATTAAAACTCTGCTATACGAAATTTAGAAACAAACAGACAGACAGATTGCCACACAGACTACAGAGATTCAGAGAATGAGAGAGAGACATACAGAGGCAGAGACAAAGAGGCAGATATACAAACAGAGACAGAATGAGAAAGAGAGCAGAGAGAGACAGAGAGCGCGCGAGAGAGACAGATACAGATACATAGACAGAGAGAGATACAGAGAGAGAGACAGAGAGAGACCGAGAGACAGATATAGGCGGTCCGAGCTTCTTACTAGAAAGCCATCCTGCAGGTTGTGCGGAAACTCGTTTGAGAAGCAGCCTTTAGCTGGAAGGTTGATCAGGCAATAATTGGATTTAAGACATGAAAACAATTTATTTTGAATAGAGCATCAGGTGTGTGAGATCCAGACAGTATCGCAATCTTGAGATTTCTGCAGCGCTCAACAAAGCGAGGAGCTAGGCTGCCCGGCCGCTGCCAGCTTATTCACAGGAGCTTTGTCTAAACATGATCGTTGGAGGAGTAACTAGATTCTATATTATGATCTAAAGAAATTGAGTAGGCCGACAGACGGCTGAGGTTGGTTGTGCTTAGAGCTGACACCGTGAGGGAGTGAAGTGTAGCAAATAAGTTAGGATATAGGTTTTGTGAAAAGCAATGTTTTCAGCTTTGAGTGGGAGACCTGTGGAGAGATAGCAAGTGGTGAGGTTTCGTCGGTTCGTAGTATAAAGACAGGAAAAATTAGATGAATAATATATGCCATTCTTATACAAAAAAGCCCACCCACTGAAATTGCGAGCACGCAACTGTCAGGGAGTGTAGAAGAGTTTGCAAACCTAAAATGTATGCAATTAAATCATGCATTTCCCTTGTAGCTGCCTTCGTTGAAGTGTCGTATGCGTTGAAGTGCTATGATTGTAACTCAGGCAAAACTCCAACGTGTTCCGAAAGCGTCTTCATACCTGTTGGTATCGATCAAAATGAAGGATGCAATTGCTGTATAGTACGTGTCTTTAATTAATTCATTCATTCACAGTGGTTTTTGCATTAAACAGAATAGAATAGAATAGAATAGAACGACGTGGGTGGTGTTGGTGATGCTGCGGCTGTTAACATCGACGAAGATGATGATGATGATGATGACGATTATGGTTACGACGAATGATGATTACTGTGATGATGATGATAACGATGATGTTGATGGTGATGACGATGGTAGTTCTTGATAATGATGATGATGATGATATTTCAGAAACAAGTAAGCAGCAGCGGTACAGTCAGAGAGTGTGTTAGTGGAACATCGTCATACAAATGCGTTAATCCATCCAGCGGCAACTACGTCTGCACAACTGACTTGTGCAATTCGGCCAATCGAGACGGAAGACGCATCACCATGGCAACCGTTATGACGTCACTGATGATTGGCGCCATGATCGTTCGCTTATTCTAGAAGATCTGAACCTCGTCAAAACTCAAAGACTTGACTATAATATATATAATTTATATATATATATATATACATATACACCGTGACTCAAAAAAAGTAAGCCAAATTGTTTTTCATATATCTCTAATGCCTGATAACATATCACGCTAAAATTTTCCAAATATTTAGAGAATTGGACCAAGAATATTATTCCAAAATTTCATGAGATAAAGTTGAACGGATAAAAAGATATGAATATTTAAACTTCATATGCCGAAATTTCAGTTTACAAGCAATTTTTTGTCAGATTCAATAAGATGTTTCCTTATTATCTCCAATGCCTGATGATTAATCATTCTAAAAATTTCCAGATATGTCGAGAATTGAACTAACAATATGACCTCAACAGTATGGTTTGATAATTTAATTAAATAAGATGCTCAAATGTCCTCCTCCTGCTTGCACGCAAGCCTGGAGGCGCTGGCGCCATTGCAATGGCAACAGCAACGTCGATTATCATCTGGTCCAGGCCATCCCACACTTCCAACAAGCGTTGCTTCAGATCGTTTATATCATGGATTGTTGTCTGGTAGGCTCGGTCTTGCATCACGCTCCACATTTTAGAGTCGACAGGATTCAAATCTGGGCTGTTCGGTGGCCATAATGTGGGAGAAATGAAGTCTGGCGTCTCTCTTGTCAGCATTTCGATGGTTTCCTTGGTATACTGTGGGCTGCAGTACTGTCCTGTTGAAAAACAAAGCTGCCTTCTGGGACTAGATTTCTGATTACAGATAGAAGATGTGACGCTAGAACATCGCGATAATATGCTCAATTAATTTTTACTCCAGGATTAATGAAGACTAAATGAGAACGGCCAACGGTCGAAACCGCAACGGACACCATAACAGACTTGTTGAAAACTGAAATTTCGGGTGATGAAGTTGAAATATTCATATCTTTCTATCCGTTCAAATTTATGACATGATATTTTGGAATCCTATTCTTAATTCAATTCGCTAAATATTGGGAAAATTTTAGGATAATTAATCATCAGACATTAGAGATGTAAGAAAAACAGCTTGGCTTGCTTTTTATTGAATCTAACAGAAAATGGCTTGTAAACTGAAATTTCAGCATATGAAGTTTAAATATTCATATCTTTTTATCCGTTCAACTTTATCTAATGAAATTTTGGAATCATATTCTTAGTCCAATTCTCTAAATATTTGAAATTTTTTAGCGTGATATGTTATCTGGCATTAGAGATATATGAAAAACAATATGGCTTACTTTTTTTTGAACCACGGTGTATATGTATATATATATAAAATTTATATATATATAATTATATATATATGCTTCGTCTATGCATTCATGATCTTGGTCGATCTGGTCTGTGTGTTGTAGGCTGTCACAACACTATAGTAAATAATTATGAACTGTGTTCATTAGAGCTGCATGCTGTATATTATCTGTGGTTTATAGCCTACTTGGAAACAAATATAGACTTATATCAATGAATGATCATCTATATCAGCGGTTCTCAACCTTTTTAGTGCGGCGACCCCTTGGCAACATTTCGAATGTTATGACGACCCCCAACAGCAAAATTGATTGAATCCCCCCCCTTCACTGCATTTTGTCACCATTGTCCATTGTCATGCATTTTCACCCTCATAGCTCGAAAATTGGTTTTGACAATTGAGACTTCCTGGCTCTTGCGATTCTGAGAGCTAATCCTTACCCATCCAGTAATTTGAAGTTGAAATGTCATAAGTTTATTGCTTGTGAAGCCTAACAACTATTAAACAATTGGCTACTCTAAAAATGCGTCAATAGTTCTTCATTTCTTAACACTCATTTTCACCGTTGCTGATTCGTTTTGGTTGGCAACCAATTTGATGAACTTAGGCCATAGACCTACGTGTGTTCTTTTTATCGATGCGCCGAATATTCCCTCCCTTCAATAAATTTCCACCATTGTTACAATTTTGAATTTCCAAGCTGTAATGGCTGTATTTTTAGCTGTCATCTTAATGAAATTGCACAGTTTTTCAATGATGATATAATCATGGTATAAGACTTCAGTTTCGGCCCCATTGTTTCAAATTTTGGATTTGCACACTGTAACTATAACTTAAGCTGCTATCTTAGCAAAATAACTCATGAGTTCAGTGCTCACAGACGTGGTTTCAGACTTCAATAAATGTCCCCTCCCCATTGTTTAAATTATTTGAATTTCCACACTGTAGACCTAATGGCGGCAGTTTAAACCAGCGTTTCCCAAAGTGGGTTCCGCGGAACCCAAGGGTTCCGCGAGATGGGCACAAGGGTTCCGCGAGAATTTGAGAAAAAAAGAAATTTTGTGAGAAATTTTACTGCAACAGGTCTAAAAACATTTCAAGCAGCTTTCGAAAATGCACTGCAAGTTTGAACCTATAGCGTCAGTCGTCTTTTGTGTTTTGTCCTCACCCGACCTTTCAGTGATTATTAGCAATCCAATAATTAGACTAGTAGTATGTAGTTTGTATAAGCTTAAGTAGACATCACTGCTGAACATAACGTAAGTCAGAGCTGTAGGCTTTAGTCTGAACAGAGATGCAGTCATCTTTGTTATCGTTATCTCGACGAAACTTGCCTGAGCACCGTTAAACGCGTTTAAACAAAATTGCCAAGTCTGCATGATCTTGTAGCAGTAGCAACAAAATAGTGATTTTAATTTGTTTGTGTAAAAATTTGCCAAAATTCAGTGACTTCTACATACGCTAGCTAGGGTTCTAACCTCGTCTATTTAATTTAGAAACATGGAACGCTTTCCAAACTCACACGATTTTTAATGGTTTTCGAGGAAACCATCGTTCAGAAATTTCAAATTATTTGCGCGACCTGAAGGCGAACTTGGTTAAATGCTTCCTTTTCAAGAATTACGATAAGGTGAAAAGCATGCAGTCAACTCTTCTAACGGAAACTACGGACCTAATTCTAATTGACCTATCACTAATGGAGCAGAATTCCAATGAAACTTCACATTCTAACCTCATGTAGGGCATACTCTCATTAGGATCCACAAATCGTGGTTTTTAAAACAGTGCAATTTAATCTTTCATGATATTGTAATAAAAATAAATTTTCTATAGGAGGCCTATAGCGTGTTTAGGTATACATGTAGGTTTATAATTATATCATTGATAGCCTTGCTTCCCGTACGTTCGGCATGATTCAATGCGTTTAGTTGAGATTCGGGTTCCGCCAGAAAATATTAGGACGCGAAGGGTTCCGTGGCCCAAAAAGTTTGGGAAACGCTGGTTTAAACTGTCATCTCAATTAAATTGCTCATTTTCAATTCTGATTTAAGACTTCAGAGTCTCTGCGGAATTGTTTAAATATTTTTGGATCTAGACACTGTCACTGTAAAATTTTAAGCTTTCATCTTAACAAAATTACTCATGATTTCAGTGCTCAGAGAGGTGGTTTAAGACTTACACCACCCTTGCTTTTTCAACATCATCATCATGAACCGTGGGCTCATCGCCCGTATGTGTCTGACGCCTTTTTTCTTGTGTTTTTTTAGAAGATGGTGAAAGTGGAATTTACATTTAAAAACAAAGATGGCAAAACTTTGATTAGCTGTCACAATCTAACGAATGAATCATATAAAAAGTGTAAGAAAAGTTTATTTTAAATTGTTGTATTAACTAGAGCTGAAATTACTATTGCATATTTTACAAATTTCTAAAGGTCCAGGCGACCCCTGGCAAATCGTCAGGCGACCCCCGTGGGGGTCGCGACCCACAGGTTGAGAACCGCTGATCTATATCTATAAGAAAGGACTTGGCGGACTTTGTCCTTTATGCACGCTCACAGTTTTGCAGCTACTGACCTTAAACATTGTACATAAATGGACTTTCACTCAACTTACTCAGGCGCGCTATTTTCACCTTCTTATTCACTTTAGAACTCGAGATATTCGACATTTTAATTTTCGCCGTGTTATTTGCGCGATCGCTGCAAATGCGACGCCATTATTTTAATCGTCGTGCAATAACAAATGACGTAAGTTTTCGCCAAAGCTTACGCAGCGCAACCGCCCTGGGAAAGATAAATGCCTTAGGCCAAGGAGTATAATATAGCCTACACTAAGAGGAGCCCCATGCAACATGAGTTTAACCAGCAGAATTGGGGAAGACCTTCCAAGCAGAGGGGTATAAATATATGACCATTTATAAACCCCAAATGGGCGGCGGGTGGAGCTGGGGTTGGGGACGACAAATCGAAATTTCCCGTGCAACGCCGGGTACCCCAGCTAGTGGTTATATAAGTAAGTAATGTTTGTTTTTCTATCTAACTAATTGTATACCTCTGAGCCTCCTTGTTTTATGTTTAACGGCACATAGGCTACATATCAAAGACGATTAGTGTCGCCCTCCTCCTTTATCTAGACTTGGGACTGGCACTGGTAGACAAACAGCCATTGGAGGAGTTCCTCTGAGCCTCCGTCTTAACACAAGCTAATAAAGTCACACTTGAGAACTGCAATGCTCGAAGTCAGATGTAACAGTTTCGTCAGTGTATGTAGCCTGAGTCCGTTCACTATTCATTCATTCATTCATTCATTCATTCATTCATTCATTCATTCATTCATTCATTCATTCATTCATTCATTCATTCATTCATTCATTCATTCATTTATTCATTCATTCATTCATTCATTCATTATATGCATTTATATAGCGCCTCTTCAAAGGCTACTCAGAGGCGCTCCCAACCTCAGTGCGGCCAAATAAAACTACCAAGATGAGAGAAAGCCTGCGAAGGATTTTTACAAATAGAGCGTATACGATCAGAGGAAGACCATTCCAGGTAGAGGGTCCTATATACCGCCGAGAAAGCACAGTTCTGCATAGTGGAAGTACGAGCAAAAGGGACTGAGAGCAGACTTTGTTCAGTCGGACGAAGGGAGCGGAAATGGTGAGAACTAAGAGTAGGGCTACAGAGCTCACAGAGGTAGGCAGGTGCAAGGCCTATAGCATGCAGCGCCAGACTAGAGTAGATATCATATACTCAACTCGTTGCTTGAGTGGGAACCAGTGGAGAACGTCACGCATATAGCTGGTGATGATGTCGCTGAATTTGGGTATGCGGCCAAGAAGGCGGGCTGCAGAGCGCAGGACGCGATCAAGACAACTCAGACTGGCAATTGGTAGGCCAGCATAGAAAGAGCAGCAGTAGTCAAGTATGGTGGTAACAAAAGAATGGACAAGGGTTGCAGCAGCAGTAGGAGTAAGCGAGAGAGCAGTAGTGCATAGTTGACGCAGTTGATAATAACAGGCACGGCTGAGTGAATGTGTGGAGCAACAGTGAGCCCTTGGTCCAGAGTAACACCAAGGTCACGAACCTGGTTGAGAAGACAAAATCAGGAAAGGCATCAGCAATGGCTGTCATATCTAGCTTTGCCAGCTGCTGACGGGTGCCAAGCCAAATGAATTGAGTTTTTAAAGAGTTGATGCGGAGTCGATTGGACGACATCCAAGTCCCCAAGGCTTCCATGGCGAGGCTCATGGCCCGGACAGTTGCAACAGAGTCAGAAACACGGCAGTGTTGGTAGGCTTGCATATCATCTGCATACAGACGGGCTAGCATAGCATGGGAGGCAAGAAGAGGGGCAAGATCTGAGGTCTAGGTTATGAAAAGAAGGGGACCAAGACAGAGCCCTGTGGAAGACCGTAAGGAGCGGGGTACCAGAAGGATTTAGAGGGCCCATGGACCACACAAAAGGAACGATCACTAAGAAAGGATCTCAGATACAAAGGCTACATGTACATCATAGTACATGTAGCCTGTGTAGGCCTACAATCCTACATGTATGCTCGCGGACTGCACTCATATGGCACCGCCCATTCTCCGTGACTTAGCCTATGATCTGGAATGTTCTCCCTACTACTATTTAAGTCTTTCTCTTTTCTTACTGTTCTTAAGACATGTCCTATTCGACCGGGGTTGGACTGGGAGCGCTCCTGAGTGAATAGACAACATGAAGAAGCGCTTTATCAAATTGTTGTAATAAATAAATAAATGAATAAAATGGAGCACTGATTGCCCTGAAAAGTTTTAAAGGAGCATAGTGTGCGTAGACGTTGTCACTCAAGGTGGAATAGATGCAAACGTTTAACAAACTCAAGGCACACTAGTCTTGTGTAGCAGTAGACGTAGAACTAATCTTTTTCTAAAGGCGATGCTTATAAATTATGCGCAGTCGGGTGTTAGTCACACAGCCTGTGATGCTGATACTGCTTCTCACTGGTGGTGGCTGCTAGGTAGAAATGTTATTGGCAGCCATTGTTGCTGGCACTGCGTCTGCAAGACGCAGAAAGGTGTTGTCCAAAGCTGAAGTGGCACGACTGTGAACAGTCTGTTCTGTTCCACCAGACTGCAGATGCGAAATGACAATATACGCTATGACATAGAAATGCACTGAGCACTGAGAGCAGCTCGATCATGCTATGCTGAATGCAGACAATTTTCGACTGCCTATCTTAAAGAACTAAACCAAGTAATCTCAAAATGATGATAAGCTGTACGGCCAGTTCTTTCAAATTATTGGTTGCCAGATGTTGTGAAAAAGAGAAACGCATTTTATTCATTTCGTTACGCATCAAATGATAGTTTTCAATTTTCAATCATCGTCTTTTTAATATTTTGTCTCACGTCCAAACAAAGCAGATTATTAAGACGAGGCTCAAAGCAATACACTGCATACACTTAAGCTGGAGTGATTAGTGTAATGACGCCAAATCAATTTTTATTTCTACTTTATAGCTATAACTTTAAGATGCTACTTCTTTAACTGTCAGCAAGAACTCAATAAAACGAATATATATATATATATATATCTTTGTAAAGGACCACATATTTTGTAATTTGTACCTGATCCAAGTTTCGATTTAGGGGTAAGTGGTGCAAAAGTGGCAGGGTAGGGTAAGAGTGGCATCCCCACTTCCGAAGTATGTACTTATTTTCTGAAACCTTTACCTAGTGCGAACATAGACTATCATTAAGTGTTATGTTTTCATAAGCCGAGAGTTTCCAAAAGTTGAATGGTAAAAATTTCATATCATTTTTTCGATTTTTCGCGTTATTTGCAACTCTCGTGAGTATCACAAATATGTTGCTCACTTTCAGTATTAAGATCGCACTTGTTAAAATTTTATTTTGTATTATGCAGGAATATGTGTTCTTTTAAATGCTAAAACTTCTAAGAAATTAGGCAACGCAATAATGTTGATAGATACTCGTAATTATGAGCACCCAAATCGGGGCAAAAGTAGCATTGTATGCCACTCTTGCCCCCGGTTTACGTGCCACTATTGCCCCATCACTGACACTTTTGCCCCAGTGGTATGGCAGTTTTGCCCCAGCAGTCTGCCAGTTCTGCCCCAGCGGTATGCCAGTTTTGCCCACAGGTATCCTACCGGTATATTAGTTTATTAATTGGTTGGCCCTTTGGCGTTGTACATAATGTTCTATGTGATTCAACGTTATATAACAAGCGTAAAACTCAGCGAGAAAGTCACACTGACGAAGTATTGTGCCATGCCAGGAAAATGGCGTCTAGTGGATATTTTTCAAAATGCCAGGCAATGATAAAGCATGGAATTTCAAGCTATTGACCTAAGCCATTGGAAGCCTAGCTTTGTGCATGCCTTTATGCCTATTGACGTTTCAATAAAGCGTCGGGACATGTCTGTGACTTGGAGATCTGCTAGACCAGTGCAGGATGAAGTGAAGAAGGCAACCAACGTTAGGTTGTAATCGGCCAATAACACAGAACGATCAGACAAACAAAAAGTGAAGAAACTTCAACAGGATATTCATTCATTAAATGCATTTGTATAGCGCCTCTTCGAGGTGACTACTCAGAGGCGCTCCCAACCTCAGCGCGGCCAAATAAAACTGTCTTAAGATGAGAGAGGAAAGCCTAAGACTGACTTTTAGAAAGAGAGCAGAGTGTCAGAGGAAGGCCATTCCAGGTTGATGCATAGAGTCACATTTTAGTGGAAGTAGGCCACGAGCAAGGGGGGGGAACGAGAACAGACTTTTCAATTGAACGATAGAGCGGAAGTAGAGCGAGCACTAAGAGTAGAGTTACAGAGCTCTCAAAGGTAGGAAGAAGCAAGGCCTATAGCAGGCAGTGCCAGACTAGGGTGGAGATCCTATTCTCTATTTGCTGCGTGACAGGAACTATAGTTGAGAACGTCAAGCATAATAGCTGGAGATAATGGCTGAATTTGGGTATTGGACCAATTTGGCGGGTTGCAGAGAGCAGGACGCGATCAAGGCAACTCAGACAGGCACTCTTCCGTGCCCAACCAGCGTGCTGACCTAGGCAAGCATAGAAAGAGCAACAGTAGTCAAGTCTGATGGTAACGAAAGAATGGACACGGGTTGCAGCAACAGTCGGAGTAAGCGAGCGAGCAACAGTGCGTAGTTGACGCAGTTGATAATAACAGACACGGCTGAGTGAGTGTATGTGTGGAGCAAAAGACAGTGAGCTCTTGGTCCAGAGCGACTCCAAAGTCACGGACTTTGGTTGAGAGACATAATCAGGAAAGGCAGCACCAATATAGCCCATATTAAACAGTGGCAACTTTAAAACAGGACACGAAAGTGAAAAGGTTCCAAATGCTTATGATGAAAAGAAAATTTGGAACATCATCAGAATTAAAAGAATCAATGTAAATCTCAAATCGCCCCGGAAAACCAGAGCTCCGTGCTGTCTTGGGGAACCTGCGAGCACTTACAACTGAGAAGTCAAAACACAAGATAGTGCAATCAATATTAAGGTAGCACCTACCTTTGAAAAAGTCATATAAGAGTATCAACTGCCCATATTTTTCTTTGACGAAATTGAGATAAGTGATGAGAGAGAAAGAAAAAAAACCGTTCCTGTCTGGTCCTTCCAGGAAATGTAAACATGATAGGCTACTAATGGGCTTAGCCAATTTCACGTATGAGGACATTCAGAACAGTGCTGCCAATGACTCTCAGCCTATGCTCAATGATTGCTCATCTGCGAAGAAATTCAGAAAGAGATACCGATTATACTCAGCATATCCTCACCTGTGATAAATTCAGGCAAGTAAAGCAGCGTTTAGGAATAAAGTGGCGTCATGTAAAGGCTTGACGTCTAGTTCTCTTGTTCAGAAAAGCCATCGCCAGGTTCTTCTGCCTATAGTGCTGCTGGCAAGCGTAAAAGAAGCAGCGAATATTTAGCAATGCTGCATGAAGGCAAGTGCGTGCAAAGCAAGTCTATAGAGGAAAATATGCATAAGATGAAGCAAAGAGGGGCTACCCCCTGCGATGGCAGGTACCTGAAAATGGAATGACAATGGAAGCCGAGAAATTAAAAAAATGCATTTAAAACACAGAAAATTAAAAGTCACAATAGAATTATTTCTTGTGTGCTTTTGTCTGTGTTGTTTACTGACTAAGACTTTTGTATTTTGACTAAATGTCAGAAAATATTTAACATTGTTGTGATTATTGTGATTCAAGCTTAATACAGGGTGCCAATGCTACATGTAGATTGCTTAGCAAAACCAGTACTTGAGGGATTTCAGGGGAGGTTTCTTCTCATTACACTAAGCATTGGTGTGTAATAGTCCGATTTAATATGTAAAACATAAATTCCTGCTTATTGTTGTAAAGTAAAATTGTTGAAAACGTAGCCTACATGTATGTTGCTGTCTCTGGGGGTACGAAGGGCATGCCAGTCTTGCCCTCAACAAGGGGTAAAAGTGGCATGATATTCATGCCCCACATGGTGGGGCAAGAGTGGCCTTTTGGGTGCCTCCACCTCAAGCCAGATTTTGAAGAAGAAATCGTATCCAGTAGCAATTTAAGCAATTTTATGGATGCACCGATGATCTACCTACACTACAAAACAAGTTTCATCTTGATATGTTTAATATTGCATATTTTATTCCACATTTTGTGACTTTATGCCACTCTTGCCCCCACCTCCCCTATCTCTCAAATTTCATCGTCCTTTGACGCAAGGCTATAAATCTTAAATGCCAGTAACTGTTGTGCAAGTGCTACAAATGATTTTTAAGGTGTCGGCAACGCATAAATGAATGCATCCGACTAAACGTTAATTCAGTATTTTTTAGTATTCCACGTATAGCCACGTTTCATGCGTTTATCAACTTGCTGAACTGCTTCTATGACCTTAGTCACATCGCTCAATGTATAATAGGGCTATGGAAGGCTATAATTTATTATAGGTTTAGCTAATAGACTATAATAATTATGTTTTTCGTCGCCTGAAAGTCATCTTCACGTATGTCCACTTTTGTGAATTCCGAGAAAAACGAGGTACCGGTAGCCTAGAAGTTTCGCAACTTTGAACGCCAAAAAAGACATTCAGCGCAATAAAACTTCAGGCAAAGACGTCATATTAAAGCATCGACATTAATTAAAGGATGTTGCATTAAAATTAAACTGAAACTTAGAATGGTTTTTGTGAAATTTTGGAAAATTTTGTATAAAATGGATTTAAATCAATTGCAAGTCATCCTGACGAGAAAAAAATATGAAATAATTCAAATAATAAAAGAAAGCAATACACAATCATTTGCGACTTTGTTCGTTTCAATTTTCGCAAGTTTAGTACCCTTTTTTAATAAACGAACTTTTTTATTACCTGGACATAAGACACTATGATACAACGAAGTGGGATGTCGTATCTCCTTCGTCCAATCAACCACGAGCTTTCTCGGACATACGACAATGCACTTTTAAACCGTGAATGCGGCACTGGAGATACGGCCAAAAAATTGGAGATAGGCCTACGACAAAACAACACTGAAATTGGACATACGACAGGTAGTTTTCGTAGAATATCTTTAAAACGACTTGTCGTATCTCCTAACGGTTAACAGTGAAGAAAGATAAGCAATTTGTTGCAACAAATCAAGTCTAAACTCGATTTGGAAAAAAATGGACACACGCGAAGATGACTCTGAGGCGACGTTATGCAAGGCATCTGTATTGCTTTATCATCATGATATCATTTGTCGTTGAAATCAGGAATTGACCCAACAGTTACAATAAGCAGTGGCGCTATCCGCTAGATTTTCAAACATGGAAGGCCAAGTTTAAAGGAGAGACAATAAGAGGATTTCCACATAGGCCGACAGCAATCCAACTTAATATAATATGATTACTACCGTTAAAATGTTAGGTATAGCCTACTCTAGATAGACCTCAACGATGGAAAGACATGGCTCTCTGATCTCCCTTAGCGAGTCATTCCACTGAAAAAGTAAACTTTCTTTGTATCAATAGGGCGTTATAAGCCTATACATGATATTTGCTAAGAGTACCCACTACCCCTGTTGTGCGCAATAATATGTTTGGGGTAAAAATTTCATACATCAGCGCACAACTACTTTATAGCATTTCATTATAGCCTTAGTCTAGCCTACGCCTATAAGATCTTGGCAAGGAATAACAGAAGGTATTTTTTAGCAAAACATCAGGTGAGTTCGTGCGTCACTAAATAAAATAATTGTTTTGCTGCACAAACAAGTTTCGTCTGTAGCCAGCCTAAGAGCGTCGTTGCCTCCCGACATAAGAAAATATAATTATAGGCCTATATATAATAGTCTATGCGCATACGGCTTCATGCGCAGACAGTTTCCGCTACTCTCAGCATAAGCAACACTGAAGCATTTGTGAGAGAAACCGCTGCAAAGAAGAGCAAAACTGCTACTGTGTATATTGGGTTCCTGGTAGCCTATCTATGTAAGTCTAGCTTTAATTTTCTCATTTATTAAGACTACCTTGTAGCCTACATACGGTTTTGCTAAACATATTTTTTTAGATCTTTGATGATTATTTCCTTGTCTAACGAAGTGAAGAGAAAAGTTGTTTGATTATAGGTGGCTCAACTCCTTAAAAGGGACCAACACTTAAAAGAGAGAACATTAGACGTAATCATTTATCGAAAGAAGGAACGCAGAGAAAAGTTCATTGTGTTGACGGTTCCAAATAGGTTCCTCGACTTTCTTAACACACGAATTCCTGTTTATCATTTCTTGTAACCAAGACACTGGGAAATGTGACAATGGGTCAATTAAGCTTAGGCCTAACAACATGCCGCCGATGATTATATGATTTATCTCAGTTAGATGGATAACTGAGGAAGATAAAACAAACTGTTAGACCATCCTTAGGCCTATAATTATGTAGCGTAATTGACGCACTTTTATATAGTAGGGTGGTATCAGGTAAGTCGGACACCCTTTTGTTCTGACCGAGGTGACTCCGTAACGCAGCGTCACATTTAGATGATGTAAAGTTTATTGTATAGCTTATCATCTCATTCAACTAATACATTCATTTAAACCTGGCCAATGTTATATGAACTCGATCAGGAGAGTGCCAAGTATAGCGAGGTGACGAAATTTGACTTTTCTGTTTTTCGGGTAAAGCTGGACGTGCACCCTGGTTGGTAAACCTGGACAATAATTTGTTGATTCGACCTTATTTTGTTAAAGTCGGACAATCGATCAACTGAACGATTCTCGTCAAGATCTGTGCAAAATTTAACTGTAAGATAACATTGAACATTGAAAATAACTGAAGTAAAGTCAATCAAATGTCAGTATACTTGCCTACATTTATTGAAAAGATCGCACTTAGGGGCCCAGCATCAGACTAGCATGAAAAACCTAACTGTAAAGCAGGTAAATAGACTAGGCCTAAATAAAACTCGACTACCTAAGCCTGCGACAACCTATGAAATCTAGATCCATGAAAAATTCAAATAAATCAAGAACTTTTCTAATGATTATCTGAAACAGTCCTAACAAGTAAAAATAATCATCAGAGACCCCATATATAGTGCATTCTTTTTGTAGCCTAGACCATAGGCCTATGTGGCAACGACCTTTTTAATTGCACAGCTGGCTGGGTGAGAAGTGCTGTGGGAGTTGAAATGTGGGGATTCAACCCCCCCTTTAGTCGTTCTAAGGACCCGTTAGTTGAGTCTTCATTGCACAACCCCTCCCCAACTCCACATAGGCCTATGTAAGCGGTTCCCAACCCGTGGCCCGCGGGCCAAAAGTGGCCCGCCAGGCCTCAGAAAATGGCCCGCCGGCTCTCAGAAAATAGCCCTCATCTCTCATAGAATTATCAAAAATATATGGAAAATTAACAATTTTGACAGGATAGAACACATTTTTATTTTCTATTACAAATTATTTTATTTTAACGTCGATAAATAACATAAAACATTATATTTTGAATCAATTATAAAAAATTTGTATGCTTTTGGTTAATAAAAGGTTGGGAACCACTGCTATATAGGCTATGGCAATGTTAACGATCTTCATGACAATTGTAGAAAAATAAACTAAGTGTGGTTCAGACGTTGACATAGGCCAGTGGTTCCCAACCTTTTCTGACCTGAGGGCCACTTTTTATAAGTTGGAGGACACGAGGGCCACTGTTTCTTAGTTGAAGGACATTAAGGGGCCACAAGGTTAAAATTGTATTAACCAAAAGCGTACAAATTTTTTATAATTCGCTGGCTTAGGCCTATTGAATTTCTGCATTTAGTTTATTGAACAGTTTTGTATGACAGACAGAAATGAAGCACTGTTCAGATTAGTCAACTGACGGCCTATAAACAGATTACCTATAATTAGCATGTTCGCATAATTATTTTTATTCACTTATTTTCGCTGGTCGCTTTCGTTACAATTTGTTGCTAATAAACATTAACCATTTTGAGTTCTTAGTTTGTCAAGATATCTGTGAAAAAGGAGTTGCCTCATGATAGTTCCAAAGTGCAACTCCGATCTCTTGCGAATAAAACCATTTTCAGTGTCACGAAATCAATCAGAATCCTGAGAAAAAATAAATTTCCAGATATCGGCCGGTAACTATTAATTGATATCGGATAATTCTTTCTTACAATTATTTATCGTTTTCACAAGTGCTACTCGATGCCTTACTCGATCCACGGTTATTTAAAGATGATAAAGGTCAATATGAGAGAACTAGCAGAGGAAATTTCCATAGCTCATCATAAAAATTGATATATTTTTAATGACTCTTTTAGACATGATTGTGTTCAGTCTCATAGAGGCTACCTGTCTAAGAAATACGACAAAAATCTCCCACAGACGCATGCTGTTTCGAGTTCAAAATGTAAAGTCAGTCTACTGCTTTATTTTGGGTGATTCTTTAACTTGCCCGCTCGGGCCGATAAGGGATACAATCGGGAAGAACTATAGAACTAAAAGGCTAACAGAATCTAAGGTCATATCAAGGTCAAAATCAAGCGAAAATTACCATACCTCAGTAGTGTTGTCTTATTCTGATGATTTTGCGCTATGGCAGTTTTTCTTTATCTTGACCCTCAAATGACCTTGGTTAGGCAAATATAGCTTCAAAGCCAAGCTTAAAATCAACGAAAAATGGCCATTATAGAGTAAGAGAGAATCACCAAACGAATAAACATTTGGAAAAGATCTGCCGGTGACACGAAACGGAGTATCCCCCATGAAAGCTATCCGGGGGGATGAATTAATCTATCCCTTCGGATGGAATTAACCAGTCTATACTAACCGGGGGGATAAATCATTCTATCCCCTTTTTTGAAAAATGCGCATAATAATTTTTTTATGCTGGAATCAAAATTTAAAGTGACTATAAATGTTTTAAGTGTCCTAAGCAATGCTCAGATAAAGACAACTCGAATTTATTCAGTGACTCTTAGTGTCTTACATGTTCTAAGTGCTCTAAAAACAAATTATCTTGTAGGAATAAACATACCTGTTAGTGTCTTTTTCAAAACAAAGCAGATGAAAATTAATTTGCCAAAAAAATACACGCGGAAACGGTTTTTTCGACTTTGTTAATTTGGGGGATACAGTTAATACGGGGGATACTCTATTTCGTGACCCCGGTTTTCTCTTGATGTCGTATTTTGACCTTTAATAACTTTGCTTACATGCTAGCCTTTTAGTTAGATTTCTTCCCGAATGCCGCCCTTGTTGATCCTAGCAAACATGCATACAGAAAAACCTCCAATCAGAAGAACATTTGGTTGAGCTACGGCTATTTTCCTTTGGTTTTCCTCTAAATTTGATTGTTTGGCCTTAGATATCATTGGATCGCCTTACATTACTTTAATAGCCTTAATTCTCATCACATGTATAATCCTTCTCAAGACATGAAGCACAAAAAAGAGTTAGAACTGTTAGACGATCCTCAAAAATTGTCGGTCAAGATCTATAATTTTTTCAGAATTTTGCTCGATATAATTTGTTTTCTGTTCTTGAAATGACATTGAATGACCTTGAATGACCTTGAAATTTTAAGATTATAACACTAAGCGAGGCAAACAGAAGAAATGCTAATCCAAAACGTACTCTTGTCTCGAACTTTAAAGGTCCAAAGTGTAGATTAACAATGGACCTACAGTTACAAGTCCCGAGGCTGAGGCGTATAGGATTATTTATTATAGAGTCCTGAAATTTAAGTGGTCTGTGCCAACTCTGTGACTCACTCACAACCCACACAAGTACGATTATATTGGCAATGGACACATGCATTGAAGTCACGAGATCACAAAGAATTGAAGTAGACCCATGGTGTTGACAACCGAATTTTCCCATAGGAATATCGGTCAGTAACCATATATGCATCGAATCAACAAGCAAAATGAGTTACATGTCTACCAGGCATAATAGAGGCCAAAAGAACCTAAAGAATAGTCTGATGTAGGTCTGCACCATCCCACGTGCATTTTAATTATGACCTGTTGCCAAACGTCGACACAATATTATTCTTTTGTTATCCCTCGCCTGCAGGTCTATGAGTAAGATAGCCTAAAAAACTCGTTCCAGGGTTGTTTATGCTATAAGGACTTAAATCTTGGACGCACACGACTATATATATGTGTATATATATATGTATATATATATAGGCCAATACCCTAAACCAGCACTGGTTTAGGGTATCGGCCTATATATATACATATATATAGTCCAACCTTTACTACCTTTTGACACCACGGGCAGCAGAGGCAATAGTTTTAAAGCCGATGGCCGCAACTGCAGTAGACTCAAAAGCAATAGTCAAAATTGAGTGATTATAGTGATTATTTTAAACGGTATTGACATTTACTATGCAATGACTGCTGCGTACAATGAATAATTATAATGCACACATTGGCGTGAATGCATTATAACCTAAATTATGTATGCTATGTTTTGCAGGCCGTATATAATGGTTCGGCACCAAAAAGTAGCATAATATATAGGGCGGTGTTTATACCTGCATGCCTTGTACTCAGTTCGAGTTTCAGTTCGTCGCCCAGCCATATATAGTTTGTTGACTGAGCTCCACTTTAATACTGAGCCGGATTTTCCTCCTCCTGTCTTTTGCTATTGGGCCTATAAAGAGACGTCAAAGCCAGAGTCTTCGGTCGAAAGAGAAGTTTTAGTCGTCGGTCCAGAAATAGTCCAAGATATCGCCATTCATCGGCCCTGGCTACTCTTTTCGATTGTTGCTTCCAACCCGCAGCACTAAAACCAAAGATCGTATAGTCTTTCAGTCGTAGACTATGAGGTTTTCGCTAGAACTGGACTGAAAACATTGCTCTTTCACAAATCTTATCCTGATTCTTCCTCTTCTCCTCACATCCCTCGTCATTTCAACTCTAAACATCACTCACCTCAGCCGTCCATCTAGCCTGACTCTCCGGACTTGGACCACTGCCTATCGATTTTGTTTTGATTAAGCGACTGTGAATAAGCTGGTTCTCGAGGCTTTTGGCTCTTGTGGGTGCTGTAGAAGATCGAGATTACGATTACGAAATATAGGCCTACTGAATGCTAAACAGGTCTTTCTAACAATTCATCGGTTAACTTTGTACGGATTATTTTGCTGTTATGCATACCTCTGCACCTTTTATTTTTAGTTTCGGTTCTTGTTTTCTTAATTTCGTTTTCATATGTCCTTTTTTTACTATGCCAGGTATTGCACCTGTGTTTCAATTTTAAAAAAATTGTACTGATTATGTTGCTATTTTGCTGTAGAATATTGGTCAGTGCTAACATTCCTATGGTCTCAACAGAACATTTTTGCTTAGGCCTACAACTTGTGACACATGGATCGTTGACTGAAATGTAAATATAATTTAGGGGCCCAGGTTGATATAGGCTCTTAGCTTTTTCCGGGCTTCCTGTTGCTTAGAGATCGTTCTCTATCCTCTACTTGTACCCATGTTCTTTTTGTTTCTTTGGCAATAAATAAACAAATAAAATAAAATAAATAAATAAAAAATAATTATATTCTTAAAAGCAGCCGCACCCACTTGCAGACGTGCTGGAACTCTGTACAAATCTCAGGAACTTACTTAAATTGAACGATTTGGGACGCTTTGCAAAGCCCTCCTGGCAACTGTACAAACCACGGCACCCGTAACAATTCCATTAAGTTAAGAATAAACTTCAAGTCCACCACTGATTTTGTGCTGATTTAAACTTCATTTGACACAAAGTGCAATTTTTTTATAAGCTCGGGCGGGCCACTTGAAATCACCTCGCGGGCCGCATGCGGCCCGCTGGCCGCAGGTTGGACAGCACTGCCCTAAACAGATGATATAATTGGACCAAAGAAGACTTTAAAGCTCTTCTTTAAAAGAGCAGCGTTGCAGGTGTGACATCCAAACCAGAATTGTACTCAGACAACCGAAAACTGCTCTTACACCCTAAAATGCCCACAACGATATATTATAGTGAGCACGACAGTGGCAGAATGATATTGACCAAACAAAGAGCTGTTGCGCAGAACCTACAGGTCCTAAGGATGTAATCAACTAAATCTTGCATTTTCCTTGTAGCTGCCTTCGTTGAAGTGTCGTCTGCGTTGAAATGCTATGATTGTAATTCTGGCCAAACTCCAACGTGTTCCAACAGCGTCTTCGTGCCGTATGGTATCGATCAAAAGGACGGATGCACTTGCTGCATTGTACGTCTAATTCATTTATTCATTCATTCATTCTTCATTCATTCATTCATTCATTCATTCATTCAGTCAGTCAGTCAGTCGGTTGTTCGTTCGCTGTGCTTTTGCACAAGACGTTAATGCGCAGTTATACGTGGCAATGTAACACATGCCAACTGCACATCCTGCGCCAGTTGGGATCTTCCGTAATTGCATGGCTCATTATGATTCTAGACATCGATCAATGAAAGTTAATTGACATTCTGCTTCATTTGCGTTATGTCAATAAGTTTTTAGTCTTCATTAGAAAAGTTAGGCCCAGCTGTTTTCTAACCTACTTTGGCTGGTTTTGAGTCCATTTATTATCAATATATTCGTGGTAAAACTGTATATGGTCACCGAAATTGTGGATCATCACCCAATGAATGAGGACTAAACACAGAAGACGGTTCATGGCATTTGTAAACAGTTTGTGCATTTTCAAAAGCTGTTTGCTATGTTGTATTCCAATAAAATTTTAAAATAAGATTTCTTCTATGTATAAGTTTTCGCGGAACTTCTGTGCTCAGCCCGCGGAATCCACTTTGGGATACACTATAACCATAACCATAACCACTGCTCTAGACTATCCAATATTTTTCTGAGAAGTTATCGAGTGAGTGAATGGTGATATCTGGACTATAGTCTGTATGATTGCATGCAGGGCTTCATGTAGATTCATTCATTAGGTGACTAATTGACGATGAAACTATGGCGACAATCAAATCGAGGCTACTTATGTCGCTGCTAATGACGATGACGACGACGACGACGACGACGACGATGATGATGATGATGATGATGATAAGCAAAGCCGTTCGTTCTCTGTGATAGACTGATAGGTCCAACAGCCTGCAATGTATTTCCCTTGACTATGCGACACCTCATAAACTGTTCTCACTTTCACAAACTCTTGAAGACGGGTTTTTCCGCTTGATCTCGGTCAGAAGCGCCTCTGAGTAGGTACCTTGAATGGGTGCTATATAAATTCTGATTGATTGATTGATGATTATGATTATTCAGAAACACGTGAGCAATGATCCCACATCGAGAGAGTGCGCTTCGGGAGCTTCGGCCACCAAATGCGCCGATACATCCAGTGGCAACTACGTCTGCACCAGTGACTTGTGCAACACAGCCAACCGCGACGGAAGTCGCATCACCATAGCAACCCTTATGACGTCACTGATGATTGGCGCCATGATCGTTCGCTTCTTCTAGATGATCTGACCACTTCAAAATCTGAAGAAGCGTCATGATGCTTTCAAGTCTTACATGCAGCGTCTAGTTAGAACCGTAGTATAGGCTATAACGCTAAATCATAAACCGACATTGGAATCTATTGCTTATACCATGCAACTATGTAGGCCTACGACAAGAAATGTCAGCATTATGTTATACAAAAATAACCTGCCTATAATTATGCATCACATAAATTACATTACTAGTAAACTTTACTTTGAGGTTTCATATTACAAAGCGAATGAACTTTATGGCTCATCCGTTTTGATATCACAGCTTTGCTTGCTTTTGTTCGTGATGGCTGTTGTCACATAATAAACGAATTCTGATTACATATATAACTTTACAAAATTATATAGGCCTATAAATATAAATATATATATATATACATGTATATATATTTGCCTGTATGGAATAAGTCTACCCCAAGATATCGGTAGATTGTCCAACCTGTGACAATATTATTGGTCGAAATAAATGAAATTACTATACGATATTCTGCCTTACTAACCGTCATCGTCATAATCATCTGTATCGCACTCCTTTCCACAATGTTATTGTTCAGTCAGCCGTGTCTGTTCTGGCTCGTCTCCAGTTCGCATGCAACCCACAGAGGCACAGGTCTTTTTCCACTGCTCATCTTGTGTTGCGACTTGCGAGTGCGTCCAATTGGTCTTTTCCGGCCTCATGGAGGGCCGGAAGTCATCGCTTGCAAAGGTTCTGGCATGATCCTGGTCAGTGGTCGCCCTCGACGTCATGGGCGCCCGCAGAAATTTTTGCAGGAGGGGGCAAAACACGATGGTCAGGGTTAAAAAAATTTGTAGCAAGAGGTCAAAAAATGCAAAGCAGGAAGTTAAGAACATGCATGGGTAATTTTCATAGAGATTTCTTGATGTAAATTTCTCAGTTTCACTTTTTGAAATTTCTAATATGAATTGTTTCTTTTTGCAAAGAAATTTGTTCAAAAATCGAAAAGTATTAGTTAAAAGCATGTTTTTTAATTCTCTAATGCGAAGAAATTTTTTATAAACCCCAAAAGTAGTAGTGAGAAAATAGGTTTCAATTTTCCAGGGGGGGCAAGTGCCCCCTCTTGCCCCTATGTGCGGGCGCCCATGCTCGACGTGCACAGTGTCCGAGCAACCGAATCCTACTTGCGTGGATCATCTCCGAGACTCTTACACTGCAGGGAAGTCTCTTATGACATCAGCGTTTCCCAAACTGTGGGTCGCGACCCAAAAGTGGGTCGGTTTCCACTGCTCATCTTCTGTTGCCAGTGCGTCCAATTGGTCTTTTCCAGCCTCAAGGAGGGCCGAAAGTCATCGCTTGCAAAGCTTCTGGTATGGTCCTGGTCAGTGGTCACCCTCGAAGTGCCTCGAAAAGCAACCGATTCCTCCTTGCGTGGATCATCTCCGAGTCTCCGTCACTGGGAAGTCTCTTATGTCAAGGACGGTCCACAAAACAAGCTCGCCATCGTTGGTGGCAAATTCTGTTCGAGACAAATTTTGTTCACGTATTTAGGCCTAAATATTAAGACGTGGCTTATTATTTTGAGGAAGACGTAAAATTGTCTGAAAGACGGGGAGTTTAGTTGGAGGGTATAGTGGCCCACTTGTCTATGATGGCATGAGAGATGAGGATTTTTCCCGCATACCTTATTGCACGTTCAACTCTGGATACACAGGCATGAATGGCTAAGCACAGTACAATGCAATTAGGAGTCAGCAAAAGCTAGTAGCTTATATCATTCTGACAGGGCTTTTTTAGCGTGCAGTTGTACACAAAATGTGCAGTTCTAAATGGATCTGTGGAGTTGTAGAATCAATTCTGTGTAGTAAAAACTACTGAAAAAGGTCATTGTCCTGCGAGTGGGAGTAATTTACCATGGAGGATAGGAAGGCAAAGAAATGGTTTGTGCAGTTCTAAAAATTCTTTAAAAACAGCCCTGCATTCTGACCCCTCTTCCCACTTAGTTTTGGACCTGACACCATGGCTCCTATAGACCTACCATAATTATTGAAGCTGCAAACAGCATTTCATCAAATTTGACGCATATATAGTAGCCTATATTTCCAACCAATAAGCTTATCAATACAAGCACATTTAGATGAATCATGAAACTTTCTTGATTAGACTGCGCCTTGGACAGTCACAAATTTTTGGTGGGTGTGTTTTCTCCGCTATTGCTCCTGAAAGCTCGTTATCTCAACTAAAATTAATGTTCATCGTTTCCGAGACACATCGTACAGGTCAAATGTCACAGTGCCGTATTTAACCATCTGCAGCCCCATGCAGCTAAGCCTTCCCTTATATATATATAATGGAGAGAAGGCTTAGTATAATATATATTCCAAAGCTTCAACATTGAATAATATGTCATTACAATTGTATATTTTCATCTTGCCCGTGGTTTAGAACTTGAGATAAAGTTTTATATTTGAATAGTCCCATTTGTCTGTCTCCTTGAATGTATCGCCCCAGGGTCAAGGTCTAGTATTAAATGTGTCTGCATCGGCCTATAAGAACTGGTCTAATGAAGTAGTGCTTCAACCTATTAACGCTATGACATAGGAATGCACTGAGCACTGAGAGCAGCTCATGCTCTGCTCAATGCAGACAATTTTCGACTGCCTATCTTCAAGAACTAAACCAAGTAATCTCAAAATGATGATAAGGTGTAAGGCCAGTTCTTCCAAGTTGGTTGCCAGATGTTGCAAAAAAGAAAAACACATTTTATTCATTCGTTATGCATCAAATGATAGTTTTCAATTTTCAATCATCGTCTGTTTAATATTTTGTCTCACGTCCAAACAAAGCAGATTATTAAGACGAGGCTCAAAGCAATACACTGCATACACTTAAGCTGGAATGATTAGTGTAATGATGCCAAATCAATTTTTATTTCTATTTTATATCTATAACTTTAAGATGCTACTTCTTTAACTGTCAGCAAGAACTCAATAAAACGAATATATATATATATATATATATATATTAGGGTGTCCCAAAAAATATTTTTTTAGAAATTTTCTATGCAGTCCCCTTAAAAAGTTTCCATATGGTCCCATAATAACACCTGTAAAATTTTATACCACTACGAAAATATTTAGGGGTCCCCCAAGCCACCTAAATTTTACCCATGTTGACATAATTTGCGCCTGATGTGTTCAACTTCTAAATGCCTTTAGATCCCAACCCTTGATCCTATTATAACAAATTTAATACCATTGGAAAGCTCTTAAATGGTAGGATTTACAGGTATCTGACTTTATTGGATACAATGGATATTTTGGGCATAGTCTTACGCTCAAAAAATGCAAAAATTGAGAAAAATTCGAGAGTTTTGGACTTTCACATTATCGGTGTACTCACAACTAATCATTGGGAGTAATCATTACAAACTCTTAATAATGTAACAAGTCATGGTTTTAGCTCCTTTATATCTTCATCTGCTTCATGGTAAGAAATCCTGAGAGGCTGAGGGATTTAACCCCCTATTTTTTCCTAGGACCACACAGTGAAGTCTTAATTGCACACCCCATGCAGCTACACACAAATCAACGTCTGGCCCGTTATTTTTTCACTGTTCTCATACTGATCTGCTTATTCTACATCACTGCACACACCTCAAGTTGTTCTTCTGTTCTAAGTTCTACATTTATACATGTCAGCAATATTGCCACGATTGCGGTTATAAAACATATGCTATGTTTTCGACAACTTGCAAGAGAAATTGTCTTCGATCTCTGTTCTTCGTTATTGTTGAACTGAAAATATGTATCAGAGCTGCGTCATGTTCGTTCAACACGGTCATTTACACAGACCAAGTTATGAAAAATCACACGTGGTCTTATACTGAAAGATCGAGAAAACTGTCATTGAATGCAGTATAGTTCGGGAAAAACTTTTAGGAAGAGATAACCCCATTATTCCACATGGACGAGACAATAACTGAAAGAACAGAGAGAATTGCTATCTCTTATATCTTAGGTACCAAGAATAATGTTGCATCATTTGCAGACTTGTCGTTTAGAGCATCATCGTCAGAATTATAAAGGTTTGGAATAATTCAATGAGAGCATTGGCTTGAAATGAGAACACCGCCTGACTGTAGATGTCAACCACAAATCTGAGAATTGTTGGAGTTGGATGCCCTGTAATTCACAGTCTTCAACTGTATATGTGATTCGTTTCCAGCATAAAGCAATTCGATCTATATTGCCTTACCCATCCAACTCGCTCTGTGATGGGCACCAGGCTTGCGAAGTGCTACCGAATTGCTCAATTCAACTATGGATACCAAGAGCTGAGGAAATTCTTGATGCCATAATTAGAGGATGGCCACGCTGAAGCTGTTCTGTAATGAATCCCTATGATTTGTTATATGCAGACTGCAGTGGCATTGGTCGAGGGTTTGGTTGACAGTGAACCAGATTAGAGCATTCGTCTTTAAATGGATTGAAGAGCTTAATTACAGACCATTGATGGACAAACTTTGCCAAGGACACAAAGAATGCACCAGGCAACTGGAGTTAAAAGATTTCTGTGATGTCAACAAGATGCTACAACTGATGGTTGATGTATAAGGGCGCAAGGCACTGCAAGCTCTATTTAATAATTATTCAAGGCCGTTATCTCAAAGCATTTGCCAATAATTAATGCATCACACTGCCACGACTTCAAAAGGTCCAAATTGCAACGGTTGATTCCTGTCCTGGTCCAGAGGTCATCTTTGGTACACCAAACTGCTATTACTTCCACCAATTAGAGAAGAAATCAGACTGACAATCTGTTAACCTTATCCATATCCACTCCAGTGATGATTATTGTCATTTAGAGGTAGCAGCCTGCAATCCCAGTGCACGACAGATTTACATTCTTGGTTTGCTCGAGAGCTTAACTGTCGTCCTTATGTTTGAAAAACCTCATTCACAAACACAATAAGATTGCATGTTTGTAGATTTTAGTTTTTCAGAGCAATATAATGGTATTAAGCAATACATAAGCACACTAGTGGGATCAAAGTGTGGACTCTGAAATTTTCAAGCTCAGAGACGTCGTACGTATAATTTGTGACAACTTACACAAATTGTATGAGCTTTGGGGACCTCTAAATATTTTTCAAATGTCATGAAATTTGGCAGGCATTATCATAGGACCATAAGGAAACTTTTTGGAGGGACTGCATTTCAAGTTTCAAGAAAAATATTTTTCCCGTGCAATCGTGGGACACCCTAATATATATATCTTTGTAAAGGACCACATATTTTGTACCTGATCCAAGTTTCGATTTATCTCTCAAATTTCATCGTCCTTTGACGCAAGGCTATATATATATATATATATAAGTCTTAAATGTCAATTGTGCAAGTGCTACAAATGATTTTTAAGGTGTTGGCAACGCATATAAATGAATGCATCCGACTAAATGTTATTTCAGTATTTTTTAGTATACCACGTAGCCACGTTTCATGCGTTTATCAACTTGTTGAGCTCCTTCCCAGTGGCGGCGCAAGGGGGCGCTAGGGAGGGTAAGCCCCCTAAAAAAGGCCATCCATTTTTGTTACCATGTAAAAATAAAATATTTCGACGATTAACTCCCCTTTAGCCCCCCCCAAAATGAGACCAAAGGTACGTACGAGATTTGTGAGACAGTTTGGCGGCTACGAAAAAGGACCGTTTTCCAAGATTTTGGAACGGATGACTAAAAAAAGGTTATCAGAATTTTTGGCGACAGAAAACGGAAAATTTTTCCGAAAATCCAGCCCCCAAAAACAACAATCCTGGCGCCGCCACCATGGGCAGAGACCTATGAGGGGAAAGGGGGGACGATCCCCCCAATGAAGGTGTTGGGGGACGGCCCATACATTTGTCCCCCCCCCAATCGTTGAGAGTCAAGACTAAAAAAAGGTCATCAACATTTTTGGCTGTGAAAATAGAACTTTTTCTTTTTGGGAGATTTCGTCGCCGGATGACTAAAAAAGTCTTCAACTTTTTTGGCGGCGAAAATAAAATTTCTTTCGAGATTTCGCCGGTCGTGAGAAATTTTGGCCGGCATAAGATGGAAATTTTTCTGCGACACTCGTCCATCAAAAAATCTCGAGTCGTTCCGTCCCCCCCCAAGTCTCCGCCTATGGCCGCCACTGCTGCTTCTATGACCTTAGTCACATCGCTCAATCTATAATAGGGCTATGGAATAGGGCATAGTGACGATAAAGGATCATGTTTGGCATATATTAATTTGTTGCTCCTATCTATAGGATAGTGTCTGGTATAGAAATTTTGTTTCTGACATGCTGCTTAACTTTGCCGCCATGGCCCTGAAGTTATTCGAGTACACCGTACTATTGAGCAATGCATTGACACTGCTAAAATTCTACTATTTTCTTATCTGAAGTAGTAATTAGGCTTAAAAATAGGAATATTGTGAGTCACATTTTATGGCACGGCAGGTGAATAATTTGTTTGGCAATTCCGACATCTATGAGCTACAAACAAGGGGTCGTCCATAAACGACGTCACGCACTTTAGGGCGATTCCCCTTGACCCCTCGTCACACGTTAAAACAAAAGTCATATGATATCTAGCAATGGACCGTCACAAATGATCATAGATGTGTGACCACTGACCCTCTCCCCTCCAGTTATGTGACGTCATTTAATGCAATATTATAACTTTAAAAAATCATTAAGGTTGAAAAAACCTTGTGGTCTTTAATTGCGCTTCACAAAATGTTCAAATGCTGACAATGCGTTTCACTCATGTTATACAGTCCACTCGCTTGTTGTGGTATATTTGACCATGTATCTATGGATTCGCGCTTTGTTCGAATGTGGCCTTCTCAATACGCTCTTTGTCACAAACTGACCTTGCTTCATCTATACTACCTGTAGCAACTTTGACTGCATGCTTGTGGCAATGGTATTTTCAAGACTAACATTCTGCCAGTTTTAATGGATTCCTGAAGGTCATTTTTCTTAAACGTGCAAGTTATTGGAGGTTCAAGTCTGGAACAATCCAACCAGTTTTAACTAGAACACAGTAGACAGTGGATACTAAATTCAGTTTTGGGATTGTGAATGTTCTAGTATCACCTGAAATGCTAATAGACAGCGATCAGTTTTCCTTGCTATTTTAATTCTTCTGGCAACCAGTTCTGCATGTTTTTTCTCATCAATCATTATATTCACTTAAACATTTTCTGGGTAGCCAAAACTAGCCATAGTAGCCATTCTTTTGAATACATTCAACAACCTTTCTCTTTAAGTATGGTAGGTAACTTGATCAAAATTATGATGAACAAATAATATATGTCGTAACGTCAACTCATCGAAATGGAACATGCAGATGAACCACTTGAGAGGACGTCTTGCATGTAACTCCAGCTTTCTTAATCCATTGTTCCAGCATGCATGCTTTCCTGTATTTACCGTCGTTCCATCACAGCTAACAAGCTATTATTGAACCGAAAGAAAATAATATCATTAATATCATTAGGCCAATCACACAAAAAGTCATGCATTGCTTCGAAAATTCCTGTGGCTAGTCCACTCCTTGGTGAGATATGCCCTGTCCTCGTATCAAACATGCATGCTCTTCCATTATTTTATATTTATGACTGGAAACATACAGTATTACAGTTATCTGTCCCAGCATCAAAATACAATGCTGCAGCTTCGCGCTTTTCCCCTCTTCCATCGGATAATGTTTTACAAAAGCTTTCTCTCTCTCTTCTCACAATCTGTCAGTAGATGATCGAAGTCGTCAGTAGTCACAATTCCATAGTCCACAAGTAGACGTATACTTCTGTTGCAAGTGCAGCACCGACTGCATTGCAGAAACTATACCTGCCACATTCCCTTGACAAAGCTTGAGTGACTTGATGTAGCGAGAGCATGTTTCTCCGTCAGATCGCATAATAAACATCCTCAATGATTCTGACACTCTGGGATCGGAGTCAACTGTATCACATATGGAATCATTGTCTGTTGTATCATCTATACTTTACACAGTCCTTGAGATTTTTAATACTTCTTATAATTATTCTCTTTTCCTTATAAGTTTTCTCTTTCTTTTCTGTCTGTTTCTCCATGACCACAGTTCTCATGTTTGCACAGTACGTGTTTTTGCCATGGTTTGCAGCCGCGAAAGTAGACTAAACTTCAGGTGCTTGGCGGCAAAGTTAGATGCAATAAATTTGATGCAATTTTTCTTCAGTTCTTTCATTTAGGACCTGGAGCAACCTTTTAAGTTATGCCAAAGTTCATTTTCAACGAAAATATTTTTCTTGCTATACCCTACTATGGAAGGCTATTATTTATTATAGGTTTAGCTAAAAGAACTACAATAATCATGCTTATGTACTTATGCAAGGCATCTGTATTGATTTATCATCATGATATCATTTTGTCGTTGAAATCAGGAATTGACCCAACAGTTACAATATGCAGAGGCGCTATATACCCTCTAGATTTTCAAACGCGGAAGGCCAAGGTTAAAGAAGAGACAATAAGAGGATTTCCACATTACATAGGCCGACAACAATCCAGTTTAATATAATATGATCACTTTGTATACCGTTAAGACGCTCAAATGTTAGGTATACTCTAGATAGACATCAACGATGGAAAGCCATGGCCCTCTGATCTGCCTGAGCGCGTCATTCCACTGAAAAAGTAAACTGTCTTTGTATCAATAGGGCGTTATAAGCCTATACATGATATTTGCTAAGAGTGCCCCTGTTGTGCGCAATAATATGTTTGGGGTAGAAATTTCATACATAATCGCACGACTACATTAGGCCTATAGCATTTAATTACGCCTATAAGATCTTGGCAAGGAATAATAGAGGTGGTAACATCAGGTGGATCCGTGCGTCACTAAATAAAATAATTGCTTTTCTGCGCAAACAAGTTTCGTCTGTAGCCAGCCTAAAAGCGTCTTTGTCTCCCGACATAAGAAAATATAATTGTAGGCCTATATATAGTCTATGTGCATACGGCTTCATGAGCAGACAGTTTCCGATACTCTCAGCATAAGCAACACTGAAGCATTTGTGAGAGAAGCCGCTGTCATGATGAGCAAAACTGCTGCTGTGTACATTGGGTTCTTGGTGGCCTATCTATGTAAGTCTAGTTTTAATTTTCTCATTAATTTTATTAAGCCTACCTTGTACATACGGTTTGCTAAACATATTTTTTAGATCTTTGATGATTATTTCTCTGTCTAACGAAGTGAAGAGAAAAGTTGCCTGGTTAGGTGGCTCAACACCTTAAAAGGGACCAACACTTAAAAGAGAGAACATTAGACGTAATCATTTATCAGAAGAAGGAACGCAGAGAAAGTTCATTGTGTTGACGGTCGCAAATAGGTTCCTCGACACGAATTCCTGTTTATCATTTCTTGTAGCCAAGACACTGAGAAATATGACTGTATAGGTCAATAATAATCTTAGGCCTACATGTAACAACATGCTGTCGACGATTATATGATTTATTTCAGCTAGAATGCTAGATGGATGACTGTGGCAGATAAAACAAACTGTTAGCGTTATTGACGCACTTTTGTATGTATGTAGGCCTATGTATGCGCACTTGTTATAGCACCCCTTCAAGCTCACTACTCAGAGGCGTTCCCGACTGCAGAGCGGACACTGCATCGGAGTTTCACGCCGAAGCGCTGAGCAATTGCGAGTGAAGGTCTTGCCCAAGGTCCCTACGCGGCGATTTGAGGTGGATTCGAACCTAGAACCTTCCGGCTTCAAGGCAACGACGCCACCACTACACCACCGCGCCCCACATCAACAGCTTGTAGCCGCCATTGTCAGTAACGGTTAAGTCAATCTCAATACGCTCGCTGACAGCGATTTTATCTGTGTAAATCCTTTTATATTATAGTAGGTGTTATCAAAGTGTCAACCAACACTGTTAGAAAAGTAACATTTTCTGATGATTACGTGGAGAGTCTTTTAGGTCTACCACATAAATTGTCATTGCCGACTGGTTTCAACAGAAAATAATGTATAAATATTGTCGCAGTTGTTATGCATTTATGACACTAGTCTCCTATCATAAAGGAAACGTAGCCTACCCATATATCCTCCCGGATTTTGGGCAAAGCCTCTGCTAAACCAATATTTTAAAGTCCCTCCTGGAAATTAGCCTACTCTTGAGAATTCCTGATTTTAGAATCATTTTACCGTTTGCCCTCAAAATACTGTCCGCGTTGACCTTGAGATAACCAACTCGCGGTCAATAGTCCAGTGACCTTTTCCAAATGCAGCTGCTGGTAACTATAATTAATCTAATTTAATCAGTTAATCAATTATTAATTGGCTAATTAATTAGCTTGGTAACTTATTATAAGAAGCTAACAACCCAAATTTTGTCAATTCTAACTCTTATCCTACCTAAAATTGTCTAATTTATGATTAAAATATCACAATTAGGCCTATATTACTTATTAGCATGTTCGCATAATTATTTAGGCTTATTCACTTACTTTCGTTGGTCGCTTTCATTGCAACTTGTTACTAATAAACATTAACTATTTTGAGTTCTTAGTTTGTCATGATATCTGTGAAAAAAGAGTTGCCTAATGATAGTTCCAAAGTGCAACTCCGATCTCTTGCGAATAAAAGCATTTTCAGTGTCACGAAATCAAGCAGAAATCACAGAAAAAAATAAATTTCCAGATATCGGCCGGTAACTATTGGTATCGGCTAATATTCTTTCTTATAATTATTATTTTATCGTTTTCGCAAGTGCTACTCGATGCCTTACTCGATCCAAGGTTATTTAAAGCTGATAAAGGTCAATTGAGAGAACTAGCAGAGGAAGTGGCCATAGTTCAGCATGAATATTGTTATATTTTAATGATTCCTTTAGAAGTGCGTTCAGTCTCATAGCGGGTATACCTCTTTAATAAATGCGACAAAAATTTCACACATAGGCCTACGCATGCTGTTTCGAGTTCAAAATGTAAGGTCAAAACTCAGTCAAATACTGTTTTATTTTCGGGTGATTCTTTGACTTGCCTGCTCGGGC
Organism: Lumbricus terrestris; assembly: GCA_949752735.1. Classification (NCBI taxonomy): domain Eukaryota; kingdom Metazoa; phylum Annelida; class Clitellata; order Crassiclitellata; family Lumbricidae; genus Lumbricus; species Lumbricus terrestris. The sequence goes on along the minus strand of OX457036.1, from coordinate 79,803,725 downwards.
CGATAAGGGATACATTCGAGAAGAGCCACAGAACTAAAAGGTTAACAGAATCTAAGGTTACATCAAGGTCAAAATCAAGTGAAAATTATATCGAGCAAAAATCGTCTAAAATACCTCAGTCATGTTGTCTTATTCTGATGATTTTGTATTATGGCAGTTGACCTTGGTTAAGCAAATATAACTTCAAAGCAAAGCTTAAAATCAACGAAAAATGACCACAATATAGTAAGAGAGGATCACAAAATGAATAAACATTTGGCCGAGATCTTCCGGTTTTCTCTTGGTTTTACCTTTTGACCTTTAATAACTTTGCTTACATGTTAACCTTCTAGTTAGACTTCTCCTCGAATGCAGCCCTTGTAGACCCTAGCAAACAGGTACCATAAGCGAACCTTTCGATCAGGAGAACAGTTGGTTGAGCTACGGCTATTTTCCCTTGGTTTTCCTCTAAATTTTATTTTTTGGCCTTAGATATCATTGGATCGTCTCACATTACTTGAAAAGCCTTGATTCTCACCACAAGTGTAATAAAATAATATAATCCTTCTCAAGACATGAAGCGCAAAAAAGATTTAGAACTGTTAGACGATTTTTGCTCGATATAATTTTTTTCTGTTCTTGAAATTACCTCGAATTACCGTAAATGACCCTGAAATGTTCTGATTATGACATTTAGCGAGGCAATCAGAAGAAATGTTAGTCCAAACGGACTCTTGTCTCAAATTTTAAAGGTAGAAACTCGAAAGTGTAGATTAACAATGGACCTAAGTTAAAAGTCCCGAGGTTGAGGCGAATAGGCTTATTTATTATAGAGAATTGAAATTTAAATGGTCTGGGCCAACCATAGATGTAAAAAACGATGGAAACGGAATAAAAAACGGTAAAAAACGTCGTTTTTTTCGAAAAAATAAAAAACGACAAAAAACGATAAAAAACGGAAACGGTAAATAATTTGACTTTGCTACATCTAAAACCGCATTTTAACCTTGAAAACATTGATTAGGAAAATACTTCACGCAGGCAATCTCTTAAATGATGATGTTAAACGATGAAATAATGACTTTAGTTAGCTGAATCATTGAGAGTTGGCGGAAAACATAAGAAATATCAGAAAAAATTAAAATTGAGGAGAATAATAACAGAAAGTAAATGAATAAATAAAGTTAAAGAAAAAATAAAAAACGATAAAAAACGATGGAAAGAATAAAAAACGAAACAAAGTTTTTTACAACTATGGTGCCAACTCTGTGACTCACCCACAGCCCACACAAGTACGATTATATTGGCAATGGACATGCATTGAAGTCACGAGATCACAAAGAATTGAAGTAGACCCATGGTGTTGACAACAGAATTTTTCCATAGGAATATCGGCATTAACCAAATATATGCATCGAATCAACAAAGCAAAATGAGTTTCTGCAGTCTACCTGCAGGCAGAAAAAAGGCCTAAAGAACCTAAAGAATAGTCTGATGTAGGTCTGCACCTTCTCACGTGCATTTTAATTATGACCTGTTGCCAAACGTCGACACAATATTATTCTTTTGTTACCCCTCGCCTGCAGGTCTATGAGCAAGATAACCTAAAAACTCGTTCCAGGGTTGTTTATGCTAAAAGGACTCAAATCTTGGACTTAAATGCCGCACCCACTTGCAGACGTGCTGGAACTCTGTACAAATCTCAGGAACTGACTTGAAGTGAACGGTTTGGGACGCTTTGCAAAGTCTTCCTGGTAACTGTCCAAAACCCCGGCACCCGTAACAATTTCATTAAGAATAAACGCTTAAGTCCACCACTGACTTTGTGCTGATTTAAACTTCATTTGACACAAAGTGCAAATTTTTTATAAGCTCGGGTGGTCCACTTGAAATCACCACGCGGGCCGCATGCGGCCCGCGGGTTGGACAACACTGTCCTAAACAGATGATATAATTGGACCAAAGAAGACATTAAAGCTCTCCTTTAAAAGAGCAGCGTTGCAGATGTGACATCCAAACCAGCATTGTAGCCTACTCGGACAACCGAAAACTACTTTTGCACCCTAAAATGCCCAGAACGATGGTTCTAGGACTACTGGTCAGTGGTCACAGGTCAACTGATCTAGGGACTACTGATCAAAGGACTACTGATCAAGGGACTACTGCTCAGAGGCAACTGATCAAGGCACTATTGATCACAGTCCGAGTTGTCTAAGAACGAACACAATCAATGAAATCAAAGAACAATTTAATATAACGAAACTCAATACCGGAATTGGTTTACTCAGTGTTAATACTATCGAAAATTAGTTATTAGCAAACGATTTCAGTAAAATTACTAAATTTGCGACTGGTAGAACACAAAGTAACATACATCGAAGTCCATTTCATAACTCGAAAAACTTGGTTATTGTCTTGCCGAGTGTTATAGCATACGGTCGTATTTAACAAGCAATATAATAGTTATTTAAGCCCATTATAAACTTTAAAACCTTACTGTCCGACATAATTATTAACGACTAGTAGAAAACAAAAGTAACGCTGTTGAAATTAAATGCAAAACTCTCCAAATACTTATGGGACTTTTTGTTGGACCGTGGGGAGTTTAAATAAAGTTAACATTCTTTGGCAAACAAATCGGACCCCAACAAGTCGTTTGATGATTCGTTCTATGTTCGTAATCGTAATCGTAATCTCGAAACTTCTACAGCGCCCACAAAAGCCAAGTCGCGGGAACCAGCTTATTCACAGGCGCTCAATCAAAACAAAATCGATAGGCAGCGGGTCAAGTCCGAAGAGTCAGGCAGGGAGATAGATGGACGGCTAAGGTGGGTGATGTTTAGAATTGAAATGACGAGGGATGTGATGAGAAGAGGAGGAATCAGGATAGGATTTGTGAAAGAGCAATGTTTTCAGTTTTGAGTGAAAGACCTGTGGGGAGATAGCGAGAAGTGGAGTTTTGGTGAGTTCGTATGATGGGTCGGAAGTTTGCCGAAGTGCTGGCGGAAGTTTGTTCCAGAGACGTGGAACGGCAATGGCTATGGAGCGGTTTGCGAATTTCAGTGATGAAGTGATGGGAGGGCGAAGCAGCGTAATGGAGGATGAAGAGCGTGTTGAACGAGGTGGCTGGATGGTGAACAACTGACGAAGGTAGAACGGCTGGGATGATTGAAGTGTGTTGTAAGTGAGTGAGAGGACTTTGTATTCAATGCGTTCAGGTATTTTGAGCCAGTGAAGTGATTTCAGGACAGGAGTGATGTGGTGACGTTTGGGGGGTTTCGTCACTGCACGGGCGAGGGCATTGATGTGCGATGTGCGTTGTATAATTTGTGATAAATTGTACCTTGATCAGTTGCCTCTGATCAGTAGTCCCTATAGATCAGTTGACCTGTGATCAGTAGTATGCATACTCAGAACGATATATAGTGAGGCTAAGTGAGCACGACAGTGGCAGAATGACATTGACCAAACAAAGAGTTGTTGCGCAGAACCTACAGGTCCTAAAGATGTAATCAACCAAATCGTGCATTTTTTGTAGCTGCCTTCGTTGAAGTGTCGTCTGCGTTGAAGTGCTATGAATGCAATTCTGGCCAAACTCCAGCGTGTACCGAAAGCGTCTTTGTACCGTATGGTATCCCTCAAAAGGACGGATGCACTTGCTGCATTGTACGTCTCATTCATTCATTCATTCATTTATTCATTCATTCATTCATTCATCCATCCATCCATTCATTGAGTTAGTCAGCCAGTTGTTCATTCGCTGTGCTTTTGTGAGGTATTATTGTACAAGACGTTAATGCGCTAGTTACATTCTGTACAGGAAATTGATTGATTGATTGATTGATTGAGGCATAGGCCTACTAATGTAGCCTACATAGGCACTTCAACACAGAATCGACCATTTCGTGCAAATTGTTTTGACACACCGCTCTGCTTAGGCCTATATTAATACATATATACAATAATTACTGCAATAATTCATTGATTAATTAAGCAATGATGATGATGATGATGATGATGATGATGATGATGATGATGATGATGATGATGATGATGATGATGGTGATAACGATGATGATGATTATGATGACAATGAAATAAGTGAGCAGTAGTGGTACGTCTGAAGAGAGAGTGGCTCAGCGCAGCGTCCCCCCAAATGTTTTGGCCAGTGAACCCTTCGCGATAGATCTATAGTATTTTCTTGCGGAACCCCTATTCCAACTAAGCGCATCGAGGCATACACAGCGCCTGAGAAGCATAGACCTAAGGTATACTAATGCAGCCTACATAGGCCTACGGGTACATAGGCATACACAATTGTAGGAAGTGTTTTTATACGAAAAATTAAAAACCACAATGCTGGAAGTTGTCTACACGAAGTTAGAATACGAGCACCATTTGCTTTTCTTTGTTTTCGTGCAATTTTTTCTGTATTTCACTTGTATGCTAGAAAGCTGGATTTTTTTTATGTTAGCTACGCCACGTCATTTACCCCCACTCGATTTCTACTTTTTGCCTTTGTTTAAGTAGACCGACAATATGAAAATGAAGTTGCATGCAATACGTGGCAATGTAACACATGCTACCTGCACATCCTGCGACAGTTGGGGTCTTCTTTAATTGGCTCATTACGATTCTAGATATCGATCAATGAAAGTTAATTGAAAATTAAAATTGAAATTCTGCTTCATTTGCGTTAGGTCAATAAGTGTTTATAGTCTTCATTAGAAAAGTTAGGCCCAGCGGTTTTCTAACCTACCTTGGCTGGTTTTGAGTCCATTTATTATCACTATTCATGGTAAAAATGTATATGGGCACCGAAATTGTGGATCATCACCCAATGAATGAGGACTAAACACAGAAGACGGTTCATGGCATTTGTAAACAGTTTGTGCATTCTCAAAAGCTGTTTGCTATCTTGTATTCCAGTAAAAAAATTAATTTATAAGATTTCTTCTATGTATAACTTTTCGTGAAACCTCTGTGCTCAGCCCGCGGAACCCACTCTGGTAAACGCTGCTCTAGACCATGCTATATTTTTATGAAAAGTTATCGAGTGAGTGAATGGTGATATTGCATTGTATTGTATATGACCATTTATAAAGCGCTTCTCGCAGCAAGAACCTTTCAGAAGCACTCCCAGTGCGTTCAACCCCGAGAAAAAAGGCAAGTTTTCAGACGAGAGAAAGATGAGGATACAATACCAGAGAGAATGGCAGAGCGAACTGATAAGGGAAGCCCATTCCATAAGGAGGGACCCATACAGCCGATAGCTGGACTAGTCTGTATGATTGCACGCAGGACTTCATGTATTTTTTATTGATTAATATTATTGACGATGTAACTACGGCGACAATCAAATCGAGGTTTGCTGATGTCACTGCTAATGACGACGACGACGATGGTGATGATGATGATGATGATGATGGTGATGTCGATGAGCAGAACCGTTCGTTCTCTGTGGTTGGTCCAACAACCTGAAATGGGTTTCCCTTGACTATGCGACACCTCATAAACTTTTCTCAATTTCTTAAACTTTTGAAGACTCTTTTTCGCTTGATCTCGGCCAGGAGCGCCTCTGAGTAGGTACCTTGAAGAGGCGCTATATCAATTATGATTGATTGATTTATTGTTGATTATGATTATTCAGAAACACGTGAGCAATGATCCCACATTGAGAGAGTGCGCTATGGGAACTACGGCGTACAAATGCACCAATACAACCAGTGGCAGCTACGTCTGCACCAGCGACTTGTGCAACACAGGCAACCGCGACGGAAGTCGCATCACCATAGCAACCCTTATGACGTCATTGATGATTGGCGCCATGATCGTTCGCATATTCTAGATGATCTGACCACTTCAAAATCTGAAGAGGCGCCATGATGCTTTCATGACTTACATGCAGCGTCTAGTTAGGACCACAGTATAGGCTATAACGCTAAATCATAAACCGACATTGGAATCTATTGCTTATACCATGCCGCTATGTAGGCCTACGACAAGAAATGTCAGCATTATGTTATACAAAAATAACCTGCCTATAATTATGCATCACATAAATTACATTACTAGTAAAATTTACTTTGAGGTTTCATATTACGAACTGAATGAACTTTATGGCTCCTCCGGTTTGATATCACAGCTTTGCTTGCTTTTGTTCGTGATGGCTGTTGTCACATATTAAACGAATTCTGATTACATATATCAGGGGTTATTTTAAGGAATTTTCTCAACTGCACATAAATGACGTATTTTGAGACTGGACACAAGAAAGTCCTTGACCAGGGATTTGTCCCCCAAAGCTGAAGCAGCTTTTGGTGAACGCTCGTTAATAAGCTGGTGCTTTGCGCTTGGCCTTCGACTGGAGCTTTAGATGTTTGAATATTAAGATTTTCCGACTTTATAAAAATTCATATTAAAGATCAAAATCAATTGTTATGACAATGTTTGACTCAAAGTTCATCGTGGCGAAATCTCCAAATGAATTAACGAATGAAATCAGCTAGACGTTCTTAGACGTTCAGACTTTTCAATATCCTTAATCGACTAGAGATCCCTTAAATATCCCTTAAAGATCCTCTGCTGTTGCTAGAATTGTGAAAATAGCTCAGAAAGATTATTAAGTGTAATAAAGTTAAATGGTCCTATGTTCCTGGACACTTCCAAAGTTTCGCTAGTAGGCCTATCTAAGGGTAGGTCTAAATGTTGCGTTTCTGTTCTGAAACCCTGGTCATTAAGATCGACACGATAGGCCTATTGTTTTGCAAAAGCTAAAGCTAGCAGGCAAGATGAGATAATTATTTCCCAAAGAAATAAAATCTTTGAGCTAATTTCAAATTTGGAATAAAATATAACCCACTAACTCAGTCACTAACTGCAAAATACGATGTAAGACCGATAAATATCATTAGCAAAACCTCCCAAATGGTCATTATTGATCGATAGGCCTATACTGACACCCACATCAACACGAATATGTACTGTTTAGACCAATAGCAGTTTTATCCAGGAGCCGCGTCGCCGATCTATATGTAAATAATATTTTATCACACCATGACTTGGCTTAGGGTACGACTGCTGGAAATTTTTATGCTACATGCTCTGGCATCATTCATGCATGAGAACCACAATGTGTGTGCGAACATAGCCGCAGACTTGGTCCTGGGTTTGTGGAAACGAACGAGCGACCGAAGGACAATAATTTCCAATGCACGAGCACCTAGCTGGGTAGGGGTTTTGGAAGGTGATGTACCAATCCCATTTTCGAATTTTGTTTAATTTCCACACTGCACTGGTGGTATTCTAAGTTGTAATTTAGCGAGGTTGCTCATCATTTCAGTGCTGATAGTCATGGTTTAGGACTTTAATAAGTGTCCCATCCCATTGTTTAAATATTTTTACAACATTATAATGGCAACTTGTAGACTGTGATCTTATAATTAATTGCTCACAAATTTCACGCCAAAAGGCATGGTTTGAGACTTCAATAAATACCCCTCCCGGGCTCCCCATTGTTTACATTTCTGAATTTCCACACTGTAACTGCCATCTGAATAAAATTGCTCTTTTTAAATGCTGACAGCTATGGCTTTTAGAGTTTAGAGAGTATCCTCCTTATTGTTTAATTTTTTCATTTGCACGCTGTTAATATGGCATTTAAAGCTGTCATTTGAAAAAATTACTCATCATTTTCTTTTCTCGTCCATTGTTTGAAAAAGTCATTTGCTCACTGTTGTAATAGCATTTTAGGCTGTTACCTTGACAAATTCAATCATAATTTGGTACTCAGAGACGTGGTTTAAGACTTGAATAATTCCCCTACCTGTATCTTAATTTTCTTTACATTTACACAACGTAATAGTGGCAGTTTAGGCTGTCATCTGTATGAAAATTGATAATTATGGACAATTAATTGACAATTCCGTTCCTCGATCCTATCCCATCTAAGTCTACAGTCTACACCCATGCAGTGCGAGATGCTAGTTCAATAACATAGGCCTACGTGTATCTTTCAGATTCTGAGGATGGTGATTTTTGGATGGGATCACATAAACTCAGAAAGGGTGCATGTAATATGGGGATATATGGAGAATTTGATTTTTTTTTAGTATGCATTGACCTACAATCCTACATCATGTATGTATGTATTGGATAGCCTGTGTGGTTGAAAGGCTAGCTCAGTCTGGATGTCTGCCTGATTAATTTTTTTCTTTTCATCGCCTGTCTCCAGTTAGATACTTGGGTTGTTTTAATATAGTAGACTATTTTGCTTTATGCGTCTGACTGTCTACGTCCCTTCCTGCTTCAGGAAGTAAGAGTAAGCGGCAAAAGCAGGAGAAAGTAGACTACGATGGCCACCAAGTTGTCATTATCTTTGTTTCGGAAACGTGCTATGCGATCGTCAAAGTTCTGTCTTCTACTTTAAAAACCGATCACAAGGCAATCGTCGCAACTTCTCAAAAGCAGCTAACCAGCCAAAATAAACGACCAGAGAAGGTGGATTTCCGAAGAAAGTCCCCTGAACAACATGCAGCCTTTCTTCGTCATCTATCGACAACTGATTTTGCTGCCATTCTCGAAATTTCTGACCCACAGCAGTCCTGGGATTCCTTCTATCAGGTTGCTCTGGGGGCATCTGAACCAATTTTACCCTCTTCGTTCGATCACGATGACAACAGCGGACCCTTATTTCCTTACTCCTTCCGTGAAACATCAACTACGTAAGAAGAACCGTTTAATGAGAGCCGGTCGCACTGATGAGGCCTCAGCATATGCCCGTAGAATCGGCCGCTGCATCGAGCTTGCAACCAAAAAGCACTTAAAAGATGTGGATCCGAGGACAGGCCTTGAGGACCTTTGGAAGCGCGTCGGGGATCTCACGAAAAGCCGAAAGAATGCCCCGGATCTCGACATAGAAATCAGTGCTGTTGAGCTCAATGATCACTACGCCAGAATTTCCACCGACACAAATTATGTTCCACCATTAAGTCGTTTGACAGCCTACGACAATCGTCCTTTCATTTCTGAGATACGAACGTTCTACCTTCTCGATCATTTACGTCGTACAGCAGATGGAGCGGATGGGATTCCATCCTGGTTTTTGAAGCTTGCAGCTCCAGGATATGTTGCAGTCCTTTCCTACCTCATTAACCTATCACTCTCTAATTCTCATGTGCCGACACAGTGGAAGGTTGCTGTCATTAAACCAATTCTAAAGTTGCCGAAACCGAAGACGCCAGCTGATTTCCGCCCTATCTCAATAGTCCCGGTTCTCTCCAGAATGACAGAAAAAGAACTGGTGCAAAAGTACGTTTATCCTTCCTTCTACTCCCCTTCCATTTCAGTCAAACTAGAGGACCAATTTGCCTTCCGCCCCACCGGCTCCACTACTGCTGCATTGATAGCCATCCTTCAACAAGCCACTGACCTTCTGACAACAAATGACTATGTCACCTTGATATCACTTGATTTTTCAAAAGCGTTTGACTCTGTGCGCCATTCTACCTTAGCACAAAAACTATCTCAGCTGGAAATTCCTGACCACATCTACAACTGGCTGGTTGAATTTCTGCGTGATAGGATGCACGTCACTCGTTACGCTAAGCTGATATCAACTTTGGCTTCAATAAACGCCAGCGTTGTTCAAGGATCAGGGATCGGTCCTTCATCATACATTGTCGGCGCCTCAGACCTGCATCCGATACATGCACAAAACAAAATGAAGAAATATGCAGATGACACTTATTTACTCATTGACGCCTCAATGCGAAATACAACTCAAGAGGAACTTGATAATGTTTCCGATTGGGCCGAACGAAACAATCTTAGACTTAATGCAGGAAAATCCAAGGAAATGATTATCTTCCGTCGCAGTTCCAAAGCAAAAATTGCTCCTCCCGAATTGGAAATCGAGAGAGTAACTTCAATGCTCATACTAGGCGTGACCATCAATGGTGATCTTGGAGCAACATCACATGTCAATGCTGTTCTAAGTACCTGCTCTGGGTCGCTCTTCGCGCTTAGAGTCCTACGAGCCCATGGTCTCCCCTCTTCCGCCCTCCACGAGGTATCCCGTGCAACAACCATCTCTCGTCTTCTGTATGCCTCCCCTGCTTGGTGGGGATACACCACAGCAATTGATCGCCTCAAACTTCAACGCTTCCTACAAAAGGTCAAGCGATTGGGATACCTCCCTTCTCATTACCCTGATCTTGACCGCTTGATTGATGATGCAGACTTTAGACTCTTAAAGTGTGCCATTTGGAATTTAAATCATGTACTCCGAAGTCTATTTCCACCTATTGTTAAATGGCCTTATGCTCTGCGTTCGCGACCACACAACTTTGAACTGCCTAGAAAAGATGACTTTAATTTCATCTCTCGTGTTCTTTTTAAGACTGTTCGCAGTGTAAATTCTAAGAACTAGAAAGTAATCTATCTTTCGCTTCCAGCCTGAATTCTGTGGACAATCGTTACTTCAGCCTATTTACTTCTTTAAAATACTTTTTGTTTTTGTTTCATGTAATAAGTTGCGGTGTGTCAACTTAGTTTTTCTTGAATAAACGAAGTATATATTATGGTATGAGTGTAACGCGGCATATAATTTGGGTTATAATTTCCGGTCGCCATTTTGGATCCGCCATCTTTTCATTTATAGAGCGCCTGTTCTCGGGTAATATTATTTTATTTCTGATATCGTGTCTGACACGAATCTCAACGACCGACAATCGCAGTCGATGTTTTTGGCAAGCGTCCGTTGAATCAACTTCCCCGTCTCGCCCTGCAGCTGGGAGCTGTAGCCGAAAGGAGGAGGTGAAGTTGAATGACTGCCATCAGCGATATTTTCGGACGACCAAGCGGCATGATGCAAAGTGTCAAAGCGATACATTCAGGCAGATAAGAGAGGGGTAAGATAGACGGACGGAAAAGGACAATCCGCCCACGTACCGATGCCTGATGGAGAGTGAGTGCAATTCGGCCAGACGGACATGAGATAGGAGAGAGGTAAAGAGAAGGATACAAAGACTCTGTCACACGACACTCGCACGTGTCGAAATTGCGACGTTAGATTGACGCCTCGAAGGGAGAGGGAGGTCCACGTGTGCGGAAATTGAAGCTGAGTCTATGCGCCGAAGGCTAGCTGGGGAAACTACGCAGTTTAGTTTCATCCGGGGCTTGTGTGTTGGCGTGAATCACCTCCGTGGAACAGTGAGGCAGAACACGCAGAGACGTGGAAGAGGTGAGACGTAGAGGTGCGGTCAGAACTTTGCAGGTAGAAGTCGTGTTGAAGGCAGAAGACGTTTTCGACGGAGAAGAGACGTTTTCGTGTTAAGTCAGACTCGATCGGAACTTTGAGGAGAGAAGACGTATTCGTGTTTAAGTCAGATGCAGCCAGAACGTTGAAGGAAGAAGATGTCTCTTGTTTAAAGTGGACGCGGTCGGAACTCAAGAAAGAACAAGATGTTTTATAGTTAATATAAAGTATAGGTATATAAGACGAAAACGGTCAGAACTTTGAACGAACAAGACTGAAGTGATGGATCATTGCGGCTGATTCTCGTCGGCAAGATTCGCACTCGGGCTTCATCATCGGGCCAGATCCTGGAGAAGAACATGTCAACGCCGTTCTTCGCGCCATGTCACGATGGACTCTCTTTATCTGGACATGAGGTACGAGTGGATGGGTTTTAGGGTGATCGGTTCTTTAACTTTGGGCTACTTTTAAATTGGCCGAGGGACTTGAAAGTAAATCGGGGACTAACTTAGCTTTACTCCGGTCCAAGTGTGTTTGCATTGAATGTCTTTGAACATAACAAGAAGCTATTAGTTAAAATATCTGACTTTGTTTATTGTTTGCATTGAGTGTAATCGAAGTTGGTTACGTAATTGATTGATTACTTTGAATGTGGTTGTTGTTGATTGAGGATTCAATTGATGGACTATAATAAGAAACATTACTGAAATTACTGACTTTGTTCACTGATAGTAATAGAATTACCTGTAGACCTAATTCATATTGCGCCATGGAAGAAGGTAGACCTGTAACACCTTCACAGCCGTCTAGGCCTCCCTCATCATTGGAGGTAGTGATGGAGGCTATAACATCTATGCACTCATCAATGCAGACTAATGCTAGAGACACACAAGAAGTGATACAATCGCATGCCCGAGATACACAAGAAGCGATGCAGTCACATGCCCGAGATACACAAGAAGCGATGCAGTCACACGCTAGGGAAACACAAGAAGCGATGCAGTCACATGCCCGAGATACACAAGAAGCGATGCAGTCACAGGCCAGAGATACGCAAGATGCGATTGCCTCGGTAAGGTCAGATGTAAGGGAGGAAATTTCGGCCGTGCACTCTAATGTTAGAGAGGTGCTAACGGAGGTCGTGACACGCTTAGAGCGACTCGAGGCATCGCCGGTCCCAAGATCTGTTGTGGGTTCGAACCCTGGACTGGAGTCCACCGCTATTACCATCGCGGACGTGCCTTACCAGTCGACCATCAGACTGGCAGAGTCTTCAGGCGCTAGGCCTAAAGATTTCACCCACCTGGGCACGCTGCGCAGAAGTGAGCGTCTGGCCCACAAGGATCCAATCTCATATAGAGAGCTTGGCAGCCGAGATGGTTGGCAATCATTCCATCGGTTGGATTTGAACCCGAGAGTCCCCTCCTCTTATCCTCGATCCATTTCTCAGGACCATGACCATGACCCACAACAGCACGCGGCCTCCTTGCCGTACGATGATCCGGAATTGGCGACTCCGGGGATGACGGTGGGGGCGGGCGTTACATGAAGGATAACCCCGGCCTTTACAACTTTATCAGGATATCAACCTACAGCAGGCCTTGAATCTGCATCCGCCCATACATTTAGCCTATATACTGCAAGTTCTTCTGTCTGCAGTCTAGGCTATGTGTGATTTTTAGCAGAACCTTGTCTTCGATTACATCACCCATTTTCCCCGCTCTTACTTCATGCACACGGGTGACCTTCGCCGTATATCGGTCTAATAATGCTTGACTTGAAAACTGCATGTAATCACTAAATCTATTATAGTTCACGCCAAATTTCAACAGGCCTGCTCTTTTGCTGAACATAAAGATCATCCAAATAAACCGCCTCAAAGATGTTCACTTTGGGCTGTTACTATCATGTTTGTGTCCAACTTTTTAAAAATCTTTTTACCACTAACTTCTCGTCGGTTCACGCAACTAGGCAAAAAGTAACTGCACAAGATCTGATTTTCAACTGCACAAATCTCTTTCCCAACTACACACTTTGTGTCCAGCTGCACGTTAAAATAACCCCTGACATATATAATTATATAAACCTATATAGTTCTATAAATATTTATATATACATGTATAATTGTATATATATTTGCCTGTATGAAATAATAGTCTACCCCAAGATATCGGTAGATTGCCCAATCTGTGACAATATTATTGGTCGAAATAAATGAAATTACTATACGATATTCTGCCTTACTATCCGTCATCGGCATAATCATCTGTATCGACTCCTTTCCACAATGTTCAGTCAGCCGTGTCTGTTCTGGCTCGTCTCCAGTTCGCATGCAACCCAAAGTACACAGAGGCGTAGGTCGGTTTCCACTGCTCATCTTCTGTTGCCAGTGCGTCCAATTGGTCGTTTCCAGCCTCAAGGAGGGCCGAAAGTCATCGCTTGCAAAGCTTCTGGTATGGTCCTGGTCAGTGGTCACCCTCGAAGTGCCTCGAAAAGCAACCGATTCCTCCTTGCGTGGATCATCTCCGAGTCTCCGTCACTGGGAAGTCTCTTATGTCAAGGACGATCCACAAAACAAGCTCGTCAACGTTGGTGGCAAATTCTGTTCGTGACAAATTTTGTTCACGTATAAATTTAGGCTTAAATATTAAGAGGTGGCATATTATTTTGAGGAAGACGCAAAATTATCTGAAAGGCCGGGAGTCTAGTTGGAGGGTATTGGCCCTCTTGTCTATGTTGGCATGAGAGATGAGGATTTTTCCCGCATACCTTATTGCACGTTCAACTCTGGATACACAGGCATGAATGGCTAAGCACAGTACAATGCAATTAGGAGTCAGCAAAAGCTAGTAGCTTATATCATTCTGACAGGGCTTTTTTAGCGTGCAGTTGTACACAAAATGTGCAGTTCTAAATGGATCTGTGGAGTTGTAGAATCAATTCTGTGTAGTAAAAACTACTGAAAAAGGTCATTGTCCTGCGAGTGGGAGTAATTTACCATGGAGGATAGGAAGGCAAAGAAATGGTTTGTGCAGTTCTAAAAATTCTTTAAAAACAGCCCTGCATTCTGACCCCTCTTCCCACTTAGTTTTGGACCTGACACCATGGCTCCTATAGACCTACCATAATTATTGAAGCTGCAAACAGCATTTCATCAAATTTGACGCATATATAGTAGCCTATATTTCCAACCAATAAGCTTATCAATACAAGCACATTTAGATGAATCATGAAACTTTCTTGATTAGACTGCGCCTTGGACAGTCACAAATCTTTGGTGGATGTGTTTTTTTCCGCTACTGCTCCTGAAAGATCGTTATCTCAACTAAAATTAATGTTCATCGTTTCCGAGACACATCGTACAGGTCAAATGTCACAGTGCCGTATTTAACCATCTGCAGCCCCATGCAGCTAAGCCTTCCCTTATATATACATGTATAATGGAGAGAAGGCTTAGTATAATATATATTCCAAAGCTTCAACATTGAATAATATGTCATTACAATTGTATATTTTCATATTGCCCGTGGTTTAGAACTTGAGATAAAGTTTTATATTTGAATAGTCCCATTTGTCCGTCTCCTGGAATGTATCGCCCCTGGGTCAAGGTCTAGTATTAAATGTGTCTGAATCGGCCTATAAGAACTGGTCTAATGAAGTAGTGCTTCAACCTATTAAAAGGCTATTAGGTTTTCAGAGAGTAGATAATCCAGATATTAGGCCTGATAGGGTTGCGATTGAAGGCAGACTAACAGACGTTAACAGAGTTTGTAAGATAGGCTACTGCATGTACATTGTAGATCCTAGCGATACAGCATATATTCACTGCGCTTCTGCAGTTATAGACAGGACCTGGATGGCTATGGTCAGCTTAAGAGTATTGGTGCAAGTCAGAAGCGGATTCTTAAAGATCCGGTAGACAGCACAAGCCTAAAATGCAGCACTTATTGCCCTGAAACGTTTTAAAGTATCATTGTATGCGTAGAACCTGCCACTCAAGGTGGAATAGATGCAAACGTTTAACAAACTCAAGGCACACTACCGGTAGTCTTGTGTAGCAGTAGACATAGAACTAATCTTTTTCTAAAGGCGATGCTTATAAATCATGTGCAGACTAACAGACGTTAACAGACGTCTTCAGAGTTTTCAAGATATGTACTGCATGTAGATCCTAGCGATATACAGCATATTCACTGCGTTTCTGCAGTTATAGACAGGACCTGCATTGATATGGTCAGCTTAAGATCTCTATCATCTACACTGCATGGTTAGTGAAAAAGTGGCGAAGGCGTGTCCATGAAGCGACCAACCCTCGAATCGAGGATGGTTAAAGACAAGACAAGACAAGACAAGATCTCGAGTATTGGTGCAAGTCAGAAGCGGATTCTTAAAGGTCCGGTAGACAGCATAAACCTACATGCGTTAGCAACACACTGAACCATTCTAGGGGACGTTAGATTAGGCATAGCAAGCGTTGTCATGAAGAACGATACCGCTGTCATCTACACTGCATGGTTAGTGGCTGCCTGTCTGAGTAAGTTCATTTTCAATTTACACGATGCTTAAGACCGCGTCGCATTTATTGGTTTCTTCAAAGACTATTTGGCCAGGGTCAAGTTTTTAAGTCTCAGTTGAGCCTGAAAAACTTCTGGCAGAAGTCGTTGATTCTACAGAAATGTAAACGTGATAGGTTTAAGGGCGTAGAATGGTTGGCAAATCGATATGAGTTCTGAGACGCATGTTAGCGGCGCTGGATCGAGAACATGGGCGCCCGCACATAGGGGCAAGGGGGGGCACTTGCCCCCCTGGAAAATTGGAAAACCTATGTTTTTAACTACTACTTTTGGGTTTTTAACAAATTTCTTTGCATGAATGCACCAATGATACGAATGATACAGACAATGAAAGTTAGAAATCTACGTTTAGAGATCTCTATAAAATGAACATGCTCTTAAAACTTTCTGCCTTGCATGTTCAAGCCCTTTCTAACAACTTTAACAATGACCATTGACCTTCAACCATCTTGCGAGCGCCCGTGCAAACAGAAGGCTTATCGATTATGGCCTACTTGAGTGGAATCTAGCTGTATGCAAATAATCACAACTGCAAAACAATTAAATACTAATGCAAAAATTTCAAAATTTCTCAAAGTACATTGAAATTTCATCAGGAAGATCTGCTTATTCACCAGCAATTAATTGTAATTATATAAACCAAGTCTGCTATGAGCCATGCAGGCTGCATTTTGTCCATTTTGCAAGCTGCCAGTACAGAATCCAGGGAGGTCAAACTGTAGACTTGGATAAGGGGCGCTACATGCCTCGGGATTTACACCCAAAACTGACAAAGAGATCTGTTCAAAAGAATTGATGCCCACACTCATCTGATCCTCCACCTTCTTAAGCGACACCCGCATTAACAGTTACTCTGGCCCTCTGGATACCAGACTCGGACCTCTTTCGGACTACACTTCGGAATAAGCTTCTGACTCGATGCAGCAACATGTGAAAAAGCTGGTGCCCTGCGAATGACTTTCGAGTGGCACTTTAGAAGCAGCTAGAGGAGCACTTGCCCCTTGAAAACTGACATCTATTTTTCGTTCATTTATTCATTCGTTCATTCTATGTACGTCTATAGCGCACTTTTAGGAAACTATGTTTTAACATCTACTTTTTGATTTTTAACAAATTTCTAAGGAAACTATTCTTATTAAAAATTATACACAAAATGAAACTGAGAAATTTGCATAAGAAACCTCTTTGAAAAATACCCGTAGCCTATTCTTAATTTATAGCTTTGAATTTTTCAAGCTCCTGCTACTAAAAATTTAACCGTGACTATCGTAAAAATTTTGCCCCCCCCTGCAAAAATGTCTGCGGGCGCCCATGATCGAGAACAAAATAATTAAACAGAAATCACACGAGTATCCAGGTACAGAAAACGTTAGAATATCAGTATGCCTAATGCCATTTCAATTTTTTAAGCAAACGTGTATATAGGTCTACAATCCCTACATACTGCAAAGATATCTAAATTGCTGCCTAAATCCCATCATTAGTAACACACAGTATCGCATTAGACAACTTTGCCATTGAGACTGAAAGGAGAATGGATAATAACAAAATTCATGTCATCAAAGATTGCAGTCTTTGGACACCGCATTCCGATTGAACCAAGTGAGAGGCTAACTCAAGGACAAGAAAAAAATTCCAAGTATTTTTTCATTAATTAAGCGCAATCCTCAGATTATTTTTTTTAATAATATTGTTACGCTCAGATGAGTTAGGCATTTACGTGGATTATAAGCACAGATAGGCCTGCCAAAGTATACGGTGCTGTAAATATTTAAATACATAGGCCTGTCTACCCGCATTAGTTGTTTGTTCTATGCATATGACAGTTTACGGATATAAATTATTACAGCGTCTGAAGACGTTTTACATAATGGCTATATCGCCCAAAGAGCCAAGTCACAGGAACTAATCCTTTCACTGGAGCTTAGTCAAAATAAATTTAGTTGGCAAGTAATGCTAAAATCGACTCCAGGTCATGATTATAAAGGTCAGGCCGGTGTCACGGGATAGTCTATCCCACTTAAAGCTATCCGGGAGTATTAATTAAACTATAACCCAGGATGGAATATCCCAGTAGAGACTATCCGGGGAATGAACCATACTATCCCTATTTTTTAATGCGTATGATTGAAAAATTTATGATGTGATCAAAATTTAAAGTGACTCTAATTGTTTTAAGTGTCCTGAACAATGTTCAGAGCAAGGCAACACGAATTTATTTAGTGAATCTCAAATGTTTTTAAGTGTTCCAAATGTTCTAAGTGCTCTAAAATCAAAGCAAAAAAATTATATAGTTGTAATAAACATACCTGTAGGCCTAAGTGTCATTGTTCAAAACAAAGCAGATTGGTTAAATTGCAAAAATAAATGCACGCATAAGTGATCTTTTCAACTTCTCTTCATCTGGGATACGATTAACAGGCCCTCGGGGGATACTCTATGTCGTGACACGGTACAAAATCAAACGGGTCATATGGACTGTGGATGCAGAGACTGATCCCGAAAGCTTAGAGGGGGGGCAATTGAGTCACCAACGATACCCTTTGACCGAAAAATTTTCTGACAACCTTTTTTAGTCTTTTTCACAAAATTAAATAAAAAATGTGGCAACTCCGGTTATTGAAAATCTGATGACCAGTTTTAGTCTTGTCTATTCAAGACCGTTGCCAGGATTTTATTGGGGGGGGGGGGTGTTTTCTCGACCGTGAGCAAGCACCCAAGCAACCAAATTAATTGACTATAAGGGTTTGGAACTTTGGAGAAGCGTCGTGAGCTCTCAAAGCGGGTTCTGACGGCCAATGCATTAGCGTATACACTTTGGTTCTTACATATAATGTGCTAGTAAATGCACTATTTCAGTGCTACATTATTTCATTTCGGGGATGTTCAAACACCCAAGACATTCCCTAGCTACGGCCTTGTTTCTACCAAATTTTACCCGAAACATGCCAATTCCGGTTGTGTGGATTCGCTACTGTTATAATTATCTTATATGACTTTTCTGCATCGGCAGAACATGAATTCAAAGTCTAAATTACTATTGGGGTGGGGCGGGGGCACTTCTGGGCAAATCTCAAATGGGAGGGCATGGCTGGATTGGCCCCTGGATCCGCCCCTGTGTGGAGGCATGTGTGTAGAATTGATCGTTCGTCTCTTGCCGTATATGCTGAACCTCATATATACATATATATATATAATATATATATAATATATATATATAATATATATGTATATTATAATTGCTTATATACACATGTAAAACTTATATGCACGTATGTGTGTGCAATTATGTTTGTTCATCCAGTGAGCTAGTTCTGTAACTGGTCACTTTTATAGCCAATGGATCCAAACTGTACATGTATCATGTATGTGTCTATAGTGTGCACAAATTATTATTGGCCTGCGGTAGCCTACATATCTGTCAAGCAAAGTCATTTTGCGAGTAAGCAAGGTCATGACTCGGGATCTACTGCAAGCCATGCTACAGCTGCTATAAGACATTACAATAAAATTGACGGCAGAGGCTTAGACAGAGAGATGATTTGACTATTAGAATAGACCTCATTATGATCGTATTTGCAGCACATATAGGTCTATACGCACAGTCTTATTTATTTTTATGCGTTAGCCTAATAATATTTCTGGTCAGTGGCGTATAGTCAGAAATTTATTATAGGCGGAGGGGTTATGGCCTGCTCGGATGCCCTTCCTGACACCAACCCAACAGTTTTACCGTAAATAAAAAGGGAATAAACTTACAAAGGAAATAAAGTAAGAAAAACAATTGTTACTAGTATTACAAGCAATTATTTTGTTTTTCCGACTTAAGTGGATAAAATGATCTTTTTAAAAACTTTTTCCTAAGCCAATGGGGGTTTAACCCCGAAACCCCCTTAGTAGTATAGATATGGCTTTTCCAGAACGGCGGGAAAACTCTATTGTTCCAAAACCTGGAACATCAAAGGGAAAAAGCTGGAACATCAAAGGGAAAAAGCTGGAACACTTATGGTTTTATGACTCATCACTAATTGGCTGACATCAGCAGCGCCTGCTGCAATCGATACCCCACCCACAAATGACTGGCGTGTTTTATGAATTGACTCATATGGGAGACCCCCACCCCCAGCCCCACGCACGCCTCATCGGCCCATTTCGCCATCTGCTGCAACAGTCACAGATGATGCTTAGTCATGGGTATTTTCGCCGAGCGGTGCCATTGCGCCATGTATCTGCAACGGGTGTGCAACACACATATGAAGGCAGACAAGCAGGCAGACAAGCAGGCAGACAAGCAGACTTACTTAGACGGCCAGCCGTATGAATCAGCGTTGACAGCCCAACACAGATGACTAAGCATAAACCACTCTGATGCAGATCCGCCGCTCTAACATTTATCAAATATGAACGCACAGAGACTTATATATCGCTGCATGCGCTAATAATAACCACAATTTATATGTCGCCATACCACTACAAGGAAACCTATAAGAAGCGCGCTCTTTTCATTAGCATTCATTTCATATTGAATCTTCTAAATAGTAGCAACAGCAGCTGATATGGGACCTAACACTGGCAAATGCGAAATGGACGTGTGTGGAAACTACAAATGTGAATGCATAATGTGTCAAGACGAAGATGATGATGATGCGAGCGATTACATTGAAGATGAAAAAGCTGTAAAGTATAGTACTATGAAACTTAAAGCGGAGAATGAAAGACTGAAGAAATCTGTTATTTGTATAGTCTGTAAGGAAAAGCAAGTGCAATCATTATCTCTTCCATGTAGGCATGTGAATATGTGTTTTCCCTGTGCGGACATTGCAACACACTGTCCCTCTTGCGGAGAGCGCATTCTTGGAATCGTCAGAATATATCTGGTATAAAAACAGCTGTATGCTTCAAAAGATATTTACTTTTTAAAATGGAACCAACTTGGATGCATCCATTCTCTGCTATAATAAGCGGACCCAGTGGTTGTGGAAAAACCAACTTCACTTTACGTTTTATAGATCATTTAGACTATATGGTCAAACCTGCAATAGAAAAAATTATATGGTGTTATGGTATATACCAAGAAATCTTTGATAAATACTCACACGTCCAATTTCACGAAGGCTTGCCCGACTTGGCTATTTTCGACGGCAAGCAAAAGACTCTGCTCATTTTAGACGATCTTATGAGTGAAACTGATGACAGAGTCACCAAACTATTTACAAAGATTAGTCATCATATGAATGTTTCTATACTCTACCTGACGCAAAATCTTTTCTATAGTGGAAAGCATGCAAGAACAATCAGTTTGAATGCGCATTACTTTGTACTCTTCAAAAATGTTAGAGACAGCACGCAGGTTGCAATACTAGCACGGCAGATGTTTCCTGGCAGGGCAAATTTCATGATAGAGGCCTTCCAAGATGCGACCATGGCACCTTTCGGATATCTTTTGGTCGATCTGAGAGCAGAAACGGACGAACGTTGTCGCATAAGAGCAAACATTTTCCCAGGGGAGACGCATTATGCCTATGTAAGGAAATGAATATAAACGCCTGACCGTGCTGCATCTCTCATTCAACCAAAATGTCCGACGCCATTGAGGAGAAGTTTGCGAAACTCAGGCTGCTGAAAGAATCTTCACCTAAAGTAAGGAAACGAATTTTAAAGGAGTGTAATTCTTCGCTGCTTTGCTGCCTTTGTGAGTGTGCGCTCAACATTTTAAAAGGAACTGTACCTTTGAAAGTTGCTCAGAAGAAAAGACTCGGTCGATTCAAACACAAGCTGAGAAAGCTTGCATCCAAGAAGACTCGTGTTAAAATCAAGAAACGTATAGTCCAGACAGGTGGTTTCATAGGCGCCTTACTAACTCCTGTGCTTTCTTTTCTGGGAACATTGTTGAGTAATAAAATATAATATGGAGCATACGAAGAAAATGGTTCTGGTGGAGCCTAGACAGATAGAGAAATGGAAGGAGACAATGCTAGACAAAACATTATCGAAATTGGATACACAGATGTACGATATTCTGCATAGGAATATTGCAGACGATGATAAAGCCAAATTGTATACCAACAGTTTGAGTCGTTACTTGAACATTGACAAACCCAGCATAGTTACAAAATTCGAAACTAAAGAAAAGGCGGCGGCGGCGGAGGCGGCGGAATCTACCGAATCTACAGACTCTATCAGTAGCAGCAGCAGCAGCAGCATAGAAGCGCAAGTCTTGCAGACAGTTCCAAAGAAATGGAAAACACAGGCTGCTCAACTTTTAACGCACATGAAGAGCAATCCAGACTTGGCCTGGAATTCTAAAGGCGAACTTATTTTGAAGGATGCAACTATTCCGAAAACGCACATGGTCGATTTGGTGAACGATCTTATGAGAAAACGCACGACAGCTTCCCCACCCACAGGCTGGCGACTCTTGGCCGACGCTCTTAAAGACTCAAACATTCCTCGCGAACTTATAGGAAATAAAGAACGTTGGACCTATATTAACGATTCCACGGACGAATCGACAACAGTTACGCCAAAGAGCACTCACGGCAAACAGCAGCTTTCCTCGTTGTCGCCTTCTTCTTCTGCCTGGCTGACTTACTGATGGAATCGTACTTCGACCCCAAAACACCCGGAAGCTTCGCCGGTGTGAATTCCTTTAAAAAACATTCTGACTTTAAAACTAATGACGTTAAAAATTGGCTGATTAAACAAGATGCCTACACTTTGCATAAACCTGTTAGGCTGAACTTTAGAAGGCGAAAAACTTTCGCGCCAGGTATTGACAATCTGTGGCAAGCAGACTTGGCAGATCTTTCGGCATTGGCGAAACATAATGATAAAAATAAATACATTTTAACATGTATAGATGTGTTGTCTAAATACGCTTGGGCGCTCCCGCTAAAATCAAAGACTGGCGCGGCTCTGGTCGAAGCCTTTTCATCCATTCTGTTAGAAAGACAGCCGGCTAATTTGCAAACTGACAAGGGGACAGAGTTCCTTAATAAATCCTTTCAATCCATGCTTCGTAAAAATTCTATTCGCTTTTACACGTCCGAAAATAGCGACATAAAAGCCTCTGTGGTTGAGAGATTCAATAGAACTCTTAAGACTAGGATGTGGAAATACTTTACTTATAAGAATACATATAGATATGTAGATATTTTACAAGATCTCATTCATTCGTACAACAACACGTATCACAGATCTATAGCCATGACACCCAGTCAGGTTTCTAAGGTTAACGAAAATATTATTATAAAACGATTGTACGGCGAGAAGAAGCGCCCAGCCAATTGGAAATACGAAGTGAATGATAAAGTTAGAATCGCAAAGGCCAGGATAGCATTCCAGAAGGGGTATTTGCCGAGCTGGTCGACGGAAATCTTTAAGATTGTAAGTCGTGTGCCTACCGACCTCGTAACCTACGAGCTTGAAGATTTAAGCGGTGAAAAAATAAAAGGTAAATTCTACGAATTTGAGCTACAAAGAATTTTAAAGTTAGACGATATTTACACAGTCGAAAAAATTCTGAAAAGTCGTAAGCGGCACGGTAAGACGGAATATTTTGTCAAATGGAGAGGCTACGAAGACAAGTTCAACTCTTGGACTCAGGATATATTCAAAGTCTAGCAAGAATTTCTCACAGTCTGTCAGAGCGCGCAAACGACAATGTCGCATTTTTATCTTACTCTTCCAAGCAATAGTTCCATGCAGCATTTCCCCGAAAATACTACCGCACACTTTACAACGAAGTTGGAAAATGCCATCTCCCTCAAAGGTCGCTGGGAAGTTGCGCTTCTGCAACTGCAGTACCCGCACACGTGGTACAACGTGCAAAGTGAGCAGGGCGGCTTTACATTTGACCAAGTTCCTAAAAGAGGAAGCATCGATGCAGTATGCACAACTATTCACCACTCTTTGCAGCTGCCCGCCGGATATTACGAAAATATTGATGCCATAGTAGATACCATAAATAAGAATATAGAGCAGCGTTTCCCAAAGTGGGTTCCGCGGAACCCAAGGGTTCCGCGAGATGGGCACAAGGGTTCCGCGAGAATTTGAGAAAAAAAGAAATTTTGTGAGAAATTTTACTGCAACAGGTCTAAAAACATTTCAAGCAGCTTTCGAAAATGCACTGCAAGTTTGAACCTATAGCGTCAGTCGTCTTTTGTGTTTTGTCCTCACCCGACCTTTCAGTGATTATTAGCAATCCAATAATTAGACTAGTAGTATGTAGTTTGTATAAGCTTAAGTAGACATCACTGCTGAACATAACGTAAGTCAGAGCTGTAGGCTTTAGTCTGAACAGAGATGCAGTCATCTTTGTTATCGTTATCTCGACGAAACTTGCCTGAGCACCGTTAAACGCGTTTAAACAAAATTGCCAAGTCTGCATGATCTTGTAGCAGTAGCAACAAAATAGTGATTTTAATTTGTTTGTGTAAAAATTTGCCAAAATTCAGTGACTTCTACATACGCTAGCTAGGGTTCTAACCTCGTCTATTTAATTTAGAAACATGGAACGCTTTCCAAACTCACACGATTTTTAATGGTTTTCGAGGAAACCATCGTTCAGAAATTTCAAATTATTTGCGCGACCTGAAGGCGAACTTGGTTAAATGCTTCCTTTTCAAGAATTACGATAAGGTGAAAAGCATGCAGTCAACTCTTCTAACGGAAACTACGGACCTAATTCTAATTGACCTATCACTAATGGAGCAGAATTCCAATGAAACTTCACATTCTAACCTCATGTAGGGCATACTCTCATTAGGATCCACAAATCGTGGTTTTTAAAACAGTGCAATTTAATCTTTCATGATATTGTAATAAAAATAAATTTTCTATAGGAGGCCTATAGCGTGTTTAGGTATACATGTAGGTTTATAATTATATCATTGATAGCCTTGCTTCCCGTACGTTCGGCATGATTCAATGCGTTTAGTTGAGATTCGGGTTCCGCCAGAAAATATTAGGACGCGAAGGGTTCCGTGGCCCAAAAAGTTTGGGAAACGCTGATATAGAGAATGCTGCAGAATTGAATTCGCTCGTGAAATATCCAAAATTTAGATATGATGCGTTAACTAAAAGATTCCATGGCAAGATCAATTTCGCTGCGCGCATAACCTTCTCATCGCACTTGTGTGATATTTTGGGTATAGACGAAAGGCATAAAGTTGTCGAAAACAACAATTATGGCACATATTTTTACCATCAGCGTTACGAGGATTATATTAAAGCTTGGGATGAGGTTCCAGATTGGGAGTGGCAAGCTGATTACGGATGCAATATAAATCCTAACTTTTCACATATATACGTGTATTGCAATCTGGTTGAATCTGTGGCGCTTGGTGATTCGAAAGCACCCTTACTTCGCATAGTTAATATAGAAGATAAAAGCGTCGATACTGTGCACGTTTTGTACAAGTCCGGTATATACGTACCTATACAGCAGAAGAATTTCGATTCGATAGAAATATATATGAGAGGCTGTAACGGAAAATCGATCCCATTCGAACATGGAAAGTCGTTCGTTGTACTACATTTTAGACAGTGCAAAAATTTCAGTCTTGAGTAAATAATGGCGCACTTCTATCTCACTTTACCTAGCAACAGCTCTGCGGCATTTTATCCGAATAATACTATAGCGCAATTTACAACGCGTCTGGAGAACTCCATTTCTCTAAGCGGCGATTGGGAGGTTGCCCTTCTAGAATTATTCTATCCTCACACGTGGAACAATTTAGATCGTCAAGAAGGCGGAATAACATACACGCACGCCACGTTCACCGAAAGTGGATCGATGCAAAGCAATCCTATATTTAAAAGACGTTGGGTTCCGGCCGGCTACTACGAAACAGCTCAGCAACTTATCGATTACATAAACAAATTTATAAGAGAGGTTGCAGAGGAAAATGATTTGCTCGATTTTCCAAAATTTAGATACGATACAGTAACAAAAAGATTGATGGGCGATATAAACAAAGGCACAAAGATTCATTTTTCGCGTGCATTATGTTCGATGCTTGGTATCGATGCTCAGCAGATGCCAATTGTCAACTACGGCCAGGACGCCGAGGCCATTCTCGACTTTGTTGGCGATAGAACTTGCGACATAAATCGAGGATTTTCCGCTTTATATATTTATTGCGATGTACTCGAACATGTGCATGTGGGAGACACAAAAGCGCCATTACTCAGAATAGTTAACGTCGATGGTAATGCTGGTGGCAACGTGCGCACAATCTACGAAAAGCCCGTCTACATACCTCTGCAGCAGAAAAATTTCGACTCTATAGAGCTGCATATAAGGACGGACACGGGTGATCCAGTTTCATTCGAAAGCGGAAAGTGCATAGTCACACTACACTTCAGGCACTGTAAAATTCCATATCTTTTGCAATGAAAAAGCCATTCTGTTGCGATGCAAGTCGTTTGGCATACGAAGACTATTATATGCAGCAAAGCGGTAATGGTATGCCGTTTTTTCAGGGAGCTCGTCTTCAGCGCGGGCACGGCTTGGGTAGTTTTCTTAGCGGGCTCTTTAGAAGCGCCTGGCCACTTATACAGACTGGCGCTAAAGCACTTGGCAAACAAGCGTTGAGAACAGGTCTTCAGATTGCGAACGACGTGGTGGCCGGCGATCCGATAGTGGAGGCTGCCAAGCGTCGCGTGCCAGAAGGTATAAAGGCCTTTACATCTTCAAGCGATTTCAATAATCAAAGCGGCAGCGGACGGAAGAGACGTAAGCGTTCTCTGAGAAAAAATAGGAAAAGAATCAAGGAAGATATATTTGGCGTAGTTTAAAATATGGCATTCGTTCACCCCCAATCTTGCGAGTGTGCAAAGAGCGAGCTGGATCTTTTCAGCGTTCCTCCTACTCAGACCAGCATAGAGTCTGGCTCCTACGTGGAATATAATCCAATAGCAACAATATCACAGGGCACACCTATAGAATTTAGCATAAGTGGTGCGGGGCAAGATTATCTGGATCTGAACAACACACAGCTGTACGTTAGAGCATCTATCGTTCGAGCGAATGACGAAGCTATAGACGCCGGTGATCATGTTGGACCTGTAAATCTTTTCCTACACAGCCTTTTTTCCGAAGTTGATATAACTCTAAACGACACCCTTGTCACTTCATCAAATAACACATATGCGTATAGAAGTTATCTCGAGACCCTGCTCAGTTACGGCGCGTCAAGCAAAAATTCTCAACTCACCTCTGCTCTCTTTTACAAAGACACTGCCGGGCGCTTTGAAGAAAATAATCCACACGACGATGCCGGTACGAACACAGGATTCAAGAGGCGTAGCGCTCTGACCGACGAGGGTCGCGTTGTCGATATGGTTGGCTGCATTCACAGCGACCTATTCTTCCAGGAAAAATTTCTGCCCAATGATATTAATATAAAAATTCGACTCGTAAGAAATAAAGATTCATTCTGTCTGATGTCCTCGGTGCCAGGTGCTACATACAAAGTAAAAATACTGGAATGTAAATTGTACGTCAGAAAAGTCAAGTTAAGCCCATCAGTCTTCCTCGCACATGCCAAAGCGCTGGAGATTGGAAATCTGAAGTTTCCCATTCGAAGGGTTGTCTGTAAGACTTTCACGGTTCCCAGAGGGAATCTGGACGTTACCCAAGAGTGCCTTTTCACCGGCCAACTTCCGACTCGCATTGTGATTGGTTGTATCGATAATGACTCTTTCAATGGTATCTACACAAAGAATCCATTCAATTTCAAACACATGAATCTAACACAATTAAAAGTATATCTGGACGGTCAGCAACAAAGTATAAAACCCGTGGAAACTAACTTTGCAACTAATCAGTTTGTGAATGCATATGCTTCGCTCTTTATGGGCACTGGCAAGTGGCAAAGAAACGAAGACAACGACATCAGCAGAGAAGACTACGCGCGCGGCTATTGCTTTTACGCATTCGATTTAACCCCCGATTTGGCAGAGGGTGACCACTTTAATTTGCTAAAGAGTGGAAATGTAAGAGTCGATTTAAAGTTTGCACAGGCGCTGGCTGCTACCATTAACGTTA
This sequence comes from Lumbricus terrestris, assembly GCA_949752735.1. Taxonomy (NCBI): domain Eukaryota; kingdom Metazoa; phylum Annelida; class Clitellata; order Crassiclitellata; family Lumbricidae; genus Lumbricus; species Lumbricus terrestris. Next base: position 79,775,863 of record OX457036.1, on the reverse strand, counting down.
TTGCATTTGCCGAATTTGAAAACATCTTGGAAATAGACAGATCACGCAACGTTCTTTTCGACTATAACAATTAAAGAAGAAGATGGATGGACTGACGATTGAAAATTATCTGCGCAGAGATTCAAAGTGCTCCAACATGTTTTTGGGAGTTTTCGCTATCGACCGTCTTCCTACTAGAATCTTTAGAAATAAGCCTACTATACTTGTATGCAATACAGACAGATATGGTCAGCCGGGAATACACTGGATAGTGCTATATATCGAAAGTCCTAGATATGGGGAATTCTTCGATTCCTTCGGTCGACAGCCAGACGCACCATTCAGAACATTTTTACATAAACATTGCACGAATTGGATATACCACGGGCATCAGATCCAGAGTATAAGCAGTAGATTCTGTGGACATTACAGTATTTTTTACGCTTTGCATAGATCTAGAGGTTATAATGTTAATGCCGTCTGCAACTTGTTCTCAAGCGACACTGGACGCAACGACTTTTTAGTACATCGCTTTGTGTGTAAAATGTATCAATAAAAATATGTTGAAATAAAAAAGATTTGCGTTCTTTCATTATGTTTACCGCGTGAGTTGTGATGATTTCTACTCTATGCTAAAACGCATTCAGATACAAATATATATATATACACACAAATGCATACAATCTAAGCGGCTGTTGCAAAAGCTAGATCGGAGGGTAAATGCACAGAAATAAATAGATACTACAGCTAACGATTAACGTTTGTCTGTCTATGCTTGCTCTAATGCACCGTTAGAGCGCATACAAATGATTAAAAGCGCTGTGCGTTCATATTTGATAAATGTTAGAGCGGCGGATCTGCATCAGAGTGGTTTATGCTTAGTCATCTGTGTTGGGCTGTCAACGCTGATTCATACGGCTGGCCGTCTAAGTAAGTCTGCTTGTCTGCCTGCTTGTCTGTCTTCATATGTGTGTTGCACAACCGTTGCAGATACATGGCGCAATGGCACCGCTCGGCGAAAATACCCATGACTAAGCATCATCTGTGACTGTTGCAGCAGATGGCGAAATGGGCCGATGAGGCGTGCGTGGGCTGGGGGTGGGGGTCTCCCATATGAGTCAATTCATAAAACACGCCAGTCATTTGTGGGTGGGGTATCGATTGCAGCAGGCGCTGCTGATGTCAGCCAATTAGTGATGAGTCATAAAACCATAAGTGTTCCAGCTTTTTCCCTTTGATGTTCCAGCTTTTTCCCTTTGATGTTCCAGGTTTTGGAACAATAGAGTTTTCCCGCCGTTCTGGAAAAGCCATATCTATACTACTCCCCTTGTCTACGCCAGTGTTTCTGGTCAACAAACAGTTGCATGCAAAGGAGATCCATTGCAAATCTGACTTCCCAATGGTCTGCTCCATTCCCTCCGCTTCCAGCACTTATTCAACCCTTATTCCCAACTCGGCTCTTCCTAACTCTCATTGATCTCTTCCATTTTTCTCTCCTGCAACTGAAATAGAAGTGTTAGCATATATGAATTCCTCCTAGACAATCTTCCCAACAAACATTGCGAACTTGATGCTATCCCTATTCCCTACCTTTGCACTAAAAGACTGCACCCCGGTCTTCGCTCCTGCAAACACCAAAATCATCAATCTCTCACTCTCCACTGACAACTTCCATAAAGTCTCCAAGCATTCTCTCGTCTCTCCCCTTCTAAAAAACATTATTGATACGAGAACCTATCTGACTGCCACCCTTTCTCCAATAGTTAGGCCTATTTGCCTGCGTGAGAACGCGCAAGCCTGTTGGCAAGTGAAATTCAATCAGGGATGTAAACGAGGCTGTCATCCGTTCGTACTTTGAATCGTAATCATGTAATCCGGTTTGCCAATGTTGTAATTAGAAACGAAGATATTTTATGGTAAACTTGCACACACACACCCACACCCACACCCACCCACACACACCCACACCCCCCACACACCCCCACCCACATCCACACCCACACCCTACACCCACGCCCACCCACCCCCACACACACACCATGCACATCTGCTGGTTTACCTAGAAGGGAGAGGTGCTATGGTGAATCCACACGACGTGTCAATCTTTTGATTTCCTTGCAGCTGCTTTCGTCAGTGTATCATCTGCCATCAAGTGCTACGATTGCAATTCAGGATCAACTCCAACGTGTTCCGAGAATGTCTTCGTCCCACTTGGAATCACACAAGCAGACGGATGCGCTTGTTGCATAGTCAGTGCCATTCATTCATTCATTCATTCATTCATTCATTCATTCATTCATTCATTCATTCATTCATTCATTCATTCGTTCGTTCATTCATTCATTCATTCATTCATTCATTCATTCATTCATTCATTCATTCATTCATTCATTCGTTCATTCATTCATTCATTCATTCATTCGTTCGTTCATTCATTCATTTATTCATTCGTTCATTCGTTTATTTGTTCATTCGTTCATTCATTCATTCATTCATTCATTGGTTCGTTCATTCATTCATTCATTCATTCATTCAGTCAGTCAGTCAATCATTCGTTCATTCATTCGTTCATTCATTCATTTATTCGTTTATTCTTTTATTTGTCCATTTGTTCATCCGTTCATTCGTTCAATCGTTCATTCATTCAGTCAGTCAATCATTCATTCATATGTTCGTTCATTCTTTCGTTCATGCAATCATTCATTCAATCAATCACGTCTTAAAGCATGCAACCGAGCCGAAGGAATGATGAGTGAATTACTTTCTGACTGACTGACTGAGTGGGTGAGTGAGTAAGTGAAGATGTTGATATGTATCAATACACTTAATGCGCCATCTTTTATGTGTCTGAGAAGTATCTGATTTGCGAGCTTGAAGTTACTCAGATGAGCAAATACATCGACAAGGTGGTGACGACATTTATAAGGATGATGATGAAGACAACAGCAGTGAGATGGTAATGAAAATGAATATGACGGATGATGCCGATATTTATACACGGTAAGATTGTTTGGCCTGTAACTCGGAGACTATGGGTTCGACACTAGACTAAGTAGAGAGGGTAGTCATTCTAAAGAATTCCTCGGTAGGTGACGCCAATCGACAAGTGATGTCATCTAATTACAATTCGTAGCGGCCATGCATGGAGGAATGACTATACCTTCTCTACCTCTTTCGACCGTCCACTGAGTCTCTCACAGTGTGGAGACCTCGAGTAATCCACACACAGAGCAAGGCATATTGATATTCGACACCATAATGGTTGTTCCGTCGCATGATCGTCTGAGTACATTAATTTTTAACTTTGGTAGAAAGTTCATCTGCCAAATGCAGTTGCATTACATTGTATCGTATGCTGGTGTTGATTATGTTGCTTTAAATGTAGAGAGTTACCATTTTGAAAAAGGAGGCTACAGCTTAGAGTCCCCCAATCCGCACGTGGATAAGTAATTCTGAATATATTCATGGGGCATATCTCAACACATTTGATGCTTAGGCCCTACTGGATTTTAAATTATTTTTGAGATTATACTTAAGTATTGTATATTGTATACTATAGCCTATAGGCCTATACATAGTGTTGTGAGGCGGAAACTTTCCTCCGGAAAGTTTCATATCTTTCCGGAAAGTTTCGGAAACTTTCCGACGTATCTTTCCGGAAACTTTCCGACATATTTTTCTGCCAATAAAATATTATTAAATACATACTCAATTCTAATGAGTCCGAAATTTTCTTTCAATATAATGTTACTAGATGCATCAATCACTATAAGCAGTTAGTGTTGTAAGGAAGAAAAATTGTCCGGAAAGTTTCATATTTTTTCGGAAACTTTCTGACGGTTTTTTTCCGCCAATGAAATATTATTAAATACATACTCAATACTAAGGGGTCCCAATTTTCTTTCAATATAATGTTATTAAATACATCAATACTATATAAGCAGTCTTAGGTGATTATAACTGATAGTTTATTCAATAGATGGTACTGTTAGTGCTAGTGATAATTGTTCAGAATGTTCACACGGCCCAAAAATACATTTAGGAATTAAATGCAATTAAACTTCGCTGTAAATTTTGAGAAAATATTTTTTATCACTCAGTCACTTCATATTTGTGAGTTAAGAAAATATAGGACAGAAACAGCAATTGATGCAGTATTGTTTCATGTTTATATCAGTCTTTTTACACATTTCCTGCAGCAGAGATGACTGCAGACATGCAAGCAACTAGTTTTCTATAGGCTACTCTAGTCTGAAATGCTAATGAACAGTGTTTATTGCTCATATTAATTATTTTAAAGTTCAACATTGTTTGCATCGACAGAAGTACTGTAAATAAAAGGAGTTTAAACTATAAGAAAAATTTCTGAGAGTGAAATTCTGATATTTTAAGAGTTAAATGTATTTTTCTGGTTCTTCAGAAACTTTCCGGAAACTTTCCGGAAACTTTCTGGAAACTTTCCGGAAACTTTCCGGCAGAATACTTTTCCGGAAAAGCTACATCACTACCTATACATGGTGTGCTAAATATTCAAATTGATTGATATAAATGAAGCTAACGAAAAGCTAGAAAAAACATGCAATCTATAAATGCATTCATTTGGAAATGAACCTGGTGCTTCACTTTAAATGCCTTGTTATTAACAAAATAAAAGGCATATGTGCTTTCGAGTTTCGTAAGATCTTCTCGTAAAATTGTTTAGCGACGGGCCTCCAAGCTTCACCTTCGACCGGGTATAATTAGGTCTAATCATTCTAATGCTCCATAAATGGAACATCCAAGTTTACATAGTTTAGAGCCTCGCCAAGTCTAAATTCGACGCTGTGTTTCAGAAACAAGTAAGCAGTGGTGCTACAGTCAGAGAATGCGCTGGTCCGTCTTCGGCATACAAATGCGATAATCCATCCAGCGGCAACTACATCTGTACAAGCGACTTGTGCAACACAGCCAACCGCGACGGAAACCGCATCACCATGGCAACCCTTATGACGTCACTGATGATTGGCGCCATGATCGTTCGATTCTTCTAGAAGATCTGACACATTCCGAAACCGCAGAATGTTCCGAATTCCTTGTCAGTGCTTCTATGACTTTCATGCAGCGTAGGATAAGGTCTATAGTTAGAATTGAACAACGCGTAGTCCTATATAAAACCTAGCTGTACATCTTATTAAATTCATATAGGTCTACCATAATAGTGTTGCACAGTAACATCATGCAGTTCCTTAGTCTTTGTTCAAAGAGGTTATAGGCTAATAAAACGCTACCTGTTGTATGTTCAATTTTATTCCTTCAAATAATTTTTTAAGTAGTGCATAGTATTAAACTGGTAAGCATTATGCGTCGCTCATAAATCATTGCACGAATGACGAATAATTCCAAATGGCTGCACTCCCTAATTTGATTCAAAACTTGTGATAACTGCCCCATTATTTCAGTGCATGGCTGTAATACAGATGTTTGTTGTCCAACCTACTTTGGCTGGTTTTTGAGTCCACTGTTCATTTATTATTCGTTGTAAAAATATATATGCATGGCACCGAAATTGTGGATCATCGCTCAATGGATGAGGACAAAACACGGAAGACGCCTCATGGCAGTTGTATATGAAACATTTTCAAAATTTGGATTTTATATTACTTTGATTTTTAAATGAAAATCTGCCTGAATATAAAATGTTCAACTTTTATGCGGACTTTGCGTTAAATGCTTAATGATTAAATAATTCACTGACTGGCTGACTGACTGACTGACTGACTGAGTCACTCACTCACTCACTCACTCACTCACTCACTCACTCACTCACTCACTCACTCACTCACTCACTCACTCACTCACTCACTCACTCACTCACTCACTCACTCACTCACTCACTCACTCACTCACTCACTCACTCACTAGTTCACTCACTTACTAACTAACTCACTCGCATCTTCCACATCGCATCGTATTTATGTAATAATATAGCGCAACTCGCAGAGCGACCATTCAGAGGTGCTCTCAGCACTAAAATTCCGGGGGAAAAGAAATGCATTTAAACTACTGACTCATATTTCCTCATCAGTTTAATGATAGGCCTACTGATGAGGAAATACGAGACATTAGTTCATCCCATAGTGATGAAAGAGGATCATTCCGAATGGAGGGCCAACGGTGCACATCAAACTCCAATGTTGGGTAAAAACAGTGCATATAATATAGTCCTGCAGGAACACACACACACACACACACACACACACACACACACACACACACACACACACACACACACACACACACACACACACACACACACACACACACACACACACACACACATATATATATATACATATATATATATATATATATGCTGTGGCTACTGAACGATCAGCATGTACCTATACGGTGACGTCCCCTTGACACGTAGGCCTGTACGGCCCGATATAATATGTACAATGTTGTACATAATGTGGCAATTATATTCTGCCTGCAGATCAGACGCAACGTGGCTGGTGCATGGGCGCCCGCAGAAATTTTTCCAGGGGGGGGCAAAATTTTTCGATGATCGCGGTTAAATGTTTCAGTAGCAATTTTAGAGCTTGAAAAACGCAAAGCTGGAAATTAAGAACACGAGTATGTTTCAATGGGGTTTCTTAATGCAAATTTTTCAGTTTCATTTTGTGTATCAGCTTTAATAATTATGAATAGTTTCTTTAGTGCGAAGAATTTTGTTAAAAAACAAAAAGTAGATGTTAAAAGTGGGTTCCTGAAGCGGCGCTGTAATATTATAAGTCCACTGAATGAATGAATAAATGAACGAAAAATAGGTGTCAGTTTCAAGGTGCAAGTTTTCCTCTAGCTACTTTTATATTGTAATACTTTCTAAGCTTCTTAAGCGCTACTTGAAGGCCGATCACAGGGCTCCAGAGTCAGAATGCTGTTCAAATGGTAGTTAGAAAAGGTACGAGCCCGGTAGCCAAAGCAGTAGCTGATACTGTGGGTGTCGTTAAGAAAGGTGGATGATCCGAGGATCAGATGAGTGTGAGGGCAGTATCAATTCTTTTGAGCAGTTTTGGGTGGAACTCCTGAGGGTTATAACCAGAGCCCTTTATACAATGTTCTCTACAGTTTGACCTCCCTATAGATTCTGTACTGGCAGCATGCAAAATGGACAAACCGCAGCCTGGATTCTAGCAGACTTGATCTATATAATACTGGTGAATAAACAGATCTCCCTGACGTATGGCCTAATTGAATTCGGTGCACTGCTGAGAAATTTCAAATTTTTGGCATTGGTATTTATACTTAATTTTATGCAGTTTTGAAAGGTTGCATGACAGCGAAATTCCAATCAAGTAGGCCAAAATCGATAGGCTTACTATTTGCATGGGTGCCCGCCGGAGGATTAAAAGCCAATGGTCATTGTTCCAGCTTTTAGCAAGATGTTGATAATGCAAGGCAAAAAGTTAAGAGCATGTTTATTTCTACAGAGATTTCTAAAAATAGATTTCTGACTTTCAATGTGTGTATCGTTTGTATTATTAGTGCTTTAATGCGAAGAAATTTGTTAAAAACACAAAAGTAGTAGTTAGAAAAATATTTGTCAATTTTCCAGGGGGGGGGCAATTGCCCCCCCTTGCCCCTATGTGCGGGCGCCCATGGGCTGGTGTACCGTTGCTGCTTCGCATCATGTGGCGGTCGCCCAGGCGCCGGTCGAGGGAGCCAGGGAGGAGCCCGAATTTGATCCGTTGCATCTGACGAGGATCGTCTGTTTGTACGTACCGTCTGTTTATGATGTAGGGTTGGAAATAACAAGGGACGAGGTCCTTTTTCAGCCGTTCCCAGTTAAGCGCATGTACAGGCCTACAGCCCTACAGCTTCTGTCGCTGAAGGTCCATAACTACTCTCTCATATGCGATCCACAGATAGAGAGTGCTTTAATATTGCCGAAGAAATTTGTACACATCAGTTGACGTCAACAAGCAGGTACTGTGAAGCCAAGACAGAAAATATAAATACGAATATATCTATATTAATTCTTATTTATCATTCTGCCGTTAGCAGTCAGGGTTTAGTTTCCGGATTGTGGCAAGTAGTCCTACTGCAATAAGTCTATTTATTATTGCCTACGTCGCAAATTACTTTCCCATAAGAATCTGTGCAAAAGTGCTCCGTAGCATTTCTACAGCTTTGCACAGACTGCAAGAGAAAAAATAACAGGAGATGAATATACATTTCAGGGCCGAGTCGAACGTGGGGTTAACCATATTCATTTAGTTGATCCAGAGAGGTTGAAGGGTATTGACTTAGTCAACTTCATAAAGGTCTGGCAGACAATTATAGTTTTTGCCTCATCCACCAGGAGCTTCATCTCAGCAGGTCTACGGACGCGAGAACAACCTCTTCAATGAAGAACGAAACAGCAATCGTGTACGTTGGACTGTTAGTGGCCTGTCTGGGTAAGTATTACTATAAGTCTTAGTATAATTTAACTCGTCTGCATCGCCTTGTCTAAATTCTAACATGTACAACATTAGATGACCTATTTAAAGTTATTTCTTAGCTTATTGAGGTAAAAACAAACAAAATAACGAAATAATGCTTATTATATAGGTATGCGGAACAACTGGAACAGTCGCTGCATGGTGTTGATATTTTAGGGCATTCTAAAATAGAAGTTTTGCTCTAAATATCCATGCATAGTTATAGGTCTGTGTCACGTCATTCAGATGTTTTCGCGAGCTCTGATGACCCAAGTAGCCTAACCAGCTTAAAGTCAAATAGTCTAGTAAGTCAACTGATCCAGTGACCGTGTTGTAAAAGCATTCAGATCGTTCATTACAGGGCTATTTTTAAGGAATTTTTAGAACTGCACATCCTCTTCTCTCCTTTCTCATCCTCCATGGTAAATTACTCCCAATCTGAGAAAAATGACCTACTTTTACTAGTTTTAACTGCACGGAACGTGACGGAAGTGCTTCTACAACTGCACGAATCCATTTAGAACTGCACATTTTGTGTAGAACTGCACGTTAAAAAAGCCCTGGTTCGTTCAATTTCACGGTGTAGTAGGCCCTATGCACAAATTAAAGGAGGCCCCATATGCTGTATGATGTTTTCCTTTAACAGCCACGATTCCAATGCACATTTTCAGTAAATAGGCTAGAGGGATAAAACGACCCTCCCCTATATAGCGAGAAATTTGACTGTACTGAAGTCTTTTAGCTGTAGGCCTATACCCTATAGGCCCTATTTATATAATCGTCAGTCATTTGTGTTATGTCGAATTAATTGTTTGTTTTCGATTATTCATTCCCGCCCCCCGAATTTGCCTCTCATCCTGTATTTAATTATTTTTAATGTCATGTTTAAATCCGAACATCTTAACTAATTAACGTTGCATCACCGCAGTGATTCAAGGCGATTATAATATATACTTCGCACAAAGTCAAATAGAGCGCTGTTTACCTTTTCAGAGTGGTTTTAGGCTTTAGAGGTCACAAAAGATCAGAGGTGGTAGGGACTGAAGATAACCGAGGATACAGGGTTTGACATCTGGAAAGGTAACTTGTAGTCCTACAATTTAACCGCCTGCGTCCTATTATGCAACGCGGTTTCCCAGACTAGGATAGAATAGACTCTGGTAGAGTCGGGCACTGCGACCTACCACAGAGGAAGCCCCCAAAGTAACTTAGTTCTATAGGCCTATAATATTGAACCATGAACACAACAGCTGCACAGCATTCATTTTAAGAAGCATAATATTATGGGCTTATTTGGAGTACGGCTTCAAACCCCGAAATGTGGAACTTTCGAAAAAAAAATTTGCTACCATGTCCATTGGAGAACTCCTTAAAATGGAAACACCAAAAGTATTTCTGGCTATAATACTTCCGATATAATCTATATAAATAAAAATGTAAAACGTTACCGTGCGTAATTAAGGATCTCGGAAAGTTCTTGACCGATTGTTTTGAAAATTTTCGCAAAACGTTCTATTCGAACATGAGCGGGTTTATATAGGCCTAATGCCTTTTGGGAAAAAGCACAATCTTTACGACAAAAAAGCACAACTTTTAATTCGATTCCATATACGTCGATGGAGTCCACGATTTGAACTTTCACGCATCCGCTGTCCATTTTTTCGGGCGCGTTTGAAAACCCATATCCTACCGGCTTTCTATAGCGCATATTTATATGTAACTTTCGGTTTTTACAAAATCGTCCATTTGCGGCCGTTTTCCGCGCGTCTTTCTATAGCGTATATTTCTAGGGATGGAGGAAGGGGACGGATGGAGGAGAGGGAGGGGAGGAAACGGCAGAGAGGGATGCAGGGAGGGAGGAACGGATGGAGGGAGAGGAGGGGAGGGGATAGGGGAGGGGACGTAGGTAGGGAGGGTTGGACAGTCTTTTCAGCCACAGCAACGCGTGGCCGGGTACAGCTAGTAATATAATATATTAAGCGCCTTCGTGAGGTTATTGTAAGGCGCTATATAAATGTTCATATACATACACATCAGGAGACAGAAATTAGTAATCTACACACATTAACAATTCTGTGATGGGACTGAGAGTTGGGTCAACCAAGGTTGTATTATTGTGACTTGATTTTGCAAGAGTTTTGCCAAAATAACAAATTTTAGGGCTTCAAGTGGGACAGGACGGTCATGGACGGCGTCCGGGCACTTATTTTCATATCTCAACACCGTCCTGCCACTTATTTGGACAGCAGAGCCTGCGTCTAGGCAATTCTTCTACAATTTAAGCATTGCAAGTCTAATCATACAGTTTCTTTGCAGCTGCCTTCGTCGGAGTGTCGTCTGGGCTAAAATGCTACCGGTGTGACTCAGGTTCTTACACGGGATGTTCCGAACACGTATTCTCGTCGTTTGGCATCCCAGAGACAGAGGGATGCACTTGTTGCACAGTGCGTGTCATTCATTCCTTCCATCCTTTATTCGCTCAACGATCAATCCACTCACTGATCGTTTATACATGCATACATGACTTGTATTCAGTCAGCTAGCCAGTCAGTGAGTCAGCCAGCCAGTGAGCATGGGTGTAGGGGACATTTCAGCAATGGGGGGCCCAAATTTTGCTTCTGCCCGAAAAAATAAATCCGAGTTAATTGACGTCGTGTGCTAATTATGCCTATGTGTCTTTTTACAACAGCAAAATTCCTGTTCATGCACCGAAACCCAAGAAAAAGGAAAGGGCAGGGGGCAAATTCCCCGGGCTACTTTTAGGGTCCAGGCTGGGTAATTTTAGGACTATTTGCAAAGTTAAGGAGGTAATAAAAATTATTTATTATAGACTTATACTAATCACAATCAGTTTAAGCTTCATATGAACAACTTAATAAATTCGCAATTGTATATAGTTTTGAAGTTGTATCATTTTTAATCATCTATGGAGCGATCTAGAAATCTTGCAGAGAGTAGAACAACATCGAACTTCTGGAGCTGCTGGAGGTAGCTAACCAGATGAACTCTGTCTTGGAAGTATTAAGGGAGAGGCGATAGTAAGAGAGTCAATGCACCAAACTAACTATACAAACTATAGTAAAAGTGGGCCACTTGCCGCCATTACATCGAAAGTCGTGCTAGAACTTTTATTATTTAAATTTGTTTCTGAATTTTATCCGCATACAGGCCTAGCCTTAAGTTTGTTTAGTGAAAGCTCTGTCTATATAGGGACCAGGAGTCTGCTAAAAGTCTCAATAACGGACCATTGTAGACGGACCACAGCTGCAGAACATGTTTACTTATAGCTGCACCTTCAATTTTGATGGTCGCAAGATTAGCCTATCGTGTCTATCTTGCTCCATCGCTAGTAGAATTTTCCGATGTAATTGAAACAGTGAATTTCGTGATCCGTGCACTGATCTGTAACACTTGGCTTCAATGCTGTGAATTTCCCCAAATGCCTTGAATTCAGCGATTTTCGGGTACATTTCGGCTCGTGAATTTTCAGCGATTTTCGCCACTATTTACAAAAATGCTACCGCGTCCGTGGAGTAAGAACTTTTTCGCGGATTTTTGTCTATCCCTATCCATGGTGGCTGCGAGCTAATAGCCTATCTAACTCGATTCGGGCAAATTGGAGCTGGGAAATAAGGTGGTGTGACAATGAGAGCTGAACTTCAAGTATAGCTTGTTTAATATTTTTCCGGACCTTCTTGCCCGAAAAACATAACCTGCCCAAAATTTGGAGGGGATTTGCCTCTGGACCCCCGTCTCCGACGCCTATGCCAGTGAGAATAGGCCAGCGAGCCAGACAGCCAATCAGACGTAGGTTATTTTGGACTGAGCGTGTGAGCAAAATGATGAGTATGACAGTAAGCGAGTGAGCAATGACTATGACGATGATGATGATGTCCCAGCTAATGATGCTACTGTTCAGTGCTTAATATAGGTGTCTCTAGGGGAAGTCTTCGACGAGAAAAATTGACAAAATGATGATAGTTTTTCGTTGCTGTTTTCATCACTGTAGGCCTATTACATGAACTCTTGTAATAGCCTATACCGCGATATTATTTACTACTTTATGATTGCAATGTTATTATTTATTATAATATGATCGGCCTACTCTCATATTATAATGAGTATAATTTAGCCTACTGTTAACAATTTACAAATACTATTTTTAGCAACCAAATGGCTTCTCTGAAATGTTATCTTTGAAACTTCAAACTGTCAAATTTCAAGATGTTTTTTTCTCTGAACCCTTAGTAAAACAACATCAATAGTCTACTACATGGCTTCCCAATTCTGGTACTTTGATAGGTTAGTGTAACAGTTTCTGCTAAATGTGTCCTGGTCAACAATTCTGAACCGTCTTGACTAACAAGGATGAGCTGCTCCCAGTGCAACAAACTGTACAATTATTCATTATGAGGTCTTGCAGCAGAAATGAGTGGCCGAACTTGATAAATAAGGAAATTATTATTGTAATAATAAGAAAATTTATTTAAATTTTAAATCACTTCCTTTATCAGCACTGAAGTCAGTGGTGGCGCCAGGGGGCTAAAAAGGACTAGACCCCCAAATGTGGCTCAGCCCAAAGCAAAAAGCGTAAAATCTCTACAACTCCTACTTCGTAATAAGAAACATCATTATATCCCCTTCCCAAACCCTCTATCTGTTCAGAGGCTCAACACTAAGCAATAGTCGCAAAATACGCAAAGTATAGACCTACACAGAATTAGTATTAAAATATTATGAAAATATACAATTTTGGTGGGTTGGCCCGTAAAACCCACTAAATGCGATATGTCCCTATTTCCATGTTTTCCTGTACCCATGTGACAGTAGCCTATAGTAACAAACTTGTTATAGGGCTAAATTTTTGACTTTTATGATTTTGTAAAGACGAAACCTGTTGCGCTATCTATAGAATTGATTGTGGATTTCGTTATTCCGCATGTCTGCAATTCTTGAAAACAAATTCTTCTTGAAAATTTCGTGACTTTATCGTTCATAAACAGCTAGCAAACAAGAGTCTGAAACGTGCTCTAGTGAGTCTAGTCTATGTCAACAGCTATAAATGCGTTGGTTTCTGGGGCACCGACCCAGACCCCGCTGGGAATTTACGGCGCTCCCCACATATCCTTAGTAACCTATGTGTGGGCTTCATGCTTCGGAACTCGCAGCTTCGCGCTTTCAGGGCTTGCAAAATGAAGAACTCAAGGAAAATGTTCTAGTTGCGCCTCTGGGAGGGAGGATTCATTCCCCAAACCTGAAATTCTGGCGCCGCCACTGACTGAGGTCAGTACAATCTTCGTCCTCTTCCTCACAGTTTTGAACTACCGGTACCGATTAAGGACGAAAGAAATTACATTTCTCGAGTACTTTACAGATACTCGACCATTGCTCCTCTTTCTGACTTCCACCCAGTTGATTGAATTGTTATAATTTGTCTTAATCATTTCTTATTTGTAACTGGTTGCGGTGTGTCAGCGAGAATCTCAATAAAGCGAATATAGGGGCCTATATATATATGTCATTAATAGAGTAATTTTTAAGATGACGTCTTAAAGTGATATCATTTCAATGCCGAAACTCAACAAGAAATTGTCAGTAGGCTATTGCATTGAAATCTTAAACCAATCTTATCAGCACTGAAGTGGTAGAGCACTTTTGTTAAGATAGCAGCTTAAAATTTTGCCATTGCAATGTGGAAATTTAAAACAATTTCTGGTGGGGGAGTGGCACATCCCAGTCTACAAAGTCATCCCATGCTCGGCGCTAGCCGCTTTGGCGATCGTCCGCCGGGCGCTTGTTTATCCCCTCAGAAACCTTGATTCCCCAGTGGAGGGACTAGGTTAAGCACTGGCTACTGTTACTGCTAATAATGATGCTGCTTTAGAAACAAGTGACCAGTTCTGGGACAACAAGAGCGTGCCAAGGCTTTTTGTCGAGTCTCAACTGCGCTAATCCATCCAGAAAGAAAGACTCAGGAGATGGTTGTTCACCGTCCGGGACGAGGAATGCTACAGTTCGGTCCAGCAGAGATTCCGGGTCTTATTCGGGTCCAAAGTATGACGATTTTAGGGGTTGTCGTGACTGAAAACCTAGGGTTTGAAGCCCATATCAGGCGAATATGCATCCAGGCAAGACAGTCGCTTTATGCCTTGCGAATCATGACTGCACACGGCCTCAAGGGACCAAGCCTGCATGACGTTTGTAGGATGACCACAGTGGCACGCATGTTATATGCGGCCCCGGCATGGTGGGGCTTTGCAGGGCAACAGGAACGCGGCAGACTGCAGGCCATATTGGACCGTTTGATCCGAATGAACTACCTTCCTGAGGACAATCCTACATTCGAGGCTCTGTGTAGCACGGCGGACGGGAGGCTCTTCGCTGCCCTCCTACTTAATCCAGGACTTGTATTGAACCCACTCCTCCCACCATTGAGGCCCCAGACTTATTCCATGAGGCCAAGACTACATGACCGAATCATTCCTAGGGCGGACAACATATAACGAGGAAATCATTTATAACAAGGATGCTTTATCGTATTTAAATATAATACCATATAAACCAAAGTGTAGAATACATTGTTCGTCATTAAAAGAACTTCTTTTTAAAATTTATATTGGATTTGGACTTAGGATTTTATGCTATTCTAAAACACTTTGACATTGACATTTGACTTTGTCATTTGTCTCGTGCATAAATTATGTACGTTTGTTTATTATACTTTGTATGTACACCAAAATGCGGATAGCAATTGGTATATTAAAGAATATTCTTATCTTATCTTATCTTAGTAGCAACTTCGTCTGCGCAACCGACTTTTGCAACACAGCCAATCGAGACGGCAGCCGCATCGCCATGGCAACACTTATGACGTCACTGATGATTGGCGCTTTCATCGTTCGCTTCTTCTAGAAGATCGGAGCAATGCAAACACTGTGTTGGCATCCGAGTGCAGCTTTGCCTATGCTTTCATGACCGCCATGTATAGCCTACAGCGTTAGTTATGCATTTTAAAAGCTTTATTAAGTTCATTGTACTATGCTATCGCAAAGCACGAATCACTGTATAGCAACGTAGTAGCGCTTGTAGCTTGTTAGTTTGTATCTTGTAAGATTATTATGTTGTGACACAGTGGCCGATGAGTTAGAACGCTTGGCGTTGGTCTGTAACGCGGACAGTACGGTTTCGAGCTCTAGACATTATTGCATGACTAATAATTCATGATAAAATATGACTATGGAAAGTTAGAAATTCACAAAATCACAGAAGCTCTGATTTCGTGGCATTTGCAAAGAATGCCGTTAATTTCTCCAAACGACGTGACATGCCGTGATGTGGGGTAAAAATTGGCGCTATGTGTTGCAATGGTCTACAATTGCAGAAACTGTGGGGAGGGGGACTTTGACTGACTACATTGGAGCATGTATAGCTGCATTGGCCTATACTCTGCGACAGTGCGTCGATGCTTTCATCTGTGTTATCAATATAATTGCATTGATTAGATCTTAGTAAATACAATCGTGATTTGAAGCAGAGTGTTAACTGACATTGATGGGCCACATTATATAGAAAACATGAGTCGTTGCTTTCTTATTTGCATTAATTTTATTGTTCGATTTGGATCTTAGCAAGTAAAAGGTCGATTTCACGAAGCGATTTGTGAATTTTGAACGATTTTGAAGTGAATTTTACAATTCCTAAATGCACATAGTAGTAGGCCTACTAATTTTGTAAAAACTATATTGGTCAGTCGATGAAATTGTTAGACCAAGCACGATAGTCCAACCTGGCCTAGCCTACCTAAACCGCGCCTATATATATATATATATATATATATATATATATATATATTAGGGTGTCCCAGAAAAACTTTTTTCTTGAAATTCTTAGGTCTCACCAGTCAAAAAGTTTCCTATGGGGATGATAATATTTGTTTAATTTTTTCGAATTTTTAAAATAATTTTTAGGTGGCCCCCAAGGAGCTCAAAATTTTATATATAGCGTACGTATTATGATATTCGTGTGCAAATATTTCAATATATGAGGCAACGTCATTCACACCACATATATTTTACATGCTTTTGCACAAAATATGATATTAATTCATTCATTCCGAAAACTTATATAGCGCCCCTTCAAGAAGCCTACTCAGAGGCGCTCCCAGTCCAGTCACAGCTAAAAAGATAGGTCTTGAGCAACTTGTAGAAAGCAGGCAAATTATTCCGAGATATATAGTAAGCGTAGTGCAAGCGGGAGCCCATTCCTTGTGGACGGGCCAACAACCGAGAAGGCTCGACGCTGTCTGGCAGCAGAGCGGGTTCGAGGGACCAGCAGCTCCCCATTGGCCGAAGAGCGTAAAGTTCTACGGGAGGCTACGACAGAGACAGGGCGACAGAGATCAGATAAGTAGGAAGGAGCACTACCAATTAAAAACCGCCAGGATATGTCATAGGCTACAATGTAATTGCTCAAAAAATGTTATACTGTATTTTGCTCAGACTGGTTTTGCAGCTAATTGACTGAAATTTGACCAAATTTATATATGCACAGACTTTTCATATAATAATTTTTAGAATTCGGAATATTATTTAACCATTATTGACTACTATAATAATTCGAGCAGTTATTCAAAAAATAGTTTACTTTGAGATGGCATATTAGTACACAGTACCAAATGTGAGATAGTCACATGTTTGGTCCAATCAGTAATAGTCACATGTTTGGTACAATCAGTAGTTCACTACATCGGAGGAAGTGACTCAAGTGAGTCATAGTTGCAATTTGGGAATTACCCGTACTTTCGATGTTTTTCAACAGCTTGCAATTAGAACTGTTTATGTCTTTCATTTGTTATGGCATTAAATGTCTGTATCAGGCACACCCATTGACACATGTCAAGTTGTTCACGATTACAATGGCTTAATTGAACGATTTTCCAGATGGTCAAACAGCAGGACTCTCTAGAAAGCTGTCGTCAACGCCGGTAGTCTGGAAAAAGCTTTGAGAGATATATAGCTCTAATAAAGTTGTGGAAGAAACTTGACCAAGTGAGATCCGATTTCGGGGTCATGTGTAGTATGAGAGTTGCTTCCATGTGTGGTGTTAAGAGATCGGAAAACAATTCAAGAATTGCGTGCTCTTGACTGACGTATCAAGAATGGCATTGCATTACTTTAAGTGCAGTAATACTGAGAACACGCAGGATAATCATATGCTTGTAATCTTCTAACTAACATGAAGCAATTAAATGGAGCATCAGCTGAGGTCGGACAGTGCGCCAGGATAGTGAAACTCATAAACAGTTCTAATTGCAAGCTGTTGAAAAACATCGAAAGTACGGGTAATTCCCAAATTGCAACTATGACTCACTTGAGTCACTTCCTCCGATGTAGTGAACTACTGATTGTACCAAACATGTGACTATTACTGATTGGACCAAACATGTGACTATCTCACATTTGGTACTGTGTACTAATATGCCATCTCAAAGTAAACTATTTTTTGAATAACTGCTCGAATTATTATAGTAGTCAATAATGGTTAAATAATATTCCGAATTCTAAAAATTATTATATGAAAAGTCTGTGCATATATAAATTTGGTCAAATTTCAGTCAATTAGCTGCAAAACCAGTCTGAGCAAAATACAGTATAACATTTTTTGAGCAATTACATTGTAGCCTATGACATATCCTGGCGGTTTTTAATTGGTAGTGCTCCTTCCTACTTATCTGATCTCTGTCGCCCTGTCTCTGTCGTAGCCTCCCGTAGAACTTTACGCTCTTCGGCCAATGGGGAGCTGCTGGTCCCTCGAACCCGCTCTGCTGCCAGACAGCGTCGAGCCTTCTCGGTTGTTGGCCCGTCCACAAGGAATGGGCTCCCACTTGCACTACGCTTACTATCTCGGAATAATTTGCCTGCTTTCTACAAGTTGCTCAAGACCTATCTTTTTAGTTGTGACTGGACTGGGAGCGCCTCTGAGTAGGCTTCTTGAAGGGGCGCTATATAAGTTTTCGGAATGAATGAATTAATATCATATTTTGTGCAAAAGCATGTAAAATATATGTGGTGTGAATGACGTTGCCTCATATATTGAAATATTTGCACACGAATATCATAATACGTACGCTATATATAAAATTTTGAGCTCCTTGGGGGCCACCTAAAAATTATTTTAAAAATTCGAAAAAATTAAACAAATATTATCATCCCCATAGGAAACTTTTTGACTGGTGAGACCTAATAATTTCAAGAAAAAAGTTTTTCTGGGACACCCTAATATATATATATATAATATATATATATATAATATATATATATATATATATATATATATATATATATATATAGGAAAGGCTGGATTGATGCGAAATTATAATGGTGACATGGTCGTTCGTATTGCTTTGACGGAGCGGACTCTAAAGAGGTAACCATTTCACGAGATAAGCCAATAAATAGCTACTTAGTGGCGCTACTTAGTGGCGCTACTTAGTGGCGCAATATATTGCAGAAAAACGATACTTTCTCTACCACTTTCGAACGTCCAATCAGTCGTTCACAGTGTGGAGACCTCGAGTACGGTATAAATCCTTCGGTAAAAGGATCATCTGCCAACTGCAGTTGCATCATGTTACATCTTGTGCACTGTGCTGCTGCATGTTGATCATGATGCTTTACAAGATAGCCAGATTTGCCATTTAGCTAAAAAAAAGCTACAGCTTATATAAGGTCTTACAATTCGCATGTTCCTATAGCAATTCAGAATATAGGTCTATTTTATGGGACATATTTAATGGATTTTTGAGGTATTTTAAAAATTGTGCTTAAGTTTTGTATAGGCCTACACAACAAATGGTAAACTATGTATTCAAATTGACGATACAGAGCAAGTCAACGAAAAGCTAAAAATATAAAGTCTATAAATGCATTCAGTTGGAAATGAACCTGATGTGTCCTTTAAATATATTAAATAAATAAAAGGCATGCGTGTTTTCAAGTTTCGTTAGATCTTCTAGAGTAATTGTCTAAGAACGGGCCTCCAAGCCTCACCTGCGTTTTAGTTCCTAAAAAAGGATATCCAGGCTTACATAGTTCAGAACCTCGCAATGACTAAATCCGATGCTATGTTTCAGAAACAAGTAAGCAGTAGTGCTACAGTCAGAGAATGTGCTGACCCAACTTCGTCATTCAAAAACGTTAATCCATCCAGTGGCAACTATACATGTACGTCTGAACAAGTGACTTGTGTAACACAGCCAACCGCGACGGAAGCCGCATCACCATGGCAACACTTATGACGTCACTGATGATTGGCGCCATGATCGCTCGCTTCTTCTAGAAGATCTGACACATTCCGAAACCGCAGAATGTTCCGAATTCCTTGTCAGTGCTTCTATGACTTTCATGCAGCGTAGGATAAGGTCTATAGTTAGAATTGAACAACGCGTAGTCCTATAATATTAAACCTGTATATCTTACTAAATTTATATGACATAGTACAGTAAGACTAATGAACAGTTTCTTATGGCTTTGTTCAAGAAGGTCATAATGTTACGCTACCTACTACAGTATGCTTAATTTTATGCATTCCTGATTGTTGAATTTTATGACCAAGTTGTTTCGCTGTGAATCGATCGATTTTGAAGCGCTAGCTTTTTTCAGTAAGAGTTAAATTCACGGAATGTTCAATCACAAAACTTGTAGGCAAGTTGATATTTGCAAAGTTCCCATTTAACTAAGAAGTGAGTGAGTTCAGGCACGCAGCGATGATGGGCGATCTCAAGACGGGATCTGCGTTGCTACATGGAGGGTCTAAATTTATAGGCCTACTGCCATAATAATTTATTAGGCTGCGCAAAAGAACACATTGTTTATCTAGGCAAAAGAACATATTGTTTACAATTATACGCAAAAGAAAATAATGCCATACCAATACTGCCAGTTGCTTTTAGATATTCATTGCATGCAGAGAGATATACACACATGGGCGAAACAAAACTTGGTTTACATAGCCACAGGCGTTATATAGGCCCTAGGCCTATACAATCGGTCCAAGTGTTAGACGGCATATAGCATATACAGCTGTAGGCTAAATCGGCAAACAATGTGAACAATCTATTTGAGTGAATTAAAACATTATTAAGAGGCGAAAACTTTTTGCGAAATTAAAAGCAACTTAGCTTATCATTATCGTCCGAAACATCTATCTTTAGCAATCTGAATGCCATTTAAAATTATTAAAAACTATAATATAACCCTGCAGATAATAGCCTATACTTGTGCAACATCTACGTTCTTATAGTTCTAGATGTGCCCGACATAATTCTCCATTTTCTTATTACCTTAAGCACAATATACATAAATGACCTCAATCTTTACATATTCATGCTTCAGATCCCAGTTCATCTACTTCCTTCCATCGCCTACAATCGGTCTCCGACATAATATCCTCCCGTCCTATACCGCTTGGCCGAGCCCTCCATTCCTCCACGACCGTACAAAATAATGCTGCACTGAACAGATGACGGATGCATTCAATTTCACTTCTGCCTGACGCGATTTAATTTAGTGTTGGTCTCTGGACAACCTCTCTGATACGAAGCAGCGCTCGTAAATAAGCCGGCGCTCTCCGCTTAGCCGCAGCGCTCCATGTATAGCCTACATATAGGTTTCAAATTTATGACCAACGATTACGATTACGAGTCGGCTTAGAGAGAGCAACCCAATGGTCTTGTGTTATTTACACAAGTGTCTGTTTGTTTTCAGTTTAATTCAGATTAGGTTTCTACGAATAAAGACAAAATTGTTGATCACTACCGTAGTGAATTTTATCAGATTTAATAAATATAGTCTTAAGATTATTGTATAGCCTAAAGATTGAAGGAGTTGAAGAGCCGGCATTTCTAGACTATTGATCTACAGTTTGTTGGGCAACTACGGGATCAAAGGTTAAGTAAGGTCATCTACGGTCTTGTCATTTAAAGCTCTAACAATGTAGGCCTAGTCGAAATGAGCTAAATGTATTATGCGAAAACATACACGTGGCCTTTAGAAACAGTTTTCATGAGCTATAGTTTATAGAAAGTTTGTTCTGAAGTTTGTTCCCAGGAGTTTGCATATGAAATGGGAGGTAAGGTACTGAGGGTTAGCGAGGAAGAAAGGGACTTAGGAGTGATTATGCACAAGAGTGCAAAACCCTCAAGGCAATGTGCGGAAGCATCAAAAAAGGCAAATTCAACATTAGGCATGATAAAAAGGACAATAGTTACTAGAGACAAGGACACGTTACTGAGGTTGTATAAATCACTGGTTAGGCCACAGTTGGAATACTGCATTCAGGCATGGAACCCATACCTGAAACAGGACATTGAAAAATTGGAGAAAGTGCAAAGAAGAGCTACGAAGATGATTTGGGGCTACAAAGATTTGAGCTATGAAGAGAGGTTGGAGAGGTGTGGGCTAACAACACTGGAGAGACGGAGAAGCAGGGGAGACCTAATTGAAGCATATAAGATCATTACTGGAAAGGAAGCACTAGGTTGGGAGAAATTCCACTGGACAACAAATTTTCATAAAAGTTTTGCCTCTGACATGAAATTTGCAATTTCTTACAGATTTTAGTGTGCTGGACACGAATATGACAATGAAATTAAAGAATTGGCTCCAGTTTCTCTGAAATCATCAAGAGTTTCTATAAATAGAACAATGCATACATATAACATTTGTACCAGTAAATTTTCGCTTCTACTTCCCATTGTCTCCTGTATGACTGCTCAGGATTAGGTCTGGCGAGCATGCAAGTAGGCTTATATGTATGTATGTATGGACACTTGCTATACCGCCTCTTAAAAAACTAGTCCGAAGCGCTCCCGATTACAGCGCGGACACGAAATCACAGTTTCAAGACGTGCATGAACAATTGCGAGTGAAGTATACTTGCTCAGGGTCCCTTCGCGGTGGTGAGGTGGATTGACACCCAAAACCTTTCGACTCCAAGGCACCGAAAATACCCCTACACCACCGCGCCCCACATAGCAGACCTAGCCTATAGCCACCCAACATGGAAGTTTCCTGATATCGTTCTTCCATGGCTGCAATGTTTTCTTGAATTCGTTCACCGTCCTCAACAGTCATTATATCCATGCCGCAGTTGTCGGGTAGAAACTCCAAGTGGGATTGGAGAAGCGGATCTTTAAGACACATAGCAGCCAAATTTGCGATAGGCTACGTGGAATCGTAGACAACATGTCCTCGACCAAATCCTTGTAGTTTTCTGTCCTGACATCCAAGAGGAAGTTAGTTACCACCAAATGAAATGCGTCCCAAGTTTGTTTCTCGTCAACCTGAAGCAGGTTGTCGAACGTTTCATCTCTGGATGGCTGACTGGTCTAAGTACCCCCAAAACAATTTCCTCTTTAATGTTTGCTTCACCAGGGAATTTGACAGCCAAGTATTTGAAATCTGATCCAGTCCGGTGCATGAATTTTATGACGTTCTTCATCACACTGAGTTTGATGTGTAGCGACAGTAGCAGGATTTTCTGGGTTTCAACTTTTGCTAGGTGTTGCACATAGCCTACTTCTTACTGACGCCCAGAGATTTCTTTTCAGGCCAGTTTCTCCACACTTAGTGCGAAGTCCTTGCTGGAACAGTATTTTGTATATCCAAGCTGCAGACTCACCAAGACAGCCAGTAATCCTTCAAGTCACTACAGAGATGCCATCCATAGATACTCTAGTGAACAGAATTCAGCAGGTGTTTTAGGTTGTCGTAGTTTTCCTTCATAAGGACAGCATGTCCGAACAGAATGGATGGATATTGGTTTTAATCAATGCAGCACCTTTTTGAGACTCAATTTCGTGGAGTCTATGAGTACTTTGAGTAGTCTTCATTCTTGAAGGTCACGTTTGATTCTGAGGGCATTCAACAGACAATCTACATTGGTGCAGAAGACAAGGTCATCTTCCTTGGTGAAATTATCCTCAAACTGCCCATGACGATGTCACTCAAGCACTTTCCTGGAGACGATTCCTTTCTTTTAAGTCTTCTTCTAAGTAGCTCTGACTTGGTCTTGGATAGGTCCAGGTCACGATCAAGATCGTTCAGTTCACCTTGGGTGAGATTGTGTGGGTCGAGGGCTGCGGAGAAGTTGAAGTCACTTTGCTTCTCTCCTCATCGTCTGAATCGATGAAATATCCTCTCCGTGGATCCGGAACGGGAATTCCTTTGCCTGAGGAACGGGCCGGATTGCAGATGGGATATTTGGGTAAGCTATTGGCCACTTCTCTTTCCTTGTCATGCCTGCAGAAGGAGGTGGAACCATGCAGAAGTAGCAATCATTTCGTGTGATTGCTTGGTTCTCTCCAAGCAATTGGAATAGCAAAGGGCATTGGCCAGTTTCTCGTCTTTCAACTACATGTACTTTGGAAAATTTCTTGCACACGGGGGAGGGGTGTATGGCAGGGGGATGCAATATGTCACATAATTGTGTGCTGCTATTATGTACATGTAGTTTGAAATACAGCGTTGAGAAATTTATGGTTACCCACATATGTAGGTCGATTCAATGTGTACTGAGACATTTGTACATAAACCATCTCTGTCTCTCCTAAACTAGAGCCAATCGACAAATTTTACTATCATATTCGTTTTCAACACCTCAAAATTAGTAAAGATTTGCCATTTTCATTTAGAAGGCAATTTGTGTGTTGTCCAGTGTTATTTTAATTCTTTGAATTAGCACCAAACAAAGCAACTCGGGGTCATAGTACAAATTGTTTAAGAAGCCAAGAGGAACATGGGGACAGAAATTCTTTAGTGCTAGAGTTGTAGACATGTGGAACGGCTTGGATGACAGCACTGTGTCGGTGGACACGGTCTCAGCATTTAAAAGGAAACTAGGAAAATTGGGCTACTAGATGTTCCAGGTTAATTTGCAGTGGTTCTAACACAGACCCAGTGTAGCGTATTAAATCGCTATTATCTATCAATCTAACTTGTCTAGTATTAAGTGTAAATTGTAGGTAGAAGTTAAGTCAGACAATGTAGTGGCGTTGATTTAATTAGTTAATTAATTGGCGTTGTTAGAAGAATTAATATTTAGTAATACGATCAGCAAACAAAACCACAGAAGCGCTAAAGAAGTGCAGCGAGACTGATAAGCGTTGGTCGCTATTGGAGACTATAGCAACAAAAACAACGTAACGACGCGTAAGCCAATTAAAACGCAGTCTAACTGATTAAACACACGTCATCGACAGAAACGGTTAAAAAGATCGATTTCTGCAGTTGGAGCTAATGGCGAAGGGTCATTTTGTTGCGGCAAATGAACTCTTAAGTGAAATTAGCGGCAGAATGATTGGTATGTGGCACCTTCGACGTTGAGAAGAAGGGTGGCCAACGGACGTTCAGTTTTCGAGATAGTTTTTGCGATCGAGGTAAATTCTAGAACTTGGAGAACTATCGTCATTCGTGGGTGAAGAGTTTGCTCGAGGATTTTGAATTCTACGAACATTGGAGAGAGTCGTTGGAGATAATCACGCGGTTGATTCAAACATTTATGATCACACGGTTGATCTGGACGTGGATGTGTACGCTGGAATTGTGACACATTACATCCATTCGAGTAAGAATACTGGCATTTGTGAATACAAAATATACTCCTTGGAATTTCGTTGTTCGGCCTGGACTGCGAAATATCTTCGGTATATATTATTCCACTGCATATTCGAGGACACTTGGTTGTCGAAATACAAGGATCGGAACTACGACGATTTACAGAATTGGCGGACGATGAACTAGAAAGAATTCTACACTCAAGTGAAGCTAAGAAACATAATAAATCTAGTAATCAATCAACGCCAATAGGTAAATAGGGACACTGCATAATTGTATTGTTTCTTTAATAGTAATCAATATATTTTACATTTAAAAGAATTGGTTTCTCTTTGAACTGGCTATTTAAATGCAGTACATGTTTGATACCTGCTAAAATGAGCATATGCTAATAATAGGTGGCTACAAATGGGATGCTCGCGTCGGGATATATAATTGACAATATTATTGTTAATTAAATTGAACTTTACTGACATTTATCTTGAAGAGACAAAACTGATTAAAATGCAAAGTTATTTGAATGTTAAAGGACATCAGCGCAACGCTGACATTAATGCTTAATTAATACATCATTAGAGTCGGTGCGATAATCCTTATTGCGTAACATACACCAGAGATTGTATTACGTTAAGAGGGCGCACTAGTGTGACGCTTAATAATTTTAATAATTATTATAAGCGAGTGTGAAATTGTATAGCGCATATTTGAGCGTTAAATTTATTACTACTTGACCAAAAGTGAGTAAGTAAGAATGTCAATTACGGAGTGGCAACAATGGATTGATATGGGACGTGCACAGTCGTTGGAAGGTGAAGAAATGAAGGAATTTGTCAGAGACAGACAGAACGAATTACGACAACAGAGGGCGGAGGAACGAGAAGAAGCGAAGGCTATTAGAGAGGCAGAATTAGCGCGTGAGGCGGCTAAAATTGCTGAGGCAAAAGCAGTTAGAGAGATAGAAATGGCGAGGATGGCTGACGCGAGACTGATGCGTGAAGCAGAGATGACCGAAGCCAGGCTTACGCGAGAAGCAAATGACGTTAGACTTGAAAGAGAAGCAACTGAGGCGAGGCTTGCAAGAGAAGCGAGTGAAGCTTTAGAGCATAAGAGACTCGAGATTCAAATGAGAATGAGAGAGGTAGAATCGAGAGATGGACGAAACAGGGATGATGGAGATTCTTATATGACGATGGGTGACAACCACCAAGGAAACCAAAGTCATAAGGGAATGAAGAATATTAAGTTCCCAATATTTAACGAGGCAAAGGACTGTCTCGATGCGTATCTTCTTAGATTTGAGCGGACGCGTACGACATACGAGATACCAAGAGATGTATGGTCACTGATGCTAGCGCGACATCTGGAGTCGAAAGCATTAGAAGTGTACCAGCGTTTGTCGGCTGAAGAAACACAAGACTATGATTGTTTAAAGAAGCATCTCCTGAAAAGATTCCAATTAACAGAAGGAGGGTATCGTAACAAGTTTAAGACTAGCAAGATGGAACAAGGAGAGACTCCTTCAAATTTCATTTACAGATTGCAGCGATACTTGCAGCAATGGTTGCTTCAAGCAGGATTTAAGCAGACCTACGAAGAAATCGAGGATCTACTGCTAAAGGATCAATTTTTCCTCACTTGTAGTAATGAGTTGAGGATGTTCATTAAAGAGAAAGGAAAAATGAGCTTAAAGGACACATTGACATGTGCAGAATCCTACATTGAAGCTCATGGGTACAGATATGCCGAGAATTCTGTGAAACCTCAAGGGAGATTCAATAATGACAGAGGTAATGGAAAGTCATTTGAAGAGAAATCTAGAGAGAAATTCCAAGGAAATGTAAACAGAGGAAGAGTCGAAACGCGACAGAATAAAGAGACAAACCACAGTGGAAATGTGAATAGAGGATTTAGTAGAGACAGAGAGCAGGCAGCGGAACACAAGATAACTTGTTTTGCATGCGGAAAGGTAGGTCATAAAGCATTTGATTGTGTGCATAAAGCCAAAGGGTTTGTTAAACACACAGCTGCAGCCGTACAAATTTACGAGAATAGGGCGTACAGGGCTGTACAGACGAATGAAAGCACGAAATCAAATGAAGTTGACAGAACAGTAGAACGCCAGGATAGGAAAGGTAAAGAAGAAGTACCGAAACACATGGCAGCAAGTACGGTAGTTACAGAAAGGAAAGATGGTTGCATTGACATTGAAAGTATAGACGAATGTCAAGCGAAAGTCAATGGAGTAGACGCCAATTGTCTTTACGATTCTGGAGCGAGTACGTGTATTGTGAGGAGATCGCTGATCAGAGATAGTGATTTGACTGGGAAGGAAACGCACTGCATCCTAGTTGATGGGAGCTTAAGGTGTTTTCCTACAGCCCATGTAAACATTGAGAGCGAGTATTTTACTGGTGAAGTTGAGGCAATGGTTATGGACGAACCAGTAAAGCCGATAATTATTGGACGCGTGAGAGGGTTAAAATATACAGTAACGAATGAGAACACGGATGAAACTATGATTAATTGTGACAAAGGAGAGAAAGTGGATGAGACGATTGTGAGTGAGAAACAAGAAAAAGTTGGGTATAAAGGTATACTCAAGAGAGTTGTGAATGCTAATTCACGTTGGCAAGATGCCAAGAAGACAGTAAGATTCGAGGGTGATGAAATGAGCACGGAGTATGATGATGTAATAGAGAAAGTTGTAGGTGATGACGTCATGAACAGTGACGCACATCAAACGACAGCAGCGATAGAAACGAGGGCTGAGTCGAAGAAAGTGGTGAAATATAAACCACTCAAGGTCACCGAAATGCCCGACCTAAATATAACCACAAAAGAAATAAAAGAATTACAGAAGACAGATGAGACATTGAAGAGTTGCTGGGATAAAGCATCTGAATGGAATGGCGATGAGAAGAGTACAGAAAAAGTGCTGTACGTAAAGAAAGATGGATTGTTGTACCGGAGATGGAAGGAAGTATTGAAAGATGAAGCGAAGTGGCAGTTGATGGTTCCGAAACAGTTGAGAAACAAAGTTCTAGCTGTAGCACATAACTCGCTACTGTCAGCTCATCTGGGCATGAAGAAGACTCACGATAAGATTGTGAATGAATTTTATTGGCCAGGGATAAATCAAGAAGTTCGGCGATATATATTAAGTTGTGATGTATGCCAGAAAGCAGTGGATAAGAAAGTGAACTACAAGGCACCGATGGGACATCTTCCAGTGCTGGATGTGCCGTTCAAGCATGTCTGTGTAGACATCATAGGAGCCATAGAGCCAATGTCTATGAGAGGATATCGTTATGTATTAACGATTATCGACTTAAGCACCAGATATCCTGAAGCGATACCATTGAAAGGTATAAGTACAGAGGAAGTGACGGAAGCCTTGTTTAACTTTTATTGTCGGATGGGCGTACCACAAAGAATTCATACGGATAGAGGAAGTCAGTTTACGTCAGAGCTAATGGCCGAAGTAAACAAAATGTTGTTAATCAAGCATACGATGACAAGTCCATACCACGCGATGGGAAACGGTTGTGTAGAACGTCTTAATGGAACGATTAAGACAACACTGAGAAAATTGATAGGTGAACAAGTAAAAGAGTGGGACAGGTACTTGGCACCACTACTTTTTGCATTACGAGATACTGTACACGAGAGCCACGGATACACGCCTTTCGAATTAATTTTCGGAAGATCTTGTAGAGGTCCGGTACAGATATTGAAGGAACTGTGGACAAACGAAAAAGTGGAGGACGAGGTGAAGGATGTGTACACATATATGACAGATCTACGAGAACGTATAGAGGAAACGTGTAACATGGCGCAGAAAGCAATTCACAAAGCTAATGCGAAGAACAAGAAATACTACGATAAAAAGGCACGATATAGAAAACTGGAGATAGGTGATAAAGTCCTATTGTTACTGCCGAGTTGTAATAATAAGATGCTAGTGAAATGGCAAGGACCATTTGTTGTCAGAGGGAAAATCGGAGATTACGATTACAAAGTTGAGGTTGATGGTGGTAAACTGAAGACTTACCACATCAACATACTGAAGAAATATTACGAGAGGAGTGAAGAAGAATTGTCAGGTTCTGAGACAATAGCATATGTGTCGGCTATTGTACATGATGGTAGAGAAGGTGAAGATGAAGAGGAGGAGATATTGAACTTGTATGTCAGTAAGCAAACTGAGACGTACAAGGATGTTGATATTAATCCACAATTAGAAGATGAACAGAGAGGTGAATTAGAGAAATTACTGAGAGAATATCAAGACATATTTACAGATAAACCAGGAAGAACTGACATGGTGAAACACGAGATTCATCTTACGAGTGATGAACCTGTTAGGATGAAAGCGTATCCAACACCGTATCATCTACAGTCAGAAATTGATAAGGAAATTGAGATAATGTTAGAGAATGGGATAATAGAAAGATCAGAAGCAGCATACGCAGCACCGCTTGTTGTTGTCAAGAAGGCTGATGGAAGCAATAGACTTTGCTGCAACTATAAACAATTGAATAAAGTGACAGTTTTTGATCCAGAACCGATGATGTCAAACGAGGATATCTTCAATAAACTTAGTGGCAGCAAAATATATAGCAAGTTTGATTTTTGCAAAGGGTATTGGCAAATTCCAATGAGCGAAGAATCAAAAGATTATACGACTTTCATTTGTGCAAGTGGGTTGTATAAGTTTAATGTATTACCATTTGGATTGGTAAATAGTGCTTCAAGCTATAATAGACTGATAAGGAAGATTTTGCATGGAACCGAGAATCTGGAGAGTTATGTTGACGACATACTAGCTCATACAGAAGGATGGACTAAACATATGAAGATTTTACGAGAATTCTTTCAAAGAGTGAGAGATGCTAACCTGACTTTGAAACCAAAGAAATGTTCGTTAGGTTATGGACGCATAGATTTCTTGGGTCATACGTTAAACAACGACGACATTAGTCCTAAAGGAGAATCGATAGATAAGATTGTGGAGATGCCACAACCGAAAACGAAGAAACAAATAAGAAGCTTTTTGGGAGCAATAAACTATTACAGAAAGTTTATTCCGCATTGTGCTGAACTGATGGCACCATTAAGTGACTTGACAAAGAAGTCAGCAGCTAATAATGTTGATTGGAACGAAGAATTAGATGAGAGTTTTAGTA
Organism: Lumbricus terrestris; assembly: GCA_949752735.1. Taxonomy (NCBI): domain Eukaryota; kingdom Metazoa; phylum Annelida; class Clitellata; order Crassiclitellata; family Lumbricidae; genus Lumbricus; species Lumbricus terrestris. The sequence goes on along the minus strand of OX457036.1, from coordinate 79,745,620 downwards.
AGCTGAAAGCAGCACTTGCTAAGACACCAATACTAAAGTTACCAAACTTGGAGAAGGAATTCGTGATTCAAACGGATGCTTCGGGAAGAGGAATAGGTTGCGTCCTGATACAGCAGTATGAAGGGGTAAACCACCCAATTGCATATGCGAGTAGGAAACTATTGGAAAGAGAGACAAGACATTCAGTCGAGGAGAGAGAGTGTCTAGCGATAATGTGGGGAATTAGTCGGTTTGACAGGTACTTGTGTGGAAAGCAGTTTGTGATTGAGACGGACCACTGCGGACTACAGTACATGAAGGAAGGAAGAATGAAGAATGCGAGAGTCATGAGGTGGAGTCTAGCACTTCAAAATTATTGCTTTACGATACGCTATATCAAGGGGAGCAATAATGTTATGTCTGATTATTTGAGTAGAGGAATTACATAATACTTAAATATATCAGTAATGTATTGTAATAATGTAGGTAAGAAATAGTTCAGTAATGTTATATTGTTATGTAAGATAGAATAAGAAGTTGATAGAAATTTAGTTGATAGATAATTAGGTGAGATTGTAAAGCCTGATTACAGACTTTTGAAGGAGGGGTATTTGTAGCGTATTAAATCGCTATTATCTATCAATCTAACTTGTCTAGTATTAAGTGTAAATTGTAGGTAGAAGTTAAGTCAGACAATGTAGTGGCGTTGATTTAATTAGTTAATTAATTGGCGTTGTTAGAAGAATTAATATTTAGTAATACGATCAGCAAACAAAACCACAGAAGCGCTAAAGAAGTGCAGCGAGACTGATAAGCGTTGGTCGCTATTGGAGACTATAGCAACAAAAACAACGTAACGACGCGTAAGCCAATTAAAACGCAGTCTAACTGATTAAACACACGTCATCGACAGAAACGGTTAAAAAGATCGATTTCTGCAGTTGGAGCTAATGGCGAAGGGTCATTTTGTTGCGGCAAATGAACTCTTAAGTGAAATTAGCGGCAGAATGATTGGTATGTGGCACCTTCGACGTTGAGAAGAAGGGTGGCCAACGGACGTTCAGTTTTCGAGATAGTTTTTGCGATCGAGGTAAATTCTAGAACTTGGAGAACTATCGTCATTCGTGGGTGAAGAGTTTGCTCGAGGATTTTGAATTCTACGAACATTGGAGAGAGTCGTTGGAGATAATCACGCGGTTGATTCAAACATTTATGATCACACGGTTGATCTGGACGTGGATGTGTACGCTGGAATTGTGACACATTACATCCATTCGAGTAAGAATACTGGCATTTGTGAATACAAAATATACTCCTTGGAATTTCGTTGTTCGGCCTGGACTGCGAAATATCTTCGGTATATATTATTCCACTGCATATTCGAGGACACTTGGTTGTCGAAATACAAGGATCGGAACTACGACGATTTACAGAATTGGCGGACGATGAACTAGAAAGAATTCTACACTCAAGTGAAGCTAAGAAACATAATAAATCTAGTAATCAATCAACGCCAATAGGTAAATAGGGACACTGCATAATTGTATTGTTTCTTTAATAGTAATCAATATATTTTACATTTAAAAGAATTGGTTTCTCTTTGAACTGGCTATTTAAATGCAGTACATGTTTGATACCTGCTAAAATGAGCATATGCTAATAATAGGTGGCTACACCCAGTGTCTTCTGAACCACTTAAAACCCATGTTGTTATGTTATGTTAAGCAAAAAGTTGACTCTTCTGTCATATTAATGTGAGTAGGCTATTGATCGAATTTGATTTGGACATACATAATGCATGATCCACTGCTGTGGCTACAGAACGACCAGCATGGGTCTGCATGGACCTATACGGTGACGTCCCCTTGACACGTGTATAAGGCCCAATATTATGTACATCCTGTGGGAACTAAATTCTTTCTGCAGACCAGACGCAGCCTGGCCTGTGCACCGATGCTGCTTCGCATCATGTGGCGGTCGCCAGGCGCCGGTCGAGGGAGGAGCCCGACATTGATCCGTTGCATCTGATGAAGACCGTCTATTTGCACAGGCCGTCTGTTTATATTGTAGGGTTGCAAATAACAAGAGGGACGAGGTCTTTTTCGACCGTTCCCAGTTAAGCGCATACAAGCCGACAGCCCTACAGTAGCATTGGCCGAAGGCTCATTATAATCTCTCATGTGGTCCACCGATATAAAATTATTGCAAGTCCTAACCCAGGCAATTCATTTGCGTGTCGGCAGCTGACGTCAACAAGCAGATATCACACGAGAAAGCAAGACAGCGAATATAAAATTAATACGAATATAACTGAGTTATCGGTCTTTAGCAGCCAGGGTCTAGTTTCCGGATGTGTGGCAATTAATTGTATGACTGCAATTAGTCTAAATTGCCTGTGTGCCAATTAAGTTGCCTTCTTAATTCTCTATGCAAAAACGCTTCGTAGCATTTCTAAAGCTTTGTATAGACCATAAGAGCCCGAGTAACAGGCGGTGCACACATTCAGGGTCGATTCGATCGTGCAATTTATAAAGCATATTCATTTAGTTGATTCAGAGGTCACAGGGTATTGACTTAGTCAGATTCATATAAAGGTCTGGCAGACAATAAATTTTCTGCCTCATCCACCAGGAGCTTCATCTCAGCAGGTCGATCCACTGACGCGAGAACAACCTCTTCAATGAAGAACGAAACAGCAATCGTGTACGTTGGGCTGTTAGTGGCCTGTCTGGGTAAGTCTTATTTCTATTTGCATCGTCAAATAGTCAACTAATCCAGTGTCACAGCCTTGTCAAATTCTAGCATTTACAACATTATAGATGTCTTATTTAAAATTATTTCTTAGCTTATTTATGTAGAGACAAGCAAATAATGACAGGCATATTAGGTTTACAGAACAACTGGAACAGTTGTTGGTTTTCATTATTAATTAGGCATCCCTGCAGTGGCGTAGCTATAGCCTTTAGCTTTTCATAGGCCCGTGAGCAGAGGTCACGTATGGGGCCATGTTTGGCCTTGTAATGCCGGTATATATCTTTGCTCAGAGTCAAATAGTCAACTAATCCAGTGACAGTGTTATAAATAAAATTCAGGACGTTCATTTTAGTCTCACGGTAAAACGATATCCTGAAATTAAGGAGGCCCAGTGTACATGCTGCATAATGTTTTCCGTTAACGGTCCAATAAAATATTTCAGCAAATAGGGTAGTGGGTAAGACGCCCCTCCCCGCTGACCCTTTGTGCTATGTAGTGAACAGTTCGACTCCTTTTTTTAGTTGTAGGCCTACCCTATTTTATTTTAATCGTCAACCATTATTTTGTATTTTGATGATTTGTCTATTTTTGTCCATTTTTTATTGTTGTTTTTCAATTTTCACACCTCACTTTGTATTTAATTATTTGTAATGTCCTTTTAAAATCTGACATCTCAGCCAATTAACGATGTATCCGTGCAATGATTTCAAATGATTACATGCATTGACCTTTCAGGGGCTTTATAAACGATAACTTCCTTTGGGGCATTTCTCGGTGTAATTCGCATATAGACCTAGGCCTGTTGCAAGTCCATTCTTAATTCTTTGTTAAAAAGAATGGAGAAGCAGTCCCAAATAACCTCAAAGTCAAATAGAGCGCCGCACCTTTTGAAATTGGTTTAGGTTTTAGAGGCCACAAAAGATCAGAGGTGGCAGAGGGTGAACATAACCGCGGATACAGGACAACTGCAAAGATAACTTGCATACATAATAATCATATGCCTACATTTTAACCGCCTGCGTCCTATATGCAACGCGGTCGTCCATACTAAGACAGAATAGACTCCGATATAGAGTCGAACACTGCGACCTACCACAGCGGAAGTCCCCAAATAACTTAGCATGTGCTTAATAATATTGAACCATGAACACAATAGCATTCATGATTTTAGGAAGAATATTATGGACTTATTTGGGGATACGACTTCCAACCCCCGAAATATGGAACTTTCTAAATTCTGTGTATTTTGCTACCATATGTTCATTGGAGAATTCCTCGAAATGAAAACCCTAAAATATTTCTGGCTATAATACTACTTATATATATATATATATATATATATATATATATATATATATATATTAGCCTAGCCTATATATAAAGTGTAGTATACCAAGAGACGAACATTGTGAAGTCTACACACATTAAAATTCTGTAATGATAGAGGGTTGGTCAATCATGGTTATATTATTGTGATGTCATTTTGCAGAGGTCTAGTCGATGATATAATAATGCAGTTTCTTTGCAGCTGCCTTCGTCGGAGTGTCGTCCGGTCTAAAGTGCTACCAGTGTGACTCAGGCTCTTACACGGGATGTTCCGAAAACTTTTTCGTGTCGATTGGCATTCCAGAGGCAGATGGATGCGTTTGTTGCACAGTGCGTGTCATTCATTCATTCATTCCATCCTTCGCCCAATAGACTTATTGATCGCTCATGCACTCGAACAAGTATCAACTTATTGATCGCTCATGCACTCATACAAGTATCATAAGTATGCACTGCAGTCAGCAAGCCAGTCAGTGAGTCAGCCCGCCAGTGAGCAGATTCGCCAGCCAGTCAACCAGCGAATCTGATGTAGGCTACAGCAGACTGAGCGGGTGAGCAAATGGGTATACGAGTAAGCGAGTGAGTAATGACTATGACGATGTCCCAGCTAATATAAGCATATCTATGGGAAGTCCTCCACGAGAAAAATTTGACAAACTGATGATAGGTTTTTCGTTGCTGTTTTCAAAATGATGATAGGTTTTTCGTTGCTGTTTTCAAAATGATGGTAGGTTTTTCGTTGCTGTTTTCAAAATGATGATAGGTTTTTCGTTGCTGTTTTCAAAATGATGATAGGTTTTTCGTTGCTGTTTTCAAAATGATGATAGGTTTTTCGTTGCTGTTTTCAAAATGATGATAGGTTTTTCGTTGCTGTTTTCAAAATGATGATAGGTTTTTCGTTGCTGTTTTCATCACTGTTAGCCTACAGGCCTATTACATGAACACTTGTAATAACCTATACCGCGATATTATTATTTACTACTTTATGATAGCAAGGTTATTATTTACTATGATTGTGATACTCTCATATTATAATGAGTAAAATTTACTGTTAATATTCTACAAATAGGCTACTATTTTTAACAACCAAATGGCTTCTCTGAAATGTTGTCTTTGAAACTTCAAACTGTCAAATATCAAGATGCTTTGTTCGTTGAATGCTTAGTAAAACAGCATTACCACAACACGGCTTACTAATTTTGGTACTTTGGTAGTTCTTGCTTGGTTCGTGTACCAGTTTTAACCATTTTTACTAAATGTATCCCATCCAGCAATTCTGGACCGTCTTGCGTTAGCCTACAGGGATAAGTTAATGATGCTGCTGATCCCAGTGCAACAAACTGTAGGCCTATAATTTATCATTATGATAGTCCAGCAGCAGCTGAACTGAGTGGCCGAATTTGATAATTAAAGAAATTACCTTTGTAAATATAAGTATATTATCGAAATCTTATATCATTCCTTTTAATGGCTTTTATCAGCAGTGAAGTGATAGAGTGATTTGTCAATTTGATAATATCAAAAAGTGATATAGGGCCTACCATTACAATGTGCTAACTAAAAAAGACATTGCCATTAGGTCCATTGTATTTGTATTGAAGTCTTAGACCAATCTTTATCAGCACTGAAATAGTAGAGCAATTTTGTAAAGATGACCAATTAAAATGTTGCCATTGCAATGTGGAAATTAAAAAAAAATAGGAGTGGCACATCCCATGGCAGTCCCCAAACCCTCGATCATCTCTGCTCGGCGCTAGTCGCATCGAGAGCTCATTATCTTGTCCCCCAAAAGAAACCTTAATTTCTATAGAAACCTGGATTCACAAGAGGGGACTATAGATTACACGCTGACTACTGTTGCAGCTAATGATGATGTTGCTTTAGAAACAAGTGACCAGCTCTGGGACAACAAGAGCGTGCCAAAGCGGTTTGTCGACTCCCAACTGCATTAATCCATCCAGTGGCAACTACGTCTGCGCAACCGACTTTTGCAACACCGCCAATCGAGACGGCAGCCGCATCGCCATGGCAACACTTGTGACGTCACTGATGATTGGCGCATTCATCGTTCGCTTCTTCTAGAAGATCGGAACAATGCAAACACACTGTGTTGGCATCCTATGCAGCTTTCCTATGCTTTTATGACCGCTATACAGCGGTAGTGATTATTTCACACAGCTTTGTTTTTCATTGTATGTTGTCGTATATATAGAGCACGAATAACTGTAGCCTAATAGCCTAAAGTCTTAGCTTGTAGCTTGTAAGCTCAGATGTAGGACTATATGTTGTGACACAGTGGCCGAAGGGTTAGAGCGATTGACCTTTGCATGTAGCGCGGAGAATAAGCCTACGGGTTCGAGCCCTACCCAAGGCAGAAACTTAGAAATTCTAGTTAGATTAATTATCGATCTATGAAGTCGACAATTGCATGCCCAATTAATTATTCATGGTGCAATAGGCCTATAGGGCTTAATTCACAGAAGCACAGAAGCCCTGTTTCCGTGGCATTTGCAGTGAATGCGTTGATTTCTCCAAATAGGCCTACCGTGAATTTGGGGTAAGTTAGCTTGGTGCTATATGTGTTGTAATGGTTTGAAATTGCAGAAACTGACTATAGAGGAAACTTTGACTCACTATTAAGGTGACATTGGGGCCTACCTATATCTACAGTACGTCGATGCTTTCATCTGTGTTATTAACATAGGCCTACGTGCATTGATTGCATGGATCTCAGTAAATTCAAACGTGATTTGAAACAGCTAGGGTGCTATAGGGCAGCTAGGCTAACACTAACAGTTTTATGTAAGCTTATGTAGGCTATAGAAAACGCCCGTCGTTGATTTCTTTCTATCTGCTTTATGTGCTTTCTGTTTGCGTTATTGTGCTATTCGGATCATGTCAAATAAAAGCCGATTTCGCGAGGAGAATTGGCGCTGTGCTGTTCGCCAATTTCTACGAATGCCACCGTGAATTCAGAAATATTTTGAAGTGAATTCTACAATCCCTAAATATGACTACAGGATGGCAGGGCTGTTTTTAAGGAATTTTTAGAACTGCACAACTCCTTCTTTCCTTTCCCATCATCCATGGTAAATTACTTCCAATCGGAGGACAATGACCTATTTGCTATAGTTTTAACTGCACAGAAGTGCTTTTAGTGCCTTTTACAACTGCATAAATTCATTTAGAACTGCACATTTTGTGTACAACTGCACGTTAAAAAAGCCCTGCAGGATGGGCCTATAATATGTAAAGGCTAGGTTGGTCAAAGTCAATGAAGTTGGCGGACATACCCAATAGTCCTACCTGACCTATAGTCCTATACCTACCGTGCCCCTATGAAAGGTTGGAGTGACGCGCAGTAATTATGATGGCGACTTGGTCGATTGTATCGCTTTATCGGAGCTGACTCTATGGAGGCAATCATTCCGAGAGATAAGCCTTGATTGTTTTTTGTCCCGCTGGAAAAACCCACGATGTCCCGAGTGAGTGATCGAGTGAGTGCGGGTGAGCGAATGAGGAGTGAGTGAGCGCCATGAAAATCATAAGAAAGTGTGGCGAAACTATAGTATCGGAACTTCGGAAGCCGACGTGTCGGTTGGAGGTCAGGGTAGGCGTCGTGAGGGTCGGTTAGGGTTAGGTTTATGATTAGTGTCGTCATTCGGTTCCCGATACAATAGTTTCACCGAAAGAGCTGCGGGTTTAGATAAACTCATGCAGCAGCGATCTTGCTGCGATTCCTTGGTGCGTATAGCAGGCCATGGTGAGCATACTAGTCCGGGATATTAGCGAAAAATTGTGCATTTTGGTGCTACAAGCAAAAGAAAGATATATTTTAGTTCAGGAAGAAATTCTAAGAAAAATGTGATATAGTGCCAGTTGGAAAAATGGGGAAAACTCAAAAATATCTTTCTTTTGCTTGTAGCACCAAAATGCACAATAATGATGTTTTCGACCGCTAAGAGCTCGGACTATACGCAATTACGCATCCATCGATCTTAAAGACTATAGGCTAGTAATCCCGATCTGTGCATATCGATCGATCGTCCTTCTGCCGACTTCGCAGCCATGGGTAAGAGGTCTTGTTGAGTCTGTTAGGCTACTCGAAGGAGGTCACTCCACTAGCCACAGGTTATAGGCTATCGGAAGTCGCCATCTTGTGCAATGTTTCACCAATACAAACCGGATCCTATTATACACCATGACAACAATTCTTATGACGTCAATGATGATTGTCATCTGGGGATCTGACACGCTACAACAAATGGATGTAACGAATTTTTTATAGCCTAAAATTGATGCCAGTTACAAATAATTTAGGATATGCCAGGCGTCACACGTATGTAGGCCTGCGTTCATAGTTTGTTTATTAGGCAACTGATAATAATTAGCGACTGGTGTTTAATTAGGCCGATACTACTCTGCCGCTAGATCTATCGATAGCCTAGGCTTCTGAATAGGTTACATCTCGGGCCTGCATTGTCATTTAGCTCATTTTGTCATTAATTAGACTATGAGAGTCTGAAACGCTAACGACGCTTATTGCAGTGACGTCATTGCATTGTATTATTGAGGATGATAATGTGTTATTTCTCTGTGGTGCACAACATTGTTTAATAATTAGCATATAGAGTTCGTGGCTGTTAATGACGGAGCGCCAAATCAATTAAGCCTAAATCATTTATTAATTAATCATGACGCTAGAACTAATTAAGAGGATTAATTACAGAAAATGTCTAATCGCTTAGCAACTCGACTGGACTCGGCTTTGCTGTTTTGGATAGGTAAACTTCAAAATCATACATTTTCAGTTTATTGTCAGCCTAATTGACGCCCATTTCGTCCTTCCTTCTGCTATCATAATAGCCTGTTGGTTTAGACGTTTTGCTATATCGTGTATATAAAATGAAGGCGCTATATAAGTGTTGGGCATAACTATAATATCGGGGACCGACGCGTCGATTAGGGTCAGATATGGCGTCGTGAGGGTCGGTTAGGACTCGGGTAGGTGTAGTGAGGTTAGGTTAGGTCAGATTAGGCGTCGTGAGTGTCGGTTAGGATTAGTGCCGTCATTCGATCCCGGATATCCTACTAGCTATAGCCTAGTATCGGGGACAGACGTGTCATTTAGGGTGAGGTTTGGCTTCACGAGGGTCGGTTAGTATCAGTTAAGGCGTCGTGAGTGTCGGTTAGGGTCAGGTTAGGTGTCGTGAGGGTCATTTAAGGTCAGGTTAGGCATCGTGAGATTAAGCTAAGGTTAGGATATGGCTACTGCATGTCGTCACTCGGTCCCCGATACTATAGTTTTGCCGGTTAGGGTCAGCTTAGGCATCGTGAAGGACGGTTAGGGTTAATTAGTGGCTTACCAATTTGGTAGTTTGGTAGTTCTAGTTTGGTTTGTCCGTCTGATGGTCGCTTGTACCCCTGCAGCACATTCGATCTCCCTGCAGAGGAGGGGGAATTGAGTAGGCCTGCACTGCAGTGACTGCACAACAGTTCTAGAGGCACGCTTATTGTAGGGCTGGAGCATTGAAGCAGCGCGTACATAGCCTCACATGGCAACGTTTTGTTGTTGACAGCGACTGTAGCAATGGTACGTGAAAGCAATGCGTGGGGCATAATTTGCTATGACTGTGGCAACGAGGCGAAGCGCGACTGCTACATAGAGATCAAGAACTGCGCGTGTTGCCGGGTAAGCAATTCACCCAATCACTCTATCCACTGATTTCTCATTCATGCCCCAAATTGCCCCATCGGCCGAACTACGGTCAGACTTAGTCGACTGATGCTTCAGAGAGTAGGCTTAATTATATCCCATTGCCAGACTGCAATGAATCTTCCTGTTCGCATTCATCCAATATTTCCAACATGCGTGAGCAGTACGTGTTTAATCTAGACGTCTCTGGGGGGGGGACGACATCCCCCCCCAAAATCGAGATGTTTAATACATGTATGTATACGCACCACCCAAATCGACCGTCTTCCCCGCCACCCCTCAGAAATCTGAATGCCTCCCCAAAACATGGGGGGTAACTAGATTAAACACTGATGTGTGAGCACAGGACCTTCGACACAGCTAACACTCAAGTACGCAAATAGGTACACCCGTGAAATCATGGAAAAATAACTGGGGGGGGTTGGAGTCGGATTATGATCCTCTTGGAATTGGGGTGTGAAAATAGACTTTATATACTATGAGGCTCTAAAAAAGACTGGGAGTTGAAACCCCCAACCCCCGAAAATTCTCACCGTGGGTACACCCACATTCACATCAATTTAGCTCGAATAACAGTTTTAGGTAAGGTACATGCATATTCTAATTGGGATATGTCTGCACTTGTAAGAATTTTTCAACCCCCAATTCCAATGTGACAATTCAAGCCATGGGCCATGACATACAGATAAAGGGCCGGATTAACAAATGTTGAGGCGCAGTAAAAAAATATGGCCCCAACCTTACAGAATCACTAAAAAGGACACACAAACAGGGCCGCATTAAAGCTAGTGCGGGCTCGAGCGAGAGCTACGACTAGGCCTACTCCCAATGGCCCCCTTGCGAAGTTGCGAGAACCCACCGGTCTACCAAGCTCATATTTATTACTGCGGACTCAGAGACGGATTAACGCATGTTCAACGCGTTATGTTCCAAATTTATGATCTAAATTTACAAGCAGTTCATGTAACAAACGCTATAGTCCTTAGGCCTACAGTAAGTCATAGCCATGTCTATGAACAAAACTAATGACGTAACAATAGTGCTTGTAGAACAAAGAAGGGTCGTCATAATATATACTGTAGGCCGTCTTATTATTGTGTCGTTATTCTACCAACGTAATACTATAGTCTGGTCTACACAGCTAATGACGTAACAAAAGCGCGCTAGATTTAGAAGATATGTCGTCATAGTAGCCTACAGAGCAATTGTCTTAGCTGCAGAGATACGTCAGTGACATAAGAAAAATTGCAAAACAAAGAGAAGCCGTCACAATATATACGAAATCCACAGAACAAGTTGATAATAATGTAGCATCATCATATCCAATAAAATTAATGACGTAATAATAATGCTTTTAGAACAAAGACATATATTATGTCCTCGCCATAACATTTCACCACATTTATCAATAGGACCCTGTGCGAACCCCTCAAAACCACGGACCCGAGTGCTGCAGCACTCTTAGCAACCATCTTATTATATTCGTTTAATGGTAACAAAAACTGATAGACACACCGCTATCAGGTACAAAAAGCAGTTTATCAAATACAATATAATACCTATAGAATGTCTTTAGCCTTGACTGGTTGGATTTGTCTTTGGATGAGAGCACAATTTAAATGACATAAATTACAAGAATAATAATTCTATGCTTATATAAGCTACTATAGGTTAATGAGATTAGACTTTTTTAACATCATTAATGAGCATATATATATACAAAACCCGAGAGATCTTAATGCGGACCTGCACACAAAACCGTAAACGTGCTACAGAGTGGCTAAAAAAATGTACCACCGGATAAAATGCGATAACTTCGCAACCGACGGACATTTTTCTGCGAAGATTTTCCAATTTGCAAGAGAATGAATTTCCAACAATCCCTGAAAGTTTCACTTGAAACTTTTACATGTTTGCAGAAGTTACAGCTGTTTAAACTTTCAATTCCGTTTTTACAAATATCCGGAGAATCATGCTCCAATACATGTGATTTCAACAAGATTTTTTTGCAAATTACAACACACAAAATGATGATGATGTCATACGACCTCACTAAGAGCTGTAAAGAAGCTGTTTATGAAGCAGGCTGGCTGCAGAAGTTTAACTTAGACTGATATTTGCTAACACTACGTATATAACTGAATAGAAAAATATAGGCACAAAATACCGTTTATAATTTCTATTGTAGACTGTATTCATCGACGGCACCAAGAAAGGCACATTTAAACAAGTATATAAATATCACTGCGTGAATAATTTGAGGCGGATATCGGAAGGAGAGTGTGAACGGAATTACAACGTAAAGCCTTGCTACAAGGATTACTGCAATGGAGTGTAAGTAAACACCATGAACACTAGAGGCATACCTTTGACGTAGAAAGTGGGTGATACTAAAGTTTTAGTCATTTCCCCTACTGCGACTGTCAAATAATTTACAAAAGCCCTGTGCGTAATTGCAGTGGTTATGATGATCAGTGGCGTAGCCAGGAATTTATGATGAGGATGGGGAGAGTTTGGGGGTTTTATGGCCTGGCCGGATGCCCTTTCTGACACCAACCCAGCAGTATTACGGTAAATAAAAATGGAACAAAGTAACAAAGGGAACAAAATAAGAAAAACAATTGTTACTACAAGCAATAGTTTTGTTTTTCTTATTTAAGTGGATAAATAACCTTTAAAAAAACTTTTTTTCAAATTTTGTAAGTTTGACGTGGCGAGCTAAGCCCGAAAAACGACACCATTTACACAGTAAAAAAAAATGGCTCTGGGTTTTCTTGGGGGGCTTAGCCCCCCCTAGCCGCTGATAAACTCTGCCCATGTTCGAATCCACCTCAAACCGCCGTGTAGGGACCCTGAACAAGTCCTTCACTCGCAATTGCTAATGCACTTTGGCATGAAACTTCGATTCAGTGTCCGCACCAGTGGCGGCGCTAGGGGGGGGCTGGGGGGGGCTAAGCCCCCCCTACAAGAGGCTCAGCCCCCCCTAAAAAAATGACCATCTGAATTATTTTACATTGAAATATCCACGATTTTGGTCGATGACTAAAAAAAAAAAAAAAGGTCGTCAGAAATGTTGGCGGCGAACATAGAAAATTTTCATGAGATTTTGGTCGATGACTAAAAAAAAAAAAAAAAAAAAAGGTCATCAGAAATTTTGGCGGCGAAAATGGAAAATTTGGCCGCGGGCTTCAGCCCCTCCAAAACTGAAATCCTGGCACCGGCACTGTAGTCGAGAGTGCCTCAGAATTGAAGGGGAGTTATAAAAAGTCACATACATACATACATACATACATACATACATACATACATAAATACATACATACATACACAAACATACATACAAATGCGAAGTTGGCTGCATTGGCTTCTTCTAGATGCGTTTCTGTTTTCATGACCAACCACATCAATTATCAGGAAAGTCACGGCCTTTGTCAATACTATTCTCACCTAGATCTTCATCACTTTGTTAACATTTTTTTTCTGGTACCAGGTGATGCATACGAACTTGTTAGACATAGTAATAGAATTGTTTTTTGTTATCTAGAGCTGGCAAAGGCAGTGCACACCCGTCGATCAGCATGACGCTCATCATCTCCGCCTCATTCGTCTCAGCGATCATAATCAAGTACAGTTATTTCAGTCCTTAGTAAAACGCTGCAAGAGGTTGAAGGTCTTCGAACTTAATATTTCTGACTGTAGAAAGACTGTTGCTACTTGCTGAAACACAAAAGTCACATAGCACAAAGGACAGTTTTGTAGCCGAATATAGTCATTTTAAGGCTTTGAATAGTAAGCTATGCTATTTATGTTTTAAATAGTATGATAGAGTGTTCTTACATTTTGTAAGTAGTCTGTTACCAAAGTGCTTTATAAAATTAAATGGTTTACTGACGGAGGAACTGTACTCGGATCTTTTACTTTCTTTCCAGATTCCTCTTTTCTTTCTTTGTGCTTCTGCCTCGGCTTTAACAATGGCGTTTAAAAAGCGAACACTGGCAGAATCTAGAGAAGAAACTTCTATCTGTTGAACTCTGGCCAAACCATTCTTAACTAGGAATTCATTCACACGTATTGTTCTCATCCAATTCTGCAAAAAATAAATTGAAATTTTGTACAAAATATTTACACTGCAACTTAACAAAATTAAAATCTGAAAAAGAACTACTGTATAGAACCATTTATGCATAGTTACTAGGAGCCTAGTTCAACATGTCAGCACCAGAGAATTATCTTACTGCAGTGCTGTCCAACGTGCGGCCCGCGGGCCGCATGCGGCCCGCGGGACGATATTAAGTGGCCCTCCGAGCTCACTAATTTTTTTAAACTTTGTGCCAAATGAAGTTAAGGACAAAGTCATTGGTCGACTTTTACGTTTATTCTTAATGGTAGCATTGTAACAGTTGCTGAAGTTTGGACAGATACCACGAAGGCAAACCGACAAGTCGACAACTAATATCCTCTTTCTACACCGCTACGGGTAGGTTCCCGAAGTCTCTCCAGGAGGCTGAAACACGACTTCTGGTTTTATTCCTGTACTTCACAAACCATCCCAAACCGTTCACTTCTAGTCATTCCTTGCAGAATTCAACCATGTCTGTAAGTAGGTGCGACCATACCTTTCGAGAGATAGTCCAGTTCTAGTCCTGAAGGCTGAAAGGAAACATTCGACAGGCCTTAGGGACCCAGGGCCGGCGAAGTCCGATGTCTTGGGATCTTTCTCGACCGTTGATTATGACTGATCTTTAGATCGAGGACTCTGGCTTCAACGTCTTCGATGAGCAGGAAATGAGGTTCAGCCATAAAGGGTAGCTGAGCAGAAAACTGTGGCTGGGTCACCCTATACTTTTGTGTGCTGAACTGTTGTAAGGCATGTATAATGCGAGATATGTATGCTATATATGTATGATTGTATATATATATATATGCCAGTGTGTATTGTTATATTATTCATTTGCATTAGAATGGTTCCATAATAATGTCAATACCTTAATAATTATCGCTAAATTGTGACCATTGCTATTGAATTTACTGTTGCGGTCCTCGGCTTTAAGATTATATCGTCTGCGGCCCGCGATACCAAAAAGGTTGGACAGCACTGTCTTACTGTATCTCCACTTTTTTCGAAATGCCGTTTAAAGTTGATTTGTAGCAAAACTTTTTATCTTCCTTCAGTTTTAATAGCTAAAAGGATACGACAAGTCGTTTTAAAGATATTCAACAAAAACTACCTGCTTAATAATATATGATGTATAGTAATATAATAATAATATAAAATAATGAATAACATAATAATAATAATAGTCATTCAACGCAGAATTATGGATGACGTGTATTTTATGCATTGTCTGAAAATACCCTTCTCAACTTGATCATGCAATCCAGATGATTCTTATCATTGGTGGAGATAAGCTGGAACCAAACTTCTTGATTCATGCAGTTTGTCTTCAACCAATCAACACCCAATGGCTCTGTGATGACACCATACAATGACACAGGCAGAAGTCCTGAAATAGCAGAAAGCAAAAAAATAAATTGCCAACCAATTCAGTTAATATTGTCAGTGTCATTGATGTCTAAACTTAAAACTTATTTCTTTTGATCTATTTACTTATTGTAGCTTAACTTCTGGTTCCCCTGATCAACTGAAATAGTTAACTCAACATGTTTTCTATAGTAATATTGGTTATGATTTTTCATTATGATTTCATCTTATGTAAACCATGGTTGATATTTCCGGCAAGTTATTAGATTCGATTGCATTATTATCTATTTATTGCAAATATCAGACAACCAGACATTGACTGAGCTGAACTATAAGATATTTAAAATCATCTTCCATGAAGATAGCGCTTCAAATGTATATATGGCAAGACGTCTATGAAGAAAATATCTAACCATCAGTGTCAGCCTTAAACGAAGAGAGCCTAGTGATTGGGATGTGATCGATGTATACTGTTGGACCACTGCTGTCAATGGTTTTGACAACACCTCGCAGGCGAACATGACGTTGGACAAATCTTTCAGGTATTTTTTCAACACTTGAGAACTTTGTTCCCTGTCACAAAATAAATATAGAAAAGGTTTACGCCTAAATTGTTGTTTTTCTGTGCAACAAAAAGTCATAAGCATGAAGACTGTGTAGCACAAGCCAATAGAGTCAGAGATGTTCATCTATCAGCAGACAATAACACTTGCAACATCCCTGCCATCAGTGCTTAAAGTGTGGCAAAAGAAGTGCCTGGACGCCCCTTACCTTACCATTCTGTGCTGGCCAAATAAGTGGCAGGGCGGCATTCAGATCTGCAAATAAGTGCATGACCATCCAGGCACACTTTAAGCCCTGCCTGCCATCAATCAGTATGATTTTGTTATTGCACTTGGATATAAATGAAAGATTGCTTTCTGTCATCTTCTGAATTCCATGAAATGACATCAATTGGGAAAATATACTCTGCAAACAGTAATCATAAACTCCAATTTCTAAGTGCTACACTTTATTTACTCTGACTCAAATATCTACCGCACTTCTTTACCATTTGAATTGAGAGTGCTGTCTGGTCTCTATCACCAACCAGTACAATTTAGCAATGGTGTAAGTTTGGAAAGTAAGCAGAAAGTCCTGCACTGCAAAGCCATGTGTTCAGGACTTTGGGATTAATGGATTGCCAATGACTGAAGAAAAGGATTTATGGAAACCTAAGTTGTACCATCAATCATCTTCATCCAGAAGATGAATGAATGGAACAAACAAATCAATCACTGGAAACTATATACAAGTTGATCTTTATGAAATTATGAGTGACAATCAATGGAATTCACAACAGAATGATTTGGTGAACCAGCACGAAGATTGAAAACCAGATCAGCAGCATTACATGGGCTGTTTGAAACAGGATCTGTTCTAAAAATGATTAGGTAGACAGTGACTAAGTGAGTGGGAGGTTCATGCAAAATAGGACAAAGAAACATTATGCACAACTTGAACTGGTAGATCAAAGTGATCAAAGCTCATGTTGATCACTTATATACGTGATAATATCTACAAGCAAATCACTAAATCACATTAATTCAAATACAGCGTAAAAGATGCAAGAACAGGCAAGACTAGCATGAAAGCATTAAGAGCCTGAAGATGGGTCATTAGTCAGTTCTCGGCTGATAATAAATTAGAAGATCACTGGCATGCATGCAAACCATTCACACAAACTAGGCAAATAAAACTTACTATACGAATGCTTCGTGCAATGATGACAAGACCAACTCCCACAAGACCCACAGTGAAGAGCTGAAATGAAAATCATGGCATGCATCTTAGTCAGCAGTTTAAATATGATTTTTAAATGCGCAATTATAAAACATCACCCAGTCTGTAGTCATTAGCATACAAAAGTCTTGTCGGTCATAGGTTCGTGTCACAACTTAGACAGGTGAATAATGTTTTGGTGTCAACGTGCCTGAGACGTCCTTTTTTAAGGCATTAATACAGCCCATTAGGAAATCCTAAAAACATTTTTGCGAGCCACAATGTAGCAGCTGCACAGATAATCTTTTATGCGCGGAATGAGAAAATTAATGGCAAAAGATCTTGACCTGCCACTTTACATTTGATTTCTTTGACCTGCTGAAAAACTCTCGTGACTGACGCGACCTGCTGAAATTGAATAGCTGGCCGCTGCTGGCGCCGCCACTGCAGTACGCGCCAATCAGAGGCGCTCCCAGTTAGAAATACAGAGAGAAGTAGTTTTGAGACAGCGGAAAGATCTGCTTGGGGTACTACTCAATAACGAAGGACGTGTGAATGGAGAGTGCCGATAGCAAAATTCAGGACCAATGAAGGTAAAATTAATGTGATGAAGTAGGCCTACACACTTGCTCCAAACGTCAAACTTTTAGTATGCTCTACAGAATTTTGTTAATTATATGTACCCTAGCTTCTAACAAATGCGAATCAATAAAATTCGAGAGACGTTCAAGTGGACTAGAATAGTATAAGTCTGTCTTATTATAATTAAGTTTGCTAGTGTTAGGTGTAACAGTTTTACTCAAACTTTCATCCCGCTTTTGATCATCCGCCATTTTTAAATGCCAATAGAAAATATGGAGTCCATAACAGTACTGTAAAACCGTTATAACGATAGAATAATAATATCCGTCTGCATGCAGCGCATTAATTGATGACCTTTAGGGGTCCCTTTTGCGAAACGATGGAGACGAGAACCCTTAACGCAAATGCTTAGTTTTTTCTGAAGGACCCTATACCTCCGTCGCAAAAATGTGAATAATAATAACTAATGATATTTGTTAATAATAATAATAAAATCCAGAATTTATATACCGTTTCTTCAAGGGTTACTCAGAAGCGCTTCCGGTTCTAGCAAGACAAAAGCACAGTTTAGAGTTTAGCAAAAAGCTTCAGTAACTTCAGACAGTATAATAGCCCCAGGAAGCGGACATAAGGTGTGAGCCCATTAAAATGTGAATAATAATAATAACTAATGATATTTGTTAATAATAAATGTTATGCAATTCAAACAATTCACAGGAGCGCAAAATCTCGAAAGTCGCTGCCATGCAAGGTGTGTGCTGTAAAACTAATATCTTTGCTTTAGCTGCCACCTAGGGAATGAAAGAGAGCTAAACCAGAGTACCGTAATAATTATAATGTACCGTACTGGATTCGAATCGCGTATACCAGTGTCTCGCAAACTTTTTTAACTCCCGGCACACTCAGCAGATAAATTTTGTATCGCGGCACACCAATTAAAATTTATTACAATTGCAAAGCCAACGGCAATAATTACAGTTTGTCATATTTTTAGCTTGTCATTTTAGTCTAGCTCTAGCAATAGCGAAACTAGAGCACATTTTTCATTGAATAATCATCACTAATGCGACGAATGAGCTTGTTTACGAGAGCATATTAACTCAAGACGCGGTTCGATAGCTGACAAGCAGACACGCATTTCATCAATCATCATCCACCATCTGTAGTCGCTCTCGTTTTTTCGATTTCATTTCTGTTAGAACAGAAAATCCAACTTCGCAGAGGTAAGACGATCCAAACGGCAGCAAACACTTAATAATTGATTGCTATCGTGCTCAAGTCTGGATATTGGCTAAGAATTGAGATCCAAAAGGCTGACAACTCTTGATCAGCGAAAGAGCCTCTGTGAACCAGATCGTTCTTAAGATCGACGAGACTCTCTTCTTCAGCCATCGTTAGACCGGTACATTCGTGATTTACGAATGGATTGATGACCCATTCATACTCTTTTGTCTCCAGTGAAGGAAAGTATTTGGCGAATGCTAACGCGAGATTTTCCAGCGTCTCTCTAATTTTTCCAATTAGCATGCTCTTGTGTGGAGAAGCATCGATACCTGGAAAACAGTCAAGGTGTGAATTGCTTGTATTCTTAATCCACAGTTGTAACTTTTCGCTGAATGCCTTAAGTTTCCCTGTGATTGTGATTATGTTTTCTTTTGCGCCTTGAAGACTCAAATTTAAGGTGTTCAACCTTTCGAAAAGGTCGTTGAGGAATGTCACTTCAAGCCACCAAATTTCGTAGTGAAGAAATTCAAAACCAGAAGTCACAGTATCAGTAATAAAGGAAACGATTTCAGTTCGCAGAACGAGAACACGTGCGAGCACTTTTCCTTTCGAAAGCCACCGTACGTCTGTATGATATAGCAGACACTCGAACACAGAACGAGTTAACTATGTAGTCTATGTTTGTATCTCCATAATAATGACTGGCTCAATCCAGATCATTTGCCTGCATTGGTCCCTCCCTATGGAATGGGCTTCCCCCATCAGTTCGCTCTGCCATTCTCTCTGGTAGTGTATCCTCGTCTTTCTCTCGTCTAAAAACTTGTCTTTTTTCTCGGAGTTAAACGCACTGGGAGCGCTTCTGAAAGGCTCTTGCTGCGAGAAGCGCTTTATAAATGGTCAGATAAGATAAGATAAGAATGACGTCGAGAAGAGTAAATAACATAGAGTAGAATCAGTAGAACAACGTCACTAGAGTTTTTACTTTGATCACTTGACATCGAATAACTGAGGAGAAACTATTCTTAAACATAAAAACATTGGGAAGCCGAAAATTGTATTTATCATATTTATGAAATAATTTCTTCTAAAGTCAATTAAAAGACAAAAATTTTTAGGTTTCTCTCGCGGCACACCTGAAATCTCACGCGGCACACTAGTGTGCCGCGGCACACAGTTTGCGATACACTGGCGTATACGTACCGTAAACAGTATTGTTATAATAAAGTTATATGCCAAGAAATTTAGATATAATAGTGAATCATTGACGACGATTGCTTAGCGGTCGTCTTTTCAACGACTCAATCATTGTCTCAAAACGACCCTCATTACGGCTAGGACAAGAAATTGGGCCGTTGCATTTTTGCAAAGTGCAGAAATACAGCTCAGTGATCTCAGAGTGAAATGCATTCTGAACAGTACTGCGAGCTAAAAGTTTATAATTATTCTACAATTTAGTTCTGCTTGGTGCTGGGACTATTATTACAGTAATAATAAATTATTAATAGCTAGTCCCAGCGTGAATAATAAATAGTCCCATTGTGAGGGCTTGATAATTATAACGCCATTGTTCAAATGTCTCTTGAATGAATTCCTACTCTTTGGGCATATTGACGTTTTATTTATAAAGTGGAATACAAATCATCTTTGTTTTTGACGGGATCGTTAAATATTTGAATTATGTTGTGAAACGATTATTGTCGATGTTGCATCTTTGGAGTCTCAGTTATTTTTGTTACAAATCTAGGATTAATTGTTAATTAAAGGGCGTAACTGCACAATCGGGGGTTCCTATTAATAGCTTTTGCGTAACGTTGTGTTTTTAATTTTGCGTAAGCGGAAACGAAATATTGGAGTAGATATACCAAGAGATGTCATTTAGTATTAGTTTTAGTCAATTTAATATAATCGTTATAAAATGTTCATTATGGAATTATAACTATGAATTATTGTTCATTATGTTCATTTTGGAAGGAAACACTGAAAACAATTTAAATCTTTCGAGTGAACTTATCGACATAACTAGCGTATCGGGATCGAGTAACAACCCTAACCCTAATACTAACCCTAAACGACCCTCACGATGCCTAACCTGAGCCCTAAACGACCCTCACGACGCCTAACCTGAACCCTAAACGACGCTCACGAGGCCTAACCTGAGCCCTAAACGACCCTCACGACGCTTAACCTGAGCCCTAAACGACCCTCACGACGCCTAACCTGAGCCCTAAACGACGCTCACGAGGCCTAACCTGAGCCCTAACCGACCCTCACGACGCCTAACCTGATCCCTAACCGACCCTCACGATGCCTAACCTGAGCCCTAAACGACTCACTGCCTAACCTGAGCCCTAAACGACCCTCACGACGCCTAACCTGAGCCCTAAACGACTCACCGCCTAACCTGAGCCCTAAACTACCCTCACGACGCCTAACCTGAGCCCTAAACGACTCACCGCTTAACCTGAGCCCTAAACGACCCTCACGACGCCTACAGTTAGACACAAGACTGAATATTTTAAAATTAACGATTTTCATTAATTTGTACATAGAGTTGCATCGCTAGCACAATGCGTAATCTATGGTATGCGAGTGTCGACCAATCATAACACGACAGGCAACCGGAAAAGAAAACCGAAAAGACCAATAGCGGATCGTCAAACAAGAAGGTAAAAATATTTAAAATATTACGCAAAATTAAAAACAACGTTACGTAAAAGCTATTAATAGGAACCCCCGATTGTGCAGTTTCGCCAATTAAAGCACTTCACGTGTTAAAACCAGCGTTTCATATAGCCTAACTGAAGTACCAAAATAAGTACCAACCACGCTCAGGAGCCCTGCTGGTGTAAAGAAGTGAACTGCAGGTTGATAAGCTTTGTAAACTTTGTTATTCTTCGTGTATGTCTGTGACTTAGTGATAAACCTTTTTAGCATCGTAAATTATTATAAACAAGTCGGATTGACGAAAATCGTAATCTCGAGATTTCTACATAACAGTGCCAACTGCCAGCAGAAGCGAAATCGCGGGAACCAGCTTATTCACAAGCGCTTAATTAAAAACAGTCGATAGACGGGTGATGTTTAGAGTTGAAATGGCGAGGGAGGTGAGGTGTAGGAAAAGAATTCTTGCTAAATAAAAGTCGTATTGATAAAAATAATTTTTTGGTGACATAGAAGTGAGAATTCTTGCCTACACAGAATCTGGATCGATAAGAATTCTTACCAAACTCGAAGTTGGGTTGATTTCAAATAATAATGCTGCAGCGAGTGAATAATTTACTATGCTAAAATACACGTTTAGGGCCTACCCGCTAATGAAATATATGAAAAGTTTTTGTACAGTTAGTAGGCCTACAGTAATCAATCATATGGTTGGTGTGATGCATAATAAATGATCAGATTTTTGTATTTCTTTAACCTTGTTAACTGTTAGACAGTCACAAAATAAAATAACATTATCCTATACATGTAATATGCCTTGACTTGCAACAATATACCATTCTTGTTTAGAATAGTCCTGATCAATAATTGGCCTTCAATAGTTCTTTGTCTACCCGTACTTTACCACTCCATTCCCCAAATAGTCTGAATTGAATTTGAGTGTTCTTCTTTGCCCTGTGCAGTTTTCCGAATTATGGGAATTACCTGCCATATCAAGTTTGTCTCTTTTGTATGATTTTCTTCTTCTGTTACCTGTTTCAGTACCATATCATCTGGCCTGTTATTTTGAACCGAACAGCTCTTCAGTACTTTTCTCTGAATTTTTTTGCATGCTTCTGATTTATGCATTCATTCATTCATTCACAGCATTTGTTACAGTTTCCCGCCAATATGTCTACCCAGGTAGTAATCTCCCCGATCCAGAAGCTCTGCACCATGACACTTTTACAATTTTTTCCAGTTAATTTCTTTTATTCACCATAATGATGGTGTAGGCTAACAAATTTGAATGCTGAAGGTAAACATTTCTTGTGCTGCAAATTAATTTTGATAATTGTCTCAGATCTGATGGGAGCTGATCAGTCTAAAGATTTGTCACATAGTCAAGCAGTTCCGTCAATCGAAACGTCCGACTCCTATGGAAATGCTGTGATGACTGGTCAGTCAGGATTCCAGTCAGAAGACAGGAAGGATCCTGCAGTCTGGAGCCCTGTTGAAGTCTTCAATAACGGGGTACCAGAACCAACACACGGAGTTAGTCCCATATCAAGCCATCCATGCAGCGATGTGCCATTTGTTCTTTCGCCAGTTCTTTGTGTTCAGCTAGGTCTTAGTCGAAATGGCAACCAGCTTCGAACTGTTGATCTTGCCAATGTGAATTTGAATAAATATGATTATGACTTTACTTTAGAAAGAAGTATCATGGCAAATTGATTTGTTTTTGTTGACATTTTCTTAGTCATTAGTTGTTGCTATTTTTGTTTGTTTGTGGTTAGTTGTTAATGCTTGGGTCAAGTCTGCATTTTATTAATTTTTATCCATTAAGATTAGGCTCATTCTGACAACCCTTGTTCTTTAATTGTGCAAAGATTTACACATCTATGTTAAGTACCGGTATAATGTGTAAAGTAATCAATTTGTTTAATGTGAATTAACTCTGCGAGTTAAGAGCTCTGCCTGTCGTGAGCAAAATTTGGTGATAGTTTTTCTTAGGTTGTAGTCTAAAAATACGTGTCATTGATACGTATTGAAAACCTTAAAGTTAATAGCACTGTATAGAACATTGTTATTATTAATCCGTAACTTCTAGATCTTGGGTGCCTAAAGCACCAGAATCAAGTCATAAACAGGTCAAAATCCAGACGAGCATTATGTTGAGACAGATAGACAGTTTGCATTTCAATGTTATGTACAAGTTTAACTGTGTTTCAATCAATCAATCAATATATCAATCAACTGTGTTTGAAGTGTTTCAGCCATTCAATGCATCAATCAATACATTGTTATATCAATATAAATGTATCTAAAGCATATAACATTGGATGGGAGAGTGAAATCAGCCATCCTACTGAATGAAGCAAACAAGACGGCACTTTAGACAACAAAGACCCACTTGCAAACAATCAGATTTTTCTAACTTTTGTAAAACTAGTATACTATCCTGTACAAAAGAAGTATTGAGGCACAAGATCAGCTGCATTACAGTTATTAATTTGAAATATTTACATGAAAAAGTAATCTTTTCAAGCATTGTCATTTGAGAAGTCCTGTGGTCTTATTGAGTAAAGAATTCAACAGATATTACTAACTTATTGGATTTAAATCTCTGGCCCAAAAACATTTCATACTATAATAATGCAGTGCAAAATTGTTGTTTTACATATAACACTCAAATAGCTTTAAATAATCACAATCACAGAATTTTACTATCATAAGTTGCAAAAGTCAATTTCTATGCAAGCAGCTTAAATAAACTTCGTGTGAATGAAATGTGTGATGAATCATTCAAAAGATTTATTTGTGTGCATAACAATTACTTAAATTGATCATGCATCACTATGCACTATGCAACAAGTAAGAAAAACCGAAATGGCATGCTACGGGTAATCTTAAAACAATAACAAAAATTACATGAAAACATTAAAACTTATGGAATAGTTGACCAAGAATTTGGCTGAAAAGTCTTTGAACACTGTGGCATGAAAGTCTGAATGGCCGCATCAAACTTTAATCCTGATGCGTGGAGTCTGCTACCTTCTGGAAAAAAAATGGTTTCAGATACTAAATTGTTGAATTTAACAGTGCTATTGATTCTGGTAAGAATACTTGGTTATTCTGAAATAGTCTTAATTTAAAACAAACCTTATGAAAATAAATTGAAAGCATTCACCATAATATAAATGGCGAATAGATTTAAAAAAATTATCCTGATAATTACCATAGTCATCTGCAGAAGTAATAATTGCCTTGGAATCTATGTATTTGTGAATATGCCATTTTTAACTAGTGAGCATGCACAGCATTGCACAAATCATTTGAAGGAATGTCGTGCTTTACAATCTTGAGTAGGCACTTATAAATCACTAGCAGCTGAATTTGTAAACAACAAGTTATTATTACTTAACAAATAAAATATAACTTCAAATAGTCTTCTATTAACCACTTTGTGGGGCGCAGTGGTGTAGTGGTGGCATCGTTGCCTTGAAGCCAGAAGGTTCGACGTTCGAATCCACCTCAAGTCGCCATGTAAGGACCTTGGGCAAGTCCTTCACTCACAATTGCTTAGTGCTTCGGCGTGAAACTCCGATGCAGTGTCCGCTCTGCAGTCGGGAGCGCCTCTGAATATTGAGAGGTTGAAGGGGCGCAAACACTATAATGTTTTCATTATAATTCATTCATTCATTCATTCATAGCATTTATATAGCGCCCCTTCAAGAAACTACTCAGAGGCGCTCCCAGCCCAACCACGAACAAAGAAAAAAGACTTGAGAGACTTGTAGAACCCAGCCGGATGGGCCACAAGTAGAGAGCGAAGCGTAACCGGGAGGTCGTTCCAGACTGTAGGCCCCACAACCGAGAAAGCACGGCTCTGCTTAATAACTAAGCGGGCCCGCGGGACCAGAAGTTCACCCCTATCCGAAGAGCGAAGTACACGACGCGCTGCAACGTCAGAGACTGGACAGCAGAGATCACGCAAGTATGACGGAGCACAGCCAAGGACACAGCGTGAGACCACAGCAGCAATGCGGTATGAGATCCACTGGGACACTGGCAGCCAGTGCAGCACATCACGCATATAGGCAGAGACAGGAGCAAATTTAGGAAGCCGCCCAACAAGGCGAGCAGCGGAGCGCAATACACGATCAAGTCGCCCCAGGACCCCAATGGGAAGACCAGCAAGTAAGGAGCAACAGTTGTCGATTCGACTTGTAACAAAGGCGTGGACAAGGACGACGACCGCGTCGTGAGAGAGAGAGTGGGAGACCACCCGAAGCTGACGAAGCTGGTAGTAGGCACTCCGAGCAACCAAGTTCATATGCATGCTGGGACAGAGTGAGTTCAGAATCGAGGGTGAGACCCAGATCACGAACTGTGAGGGAAAAGGAGATATGAGGAAAGAGGAGAGCAAGTTGAAATAATGAAATCAGCCAGCAAAAAAAGAAAATAAGGCAATTATGTATCTAATTATCTTAACAATTATCGATTAGACAACAATCGGCAAAATGTCGGTCCTAATTATTTAGAATATTATAATTAGCTAATATATTACCCATAAATGCTCACCATTACCCACCCACCATCACTTGCCTCAGGCTGCTCTACTTTTTATGCAGTCTTCCCATTTCATGCTTATCAGATTACAAGCCATGTAATTTTTACAAGCACAACACAATAGTGTAATGTCATTGTATTATCATGTAAGTTATTTCAGATTGTGATTATACAAATTGACAACTACTAATCCTACCTCGGGATCAACAAGATTAAAGCAAGCTCTTAGCTTCTCCGAAACTTTTTCATACATCACAGTCGTTGCCAAAACATAGGACACGATGCATGAGTCTGTAATGTCTTTAATTCCCCTTGCAATCACTGCTTCCACATCAGGGTCTGCATCTTCCAACCCAATAAGCAAAACTATGCTCGGAGAACAGCAAGCGGCCTAAGACAAATACACACAATGCAGCCGTTTACATGCGGTCTTATGCAGATTTTCAGTCTGTACCATTATTAAATTTATACAAATACTTTGGTGTCCTCCCACCGTATCATGCCTAGATATTATATAGTATGATGTAATTTAGCATATTATATCCAGGTCCCAGGACTTCAAACTACTGCAGTATCTATTATAGTTGGCAGATGGCGACAAATTAAGTGAGCCAACAAGGCCAAGGCCGCTGAAAGAATTTGGTAATGGTAGTGCAGATCTAACTGAATTCGAACCGCTTCAAATTCTATTTCCGTCAAAAAATTGTCGTGTCATGGAGTGGAAAGCCTTTTAATGGAAAGTTAACACCAAGTTGATCCATGTAACGCAAAATTAGTGACATGTTGATACCATGTTTCCACAGCGGCCAGGACTTTGGCAATGAAAGTGTATGTATACTTGACTTCCAGATTTCTTACATGCCATGTTCCAGTTGAAAGCCAGTTTGTAACTTTACCGCAATTGCCCAATTTGTAATGGGACAGTTTTTGATTGTCTTTGAGGATGTAACAATGCCTATTATATGTTACGAATGTTTACGAATTTAAACAAATGCTTCATTATCGCATGCATATTGATATAGTTTGTTCTGTTTATGTCTGATGCATTCACTTGTTACAGTTAGCATAAATAAACACCCACCAAACGGAGAAAGGCTGAATCAAGTCTTTCAAAATATTTACAGTGTATTTAGTAAGTGATGGACGAATATTCAAAGTCGTGAATATAATTCTTGCATATTAATTGGAAATCATACTTCCACCAAGAAGATAAGACAATTAATTTGAAATATATACCCTGACCAGAAAATAATAGTGTTCAGATCTGAAGTGAGAAAGCCATGCATTACCGAATCACCAGTTATAATAATCTTCGTTTAATTTAGGAAAGGGGACAAATCCAGGTGACACACCGTACCCAGTATCACGTCAAAGCACATTAAAAATCCACAGCAAAAATATTCAGTTCCAAATATACAAACTTCAATCTAATTAAGTTTGAATAATATACGGTACCCGTTTGAACGTATCCTCACAAAGCTTTTTTGTCAATGTAGCAACATGTCGAGGAAACACCCAAGTTTCCTTCCTGGCATGACCCTTCAGGAACTTATAAGCTTGATATCCAAGGCCTAAAAGGACAAAAAAATGCTATTCCTTTTTCAACAAGAATAAATGTAGTAAATCAGGAATAAAAGATTAAGGGAAGAACTTTAATTATAAAAATAATACCAAATTAGCTACAACAATAATAATCATTACACATTATTACTATATATCTTTAAGGAAAAATGTGAAAAAATAATGTTAATTTTTTGTATTTTTATCGTTACTCCTGGGATGCACCCATTCCAATGTTAGGTTAAATTCCAGTGCAAATCGATTTCCAATTCAATAATTGGTCACACCTTGGCTGAGTGGGCTCTGTGAAATGACCCTTAACAAGTTGTTCACACACTAATGGCTTTGTTGCTGCATGCTAGAACCTAGTATTATGCTGTTATGTAATGCTAACTCAAACCTTGTCTAGGACCCAGCAGAAATGAACTCATATTTTTGGGATATCATAGCCTTAACTTTTACTTTACCGTTACAACAACACATTATGACATTGCATCATACACTAAATTATGCTGTGTTACATTGGCTACTTTGTATCACTCAACAAAGTTGCTATGTTGCTTTTCTAGTCTTCTCTTCATAGCATTTCGTATTATGCTATGCTAAATTATGCTGTTATGTAATGCTATGCTATTTTATGATCATAAGTGCATTGTTAGGATTGCTGTAATGTTTTATGTGTACAAGTTTCATACTACATAGCTTCTCATGTCTAGGGGGTTACCTAATCTCATCCCAAATAATCTCATAAACTGAGCTTATCTTGGCTTATCTAATTTGGCATGAGAGTATACTTACAAGTGTGTATATACATAAACTATAGTACAGTACACAGCAATACTGTCCGGTAGCTGCGTTAAGCGCCTTCGTGAGGTTATTGTAAGACGCTATATAAATGTTCATATACATACATACATACATACAATACGTTCTGTATTGCTGCACATTCATTTTAGTTTTTATTTACAGTCCTGTGTTGCGCATTACTGAGTTACTTATAATATGTGACTGTAACAACTTTACTAGTTACAGTAACATACAGAAACAAAACTAAAAATGTAGATACTTTGCCTTGTTTTGATAACAACCAATGTCCACACTGTCTAGTTCGATTATGACCATAGGCGTAGGGGACATTTTGGCAGTAGGGGGAGGGGAGCAAAGATTTTACTTTTTTCCAAAATGTATACTTTACAAATTTTTGGTGGACCGTGAGTCACCGACATATTTTTGAGTGTTTTTCGGCAAAAAATTTTCTGATGACCTTTTTTAGTCAATTCGATTTCCGAGCCGAAATAACTCTTTTTTCCCCAGCCGAACTAACTGATGACCTTTTTTTAGTCATTTCGAACTCTGAGAATATAGCTGTTTTGCCCCTGTGTGCCCGGAAAATTCCTCCCGTGCCTGTTTGCCCGAAAAAATGTTTGTTCGCCCATGCCTGTTTTGCCCGAAAAACACATTTGCCCGAAATTTGGGGGCATTTGCCCCCTCTGGACCTCTGCCTCCTACGCCTATGATTATGACTGACTGATTGATTGATGACATTATAAATATTATTAAAGTTGTTTTATTATCAACATGGAAATTCTATCTATAGTTCATGTGCGCTAAATTTCTGTATGTGCTCATGTCTCTGAACCTTTTCCATTTATTTGTAAACCTCAAAGCCTAATTTCATTATCAAATGAGCAAATTTTAATCCAAGTTAACATTCGTCTTACGACAACTAAACATAATTACTTTTCATTAAAACTGTTGTCTATTATTAGTCAGTCATTTCTGAAGGAACCATTTGTAGGCAACGAGTTGCGTTTTACTTTCCAGTAATTTGCTACATGAATAACATGATAAATTTCTAGTTACTTTTGAAAACTAACTATCCAATGCAATTAACAACTGACTTAGACAAATTATGAAGTTTCGTACAAATGCAGACTAATATGCGAAAAATAAAACAGTCTCACCTGGTTTTCCAGCATACACAACACCTGACGTAGGCGTCATCCCAAAAAGGTTCCAGTCGTCATTGATGTACATCGCGATACCCTTGAGTGCACCATCAAGATGCTTAGCAAAATTAGCCTGAGAAAAAGACACTTGCAACTCAAAATTTTCTCTAAATATATTTTAAAATAATAAAAAGAAGCAGTGAATATATCAATCAATCCCATCAACACACTTTAGTATATATGTACAAGAAGTTTTAGGTCATGTATATACATATTATAAATATATATAACCTCACTAGCTGTACCCGGCCACGCGTTGCTGTGGCTGAAAAGACTGTCCAACCCTCCCTTCCTAGGTCCCCTCCCCTTACCCCTCCCCTCCCGTTCCCCTTCCTCCCCTCCCCGTACGTCCTCTTCTCGCCTCCCTCCCCTCCCCCCTCCGTCCCTACCGCTCTCCCTCCCTCTCTCCCTCCCTGCATCCCTCTCTCCCGTTTCATCCCCTCCCTCCCCTCCGTCCCTCCCCTTCCTCCATCCCTAGAAATATGCGCTTTAGAAAGACGCGCGGAAAACGGCCGCAAATGGACGATTTTGTAAAAACTGACAGCTACATATAAATATGGGCTAGAGAAAGACACACCTTTTAAAACGCGCCCGAAAAATAAAGACACCTTTTAAAACGCGCCCGAAAAATGGGCGGACGCCGCCGGACGGATGCGTCAAAGTTCAAACGGATATGGCTGGACTCCATCGACGTATATCGAATGGAATTAAAAGTTGTTTTTTTGGTCATAAAGATTGCGCTTTTCCCCAAAAGGCATAAAAAAAACCCGCGTATGTTCGAATGGAACGGTTTGCGAAAATTTTCGAAACAATCGGTCAACAACTTTCCAAGATCCGAGGTAACAAACAGTAACTTTTTACATTTTTATTTATATAGATAGAAGATAAACAGGGTGAGATATGCCAGGATTGTGTTAAACCCTAGTCTTTCTTACAGCCCCAAAATAAGTCTTCATTGCAAAGTGAACTCCACTTATATCAACGTCTGACCCTAGCTGTTTTTCTGCAATTCTCATACTGCTTGTAACTTCCAGACAGAGATGTTCAATGTTAGTGGCACATCTAAGACTACGAATCAGAATGGCAAGACTACTGAGCAACATGCTATGTTCATTGTTTCACATAATTATGGTTAAAGGTTACTTTCAACCTTTGCACTGCCTGCCTTTCTATTATGCAGATGGCAAAACTTTACATTTTTTGCAATGTTATATATATCTTAACACTTCAGTCATTTTCTTATTAGAAATTAACAGGAAATTCAGGAGAATGTAGACTACAAAGCTTAAAAGAAAAAATGCAATTGTCTAGTAGGTATTTTCGTGCTGAAATGTGATTCATATCCACGTAAATTTTTGACGTTGTTTGGTGCCACTCGCAAGCTGCGTCAGAGACAAGCTAATTTCATGCCACTAGGTCTACACTCTACTGTAAGCAGAATTACAGATATTTCTTAGTTTCAGGTGGAGGTCAGAATCCAGGGTCAATTCAAGGGATCATGGGATGACAGTGATCAAGATAGTTGAAAACAGTTGACTTTGAGAGAGATCTGATATACATGAGGCAGAGATTGAGGTAATTACAGGTAATTTAAGGAAAACAGCATTATACTTTTGAGAATAAGAATGAGCCTTGAGTAGCGAACATATATACAGGAAGACAACTTTAGAAATCAGAGGAACATTTTATGTCTTATTGTCTTTGCTACAGTTGCAGCAAAAAAGGAAAAAAGCCGAGAAGAGTTATACCGACTTGAGTTATATCAGTTGAGAAGCAAGTTCAAGCAACCATTATAGGAACAAATGATTCACGACATCTTCGCTTACGCTAAATGAGAATGAGGGTGGCCAATCCACTCACTCGCTCTCTGATCCTGCAGCCCACAGCTAATCTACTGTAAGCTTACTCATTTACAGCCGAGTTCACTAGGGTGTTCTTTCTATCCCACAGGAGTTGAACTCTTGACCTATTTGGTAACAGTAGGGCATGCTCACAAAACTACAGAATCATCACACACTGAAAGGCTAAGACAAAGTAACATGATTTCAAAGTTTTAGTAATTTAGAGGACCATGCGATTTTAATTTAAAGGCTAACACTTATTGTTTCTTCTTCTGGTTTATCAATTAACGTGTCATCAAATTTCATCCTTTTCGGTTTTGGCTGACTGTTCTTGCCACTGGCAGAGCTGTCATCACTTTCTTTGGACATTTCTGAAAGCAAAGAAAAAAGTAGGAGAAAGCAAGATAGAATGTCTGAAGTCTTATGCCTTCCTATATAACTCTGCAGTCCAATAATTCCTACATTGCAACCATTGTTTCATCATCCTATATATTAAAATGAAAAATATAAATGTACCTATACAGAACAGGCATGTATACAGTCATTTCATAATGCATTGAAAATCAAAATATTGAAAGGAATTTTAACTTAGTATGGCCGTACCACATCAAACGACCATTTGAAATAGTCTTACTATTCACTTCAAGAAGGAATTAACCAGAGAACTCTAATAGGCTTCTTATTCATTCAGGTTTCTGCCTTGTACAATAGCCTAGATCATCCAAATATGACATAGGTCGATCTGTAAGTGTTCAAGGCAAAGACAGAAGAAAGCTGAAGTCGCCGCACTACAGTGTGTCACCAAAGCGAAAACTTGCTCACAGACTCGATCACAGTAAACTTCCAGACACACGCTGTCGCAATTAGCCTACAGTTGAAACGAATTTGTGCCAAGACTCAACGGAATTGATACGGTCGAGGAGGTATTGAGGTTGGAGACTTTCCACATAAACCCGACATGACGGATATCAATGTGAGATTTGGTCACAATGGTCAGTGTTTGATGACCTTTAAAGCAGGGACGGTGCTTAGGCCAGTTGGTGGAACTGAAAAGAAATTTCTGGATCGAGGCAAAAGATGCTTAAAAAGTTGCTTATTTCTAAGTATTCTTGTTGTTATGATTATCATTACTAGACCAATTATATTATGACATTTTCATCAAGAGTGATCTTCGTTAATTAATTCAAAAGACATGAACGCACTCTGACTCCAAGTCAAAGTAATATATATAAGGTAATCCCGCAGTTTAGCGTCGTTAATTTCTTTTCTTCTAAGGTATTACCGCATGCTTGATAAATGGAAGCTTGATTGATGATTTTCATTCATGTATTTCAACATGCATCCAGCTTCCATTTCTCAAGTGATGTATCATTAATCCGGCTTCCAGTTCTCAAGCGTTATTTTTGTCAATCCAGCTTCTATTTCACCTATAAGGAACCTTCATCCAGCTTCCATTCACCATTTGCCCGGTGAGCCAATAATATTTAGCAACCTCAGCACATCGCTTGAGAAATGGAAGCTGTATGCATCCTGAAATACATGAATGAAAATCATCAATCCAGCTTCCATTTATCAAGCATGCGGTAATCCCTTAGAAGAAAAGAAATTAACGACGCTAAACTGCGGGATTACCAAAAACTGAATAAATCGCACGAACCAACACCTGTGAAGTAGTTAAATTATATTATTACACTAAAATCTAATTTGCTTCAAAGCTCAGTTTAAAATGGACGCCGTCTATATATAAAAGATCTTAAATCTTTATAAAGCCAGCGGTTCGCAAGTCGCAACCTTTTTAGAGCGGCGAACTCTTGGTAACATTTTGAAAGTTGTGACGATCCCAACCATAGAGGTGTATTATATAATGAATATATCACGTTATGTTAGGCCCTATACATGTAATACACCTCAATGATCCCAACAACAAAATTGTTCGAGTTTCCTCCACCCCGCCAGATTCTATTCTTTATTATTAGAGCTGTCGTTCGATTAAAAATTTTAATCGCGTTAATCGCACGATTAAAATTTTTAATCGCAAATTAACGCAATATTAACGCAATATTAATCGACGTTTTTCACATTGCCTGACATAGCTCTGTTTACTTACTATATATATAAATATATATATATATAGTAGGGCTGTTGTTCGATTAAACATTTTAATCAAAATTAATCGCGCGATTAATTTTGTTAATCGCAATTAACTGCAAATTAATCGCAATAGCCTACATTTCCTTCAAATATGTTAATCTTACTATTTTATAAGGACCCTTGAAGGCTTGAAGCATAACATTTCAACGACTGAATGCATTCTTTCTATTGCAAACATATTCAATAACCTTTGGCTTAGGCCTATTGAATTTCTGCAGTTAACTTATTGAACAGTTTTGTATGACAGACCGAATTGAAACACTGTTCAGATTAGTCAACTGCTCAAAATCCGTTAATTTTTTCATTTAAGCTACATTTAATTAAAACGATATAGGCCTACATGTGAAAACTAGACAACCGTTTTCTGGCTCTCAAAATTAATTATTTATTCAGCCAACTGTAACCTATTGGCAGACCAGTTTATTTGCATTGGTAAGGTCAAGGGATACTCTTATTAATTAACAATAGTATGCCTAGGTCTAACTATTGAACCTCATTATCTAGTCACAATATTTTTCACAAGAGGTAGCGGTTCTTGCCAAACCTCGTCTCAGTTGTCCTTCTGTAAACATTTATCAATTGAAACCTGAAATCAATTGGTCATCTCCTGGAGTTCATCCAACGTAGTCTGACGGGGTGAGAAAACAACCTTAGTGGACGATGCGATGCGGCCGATGTCGACGGTTCATGTTAAATGCATGTTTTGGTTCGCATGCAAGCGATAATTGAGCGACGAATTGCTACAATAATACTCAAATTCTTTTTTGGAATATTTGCCAAAGAATGTATCACTAGTTTCAAGTTTGAGCCTTCCGTTTAAAACGAGTTTTAGGCTACTGCCTCTGATTCAATTTTAGCAAGATCAAATTAACGCATGCGATTAATGCGTTAAAAATTTTAATCGCAATTTTTTTTAACGCGTTAATCGCACGCGTTAACGCGATTAAATCAACAGCCCTATTTATTATCATTCGCACATATTAACGGCATCTTGCAATTTGACCATCATGACTCGAGACGAAAACACATTGCAAGTTAAAAAGAGTTCAGTAGGCTACGATATAAATTTGCATAGGCCTACCAACAGCTCGGCCGAAGTAAAAAAAACGAAATAGCCTAAAGTTAGCTTAGTGTGTTCACAAAACTACATATGTCACGAATTACTATATTAGGCCTATAATTAGGTTAGATTAATAATTCAATAATCTCTGTGGACCCCAGAGGTCGTGCACCCGTGTGCTTTGCACACAATGCACACATGGTACGGTAGCTACGCCACTGTATACAGCTAAGAAACAAATCATGTACGTAGTAGGTTACAAAGTTGCCGAAATCCGGATTAATATGAGCTGAAAAATAAAAACAAGCTAGCTTGGGGTCGGTCGGACCTCAGCAGAGAAAAATAAATAGGCCTAGCCTGTTTTTCATATCATAGATAGGCCTAGGCCTAATGATGCATAATAGGAATGTATGTCGCACTTGCTTCTACCATCTTCGTCAAATTCGCTCGGTACGTCGCTCACTTACAACCAAAGCTGCCACTACTCTGATGCATGCATTTATATGCACGAGAGTTGACTATGGTAGTGCCATCTATGCGGGCTTAACACTTTCACGAATTAATAAGTTGCAATCTGTCCTTAATGCTGCGGCCCGCCTGATTGGCGGCATACCAAAGTTTGGGCATAGGCCTATATCAAGTTTTATACGGGAAGAACTGCACTGGTTGCCAATGCAAAAACGTACCGGTATTGAGTTTAAGATTTTAATGTTCATGCGCAATTGCCTAGCAGGCCAAGCTCCGATCTATCTTATGGAACTCTGTGTACCTGTGCTGTCCATCCCAGGCCGTAGGTTCCTTAATTTAATTCGGTCTGCTACGCATGGTGACCTGGTTGTCCCTAGGGCTCGATCTTCCACAGTGCTTCATAGTAGCTTTGCTATGGTTGGTCCGTCTTTTTGGAATAAGTTACCTATTAGTCTCCGCAATGAACTTCTTTGTATTTCTTTGCCCCTTTTCCGCAAGCGTTTGAAAACCATTCTCTTTGATTGTGGTTAGGTGTCAGGTCGGGAGCGCCTCTGAGGAGTTCTCTTGAAGTGGCGCTATATAAATGTACGATTACGATTACAATTACAATTACAACCTGCCTACATGGAGTATTCAATCTAGTCCCCGTGGGATTCATGTTTCTGGGATTCTCACCTCGTTGGGGATTCTGGGTCAATCTCGGGCACCTATTCTTAGATCTCGGGGGCGGGAAAAACGGCCACTTTGGCTGACTCGCGGTAGGCAGCCGCTAAACCAGTCACCGATGACGCATTTACCGGCTATTTTTTCTAAGTAAGTAAGAATATTCTTTAATATAGGCTACCACCAGCAAACGCACAGTAGTTTACAGAGGAAATAAATAATAGGAAACATTTATGCAAAGTTAGAAAACATTTATGCAAAATTATACAACATTCGCCAATTCTAAGTAACAACTTTATCTAAAATCTGATATCGACCTTTTTGCCTTTCTCTGAAACCCCCTCCCCAGAAAAAAATTACAATTCCGGTAGGCTAATAAACTCGATCGTTAATTTCTGTAGGCTACTTTAAATTCTGATGACTTAATTTTGCCAAGTCAATACTGCGCTGCCGTTTTACATTTCTACATGTAGCCTATTGTAAACAACAACATCACTGTAGAATTTTTATGGGAAAGATGTTACGTGTGTGTAATTTTTCTGGTGGGAATGATACGTTGGCCTATATGTAAAACAACACATCGCGAATTTTTCCGGGGTGGGAATCTCATTTCTGGGAGAAACTTCCCCATGCATAGACGTCTAGATTAAACACTGTTACATAGGACAGTGTGATAGGCTAAACAAATTAATAAAATACCGGCTCGTAATTATTTATATGCCCATGGGTGGAGACCTGGGCGGAAACTTGGGGGGAGACGGAAAGACGCGAGATTTTTTGACGGACGAATGGCTGAGTGTCGCAAAAAAATTCCATCTTTTGCCGGCCAAAATTTTTGACGACGTTTTCCTCTTTTTTAGTCGTGACGCTCAACGATTAGGGGTACAAATGCATGGGTCGTCCCCCCAAACCTCCATTGGGGGGAACCGTCCCCCTCTGTCCCCTCTAGGTCTCCGCCCATGTATATGCCTATAGTACAATAATAGCACAACAGTTTATAGGCATGGAGTCCGAAAGAACTTGGTGGGATGAATTAAGGTTATATAGGACCTACGTAGCCTACGTCATCTGTGGTAGTCGTTGTGCGTTTGTCGTGATCATCAACACAGTCTCTTGGTCGTTGACAAAATAATGCCACTGACTCATGCATGGTTGCTTTATATTATGAAGACGCTGCACGTGCATATTCTTCACTGCACTTCCAACTATCACAGTCTCTCGGTTCACTGTGAAATGCTTTATCTTCCAATTTCTTAGCTCGTCGCTGCCTAAAAGCTGAGCCATCACTGAGATTGAACATGCAGAAAAACTCATTCCTTTATATTTAGTACTATAGCCTACTCCTAGGAATATTTGCCGTGTAAGCAGTAAACTTATACTGCCATAATTAAACTGTCACAGAGAACAAAAAATGGCGCACATGCATTGATCAGCCGATATGGCTAAGTGTTCGAAATTTTAAGGCGCTAACGTCGGCCTATAATTATAGATCTACACATATCTTGATCCAAGCAAGCGAGCTTTCTGTAGGCCAATAGCTTCAAAGACCTGCTACGGTAGGCCTATGGCCTACATAAAACTGATCGGTCAAATCCGATAAGCGAACTTCAATATTATCGGAGTCCATGCTATAAAGGCTGTCTCTCACCTCATCATATTAAAGCATAATCAGTTTTCTGCTGAACTTCACAGCAACGATTAACATTGGAGAAAACAGTAAACTTTTAGGACAGAAGCAGCATTTGATCTTGACGTAATGCTTGTTAGGTGAACGAGGTGGTACTACCATCGTAAACGATCGCATATGCTCAACGATCAGCTGTTCCATTTGAGAACTGTTACTCACCAAGGGTTTTTCTGTTTTGATATAAACCTAAGCAGAGATTATTTAGTCACTGTTGAATAGAAGGATATGTCTGCGCAGAACACC
Organism: Lumbricus terrestris; assembly: GCA_949752735.1. NCBI lineage: Eukaryota > Metazoa > Annelida > Clitellata > Crassiclitellata > Lumbricidae > Lumbricus > Lumbricus terrestris. The sequence goes on along the minus strand of OX457036.1, from coordinate 79,707,902 downwards.
CTCCTTCGGTCCGGAAACTATCGCGAGACAGCGCGATATGCGAATTCCGACTTTGGTAACGTGGAGCATTTACTGCGTGATCTTCAGTCGCAGGTGTTAGTTGAGAACGAGAAGAGACGAATAGCAGAGCACAGAGCGGACGATCTCGAGAAGCAGCTGAAAGAGTTACAAGAGTTGACTCGCTATGAGTTGTCAATGGAGGGAGATCGTAGGAGAGACGCAGAGAAGAGGTATCACGATCTCGAGCTGCAGCTGATGAGAGCGGAAACAGAGGAGGGTCGAAGCAGTGCAGCAGACGAACAGTCGTCTCGTGAGCGGCTCTTGCTTCGAAAAGGACGTTCCGCTTTACTTCCGGTGCATCGGACTACCTCTGTTGGAGGAAGAAATCTCAACGGAATGGACCGAGTGGAAAAAGGTAGGCTTAAACAACTAACTATTGTTGGGACAGATCTTAGCTACAAGTTTTTATTTAAAGAAACTTATGGTCAGCAACGTCTAGCTATTCCCTGCCAGCATGTCGACATGTAGCAATTGATAGTATTTATATGTGCATAACCACCAACATTCCGCTATTGAATCCATTTAGCACCCATAATTATGGGCCCACCTATTATGTATTGACATTCTGGAAATGCAAAGCTTAATTATGTGGGCGATATAAAACGTTTTCAACGATGAACTTCATATGCTCTACTGTCCTACACAATATAATGTGACGTTGCTGCTGTGACCAAAGGCCGTCGTATGAATCAGCTTATCAGTTTGTGCTAAATATAATATGTGACTGGATCTGAGTGGATCTGGTGACACAGCCAATCTGACCATATTTGGATGATAACCGAATTTAGGACAATATCGTAGCACACATTTCATGCTATACGTAAAATTAGAGAGCCACTCATATAGGTCGAACAGCCTCTTATAATTATGGTAAGCAACTAAGCGTGCTATCATCTTAAAATTGACTGATCTTTAGAATAGGGCCTAGGCTTATTTATGCAATTCTAAATCTGCTTTTCCACTTTCACCCTGGACGAGTAATCAGACATCGAACTCAGTTCAAACGAAAGTTTGTCCTGAAGCGATACACACACGTCGGCCCAAGGATAAAGCAGCTGAATGGCTATATATATTTATTTTATATATATTATATAATATATAATTATATATATATATATACATACATATATAAAGCCTGTCCATTTCATATTATGTCTGACCTTACACTGTATATATTGCAAAGTTTGTAAGCTTGCATATGGGCACTAAGGGCGGACCCAGGGGGGCCAAAATGGCCAAGACCCCCACCCCATTTAGAAGTTTCTTTATTTTTTTACCAGCTATTCTGGCCCGAAAAGTTGACGTGGCTCCCTCTGAGCCCCTGAGCAGGTCCGTATGTTCGTCCCGCAGTTTTTTTGGGCGGAGGGCAGATGGAAAAGGTATCTTTTTTGGAAATTCAAGGCTGATGACTAAAAAAAGTCATCAGTTTTTTTGGGCGACCAAGACGAAATTTTCCCCCTGTTTCCTGGACCAAGACCCCAAATTTTGGCCCCCCCCGTCAAAAATTTCTGTATCCGCCCTTGATGGGCATATATGTATATATAGATCTATAGAATAAAATTTAATAACCTTATCATAACTTTGCGAAGGCGTTTTACCTACCTGAATCGATAACTGAGTGCACATTGCTCTGTAGGCCTACTTTCGACAAATTGTAAATAGGCCTATCATAAGCCCAGACATGTAGGCCGTGTGAATTACCATCAACAGGTCTGTACGGGCTTTGTACATGCTGACTGTTGTTGTTAAATATTAGGTCTACTAAAAAATTTCTCTCTCTGCCGTGGGCAAAGTTGAGCGGCTGCATGAACTTCTAGGGCATTAATTTTGTCAAGTTCCTTGTCGTTATCAAGATGATATTGTAGCATATCAAATTATCAATGCAGTCTTTGACTTCAAACTATTGCAAATGTTCAAAGTCGTATCTATTCGGACAAGCGCTCATGCACTCAGTTCTGAATAATGGTCTTAGGGCTGTGGCCTAATCCAGGATCGACCTTTCAGTTTAATCTGCCAATTGGATCAACTTCAGATGTTCTAATGTTATCTAATCTCAATTGTAATTCGCGGTAGGATCTCTCAAGGGTATACGGTACAGAAATTCTGTCCACCTCATAATTTTAAGATATGCTATGGTTCAACATTTGGAAATCACTTTCACAGTTTCACTTCCGGTTCATGTTTTACTGCTTTGCTCTGTGAGCATAATATAGTAGGCCTATGGCTCGACCGGGTAGTCAATTGCATTTATAAGGGCGTTGGTCACTATTTAACCACTATAGGTTATAATCAAGATATCCTACTACTGCGTGGCATGCATAGTTGAGTCAGATCTTTTCCCACTTGACCACACCAATCACGAAGTTACTCGAGGAATGTCTGAGCTGATCACTTGGGCTTCAAGTTTCGCGGTATCTACTTCGTGAAAGCGATAATCATCAAAGTATATCGAATCTCATAATTTATTATGAGACATCATAGAAAGAGGTGACATTATCACTGACATATATGTGAGTAAGTATGTAATGAAGTAAGTGAGCACGTTGGAGATGAGTAAAGTTATGATTTCTGCTTTGTAAGGCGCCCTTGTAAGGGCATGGCAATAATAATTACGACATTTTATATGGCGCATATAAATTGCGCCATATGAATTGTCGTAATTATTATTGTTATTATTGTTATTATTGTTATTATTATTAAAGTGAACTCTAGCTAGGCCTGGTTGAGTGAAAAAATAATTGAACCTTTGCTGAAAGTCGAATGCATCCACTTATTTGGAATTTTTCTCTGCAGGAGATCAAGGAGCCTTGAGACGATTTGCATCAATGAATCATCCCACCATCCGCAACGACATCAGCAGCAGCAGCAGCTACAACAACAGCCACAGAGGCGATGACAACGAGGATGAGGAGTGGCAATTCACCGTCAGACACAATGAACGGATATTGAAGAATTCAAAACGAAAGTCAACAAGAATCACAAGAAACAGATTCCCAGAGAAGCAGCACAACCTTCCGAAATCCACATCAGCATCAACCGAACGCAGGAATGTCGTCTTCCACTCTGCAGCCCACCACAACGAAAGCCACGGCACTCGCCAGACCGATGAGCACGTGAGCTTGAGAGGTGGAAGCATCCGCGAAAGAACTCAGAGTGCTGGTCAGATGAGCAGCGGACGGTCGGTAGGAAGAGTCGGTGGACTCACTCATATGACTGAGCAGGTGAGCAAAAGAGAAGGAGTTGGAAATACTCGAGGTGCTGAGTACGTGAGCAAAGGAGGAGCAGATGCTTGGGGAGTTGAGCATGCAAGTATGAAGGTAGGGGCGAGTAATTGGTCTACATCAGAGAAGAGTGAAGATGAGCTGAGAAGAGCAGCATCACTGGTCGATGTTTCCAAAGATCGGGTCAAAGAGGGCAAAAAGTCATTGGGGAAGAAAGTCCTGGGAGCAGAAAACGAACACATCCAAAAGGAACTTCATCAGGATTCAGTTATGACAACAATTTCTCAAAAGGTTAGCAGTATCACCTACAGTGTAAATAAAACCCATTGCAAGTTTGGCGATAACAGTTAAGTAGGCCTACAAGGTAGGCTATATATACGACCTGTAAGATATAGCCTAGGCTAGGACAAATCAAGGCATGGTGCATGTGGCAAAATATAAACCTTAGACGGTGTGTCAACGTGAGGAAATCCAAGTCAGGGCAAGACAAGGCAAGGTGCGGTAAGGCAAAGTATGATATACGAATCGGTAACTTAATTTAAGTTAAATTTTATTCAGTTTAATATTTCAAAAGGATATGAAAAAATCGAACGTAGGTCTAGTCCCTGACTATGATCTCAGGATTTTACAGCTCCCAAGAGTGTTAAGTCGCTAATACCAGACTATTGATCGCAGATGCTCCCTGTTGCTCAGTTAAAAACTATATCGATACCGGTATACACTATTCATGCCTATAGGCAGGGCAAGGATAGACTCAAGGCCAAGACGAGCGGATCGGTTTTCAGTTAACCTAAAAGCATTTTCTCCATGGTTACACAGCTCAGCGAATCTAATACTTTAAGTTGTTTCACGTTGCTGACATCGTTCCTCTGCTGCAGGAAAAAAAGGTCGTCAGATTTTTCGGCTACCCAGACGAAATTCTTCCACTGTTTCCTGGACCAAGACCCTGAATTTTGGCCCATCGATAATTTCTGTATCCGCCCTTGTCTGTGTCTATGTATTTCGCTTGGCTACTCTGGATGTCTTGATCTAGCTTAATCATTTTGCTCATTTCTTGACCAATGATTCTTTGGAACAACCTTCCCTGACCCCCATAGCTATCATCACGAGGTAATCTTTCAACGACGACGTGCGTAATGTTGGCTAAAAAATGAGATGTCGTTTAATTGCAGGATGCAACGGGCGTAACCGACGTTCCTAATTCCTCTTCCCCCTCGTCCTTCAGTCTAAGTATGAAGACCGACATTTATGCAGATCCAGCCTTCAAAACACGTCATCAGCGCACTGTATTCTGGGAGCAGGTAGCGTCGTCCCTCGTTCAACCGCAGACGGATTCATCGCAGGTTCAATCGTTTCCAGGTGAGAGGACTCTCTCGGAAGAGACTGCATGCTCAACGACGGCGACGAAGATTCCAATCCAGGGCATCATGAAGCTCAAAGCCAAGGGCGAGTCAACGCCGAACTTCTCCGAAGTCTAAAACTGAAATCATCAGCAGGACATTTCATCATTGCGAACATTGATTAACTATTAGTCAACTATTGGAAGTCAGTTATCAGCATTATTGTTATTTTTATCGTCCGAGGTCAATGTATAGACCTAATCGCTCAGGTTCTAAGAAACTGTTTGTATAGAGAAACTGTTTGTATAGAGATGTGGTTTTCTGGAGTTAACGGTCCTTATAATAATTATTGTCATCACTTAGTTTATGTTATACTATCACTGGTATTACTATTATTATTATTATTATTATTATTATTATTATTATTATTATTATTATAATTTTTTTTTTGCCCCGAGGTACTTATGATCTCTCAGGGACTTACACCCTAATGCTAAGATAAAAACATCTGGAACGGCACCTAGTCGTCGTTGAAATCCAGTGCGGGAAATGAGCCACGGAATGCCACCGCATTAAATCGCTGGATTGTAAGAGACAGACGTTGAAATAAGAAAGACGTCTCGCGAGCGTCTCCAGAAATGGCGCTGAGGTTCTGTCCCAAAGATAAAAGAAAGGTCATGCCTTCATCACTCACCGGGCCCATGGTTTCGCAGGCCAAAGGAACAAAGTGATGGATGGTTGCGAGATGAGCGTATTTTGCGTTCTTCCGAGTAGCCGCCATCTCGGCCGCAGCCCCGGCCTTTCGAGAAGTGTTCGGCAAGTATGAAACGGCCAAGGTGTCTGTGACGTTATTATTATTATTATTATTATTATTATTATTATTATTATTATTATTATTATTATTATTATTATTATTATTATTATTATTATTATTATTATTATTATTATTATTATACATACATACATACATACATACATACATACATACATACATACATACATAATTATACATACATAATTATTATAATTATTATTATTATTATTATTATTATTATTATTATTATTATTATTATTATTATTACGATCATGACAAGTTGTATACTGCCCATAATATATATTCAAAGGGGCTGCCAGCCTCATGCAGATCGGTCAAATAAACTGTATCAAGATGTGAGTGTAATGCTTGAGAAGGAGTTCCAGAAAGGGAGCGGAGCGTCAAGTGAGACGATTCCAGGATGAAGGTCGTACGCCTACCGCCGCGAGGGCACGGTTGTGCCCATAGTGGAGGTGCGATCAAAATGAACAGAGAGCAGAACTTGTTCAGTCGAACGCTGGAATATAATCATGAGTTCCAAGTGGCAATATGGGTTTCAGAATATCTAAATCGTAATATTATAACAATGATAATATTGATATTATAATATTTATAGCCCCTTGCATATGGCACAATGACTTAACGTCGGTTACGATCTTCAACGGTTCTGGCATGTCTGAGCAACTCATAACTAGTAACTACCCCAAGGTTAGTTTTACATTTTATACGTGTCTTGGTCTGAGTGTATCTATAGCTGTGTGCATTTTGCTACGTATATAAATATCATAATAATAATAATAATTACCGTATAGAATAATGTGAAGGTTAAGCACTTTATACACTGGCGGTCAATTTAGAATTTGGATAATGCTATAGTGGTTTGCTCGTCATAAGACGATTGAAATGGCCTTCATCACGTATCGCCACCTACATCCGCTCCGGCACCACTGCCTCTCCCCTCGCTCTGCTGTCCTCTCTACCTCCCTCCTCAAGAATAACCGGTCCTGAGATGGTTATAATAGGGATGGACAATGGACATGCAACTTAAATCTAAAGCCTCAATTTCGGTGATAGACTAAACTAAAGTACATGTAAACTGATGGAATGCAGTGGTGTATTTTCAGCGGGCCTGCTAGATAGTAAGCTTATACTTCTTGTCACTATCCAAGCATTCATTTCGCCTGGCCATCCAACGACAACATTCATGAACTCAGATTCGTAGTCAACCTTTCTGTCCCCACCTATCTCCTTCTGCCACCGAATACTCTTCTGCCACAGAATACCCTTCTGTCACAGTCTACCCTTCTGCCACAGAATACCCTTCTGCCAGAGCGGATACCGTTCTACCACTGACTACCCTTCTGTCACAGTCGATCCTTCTCTTTCTGTCTAAAACTAGTCGCCCGTCATAAGGGATACAGACGAAATCTATTAATAGACCGGCACACAGACAGGTTCCAAGGAGCGAGGCAATGGCCATTCTTAGCTTTGAACGCTATTCAGCTTTATTAATGCAAAACTTGATCTGCGACTGACTCTTAGGCATGTAAAACAGCTGGTCCATGCAAAGGCAGAAAGTTATGTGCCATTGAAAGCTGTGGGTATATAATACTAGGCCTATAGGGGAGGCTACAGTGTGTGAAGTCTAAAATTACTTGCATGTAGGCCTACGCGTTTTACGGAGGTTGTGATAGGCAGTCGCCAGTCATCAACGTCAGAACGAAGCAGAAAGTTCAACTATTCTGCAGATTTGTTCCAGTTTCCGATTTATAATGTTGGGGCGGAGCCAGATATATACTATGTCGTGCCTTCACGTGTAGGCCTACCTTCAGCCACTACACGGTGACCATGTAGGTAGGTCTATTGGCTGTGAGCAAAGGTAAAAAGTGATAGAGTAACGAACAAAGATATAGGACCACACACACCACCACAAACAACATAATGCAACCAGAGATATTTCCACAAAAAAAGAAAGGAAATAAGTCAGAGACTTGACAGATAACACGCCAGAGAGGTTTAGCAGGCGACGATTAATCCGGTAAACAAGCATATTATAGGCCTACGCATTGGAAAAGACGATTTAGATTTGCCTGAGCAAGGTAGTGACATTATATCAGGCAGAATACATTTCTAAACCACTGCAATGTGACTGCATGACACCATGATAGGACTTAGCGTGGCATTAGTCTAGGTCATTCCGGAATGCCTTCATCATCCAGAGTAACCAATCAAATATCCAACTGCGGGAATTATCCAGAATAGATCCTACGAAATTATAGACGACGATGTGATGCCAGCTGCACTCAACAGCATACATCAGATAGTCTTGAAGTATCACCAAAGAAAACTCTAATATCTTTGGTATCACTATAGATATAAAATTTGGTTATGCACGAATTAAGCGCAACTATATATCTGATAGCCAAGTATGCTTATCACTCAACGACGTCAACCAACTTTGAGCAAAGTACTGAAGAACTTGTCCAAGGTCCCTATAGGCCTAAGTTTAATTATTATGTTGCAGGTCCTGGCCGTCTCAGTGGGATTAGGCTTTATAACCCCATAGGCTCTAGCCTACTCTTTGCGATATCGCGTGAAGTACGACATAATTATAGCTAGGGCTGTTGAAGATAGCGAAGTACTTCTATTATACTCGGTGATTCGGTCTGCCTAGTTTTTCAATCTTCAAGGACATGTTCCTTACTGCAGCTGGCTATGCTCAACCTGTTGGCAGCCATACATGTATTTGAGGGGTAACTGTTAGATTATTTTTAAATCTTTTGTTAGGCTATATAGGCTATATTCAATCATTTCAATGTCATAGTTCGTGTCGTGTTATGACAGCCGCAGGCAAGTATAGAGTCTATAGAAAGCTATAGAGATCGGAAATACCGAAGTTGTTAGAGATTTGATTAAACAACACGCAGTCACGAAAATTGGTGAATTGTATTTTACCCTTTGATTTGTTAATCCAATTACAGCGAGTTGATAGCCAAAGATTAGATTTTGAGAGATTATTAGAGTAGGCCTACCAGGTAGCCTAATTGCAATCGACAGCATAATCTGCACAGTGTCTGTATGTGCGAGCGTGTGTGTGTCTGTGTGTGTGCCTATGTGTGACTCTGCTTGGGTGTAGGCCTACGTGTGCATCTGTGTTTGGCTGTGTGTGCCTGTGTGTATGTCTTTATTGGGGTATGTGTGTGTACCTATGTGTGCACCTGTGTGTGTCTGTCTGTGTGTGTGTACCTCTGCGTGTGTCTCTGCAGTGTGAGTGTATGCATGTGTTTGTGTGTGTGTGCCTGTGTGCGTCTGAAGTCTGTTTCAAATTCTTGTCTATAAACAGACGGAATGAGGTCTTTCAGGTTTCTATAGCATTCAACAGACTGTAGGCTATAACGATGTATATACATTATACATGTAGGCCTATACAACATGACATTGTATAGTGACCGTCTCATTGAAGTCTCAGCTAAGATGAACTGAGTTCATCGCTTCTCATACAGACCTGTCCTCATTCTTTTATAGCGCACATGTCTTACTTCATATCAACTGTTAAACGCGTGCGATGACGTAGGCATATACTCTGTAGAGAATTCTCTTCTTCAAACGGAAGAAATGGAGACGTATACATGTAGGCTATACATGTATACTATAGAGCAAAGACAATTAAGTGCATTTAGATGATATCGGCTTATAAGTGAAGGGCTAATAGCTGCATGTGCAATTATGTATGTATATATATGTATGTATGTATGTATGCATGTGTGTGTGTGTATGTATGTATGTATGTATGTATATATGTATGTATGTATGTATGTATGTATGTATGTATGTATGTATGTATGTATGTATGCATGTTAGGGTGTGTCTAAAAATTAAAATTCCGATGCTAATATCGACCAATATGATTTTGTGTTCCACCTTCAGAAATATAGTTATCTGTTAAATTAGATGAAAATCGGATTAGATTTAGGGCTTGCTCAAAGCACCGGAAGAATAGCCACTTAGGCGACATTGTGACACATTGTAATTTTCACAGATCCAAGCAAAATTGAACGCATAACCATCAGATATAGGGCAAAATCCAAAGAAGTACTGTAAATTGTCATAGTGTAATATATTCCTCATAGTACATTTGAAAAAATCTGGCTTTACTTGACCATTGTAAAATTGTTTCTCTTCCTTATTTCTGACCAGGGCTTTCATTGAAGGACTGCATAAGAGTCACTCTCCCAGATCATTCGTCACTCTTAGGTCGGGTATGCATATGCATTCCCCTTTGGGCTTGATTGTTTCAGATATACAGGTGAAATAGTACTTCACGTGAGACTAAGTCGCTGTCACAGAAAGAGACACTTCAAGTAAAGAATTCCATACCTTTTTAGTGTAGGATGGTCGAGATCATCCTCTCTGTGCTCTGACGTTGCTGAATGAAAAATTGATAACTGAAAAGCCACAACTTGATCATGTAAATCGCATATGACATCCAACACCGTCGGTGAAATGCACCTGGTTACCTGAACTTTATTCCCTTTGGCGGAATTCATCTTTGGAAAATGACTATTAGCTCTAGTAGCTCTTGACTAAAGACTTCCAATACTGGAGTCCTTGCAGAATCATGCAGCTGGTGAAACACTTTTCTAGAACAATTTCAGAAGCATGGTATTGATGGCAAGGTTCAAGAAGTCCTTTCCCAATTTCGCTTCCAGCTTCATGCATATGCCGATCTTGCAACTCGTTTTACTCGCCACTGTGTCAAAACACATGGCCAGGATTTTGTCATCCAATCCCCAGCTTCAGATCTCAGCCAACAAGAATCTGACATGGCAATAGCCGTCACTGAGTGGAGTTAGGGGATGGCCATTGTAGCTTGGTAACATTCTTATGAAATATACCATTATCCTCCTGTCTCTGTAACATCTGGCATGATCTTGTTATTCAAGTGAAGAGTAAGGAGAACTTGTGGCTCAGAAGAATCTTTGCTGCCAGGGCTGCAAGATCATCTCTCCCAAATTGAAACGTACAATTGCTACTGTCTCTTATATACGTTGTCATCCAGACTCTGATTCCTTGGTGTGCGCGTAAATTAAGCAGTACCTTGCATGGAAACCTCTCCTTTGTGAAGACAGCTTCGCACAGCCGAAGTGATATCAGTAGTGCCTATCATTCACATAGGAGGAAACAGGTTGCAGCAAATAGATCATATACAATACTTGGGGGCTACAATCACTGCGGAGGGAGGAAGTGAAGAAGATATAAGGACACGCGTGGGTTTGGCGAAAAAGGTACTATCTGGAATGGGCACAATATGGAAAAATAAAGGAATAACTACTCCGACTAAGCTAAGATTGTTGAAAACACTGATATGGCCAATAGCAACATACGGTGCAGAAGCATGGACATACAGGAAAAGTGAACAAAAAAGAATAAAGTCATTTGAAACAACATCTTATAGAAGAATACTGAGAATACCTTGGACTGCAAAGAACTAAATCTCAGCTTTTTTGTAATAAATGTTGCATTGCGCTTGTCATATGATACATGAATTAAAGGCACCACTTCCCGCCATTTGCAACACATGACCTGTGACAAAAACAACATCACATCAGTAACGACATGATCAAGAATGTTTATTTGTTGGGAACTATTCACTGAGAAGGGTTCTATAGCATGCAGCTCGCATGTATTGAAATCGTAGATTCTAATGCTTGCAATGCAACCGTGTTCCTAACTTCGGTCCTCTTGAGCAAGTCCTAAATATTCAGCTATCGAGATATAATTTCAGATATCCAGTTTACACATGATTTGGCACAATAATTTCATTTGGTCGTGAATTTTTTTTTAAAATTTCACATATATCTTAAAAACACCCTAATGTATGTATTTGGATGTTTGTTTGTACATGTATGTATACCGGTATAGGCTATGTATGCATGCACGCATGTATGCATGCAAGTATGTATGCGCTTATGCATGTAGGCCTATTCATAATATATATGCACGTATAATATGTATTATGCATGTATGCATACATGATACATGAACCTACTCAGAATCGTTCCCAGGCCAACCCTCTGTGTGAGTTCCTACTCTTTTATGTTTTATGCATTCCTTAATTGTGCTCGTGTTTGTCCTGCGTAAGCATGCTCGGCGCTGTCTGCAGACTAGCTGGTATGTCATATATGGTGGAATGCGACCAGAATATTTTGTGTAGGTCGAATGGGCAGTTCGTGTTTTGAGTGCTTTGTATGACGTGATGAGTTGATCATTGGCATTAAGACGATTCAAGGGGGTAGGCTCAGCTGTGTGACCAACGTTCCTTTCCATACACGTACTTCCCTTCAATATCACAATCTGCATTCTAGAAATGAGACACGTGCTTCTTTTTGGTTTTAAGACATGGGCGGAGTTTATCAGGGGCTAGGGGGGGTGGCAAAAGTCATGGCAACCGACACGAAGGTACTGAACATTCACATAGGAGGAAACAGGTTGCAGCAAATAGATCATATACAGTACTTGGGGGCTACAATCACTGCGGAGGGAGGAAGTGAAGAGGATATAAGGACACGCGTGGGTTTGGCGAAAAAGGTAGGCTACTATCCGGAATGGGCACAATATGGAAAAATAAAGGAATAAACTCCGACTAAGCTAAGATTGTTGAAAACACTGATTTGGCCAATAGCAACATACGGTGCAGAAGCTTGGACATACAGGAAAAGTGAACAAAAAAGAATAAAGTCATTTGAAACAACATCTTGTAGAAGAATACTGAGAATCTGCAAAGAAGAGGAACGAGGAGGTGGGTGGAGAACAACTCTGGAGTGCAATAGTTAAAAGGAAATTACAGTATTTCGGTCATATAATGAGGAAAACAACAAACTGCCTTGAAAAAGATATAATAACCGGGGAGACGGAAAGATCAAGAGGAAGAGGAAGACCAAGAAGAATGTGGATGGACGACGTGATGGAATGGACGGGACTGTCGATGGAACGGGTGGTACGAGCAACACAGCAGAAAGATCTCTGGAGAAGAATTGTCCATGATGCCGCCAATGTTCGGAAGGTCGAATAAGGCACCGACGACGACGAGGGGGGCTAAGCCTCCCCCAAGAAGACCCAGATTCAGCTTTTTTACCGTTTAAACGGTATCTTTTCCCGGGCTTAGCCCCCCCCCCCTAAGAAGGCGCAGACTCATAAGTTAACCCCTCCAAGAACGGAAACCAAACTACGCCCATGTTTTAAGATATCATCTGATGAAATCCATTTAGCACGACTTTCTCTTTCTGTGTTCATTTCAAGTGCCTACTAAGAATTGACGACTCACTATGCAAACAAGCATCGTTTTTCCTACACATGCAAAACACACTGCAAGCACAAGGGCACGAAATCATGCAGCCTACATTTATGAATACAAGAAATATGCATTGAAGACCCATTATTTTGGTATAGCCTACGAAAGTAAGGGGTGCAATATTACTTCAAAATGATGTAAGCAAGTTTCAAGCCTGTAAGTCTACAGTTAAGTGGCACATGGTCAAAGCTCAGTCAAATAGAAGCTAGGCTAAAATATTCGTGCTATGGCTAAGGCTGAATGATCTACGTGCTAGCGTTACGGTCGAGTGACAAGACAACTATAAAGGCCACCCGCCTGCACTCGAAGCATTTCCTATCTAGTTTTAGCTCGCCTGATACATACATGTAAGCTTATACAGACGATAGGAGACACTCAGCTGAGTTGAAAGCCACCGAGGATGACATAAAACGGTGCTATTTCGTCAAGCGTAAGTAGCCTAATTTTATTGCCTGAAATGATTCAAACGATAATTAACATTTGCAGAATTATACCGCGTCTAAAACATGCATACTTTTTATAGAGTCTTTGCAAAAGTGCACAGAGGAATCGCATGTCACAGCTCTTTATTACTAAGCGGCCGTAGCCAATCGCTTTCTCAAGATAAGCTTGCGTGAATTATTATGCGAAATAGATCCTGCAGAGTGATACCTTTCGTTTCCATTGTGAGGTTATTGTACTGACGCGTTGAACAAGTTCAAATTCCAAGGAAGTCCTTGATGCGTAAAAAATCAGTGTGGTATAGATTAGTGCGTTGTCATTTATTCAGAAGAGCACACGGAGCATATTTCATATGGCCTCAGTTGGTAATGAATGCATGTGAACATATAACTAAGGGTCTCTGACTATAAAGGACATTTTGCAGAGTTGTGCCCAGACATGAATAAGAATTCAACGCTGGTTGAGTTGCAGCCATCAAGGTTATACTACAGAACTGTAGGCTAGAATTCAATGTAATGTGCGGCACTCGACCGGTGCAGAGCTAGGATAAGACAGCTAGGTGATGTTAAGGACTGCGTGTTCTATTGATCCATGCACGTGCAAGTTTAACTGAGAAACTGTAAACCCTATTACAGTTTAGCTTAATGTGCAGATGTGGCTGAGTGCTGGTAAATCGCGCATAGTCATTTTTTTATATACGGAAGGCCTATCTGCGTCTTATTTGAACTGACGTGAGTCGAAAACTTCATTTGCAAAGAACCATTCGCTTAGAGAGGTCGGCATTGGTGCAAACTGTGCGAAGTGATTGGAATTTTCAAGTGTCAAGTCTTAGCATTTGACAGATGCAATCTAATCTTTGCGCCATGTGATTTCGTTTTAAAGCTAAGTTCGCGTTGCGCCTGCAAGACTGCTGAGCAAGATTGACGCTAAAAAATATGTTACGAAATAACGACAGCGTTTCGTAGCCTCTGTTATTAGTACTCTCAGTTTGATTTGAACATGACAGCAATTTCGACATGAAGGGACAACTGCAGGTGGTAGGTGGCAACTTACTGTGGCTAGCATCTCACTCATCACTGAACCATAGGTCTATACAGTCTTCGCCTACACTAGCCCGTGCTAAAGAGGATCGTCCATGTCACTCCATGATGTTACTGCGCCATAAGCTATTATATATAACCTCGTCTAATGGGAAGGAATCAGTATACGCTAATCTTTCGCGAAACTGTGATTTGGTTCAGACTATAAGGTGCACATGATTGACTTCTCTGCCCTCAAACGAGTTTCAATAGCGGACCATAATTTTATTAGCGCTTCACCTATAGCTGACGACGTCCTAGCACTAATGGCAGAATAACATGCTATATAGATGAAGATTATGACTGATGGATAGCATAGGACTAACTCACAGATGTCTATGCAGTAAGCAGTTATTTCAAACCGTTGCAATCAGCAATTTTTCTTTGTTATTCTTAAGTGCAACGCATGATTAGACTAACCGATGGAACCGACTGAACCGAGCATCAAGATGTCAGAAATTGTGATTGCGCGAGACAATACTTCTCACCGAAAGCATTCCAAGAAGGTAAGAGATGCTTAATTCACACCTCATAATCTTATATTGCTATTGAATGCGTGGGGTTTAGCCTAGTGAGCCAAGATTAACGAGCAACTTCGAACAAAGGACTTAGATAGGCTATCAGCCTCTTACATGGAAATTCAAAATTTAGTTTTAGATTGAGCAATCAAGACAATGTTTTGATTGTTAATTTTTTTCCTGAAATGGATTTGATTTTATTGATATCATAATTACGCCTATTCCTTCATCAGAATATCATGAGACTCCGCAAGTATAGACGATCTCCTAAAGTAGACCTATCGAAGAATCATAGGCCTACTGATAAGCCCTCCAGTATTTCTTCTGCTTTGCTTGGTTTTTGTTTAGTTCGATTTCCTCGGCTCGATGTTTAATCTGGATTGTCTATTTCATTCCTTCGTTTATTGCTATTAAAGCTGTTAAGACATATTAAGATATGCCCATTCAGCTATTGAAATTTTTGCACTTAAATTATTACACTAGCCTACATGCGTTGGAACTGAAATAGATAATTCTCCCTTACAGAGTTCATAAGTGGAACTGTGGAGGGTGGCGAGACGATGCGACGAAAATTATTGTGGCCTCGTTGGGCAATAACAGATGAATTATGGGATTTTTTTTATTCAAGTAGGCCTATAATAGGTCAATGCTGCGGGGTTCAACTGCTGGTTTTATAAATCTCTGCTGATTAAATTTGGTTTATATGGCAGACATCTTTTCAACCTAATATGCTGAGCTGTTTTATTCTTCTATAAGACCCTAAGGCTCCTAAGCTAAAACCACCGTTGACACTGTATATCTTTCTACGCTTTCAAGTAGTTAAAACTGCAGTTTGCCAGCCAACAGCATGCGCATGCGTGTGTGTTGCAGTTTTGTATGCGCATGCGTGTGTGTTGCAGTTTTGTATGCGCATGCGTGTGTGTTGCGGTTTTGTATGCGCATGCGTGTGTGTTGCGGTTTTGTATGCGCATGCGTGTGTGTTGCAGTTTTGTATGCGCATGCGTGTGTGTTGCAGTTTTGTATGCGCATGCGTGTGTGTTGCAGTTTTGTATGCGCATGCGTGTGTGTTGCGGTTTTGCAATTGAGTTTCTAATCCTGCCCTGACCAGATGTGCCTTGGTACCAGCCTGTATCACAGAAGGCGGTCACGTGATATATATGAGAAAAAGCCAAATGAAAGAGCGCAAGGTTTGAGATGAATGCTTCGTAGAGAAATGCTTTATCGCATATATGCCTCAGGGTTTGTCTCCTTTAAAGAACGATCAACTGTATAGACACAAACGCCGATATACTTTGACGCGCTGAAGTATAATAGGAGTTCATTCTACCGTAGAGCAGCATAGATGGACGTCAGCTGCAGTTGGAGAAACAAGTCTGAAGAAAATAGACCCAGATCTTAAGTTATAGCCATGTATCTGCATTCTGCAGAGCGAGTGAAACTGACGGTATGCATGTAGGTCAATCTGGTTTCTGTCAATCCCAAGTTCAGAGCCTGGATTTTTCGCATATGAAGAATAGATTTAGAAGAAAAATGTGGAACCTGTAAACAAGCAGAAGTCGCGAGTGAGCATGATGGTCCAGACTTATACAGTGAGGAAATTATCAAATAATATTGGAAAATGCGCTATAAATAAAATAAAATACACATATGAAGAAACAACATTAACCACATATCCTTGTGATAGCAATGATCATTAGCGTTGTCCGTCTGTTTTATCCAGCCATGATTCTGGCACTGTCAAAGTACGAACAATGGCGGAGTTATTACACCGCTTTATAATTTGGCCTCAGAGAAAAGTCATCTGACACCACCAGGTCCACGCTTTAACGAGCTTTCCATGGAGGCTTGTTCACATGTATACATGCTATCAGTTCATTTATCACATGTAGCCTACACTCAAATTTACATGGACTCTTCATGGCTATTTCTTTTGTGTGTGTGTTCTAATATATCTATAGCAGAGAGCTGAATTTGTACATTGTAGTTTGCGCTGACCACTTTGCCAAACTTTAGTTCCCGTATCGTCGCTCAGTCCGACTCACTGACGAAATACGAAGCATCGACTCAACGTCGCATCAATGATTCAGCAGCAACAGCAGCAGCAGCAGCAGCAGTAGCAGCTTCAGCAGCAGCAGCAGCTGATAAAGCAGCAGCAGTAGCAGCTTCAGCAGCAGCAGCAGCAGCTGATAAGGTAGAGAACTCAATACATTTCTGACAAACATTTCTCTTATGTATAGCCTACTCGAGTACTTTATGTTTGCACGACTACTATAATAAGCTGAACATTATACGAATAACATTGCTCGAAGAAACAGTGCTTTTATTCATTGGAATTTACGAACAATGATCGAATATTTCTTCATACTTCTGTATAAAATCCTCGCAATCCCACTGTCATTAAACAAACCGGGCATACTGTGTAACAATGCAAATTTTTTGGATACAGTCATTTGCATGGACGTATTATTTCGAAATTCCAGTTTATTGTTTATGGTGCAAAGCTGTAATTTCCTTAAGCTATTAGAGTAGATCTGCTTATAAACTGTAACAGTTTATTTCGTTTACATAGGTTTGAACCCAAGTTCTAATTAATGTAGGCCTACTTGACAGGCCTACTACAGACCTAGGCCCAAGCAAACACAAAGCCAGAACTGTCGTTTAAGAATAAATATCATGATTCTAGGCATGTAGGTCTGGGTGTCATGACTCTTCGAAAATTTCAGCACCATTTTAAGCATTCTCTATCGCTTAATGCTGCTGAATGTTCATTCCTTTCCTGTTCACTCTGGTGCCTCATATAATTATACTCACAAGCAACGGATCGTATCGTTTACAAAGACTAACGGGTCATTGACGATTGACGACCAGACACTGCAATAGGTCTGCAATAGGTCTGCACGCTGCAAGCCATTGCGGTTATTTTTCACTAACCATCTCCGTTCTACAATCATGCCTGTTACTATTCGCATTTATGAGTTACCCGCTGTGCTGGCTCAAGGACATTTGGATATTAATCTTCTATATAAAACCATTGTCTGGCTAAACCTGCGTAGCCTGATGGCTAAACTCAGACGACGGTGGCGTCCATTGTAAATCACTTTGACTTAGACGATATCGTTCACCGATTCTTCAAGCCTACAGAACATTCGTATATGAGTTTTTTCTTCTTTCTTTACCCTCTAGAGTTCCCCCTCCTCCGGCCAAACTGGGACCTCGATCGTTGACAGTAACAACAATGATTGCCGTCAGCCGTCTTCGCCTGAGAGAGCCGCCGCCGACGGTAAAAATTTAATGTGGTTCTAAGTAATAAATCAGCAGAAATGTGGTTAGTCTCGACATTTGTTAGGAGCCATTTCTACTGCGATCCCATTGAAGCAGGAGGTATAGCCTACTAGCCTAAAGTAGAAAAAAAATAATTTGGGTTTCAATTCTCCAGGGGGAGCAAGTGCCCCCTCTTGCCCCTATGTTCGGGCGCCCATGGTAGGTTAGGCATGTCAAGTGTTTGTCTTCTAATATCATGTTTTTACAACTCATCTGTCTGACTATTCTCCATAAACTTTTTTTCCTCCTTCCTAATCGCACGGCAAGTGACAAAATATTGCTCATTATCTTTAAGATATGTACACAGCAGGTTCGCACTTAGGCTTATGCAAAATATTATATATAGACCTAATCAAACCAGAAATTTTGAGACCAATTTTCCCCATCTTCTGTGACATGGGAGCAGTCAAAAATCCTTGTAACGGGTTTTAGCGCGTAGCAACAGCAGCAGCAACAGCAGCAGCATGAGCCGATATATATGTTTTTTAGCTGCAGGTGTAGGCCTAAAGTACAGAAAATATATGAGTCTGAGCGTATAGACGCGTCATTGAGATACCATAGCCAATCTATCTATCTATCTATCTATGTAATTTATATAGCGCCCCTTCAAGAACTCTACTCAGAGGCGCTCCCGACCCAGGCCCGGTCAAAAAGAAAAGTCTTAAGCAATCCATAGAATGAGCCCGACGTGTTCCGAGGGTGGGAACGCAGGTTAGAGGGAAGGTCATTCCAAACGGAAGGGCCAGTGACCGAAAATGCCCTGCTCTGCCCAGTGGCAGTGCGGGCGTAAGGAACTATAAAGTCACCTCTAGAGGCCGAGCGTAGAGATCGGCGACCTATAGTAGTAGAGGTCAAAGTGAATAACTCACAGAGATAAGGTGGTGCTGTGCCCAAGACACAGCGCCAAGCAAAAAAAGCAACCCTGAAGTGGATGCGTGACTGAACTGGAAGCCAGTGTAAGACATCACGAATGTAATCAGAGATTCATTCATTCATTCATTCATTACGAAAACTTATATAGCGCCCCTTCAAGAAGCCTACTCAGAGGCGCTCCCAGTCCAGCCACAGCTAAAAAGATAGGTCTTGAGCAACTTGTAGAAAGCAGGCAAATTATTCCGAGGTAGTAAGCGTAGTGCAAGCGGGAGCCCATTCCATGTGGACGGTCCAACAACCGAGAAGGCTCGATGCTGTCTGGTAGCAGAGCGGGTTCGAGGGACAGCAGCTCTCCATTGGTCGAAGAGCGTAAATTACTACGGGAGGCTACGACAGAGACAGGGCGACAGAGATCAGATAAGTAGGAAGGCGCACTACCAATTAAGGACCGCCAAACAAGTGCTGCTATCCTGTACGAGATGCGCTGCGGGACTGGAAGCCAGTGCAGAACATCACGCATGTAGGCAGAAATTGGGGCAAATTTTGGGATATGACCAATAAGCCGAGCAGCAGAGCGCATGACCCGGTCAAGACGCCCTATTAAGCTAGATGGGTGACCAGCAAGAATTGAACAGCAATGATCAATTCTGCTAGTTACGAAGGCGTGGACAAGGACCACAGCGGCATCATGAGATAGGGACCGCATGACAACACGCAACTGGCGGAGCTGGTAATAGCAGCTTCGCGTTACTAGGTTAACATGTTGTGAGAAACTGAGTTCTTGATCAAGTGTCACTCCAAGATCGCGGACGGTATGAGAGAATGCAATATGGGGGAATGTCTGAGCCAAAAGATGCATGTCTAGACTAGTCAACTGTCTGCGACCGCCAAGCCAAATGAATTGGGTTTTGGATGGATTCAACAGCAAACGATTCGAAGCCATCCAGCCAGAAAGGGCATCAATGGCAGAGCACATCAGCCCAACAGAGTAAACTGCATCTACTGCACGACAGTGAACATATGCTTGGATGTCATCAGCATATAGCTGATGTGAGAGTCCACATACCCTCAGTAGGGAGCTAACATCTGACGTGTACAGAATGTAAAGCAAAGGGCCCAGAACCGATCCCTGTGGCACACCAAAAATGGATGGGACCCACCGAGACCTAGTTGAGCCAGATATGACACAGTTTGTGCGATCAGTAAGGAAAGATCGCAGCCATTCCAGGGGTTTATCAGTCAGCCCAAAAGAGACAGAAAGGCGCTGAAGAAGAATCATATGGTCGACAGAGTCGAAAGCAGAGCTGACATCAAAAAGAGCCAAAAGAGTTATATAGCCACAGTCCATGGCGCCATAGAAGTCGGATAGGAGGCGGACTAGCAGGGTCTCAGTAGAATGGTTTCTCCGAAAACCCGATTGTAGGGGAGGCAGCAACCCATTCCCATCTAAATACACGATAAGTTGGTTGCAAACAATTCGTTCTAAAATTTTCGAAAGGAATGTCACATTAGCAATGGGACGGTAGTTGGTGGGATCGCTTGCGTCAAGTCCATCTCGCTTCAAGGCTGGAAGGAGGATGGACCGCTTCTGCGACGTAGGTAGATGAGCCTCCTGGATCGACCGGTTGCAGAGCACGGTAAGAAACGGAAGGAGGTCGTCGATTAGCTCCTGGACGATGTGGCCAAACTTAGGGACACCACCCACCAGGCGAGCAGCCGCCCGCAGAACCCCCTCCAAACAACGCAGACGAACCTGAGGAAGGCCAAAGTAGAGAGAAGAGCAGTAATCCAATCGATTAGCAATAAAGGCATGAACCAAGGTGGAAGCGGAAGAGGAAGACAGAGAGCGAGACACGATTCGCAACTGACGCAAATGGTAGTAGCAAGAACGAGTCAAGGTCTTAAGATGATCAACAAAGGACAGCTCCTGGTCCAGGATAATACCAAGATTGCGCACAGAGGTGGAAAAGACAAAGGTGGGGAATTCGGAGGCTAGAGACCCTAGATCTAGTTTAGCCAGCTGCTGACGAGTTCCAAGCCAGATATATTGAGTTTTTGAAGGGTTTAAACGGAGTCGATTGGACGACATCCAGGCAGTAAGGCAGTCAGTGGCATGTGACATAATACGGACAGCAGAGGCAGCTTGGGTCGCTGAACAATGAGCGTAGGACTGCACGTCATCAGAGTGACTCTTAAGGGAACAAGAGGCAAGTAGAGCCTCTATGTCAGCCGTGAAGAGGAGGTAAAGCCAATGGAGCAGACCTACACAGCAGCGCTCATTGCTCCATTCGTTGACGTGACTGCTACGTTACCCGTATCCAAAAAGCAAAAACGATCACTATGGCTTGTTTCAGATTTTGTCATAGTCTTTACGAGTTTAGTGAATAATAGTAATTTTGTTCTCCGATATTGTAGATCACGACTGTAATCGGCAACAAGTCAAGAAAAAGGTTTGTGCATCTAAATCTATTTTAAGAAATATATTAAAGTGCATCGGTCACGTGATACGACGTACTAGGCTTCCTCAGGTTCAATAGGCCTTTGTGTGAGACGTAACAATTGGTGCAGAAAGCAGACGTAGGCCTACAGCTGCAGAACTGCTCTTGAAAAAAATGTTGGGGTTTAACGACTCTTTTTCATATCATAGGGGTTGGGCCAGTCATCTCCCTCGCCGTCTTATCTTCCCACCGACAGTGTACGGTTGATGTACTCATCATAGCTGACTTTCTAATCTTCCATTAATTGTTTCAAACATAGAAATCCTTCGCAAAGAAGAAGAAGACGAAGAAGCCGCATTCAAGAGAAGGCAACGAACTGACCTGTGAGGAGAATCCGACTTTGAAATCACTGCCATTGGAAAATGACTCTCGACCAGTAACACCAAAAACAATCGACCAGATATCGTGCGTTGCGTCTGAAATCGAATCAACTGCTTCTTCGAGATCATCGTTGCACAGCGATGATGGCGTTCCTCTGAGTCTGACTTCACAGCATCCAAAGTCAGCGTTGGATGGTCGGCAATCATCTTCCATCGAGTGCGACCTCTATGTGCAACAGCAGCTGTCAAACAAAGCTGCATCGTGTGAAGAAGAGCTGAAGGCACATGGCGACTGCAGGCATATGCACAACGATTGTTCTGATATGCAGCCAACTGAGACGGATCGTAAGTAGACCGAGTCCGGCTGCTATTGTCTAATAAATTTTCCACTTATTCAGACTTACAGTTTGGTCAGGTTATTCATTTAGTTGTTTATACTTAGCCTACATGTTGCTTCAAACTTCATTCAGCTTCGAACTCAACGTTTCATGTTTCGTCGCCAGAGGCCTCAACTGGCGCGTCGTCTCGACCATCATTTTCTTAACTATACTCTACGCATCTACTTCTAAATTTGTACATTCCAAAATATTTATTCAACATTCTGTGCTTCCATACATATTGCATACATATATAAATGTAAATATATACTTGCTTACATAATTATATACGAATATACGTACATGTGTACGACGTACGTAGGCCTACATACCTACATACGTAGCCTACAATAAATACATTGCATTACATACATGTGCATGCATAAGTCCCACATAGAATCAGGGAAGCATACATACATTGCATACGTTCATGTATAATTAGACTATATAACTAGCACACCTGCAAAAATAAATTAAATAATGATTTACGTAGGAATGCACAATAATTCGACTGACGTTGGCAAACAGAAGATCAATTCGGACGGGATAAATTCTGCGATGGAAGGTCGTCTTATATCAGTCTCTGTTCCATCAGTTTCGATTCCATCAGTTTCGATTCCAATCGTCGCTATTCCATCAGTTGCTGTTCCATCAATTGCTGTTCCATCAGTTCCTGTCCTATCAGTTCCTGTTCCATCAATTGCTGTTCCATCAGTTCCTGTCCTATCAGTTCCTGTTCCATCAATTGCTGTTCCATCAGTTCCTGTCCTATCAGTTCCTGTTCCATCAATTGCTGTTCCATCAGTTCCTGTCCTATCAGTTCCTGTTCCATCAATTGCTGTTCCATCAGTTCCTGTCCTATCAGTTCCTGTTCCATCAATTGCTGTTCCATCAGTTCCTGTCCTATCAGTTCCTGTTCCATCAATTGCTGTTCCATCAGTTCCAGTTCCATCAGTTTCTGTTCCATCAGTTCCTGTTCCATCAGTTTCTGTTCCATCAGTTCCTGTTCCATCAGTTT
The DNA here is from genome assembly GCA_949752735.1 of Lumbricus terrestris. Classification (NCBI taxonomy): domain Eukaryota; kingdom Metazoa; phylum Annelida; class Clitellata; order Crassiclitellata; family Lumbricidae; genus Lumbricus; species Lumbricus terrestris. Next base: position 79,684,671 of record OX457036.1, on the reverse strand, counting down.
CTGTTCCACCAGTCTCTGCTCCATCAGTTGCTGTTCCATCAATCCCTGTTCCATCAGTTTCTGTTCCATCAGTTCCTGTTCCATCAGTTTCTGTTCCATCAGTTCCTGTTCCATCAGTTTCTGTTCCACCAGTCTCTGCTCCATCAGTTGCTGTTCCATCAATCCCTGTTTCATCAGTTCCTGTTCCATCAGTTCCTGTCCTATCAGTTCCTGTTCCACCCGTTGCTGTTCTACCAATCGTTGTTCCACCTATCTCTGTTCCGTCAGTAGCTGTTCCACCAGTCGCTGTTCCACCAGTCGCTGTTACACCAGTCGCTGTTCCACCAGTCGCTGTTCCATCAGTCCTTATTCCACCAGTAGCTGGTCTGGAGAAGTCACGCAAAGACCTCCAGCGGCAAATGTTTCTGCTCCACAAGCTGACGCCGATCCTCAACGACCAAATGGAAAAGTCGCTGAAAAGTATATCGACGACGTTTCAAGAACTTCACAACAGGTGAACAACCGATATCTGATAAATTTCGCGTGAATTAAGACATAAAGAAAAGAAACTCTGTTGTTTTTTATAATATAATAATTATGTCCAATTGTCCATGCACTGGAGTTCTGCTTGATCTCCTCAACTTTTCAAATTGTAATTGTAATCTCTCGTCTCGTCTTTAGCCATCTTCGCTCCGAAGTTGGGCCGCACCATGAACTGTCTGTCTCCAAATACATCTGTCTTCGGCTGCCCTCATCAGTTGACACATGTTTAGACCAGTCCAAGACCGTATATTCTCCATCCAATTGGCCCTCGGTCTTCCACGCGCACGTGCTCCTCTTGTCAGAGCCGTTTTAAGGCACAGGCCCGCGAGGCCCGGGCCTAGGGCCCCGCGCAACAGGGGGGCCCCGCGGCGACCCAAAATGCTACATTGCATAACAAATTAGCAACATGTTATACGAACTTTAACGTGTGCTAAGCTTAAATTTATTTTACACAGTACACTTGTAATACAAAGATTGCTGTGCTCTAGCTGTGTATAGGCCTAGGTTCTTCTATCAATATTAATAAACGTAACAAAATGACACACATGCCCATAGAAGGCATGAATAGAGTACCGGCACTCTATATCTGAGACTGAGAGTTTGAGACGGGAATCGGGTTACGTTCAGTGTTTAATCTAAGCATCTCCCAGTGTGGAAGGAACTTCACCCAGAAATGACTACCCAAAACATTTGACCAAATTATAAGTTTGAATTGCTGCTTACATTATTGTATAATACACGAACTCTAGTAATATACCGTGATATTATTTACTATTGTATGATATTACGACGATAAAATCTATTAATGTAATAATATGATACAATCATCATACAATGAGTATAATTTACTGTTAATATTTGTACAAGTACTATTTTTGTAAAACCAATTTTCGACTTTTTAGTGCTACCTTTCAAATTTAAAACTGTCGAAATTTAAAAAGGTTTTGTTACTTGAACACTTAGTAAAACAGCATCATTAGGCCTACTACATGACTTCCAGATTTTGGCGGTTCTTCCTTGGTTTGTGTAACATTTGTGGCAATTCCGAGAACTGTAGGCCTATCCTCCATGGTCAACAATACAAGCCTTTTTAGCAACGCGCGGGAATAAGCCAATTCCAATGCAAGAAAGTAGGTCTTATATAATTATAGCCTAGATCTGTCTGCAGTTATTCGTTAGGCTACTAGGCCTATTATGCTGTTGGCCTAATGGTCCAGAAGCAGCAGAACTGAGTTGCTGAATTTGATACGTCAAGAAATTATGATTGTAATAATAATTATATTAATTTTATTGAAACTTTCAACCACTCTTGTAATCAGCACTGAAATAATAATCTGTAATTTTGCTTAGATCCCAGCTTACAATGCTGCATGTGGCCTATCATTACAATGTGGAAACTGAATAAGGAATTATTATAATTGCAAGAACAATCATAGAAGTCTTAGACTAGGCATGTCATCACTGCGAATGTTGAGCAATTTTGTAAAGATGGCAGCTTAAAATGCAATGTGAAAATTCAACAATTTCTGACTTCATGGAGGGACACATTCGGACATTCCTTTCCCATAGCCCTCCCGTCTCGGCGCTAGACGTCTCGAGCAATCGACCGACAAAAATGTGTGTGTAAATACTTGTTCTCCGTCCCCAGAAACCTTGATTTGGCTAGAGTAGATTAGACTCGTGGATATGTTTAGGATTAGGGTTTGTGCCTATAGGGCCCCAAAACTCCTTAAAACGGCCCTGCCTCTTGTTGTTCCCTGCAATTATTGTAATTATTGTAATCAGGTGTCACCAATTCCAAAGAACAATTGGTACGAAGGATCTCACTCGAGAAATTCTTTGGAATTTTGAACAGGGTCGAGCACATATCAATCTTATAAACACCGTGTCTCAATAAAAAAAAGGTGCAGAATTGTTTTTGTCAGAACTTCGTCAAATTTCCACCAATCTTAATCACTTTGGGCAGGTAGGTGGAAAAATGGCTGAAATATTTTCATGCTATATATAAATTTTCCACCTCATCTGATTCATATCACCGCATTACCTTGTTAAACACATATGTACCATTTTTTCATATAACGCTTAGATTTTAATACTTCCAACAAACTATCTGACGTCTGAATTAGCACGCAATGAAGTAAATAGCAGAGTTTCTTAATTGTTATGACAGAACTGCTTAAAAGTGTTAGAATTGGTGCTCGAAATGTGCACCGCATGCGCGGACACAAGCGCTAAGACGGCGACGCCACTGGTCGATAACACCATCAACAATCGACTGGTCAAAGCGCGCCCTCTCGTCGATCAGACGCGTTTTGAGTTCGTCGACACTGGCTATTCTGGACCGGTAAACCTTCTCCTGCAGCACACTCCATATGCTATAGTCGACTGGGTTAAGATCTGGTGAATTCGGCGGCCACAGAGTTGGAGGAATGAAGTCATGCGTCTCTCGCTCCAGGAAAGAGACTGTGTCGCGTGCTCGATGCGCCGGGGCAACATACTGTTGGAAGACAAAAAACTCGCCCTGGGATACCCCGCGTATGTCTGACGGTATCTTCTGGGCAAGAAGGTTGTAGTGATAGTAGGCATATGCCCCATTCACTTTGACATCCGGTTCGATGCAATGGATTTCAATGCAGCCAAGCTTCGAGACGCCGTTATATGAAAAATTGATACATCTGTGTTTAACAAGGTAGTGCGGTGATATGAATCAGGTGAGGTGGAAAATTTTTATATGGCATGAAATTTCAGCCATTTTTCCATCATACCTGCCAAAAGTGATTAAGATTGGTGGAAATTTGACGAAGTTCTGACAAAAACAATTCTGCACCTTTTTTATTGAGACACGGTGTATATAGGCCTACGGTCGATACAGAAACGCATGAACATTTACATTTGCATTTGCTATTATTGAACAGTTTAATGGAGTATACGCCTATATTTTTATAGTTTCTTTTATTAAATTAGTTGCTTCGTGATGTATCCGTTAAACTGTCTGAAATGTCAGAATTTTAAATATTTTACTGTTTTTCTCAAACTAATTTGGTTAAAATTGATTTTGTTCAATTGGATGACATTTAGTAGTCACTTGAAATAAATGGTTATTAAAGAATCATTTAAACTTCCAAATTAATTCTCGATGATAATGTAGTCAAGTTTTTCGTCACTCGTCATAAAAATTTACTCTGTGTATAGACACCATACAGAAAGCCTAAATGCAGACATTGCAGAGTAACCTGTATAATACGAACTATTCAACATTATAGTGTGCGGCTCCTTTACCATCATCTAGAAAGGATCGTCAATGGATGGTGGCTGCCAATGTGGTGGCGCAATGCTTACATGTGAATCCTTGGTAATCAATTATTGAGAAGCAGACAGCTGGATGCGTATAACATAAAGGGATAAGCGAGAGATAAGCAGGTACAAGAAGTAGGTTATTGTTGCATGGTTATCTCACCATCTTGTTGTTTGTTTATGCCAGGTTGAATCTAAGAGAAACTAAACTGATCTCTGAGCTGAATGAAGTCACATCTCAAGCCAGTGAGTTCTTCTTAATTCTCCTACGCTTGCAAAGTCTGTAACAAAGTAATTTGAATGGCATCAAAGCTGTATCTTGTGTGGCGAGTTATATCCCGGTTTCTTCATAATGTGAACTTCGCCTACTTATAGTGGCCAAGCAGCCTTTAGCTATAGGCTATCCTACACGATGCACCAGTTGATTCCTCTCGAAGTTTCAATGCTGTTTTATTGCATTTCTATTAAATTATGCGAACCAATGTGAAGACTTTTTTGTCTATTCCAGATGCCGTGTTGTCTGAACAAAAGACGAGGGGCGAACATTTAAAATATGAGATGCAGCAACTGTTGCAACCATCTGACTTAGACATAGCGCAGCTGAAGTCTCTAATCAAGGTAGGCATAATAATTATGTGTGTAGGCTATCTTCGGTTTCATATAGCGCATAATTTTGCTGGAACCTCTCAAAACGCTGAATTTTGCACAAAAGGTGACGCGAAGACCATTCTCAGCAAATCAATAAGTTTTACTCTCATCCTCATTCTACGGAGAATAAAAATATCATTATTGTAGTTTACATGAGAGAAAGGATACGGAGCTAAATGAGACAATATTGACAAGCGATTGGAAATAGATGCATTATTTAGGCCTACACGCAATAGAAAAGTAAATGCACAATCATGGCAGACTTGATAATGTGCTTGGGACACTTCCTTGGCATCTGTTGCGTCTTTTAATCATATCAAAAACTCACTGCTTAGGCCTATGAGAGTCTAAATCTAAATAATGTTAAAGTATATTAAGAGCCAAAGCTAATCAAGAAATGAGTTGTGCACATGTTACAAGACAAGTCAACACTAGAGGCTCCCGCAGATACTCAAAGAGTCCAACTGATCTGGATTCCCATCAGTAACTCGTTGCAAACACCGTGCTCGGAAGCTCTTAACTATAGCGCATACGCTACATTGCGTTAAAAAACACCAGGCGATGAGTATTGCAATAGAAGGGCCTCAACACTAAAACTCAAAACTAAGCAAAGCAGTTTTTCGTAGATGATTATGCATTTTATAAAGGTTTTGCTGAAAACGTTATGCCATTAAAATTCTGATGTAGGCTTATCAAAATTAACTGTGATTTTTTGGTTTTCGGTGTAAATTAGGAATACGTCAGCAAGAGAAGAATCTATGAAGAAATGAGCGAACAACGTCGATTCGTTTTCGATTCGACGAATCTATTGAAAGACATCGACACATTTGGAGAAAGTAAATCATCGACATTTTTCTTTATAAATTGCATTTAATAAGTGGGAATAATAATATATTCGCATGGTTGATTGTATTTCCGATCGTTAATTAGCATCGGGTTCTTACACACGATTATCTCCTTCTGTTTATCGTCATTTGTCCAACTAAGACTCACAGGCGGTGCCCTGTTTTGCATAGAAAGGTCAGACACGAATAAACCAGTTAAGTTAAGCCAGAAACGAGCACCGCCACTTAATGGCTGATAAACGAGTTTTGTCTCTTTATGATAGTCGATGTACATTTAGCATCCATTAGTATAGTTACTCTGAATAAGATATTTTAAGAGCTTTACAAAGTTTTATTCCTTGTAAGACACAGCAGTGTTATTAGGATGTTCTCAGCGTATAATGAGAAGGACCTTTTGGTATGGGGCCTGGTCCAACTACCTGTCACGTACTTCTGTTAGGCTACGTTAGTGGTGCCATACGCACATACACTTTCATCCATTGCAGTAGTTAATAATAATTTGTATTTTATGTTCAGTCGAATCTCTAGAAGTGGTTGACAGTCTGATTCCGAATGGGATCTGCTCAGCGCAATCAACAGTTAACTCTTTTGAAGCAGCAACTCCTGCGCTTGAACCAACAACTTCAACAGGTATTCTATGAAATTAGTCAATGATGTATCTGATTTGCATCTGTCTATAGGCAAATATCTTTTTTCTAGATGCTGTAACAAAATATCAAATGCTAAAAAAAATTGTATTGCTTTCTTAAATATTGGAGTAGGCCTAATAGTATTCATTGGACTGAAACCAATTAACTTATTCTTTCAGAACATTTACATAGCGCCTTTGCCTTCTCCCAGACCTTCTCGCACACTAGCCTCAGAAGAGCAAGGCATGCAGTCTTCAAATGAAGGTGCAATGCAGCAATGGTGTATGCTACGCTCTGAGCAAGAAATTCCATGAAGATGGTATAAATGCTAGAAGACAATATATACAGGCCTACGTGACATTCTTAGGGACCGCGAAGGTGTCACGAGAAGGGATAGAATAAGGAATACAGAGATATATAGCAGACTGAATATTCGGCATGATATAATACACAAAATCCAGAGCAAACGGCTACGCTACTTTGGCCATGTAACCAGAATGCGGGACGAGAGATACCCAAAGATAGCGGTCAACGGATATGTGCATGGTAAAAGAAAAAAGGGAAGACCAAAGAAGAGATGGTTCGACATGATACAAGAGGACTGTCGGGAGATGGGTTTTTCCATACAAGAGGCTACACACAAAGCTCAAGAACGAGAAAAGTGGAGATTTTCCATAGCTGGGCGGCTGTCACGTGCGAAAGCATCGTCAAAGCCATAAGTCAAGTAAGTCAGTAAGTCATTATGTGCGAGGAGAAAAGTTGTGATTCATTGACCTTTAAAGATTGTGCAATGTCTAATCAAGATAAAAAATCAGGTTTCAGCATTTGTGATAATTCGGTAAATCATGTTTAATTGAGAGGCAATTGCACTAAATCAATATCTCTACGATACATGCAAGACCTTTGCATATGAGATGTGTCGAAATTATCATTTTAAAGGAATATAAGTATAAATATTTTAAGCATACGTTTAATACATACGACTTTGATTGTTTAGATGCGAACAATGAAACACCATCGCCTCAGCATACTGCAATCCAGTCGTGGCCAATTGCAGATGACAGATCACCTTCAGAAACACCATTCAGTGACGGAGAGCACTTGCGGAAAGACGACCTACCACTTGCTGAAAGTCAAGTTCAGAGTTCCGCTGGAGAAGTGACCGTCCAAGTGGAACCAGACCATCAGAAGACTCAGCGAAATGGTAGTGATGAAGTTCTCCCGAACACAGTTGCCGTCAACGATGTCTCTGCTTCGAAGGAAAGTGCAAGACTGGATTGGGGCGAAGAAGAAGAGGTGATCCGACCACATTCAGCCTATGATCTCAATTCACCTATGCCATCTGCAGATAAGAATCACTCATCCAGTGTTGAAATCAATATAGTCAGTTCAAATAAGCAGCGAAATCTAAATGATACACGCAGCGTTAACTTACGCCTGAGTACAAGCCGTTTCAAGGACATGAAATCTCCTAAGGACACGAATTCACCTAAGGACATTAGTTCACCTAAGGACATTAGTTCACCTAAGGACATTAATTCACCTAAGGATACGAATTCACCAAAGAACACGAATTCACCTCAGGACACGAATTCACCTAAGGACATTAATTCGCTTAATGGCCTCGTCAATCGCTGCCCCCTTTCGAACGGCACTCACTTGAGTCAACTGAGATCGAGTGATTCAAAGACCGTAGTAGCCGCAACAGATTGGATGCAGCAGTCACAGCCATTCAAACAGACTTCTAGAGACAGCGGTCGAGTTGAGTTTAAATCGGAAAATAATGCCGAGGGAAAGCATTGCCTTCCGCAGAAGCAGCGACCGGGTAATTTATCAGATGCAAGGAACGATTGGAGCAATGGTCCGGCGATTGGGTTTCTCACGAGTAGTCGAGTAGAACTGAAAGGAAGATCCTTTGTCTTGCCTTTACAAATCTCAGATGCAGGTAACATAGCGACGAACGAACAATGCGAGGAAGTTTCCTCCCCCTGCACCGAACCAGGTGAGGACATAGAACAGAAAGAAAATGTTGGTAATAAAAATAAGAAGAAGAGAAAGAAAAAGAAGTCTAAAATTTCTAAAGACCAAACGGATGACACGATTCAAGATGACAGTTCCTCTTCCGTTTCTGATTGTTCAAGAAACAGCGAAGCAACTATTCAGCAGAAGAAAGACATACAGCGAACTAATTTAAAAGTAGCTGAGCAGAATCAACAGATTTCCTCTGAAGTAGACGCTATAGTTGTTCCAAACAAGCGAGGTTCCACAAAGAAACGTAAAAAGTATCCGTCCAAGAAACACGAGGGCGATGAAAACAGTCCAAGTTTCGCCAATATCTTGGGCGAACACAACGACCTCTCTTCTGGGGTCACAAACGGAACTGTCCTATCAACAATACCGGACAAACAAAGTCGTCCATCTGAGTTATCCGATACTTACCTACAAAAGCAAAGCTGCGCCATGAAAATGAAGAAAACTTTTGACAAAAGTTCCGTTAAAAAGGTAAAAGAAGAATCCGGAGAAGAGAACAAAACTGTGGCTGAAATGAATATTGACCGAAACAGTGGAAGATATGTAGACACCCTTGATAAATTCAATAGGAAATATATTGCACCAAACGTAAATGGAAGTCCACAGAAGCCCGAAAGACAAACTTCTCGTCACCATGGACATTCAGAAACAACCGAAAAGTCTGCGGACAAACTTCAGAATGTGGAGAAGAAGGTAATCAAACGATCAGCACAAACACCACAAAATGGATGACCCTTTCAACTGCAGGAAGCTTTTAGTGACAGACACGACCTCACTTCCAAAGACCAACACAGAACATAAACGATGAACATGAGATTCAATGAAATAACATAACGAGCCAAGACGTCAGAACTTGAGCCAGAAACACGAAATGAGCGACATGCGTACGAAGATTAATGCATGCGTCAGTGTTACAGCACTGTAACAAATAAGGAATCATTGTATTGGATATTGTATTATCATAGAGAAGAAGTAGTCAGGCATGTTGAAACAAATACACGTGTGACATTTTGAAATACTGTTCTCATCGAACTTGCATTTAAGGATTAAATTAAACTGCATGGAGGAAATGACAGCAGCATAGCACAAACGCCTCAGGTATAAACAGGTAAATTTGATGGTCATAGGCTATTAATACCGGTAGGCTACTTAAAACAGGTCACTTGCACGACAGAAAATCATTAACTTTTTAATTACTGCGCAGCTGTACTATATAGTATATGATAATTTATTATGTGTATTATAGTCTTACTATTTCAATCTTATCCGATGCTTGCAGGAGTGTAGGCATAGGTCTACTGAATACAGCAGAATTATTGTCTATAGCAGTTCATCAATCATCGTGGTTGCCGTGATAATGATTCCGTCGGTTTCTGTGAAGTGTCTATTTTGGCAAATCTCGAAGCATTTTCGATTTGTTCGCAGATAATTCAGCTTTAGACATAGAGCAACAGATCATACATCGATTTGTATTTGAAGTTTATCTGGTAGACCCGAGACAAACTGTTGAACTGTAGATTCTCACAGTTGGCCGTGATTCATCTTTATGCCTATAAATGCTCTCAGGTGACCCTGGCTTGCAGAACTTTCGACCTCGTTTTTGTCTTCTTATATAGACGTGCAACTTGAAACTTGATGTAAATACGACCTGTATGATGTTGATTAACCGAATAAATATATTATCTCATAAAATCCGTTTTGATTGCATTATCGATCTTTGTACGTTAACGCGATATTACAGCTAGAACCTGCGCAGTTTAGACTCGACTGTGACAACTCAATGACTGTGTTTAACCACAACGCTGAGGACGATTTCACAGACCAAAGTTACAGGTGGCATAGGTCTACGGACGAAAGGGGGTTTGCGACCACTTATTGGAACTCCCACATAGTAAAATCAGAATGCAGTTTCAAACGAATCAGGACTTCCTAAGTAGGTTCCCATCGATCTGGGGTGAGAGAAGAGAAGGGATGAAAATCCGGGGAGGCACTTACTTCCTCACTGTTAACACTGGAGAGGGAACGTGCAAGAATGCCCTCCACTTACATATTCTTCTAAGCTGTACCATAGGCCAGATGTTAGAGTCTGCAAGACACAGACAATACTTCTATATCTATAGGATCAGACCTCGGTTCCTTAATTCTTACCTGCTTACCTACCTACTGTAGTTAATTATACGATGACACGACGACAGAAACAGTAGCCTAGAGAACATTCAGAAGGACGCGACACAGAAAAAGACAATAAATTGAACAAAATGATGATTTATTACAAATTAAGTCCTCCGAGTGAGGGACGTACATCCCCGCCCCACAGTTAGTCGATTATATTTGGAAAAATCTGCTTGAACAGTCAGGTAATGATGCGTTTTGTGCTGCAGGTCTGATGAGCATCCGACTCGTTGTGGATTGAGTTGATGCGGTCCTCGAATTGACACCGTGTTTCTATGATCCACTGCGACCTGGTTCCACGCCGTCCACCACTTCCCTCTAATCGTTGCCCCTTCATCCCCCTTCTCATCCCTCGGCTCAACAACGCACAACACATTAATAAGAAATAAATGCAAAATTAATAATAGTGGGCTTGCGGGATTCTATAGTTAGGCCTATAGTTAGCCACGCCAGGGGCCCTCCTGCCTTTGCGAGGAGCTTACGGGGTTTTACGCCACGCCAGAGGCCCGGCAGGTACTAATACAAATAAACTACAAACACACAACAACAACAACAACAACAACAACAACAATAACAACAACAACAACACAGAGCCACCAACTCAACCGTCACTCATCACAATCCACTCAGGCCAATTCCACCAGACAGCAATGTAGCAGTTCCTAAAGCAACAGGAAAACCACGACGATAATTAATACATAATTATTATCATGACAGATAAATTGATAATTATGCAGATATCATCATAAAAATAAATTAAATGCAAGATTTTATCCTAGGTTGTGCCTCGTTGGTTGGTTAATTGATCCAATTAACCGTAGTAACGCTGGCTGTATAATTATAGGCCTATAAGCCAACGACGACGCGTCAGCGATTGAATTTAGGAATAGCCTAGGTTATAGAGGTAGGATATGGATTAAGGGTAGATTGCTATTGAAAAGGAAAGCAAGAAAGATTGCGGAAGTTGAACGTGAAAATGACAATTTATACTACAACAGAACAAGTTGCATTAGTCATCTTCTATTTAATTATGCGTCTTGTTTTAAATTGGCGCGTTCGAAAAGATATAGGTATGGAACTCATTACCGCGTGTCCTTTATGAATGGTCGACCGTGGACACAAAGAACAATATTAATAATGCTGGGTAAAGAATTCTGATAATTATCTAACACAACAGGCTGTAATCTAGAGTCTTGACAACAACTATGTTTTGTTCACGAGGCTTACCAGAAACGCAGTGGCCTGTGGACGAAATTGCCCGTTCCTTCGACGTCGGAACAGGAAGTGGCTGATCACGCTTTCCTCAGATCGTCACTTTTTTTAGGCTTCCTTGATGCTCTGGTATCCAGGATGGATCCGTCTCTATTTCCTTCGATTATTTCTCTGTTAGTTGATCGTCCGTCTTCAGTTTGGATTTCCAATTGCAATCGATTTCATATTATGTCGTTCGATAAGTTTGAATCGATCTCATATACGTCGTTCGATCTTTATCTCGATTCTGAATCAGAGTTTCAAAATGTTGAAGCACGCATGAATTGATAAACGATGTATAAATAGACAGATGAATGGATGGATAGAAGAATGGATGGATGGGTGAACAAGTAGATGAATTAATGGATCAATGGATGAATATATGGATGGATGAATGAACAATTGAATAAATGGATGAACGGTAGGATGAATGGATATTGGATAGGCTACTTAAACAGCCTACCTTCGCATAATTTCACTTTTTCGGATGATTTTTTGTCCAGAGTAGCATCTCGTTCGATCTTTCTAACACTGATATCGACTTATATTATCTTCAAATGATGCGGTTCATGTAATCTAATTTCAATTTCTGTTTCTTCTTATCGGCAATTTTTGATAATTTTCGTTTCGAAATGTCTCGCTTCCAGTCGATGTACCAAATGAACCTCGTTTCCATGACGCGATGCAGTCGGTCTATTGATGACGTAACAGCAACCGCTGGATGACGTCAGTAGTAAATTTACGTCATCAGTATAATTGTATAGTTGATTCGCGCGTAAGTAAGTAATTCAACGTCAATGGCACACATTGGTTTAGTAATTTTTTTGTCAATTCGCATGCAAGAGATGGCCTAATATAAATAATACAGCAACACAATAATATGTAAAATTTTGTAAATAATCTGAAATATGTTTCCTCCATTGCGTATAAATGACTCAGGCACTGCCAAAAATTACACGGCGACATATATTTATTTATTTATTTCTCGCATAATTATGCTGTAGCGCCCCTTCAGTTTCTCTACTCAGAGGCGCTCCCGACTACAGCGCGGACACTGTCGGAGTTTGACGCCGAAACGAACGAGCAACTGCGAGTGAAGGCCTTGCTCAAGATACCCATACGCAGCGGCTTGAGGTGGATTCTAACCTGAAATCCTCCGGCAGCATGGCACCGAACCCACCACTACACCACCGCGCTCCTCGACATCTTACGGAACATGTGTTCAAGCCTCATAAAATTTCTTTTCCAACTGTGTTCAAATTCCCGATTAAATTCTTTGTTGAGATGCGATGCGCTACAACTGTACAGTAGGCCCTATAGCCTACTGGGTCACTGCAGCATATATATATATATATATATATATATATATATATATATATATATATATACTTATATAGCCTACGTTTAGAAGCAACTGAAGAACGATTCCGTTTCAATTTGTCAACCTTCTTCTGCAGGTGACGCAAACTTTCAAAGCAAACGGATCCAATTGAAAAAACTATTTAAAGAAGAATTCGTTTCTCTACGGAAAATAGCTTAAGATTTAGCGTCACAGGAGGTGATGCCCGTGTTGTTGTTGCTGCTGCTGCTGCTGCTGCTGCTGCTGATGGGTGTTAATTGTCCATTGGCATCGACACAGGCAAAGACTTGCATCCAGTTAATTTGCAACTGGATCCCGAGTCCAATAAATACCCGGTGACATTCGTGTAAGTCACCATGCAGAGAGAATTAACGGTCTACGGTGCATCAGTCTGATCGATCGTTTGCCGAGAGAGGAACGAAGACTCAACTTTCGAAGACGAAGTCAAGGCTCAACAGATCCGACCATCAACGCAGGTTTGGCGACGAGCATTTGCTATCTATACGTGCAAGAAATTCTGAATAACTATAGCCTTGCATTTGCATAGCGCATTTTCGTGAGCTCATCTGCACATCGCACTTTTAATAGAGTTATTTGTTCCGTTACAATCATCCTAATCCTAATCGTTTGATGACTTGATCCATTTAAAATAGGCAACAATTTATTTTTGCTGTTTTAAGTTAAATACACCGAGGACGCCACATTATAAGGTTCTAAGCTGCCACATTTAATACATTCTGAACCCCTAACCCTTGCAATGTAATATGTTATGTATCGTTACTGTACAGGGCGTAAACTTAGGCGCTACAAAAATTCTCATTTACTTTACCAGTCTGTTTGACAGGATCCTTCAAAAAGATCTTTCAGTTTACTTATGGCTAGCGAAGAGCTTCAAGAGCTGTTCACGTAGTCATAGACTAGTCATAGTGAACTGCGGATGAACACCTATAGGCCTCCACCTAAAGTATGGCTACTGATTTTGCATGACCACAGGCGCATCATGTAGAACACTTTAACAGTCTAACCTCTAAGGTCTATCATGCATGAAGGATTGTGTCTTGTTTCATGCATCCTCAGGAGGCAGCATGTTCCGCAAGATGTCAACTCTCTCGGCAGCAATTCTATTGGCTGTCCTCGTCTCCAGCATTTCTGTAGCGCTACTGTCCGTGGTCACCGATGCGGAAATGAGTGGAGTGATGGGAGGACCTCCTGAGAGACCGGACGTTTTCAGAAACCCCGAGGAACTCAAGGACTACCTGAAAGCCCTAAACGATTACTTCGCTATTGTTGGCCGACCAAGGTAAAACAATATTCACTGTCGCGATCTTAAATATATCATGATATCAATCACTTAGTTCATACTTCATAGTAGATCTATTCATTCATTCATTCATTCATTCATTCACTGAATTCACTGAATTCATTAATTAATTAATTCATTCATTTATTCATTCATTCATTCTTTCACTGAATTTATTCATTCATTCATTCATTCATTCTTTCTTTCACTGAATTTATTTATTCATTCGTTCATTCATTCATTCTTTCTTTCTTTGTTTCAATGAATTTATAGCGCCTCTTGAAGAGGAATACTCAGCGTAGCATTGTGGCGTAGTCCGCGTAGACCTACTTAACTAATAAATTGCGTCTGTTTAGCCATTCTGCAGATGCCATCGAGAAGCACTCAGACGCAGTTGTCTTGTTACAATGCATTACAGTTTGTAATTTTTATACATCTATAGGAAAATCGTTGGTGAAAATGAGATTGGTATGATCTGTTTGTTTTGGAAAACTTTAGGTTTGGACGAGGGTATAACCGTAGGTCCATCTTTTACAGTCAGCCAGAAAAATCAGAAGTCGACCTAGAAAGTAAGTAGGCTATATCTGATTGCCTGCTTGGAAAGTTAGATCAATCAGCGGTAACATTCGCACCTACATCGTTTATATTCTGACTCACCTTAATGATGAATCTGCATGTCACAGAGCTCGTGGCATAGGCCTCGTAATGTGACGGGTCCACATAGGAATCATGGTGTTCAAGAATTCTACGTAGGCTAGTCATTTTATATGAAGTCTTTTATATATACATCACCAAGTTTCGTAATTAGGCCTATATCCATTTAGGCTACAGTTGTAATATTTAGGCCAATATCTTGCATGGTCTTTGTAGCTGAGAGACTGGATGTGGAATTTAGATTTTGAACTACGTTTTTGTGGGTTATTTGTTGTCTTAACCTGGTCACGTGTGCACTTTTCTGATAGGTCCACGTCTCTACGAAAATGATCTCTTCCACTTATGACAATATTTATAACAAGACTGGAAATAACTGTAACAATTAATGCATTTGCCAAGAAAATGAATTAACGTTATCCGCAAATGCAATGGTTTAAGCATAGATTAAAATAATAGGCCTATATTCTGAGACAATTAGTCATGTTATGCCAAGATATGAACTAGAATTAGACTAGAGCTGGATTTCTTTTAACAGCATTTGCATACAGATGGGCAAGTGCTTTGCTTTACCACAGAACAATAATTGATTTACTACCGGTACACGCACATACACCGTCACTACCCGTAATGCCAAGAATGCCATATGGTGCCAGACCCAAGTCTGTAAAGGAGGTGGGCGACGTCAGCGACACCCCACAGCCATTGGATATTGATTATCACCGGAACTAGGCCTATACCTACTAGTTGTGACTCATAGGCCAGATGGGGTGACTACGGGCTGCGACAAAAGACTGGGAAACATGCTTTGATTAATTATCAGTAGGCCTAACCAAGACAATGTCCGCAAGTGGAAGTCCGCTCGCATGTATCGTCGTTTCACTCACTAGAGAGGCATCTGTGATATTCAACTCATTAGTCTATGAATTATAACGGTCACCAGGTCACAATTGAACATTTCCGAATGTCTGAGTGGTATCCGGTTATAATTATCGCAGTGCAGTACAATTATGATTAATATTATTATCATTGCTAACCACTAGGATCAGTTGACCACTCGACAAATCTACGGATATATTCGATTCTCTTAATTGACCCGTTGCTCGATCGTACTTGCAGGAAATTGAGCAATAATTTGAAGGGCACGTGATTATAATAATATTATTATGGCCCGATGACCTTGCACTCAAATAATTTGCTACTTTCCTGTCTTCTGTTATGTTTGTGTACGAGTTTTCTTCAAGGTAGACCTATTCGTGCGATAAGAAAACAGTCTCCCGTTCTAATATTCAACTATATATACCAATGTTTATATTGATCGATTGACATAAAGTTTATGACTTGTCTGCTTGAACATAGCTGATTAGAGGCTGTTGGTAGCTGTCCTTTCCTGGCTAAACATGTCTTGTTTCGCAATGTTTTTAGTGTAGAAGACGTGAAAGAAATGCGAAGAGTAAACTTACACAGGAAACGGACGACAAAAGATCTTCCTCTGCAAATTCCTTACAGTAGCCTATTTAAGGAATGGAAAGACCAAGTCCACACTGCAGCCTGAAGAAAGAACTTTTAACATTTACTCGTTACATAAAATTATCTTCAGATCAAATAAACAATTACAATGACGACGGTTTAATTCGATCGGTGAAATGTTATGATAAAATACTGACCACAGTTGCAAATATGCCTAATCGTTTCAAATTATGAAAGTTTTGTGAAGTGTAGCCTATGACTAACGTTGGCATAAATTCAGAAGACTTTTCAGAAGAATTAAAGAAATCTTCGCAAAACCAAGTGACTGTTGTCTTTTTTTGTCTAACTCTGTTGCACATGTTACTGCACGAGTCCGACCCTGTCACCTTTCAAACGAGACTAGCGACTTCTGTTCACGACGATCCGGTTTTAAAACATTTTCACAGACTAAGCTTAGACCATTAGAGGTTGCTTGGTACGAATGGGTTAGAACATCAGATGAGAGTGAAGATCACTGAGATATTAAATACGAAAATTGGTCATATTATATCCAGCAAAAGTTTACAGACTGAATGCAATTTCCAAATTCTAAAAACTCTTCCGTATTCTTCTTTGCAGCAATTCGTGGGTTCTTTGGCACTTGGTATGGACCAGCCGCATGTAAATTCCTATATGGGCCTAGTTAGGGCTGTTACAGGCCACCAAACTCCTATAGTCATTGCTGAATCAACGCGTAAGGAGTATCCCCTCCTCCAAATCCACTGAAAGAAAGATTCCACTTCCGGAACTTGACCTCGATCGTCACTTATCGTCGTAGCTGTCATCGTCCGAGTGTGTGCTGAGAAAGTCGTCGATGATGACCTCACGAATCCAGTCGACGTATTTGGAAACCCTCGTGAAGACCCCGGGGACCTCGCCTGGCTTCGACGCGCTCGTGAACGAAGCTATTCCCACCTGAATCCAGTCGTTGCCATCCTGACAAACTAACGGGCCACCACTGTCGCCCTGTGTACAGCCAACCAAAAACCTTTCAAATTATTATCATTATTATTATTGTAATTAAAACGTAGTAGCCTAGTCCTATCTACACAAGTTACAAACAGATTTAAGTAGATTTATGTCCTGGCGGAAAACTGTTACAAGTATTATACATGTGTTACAGTAGTTTAAACGTATTAAAACTGACCGGTGTATGCTATGCTTGCTCAAGGAGGGTGGGCCTTAACTAATAACTATTCAGTGATTATACTTATCGTGTACGTACGCTGCAGATTCCAAAGCTGCTTGTTGAGGTGCGTCCGGCGCAGAATCTGTAGATCGGAGATATTCCCCAGTATGCTGAGCACTGCATGTCGCTGACTTTTGGCATGATGACGTCATGCGCAACACCGACCACTGGACCACCTGTAGTCATTGCACGTAAAGATCACAATTTTAGTTAAGCAATTCTCAGCACACAAGACAGAGTTTATACACTCAAAGGTATTAAGATCCTGATCAGTCAGTCCAGCACATACAGGGTATCTTTATAAGTTATAAGTCTGTTGCCATAATGTGAAATCTGTGATACTAGTTTGGACTAAGAAAAAAGAGATGGCTAGTGAAGTTCTCATTGGTTCCAATGGCCAATGATAGATAGGCTTATATACTGATGAAGGGCAAAACAAGAACTGAAGCTTCACAAAGTCTAAACACATGATGTCGTCAAAACACCGAAATATCCAATGGAAATTGAAACGATTTGAAAAAAACAGGTTAGCCCAAATGCCGAATACTAAAAATTAAATCAACCTATATAGTCTCAAGATTGAAATTGGAGCGAGTTATATTATCACTTGGACTGACACTTAGCGGCGCATTCAACTTGGGAAGCGACAGAGGACTATGTGGATAATTTATTCACACCCATCACCGCCAAATTACTAGCGTGAGGAACTGATAATGACAAAGTAGCCTAAACTACGTATTGAAACTGAAACTTAACGATGCCTATAATTCTCAACCAGAGAAAGTTGCCCAAACGATGTGTTATGAATACGAAAGTTGAAACGTTCTGTGGAGACTCGATTCAGACCCACTTGTGCAAATAATTATGCGCACTCAAGCATGCTGTGATTGTTTCCTTATCAGTCACTTACTTTCTTCCTTTGTTTTGCTACAGTGTTGTAAGCAGCTCGAATAGTTGCCAAAGCAATTTAATGAGTGATTTTGACATGATAACCGGTGATTTAAAGCACATAATCATAGTCGCCATCAGTATGAGGGGGGGCCCGGTAGAGTAGTGGTTAACACGCTGGCCAAGAGAGTGAGAGGTAGTGAGTTCGAGCCCCCGTTGGGCGGATTTGCTTTGTAGGCTGCTATTAGCGCCGTGTAATTACAAAGCTGTCTGTTCAGTTGGTATAGTTAAGATTTGTGTATTCTGTGATCTTCGTTCTTGTGAATTGTTTAAATTGCATAAGTGTACATTGTAACCGGATGCGGTGTGTCAACCGGATTGTTAATAAAGAGAATATTATTATGAGAACCGTCACCAACTGCACAGAGGTTCATGCATACACTGGAGCTCTGAATAGTACGCAGCTACAGTATAGCACGGGTAAGTGGTTCGACCAGCATCGTTACCGTTTTTTGTGCATCCCCATTGCCATTTTTTGTGCATCCCCATTACCGTTTTCCGTGCATCCCCATATTACCGTTTTTGTGCATCCCCATTACCGTTTTTCGTGCATCCCCATTACTGTTTTTCGTGCATCACCATTACCGTTTTTTGTGCATCCCCATTACCGTTTTTTGTGCATCCCCATTACCGTTTTTTGTGCATCCCCATTACCGTTTTTTGTGCATCCCCATTACCGTTTTTCGTGCATCCCCATTACCGTTTTTTGTGCATCCCCATTACCGTTTTTCGTGCATCCCCATTACCGTTTTTCGTGCATCCCCATCCCATCATGATGCAATTGGTCGACGTTGACGGGAAAGTTCTGTTGTTTGAGTTGACGAGATGAACGCTTTGTATGTGAGGCTGAATATCGTCACCAGATGGCACGTCCTCCTCCAACTTCACCAGCGCTATGTCGTGCTGCCACATATCTACCATCATCAACAGATTAAATATATGTGGACGAATTTATATAACGCGGCTTTTAAATAAAACAACGCCTGCATAATTTTATCAAGTAACGTTTACAATCTTTAACGTCATAGGGCCTACTTGTAATCGTAATCCTAAACTTCTAAAGCACCACTCGAAAGTCAAGAGCAGGGTATAGGCCTACCAGCAATAAGATAATGTTAAATGAATCGAAAAGTTTAATCCGAATCAGACGAAATTGAGTATAAGGAACTTGTGTAAATTCTAAGCTCAACTAAACTAATTGATAGATAATAACAGGCGCTGGCTGTTGGCTGGAATATGGCGGTCGTGAGTAGCAACTTAGCACAGCACAGACACAATTCGCCTTCCAAGCCTGCATTATCTTATTCTCTGTAGCTTGTATACAGTGTATAGCCCTATAATAATAACAGTCTATCAACAACCGTTAACAGATCCTAGTTTACAAAATAATGCATCGGCGTTTACAAGTGAACTCTGTTAAACTCTGTTGGTTGCAAGGTCAAGACACAAACTGTATGTACAGATGGCTACAGTGTCTCTAACTAAAGTTCGATTCGTAAACTGTACAGTGTACACATCCATCGATGTGATTCTTACTCGTTCTGTTATATTCTGGATGTATGACGATCTTCTGCGCATGTAAGAACCAGTTGGCTTCTCGCAGTTCGTCAACTTTTAGAATTCGACCAAAGAAGCCTTTCATTCTGTCCATTACAGTTGACTGAAACGAATTTAAGATAAAAACTGATTTTTGAAGTCATTAACCTGCGTCGATGTATCATAAAATCATATATCATATATCGTATATCGTATATCGTATATCATATATCATATATCGTATATCATACATCGTATATCGTAGGCTATATCATTTGTCATTATCATATATCATATATCGTATATCATTTATCATTATCATATATCGTATATCGTATATCATATATCATATATCGCGCATATAGCGGTGCTGAAGGATATCACCCTCAGGGTCGAAGCCATAACACAGCCGCTATATAAATTTGCGATTACATTTACATTTATATATCAAGTCAAATCAAATCGATCATCAATCAGACACAATGCATAAATAGACATACATGTATACACTGTACATGCATACCTAACTACACGTCCTACATACATACGTGCATGCCTACCTACCTACCTACATACATAAATTCCACACATTTATATGCATGCGTGCAGACGGACACACATGCATGTTTACATCAACACATATCCATATCCACAATTACACATCCATATAATACATATCCATACATACATGTAAATACGCCTACACTTGCATACATATACCTACCTAATTACATACATGGCTTAACGAGTACGACACCATTATCCTTAGGCTTTGTCTAAAGCCGATCTCTTTTACCAGTGCGCTATTATTTGCAAGTGTAGGACTATGGTTTGGTTTCTGAGCTGTTTTTCACTCTAAAAAGTTCTATGCACCTGACTGATCTTTCTTTCACTGACGCTCATGCTGTGATTTAGCAACACTGAAGGTAGTGAAGGACATATCAACACAAGTCCCATACTAGGGCATTCAGCACAATAAGTACAAGTGTGTACAACCCCCCTCACTTGTGCCTCTACTACAGCTGCAATCTGTCTCTGCTCACGAGTCTCGGCTCGTTTGTTTTTCTTTGTTAAAACTGGGTCGAATATTCTAAACCCTTCTGATGATTTCCATCTGTTTAGAATCTGACAAATCTGGAACAAATTGGACGACTCGGTCATCGCCCAAAGAACCCAGGCATAACAACAGCTGCCGTTGCTGCTCCTGTTGCTGCTACTGCTGCGAATTGTTCCATCTATGTATATATCTCTATTCGTAAATTGTACAGATGCCTGTTTATTAAGTTTATCTTTTCCAGCACCATTGCTCTGTTTCTGTTGTCTTGTGCCTTTTTGTCGAAATCCAATCTAGTCTAGTTTGAAAATTTCTATTGCGCTATACAGAGACAGAGCAACGGTGCTGGAAAAGATGAAAACATGAGACCTATACCTGGTAGGCCTCATCTAAAGTCCTCCTACGTCGTAGTCAACTCAAATCTGAACTAATTCGATGCCATGTAATTGAAAAAATGACGACGTATATCACAAAATGCTGAATCTGTTTTGTATTGTATTGTACTGTATTATATTGTATGTGACCAAGGGCGGATACAGAAATTTTCGAAGGGGGGGCCAAAGTCCTACGGAACCACTCATGGGGGGGGCCACGTCTACCTTCCGAGCAAAATAGCTGGTCAAAAATAAAGAAATTTATAAATGGGGGGGGCCATGGCCGGATTGCCCCCCCCTGGATCCGTCCCTGTATGTGACTATTGATGAAGCGCGTTTTTCAGCAACAGCCTTTCAAATGCCCTTCATGTGCATGTTAGCGAAATGCCAAAGTAGGCTATGGGTTTTTCCAATATAGTTGCAGACGATCCAAAAAATTAATTGACCGATTACATTGATTACAAGTACATAGTTCACAATTATGCAGTATTTTAAAGGCAATTTTGATCTATATATATTTGGTCTACATATCTTTTTTTATAATATTCGTTTATTCAAATTCAATCTGACCCACCGCAGAACGATTACAGGTCCAAGGTTATACGAAATACGGCCAGCTTCGCACGACACGCAGGTCGGCTACAACAGGTTCGGTAACTTAACACTAATGGCCTAAGTGTTGGAACGCTCCTGATCGGCCAATCCAGGAGTGGGAGGGGCTAACTTATTTTTTCAACAGACCCGAGGCAAACAACACAACAGAAAGCGCCACTGGCAGCTAACAGAAAATTCAAATAAATTTTTGCCCTTAATACCGGCTTTCAGAATTACCTTCAATTCCGTCTTTCCCAGTTTCGCATGCCAATATCGAGGTTCAAGTGCTTTCGATCTGCAACAGTTTTAAGTTCATAATATATCCTACAATAATTGCATAGATCTATGAAAAATTATTGATTACAAAACCCTTGCAAATTGTGATTTACAGAAAACCTATAGGGTGATTTCAGATAAAGTGAACCATCAGGTTGAGTGAACCAATTCTGCTAGAAATTGTCTGTGCACCAAACTATTAACGTCAAATTCCCGCGGAGGCTATTTTTAGATTGTACTGCCTCTTGGCTATCAAGTCAGCTGGTTATTTGAAACATACATAGCAATTTCATGTTATGGTCGACAGGGAAATGTCGGGTGCCGACGAAACTTCCCAAAATTGAAGTGTACAACTTTGTAAAGGGGGTATAGCAAAAGTCGGTTTGACGGCTAAATACATTGACCTATGCAGGGAATTTTTCTCAGTATGAATTTGGGCATGGGATTGAATAAAAAAGCAGTTAAATGTCTGATTGAACGATTCCGCGAGCCGTTTGTGCGAGTTTAATCATGCGGTCCACTTTGCTTGCACGCATTGGTAAAGTGAACCACAAAAGTCCAACTAAAGTGAGCCAGCGGTTCACTTTATCTGATAGCCTGTTTAATGAATACAGATAGGCCTAAATTAGATATAACTTATGACAGCAATAGAAAATAAGCCCACATTGTAAGCAAATTAATGCTAGTAGGGCCTAATAATTTTTTTGAAATTTAATGAAAATTGGTTTTTGAAGTTTAAGCTATGCATTTATTTGCACCACAATGGGAAAACTCCACCATCACGGAACAAGACATAGGAAAAGAAGGAGAATGAAAGACCAGCAAAATTTGACTCTTTCTGTGAGTTGATGGCAACCGAGAAATACAGAAAAATTAATAGGCCTACGTGGGACCCAGGTTGTATGGAAAGGACATTGAAATTTTGAAGGACTTCATGCTTTTGCAAAACAGACCTAAAAGTTTCATCAGTTACGCGGGGCAGCTAACTATGTTGAGACTTGGCCAGTGTCTGATTCAGTTTCACCAAGCAACATTGAAACATTGTAGGCCTATTACTTAAATATGGCATCCAGTTGTGAGACTATAAAAAGTGTCTGAGTCAAGTTTAAATAGTGGTGTTGAGATTCATGCAAAACTGCCTAATCCAACTCTATCAAGCAACTTTGATAATGCCTTAGTTCTTGGTCTCGTTCATGTATCATCATTGAGACTAGATCAACTATTATATGGGTCACCCTGGTAATGCTGATTTTGCTCAGGAGCTGGCCACATCTAGCATTCATTTGACCAATGACTTGACCAGTGACTTATTCTTGGCTATGCAGAATGCAACTTTCATGTCAGGGCTATTCTTTGCAGATCTGATTTTGGTGCCACACAGAGAGTGACAATAGGCAAAAAGCATAATACAGCAAACCTCCAAAGTTTGAGATGACCAGTGCAGCCACAATAGAATTTGAGGATTCAAGATCATCGAAGAATGCAGTCAAGCATATAACAAGTATGCTATTCAGTGATGGTTAAGGGTTGATTCTCTACAATTTATGATAGGCGTACTACTGTTATGTTAGTTTTGTGAGTAAAAGTTTCTATCTTAGTTCCTACATGTATGTTCAGCAAAAATATATTATGCAATCTACAATACGAATCATACGATGCAAGAACTTTTGACTCGCAGAACTAACATAAGGCCTCTCACGGTATCATAAATTGTAGAGAATCTACTCTTAACCATCTTTGAATACTGTAAAGATCTGTAAAGGGTGCTGATTTGAAAGTTGCATAGCTATGGCTAAGTCACTGGTCTAAGTCATTGGTCAATGAATAGGCCTACTAGATGTGGCCATCTCTTGAGCAATCTCAGCATTACCATGGTGATCCATAATTGATCTAGTCTCAAAGCATGTGCATGATCTCATGATCAACTTCTAAGTTCAATTTGGGTTGTCACTTATTAAAATTGGTGCAAATGTTCACATTCTGCTGTGATTTACATAGACTATTTGGGCTTTTTGCATTTGGCTCACCCCTTAGACAATGTAGTTTTATACAGGTAAGATCTGGTTCACTTTATCAAAAAAGCTGATTCACTATATCTTAACATTCAGGTAAAGAGAACCACTGGACATTAAAACTTTGAATTGGTATATGATCCACTCAACCTCAACACCGGTCCAGTTTAACTACATAGTCTTTTAGAGCAATCTCTGCTCTTTCAAATGATGTTTTTACATTTTTGGTACGACGCTTCTGAAGGCAGCAAAGTGGTTAAACGTGAAAATTGGTTCACTTTATCTGAAATCACCCTACTGCAGTGTTACTTCATGCACTCCCTGTGACAATTAGCTTGCAAATATCAGTACGAGGAAAGAACGAATAAGAAAAGAGCAGAAAGATTATAATTATTTTTCTACGAATGTCGATGAATTTCGTGCGCTTCCCTTCTTCTCCCGTCTGTTTATCTTTCTGCAGATAGCATTAATTGGGTCCAACGGTTGTCACATTAGATCATATACGTCATGAAGCATCGTATGAAATGTGATTAAGTATGTGATATCGATCCTGATCTTATCATTATTATCTGTCTTTCGCTTCTGCTCTGTCTGTGTCTCTGATGCTTATTTCTGTTTAACGACAATGCCATTTCAAAGATGACTAGAGTTGCCCTCCTCCTTTATCCAAGCTTGAGACTGGCACTGGTAGAGCGCAGCCAGTGGCGGTGTTTTATATCTATATATATATGTCTCCCTATTTGACTTCAATTTCCAGTGTGTCTCTATAGGTCTGTGGTAATGTAAGTTAGTAGGTGTCATATGATCCTATGATCTGCCTGTCTGACCCCATTTCGTTTTCGACGAAGCAGTGTGCGGCTGTGAGTATCCAGCGATCGTTGAGTAACGATGCGCCACAGTAGTATCGCTGGTAAGCCACTGGAATTCCTAGGAAGACCTTCGACGGAATGGCTCCCTGCACTGACACCAGCCAAGGCCATTTGCCCTTCTCGTAGCTGCTCCCACCGATCACCCGCTTAACCCGATGACTGGGACCTGGACCAACTCTGTTGAGGCTGACAGCGCCTGAAATAAACACACCAAAGATGACATGCCGCTGCTACATATAATATAATTATATACATACATAATTATATGATATGTAAATATATACATTGATATATATATACAGATAATGATATATACCCACTTTCATACATAGGCCTACATGCAATCCTAGATACTATGAGTAGGCCTATTATGCGATGCAATTAGGCTACTACACGACTATGTATATACGTATTATTCGTACATATACACTTTGTAATCCTTTGGACTCCCGGATCTCCTTTGGACTACTCTTACGAACACCCTTTTGACTCAATGTATAGCGCTCGTGAAAAATCTGTTGCTTCGAGCTTGGCTTTCGAGCGGCGCTTTAGAAGTTCGGAGATTACCGTACGATTGCGATTTTTTTACTATTGCATCGGTACCCGCAGGTTTTGCAGCAATGATCACCAGGGCTTTTTTAGCGTGCAATTGTGCACAAAATGTGCAGTTCTAAAAGGATTTGTGCAGTTGTAAAAGCACTTCCGTGCAGTTGAAACTAGTAAAAAAGAAAAGAAGGGGTTGTGCAGTTCTAAAAATTCCTTTAAAACAGCCTGATGATCACAGTTACTTGTTTAATCAAGGGCTGCGATAAATGCAAAGCAGGAAATTAAGAACATAGTCTTCTTCTTTTTAAGTGGATAAATAACCTTCAAAAAACTTTTTCCTGCAGGCCAATGGGAAGTTTTAACCCCCGAAACCCCCTCTTGGCTACGCCACTGCTTTGCGGTTCTCTTAAATCCACTTGTAGTGTTTCTCTATAGATCTAGTTCTTTTATGTACGCGGCATAAAGATTAGCAAAGGTATTTGATAATCAACTGCAAATTCTTTGACTCACATTCGTTAAAATGGTCTGCAGACGTTTTTGTTTGTGCGCATGTCTTTAAATTTCCTACTTTTCGTCAATTTCAAAGTCTGAGTGTAATTTCAACATAAAGGAAGCTAAAAAAATCAGGTTAACTTTCCAACTTATATAGTCACTAAAACATGGTTACCTCTTTAAAGTAACTGTAATCAGTTAGGCTACTATAGTTTGCTTTCTAAAGTAGGCCTAGCTATTTGTAGGCAGGCCTAACTAGGCCCATATATAGCCTAGTAGCTAGGCTTTCCCTTTTCAGTATAGATAGGCTTAGTTAATGTAACTAATAACTATTTGCATCTTCAGAGTGACTATATCCAACACTGTTGACTTGAAGGCATCCCTGGCTACATAGGAACATACGAGGGTGATAAATGAATGGAAAAGAAGAAAGCATCATTTGACTGTATCGCATGGTAGAAGATGAGAAGAAAGTCACGTGTTGTGTGACTTGTGTCGTTAAGTGCAGGCTCCAAACCATATAACTTGCCTTCATATCAAAGGCACGGGCGTCAGACAGACCGCCAAAGCTGTCAATCTCATTTATTTGATGCTCATGTAAACAGGTTGTAAAAAAGTTCGTTACAAAAAGAGATTTTGCTTATGCAAAATTTAGGCCTACTTGCTCATTGTAAGGTGCGGCAGTTTCTACATAGGTAACACATTAAAACATTCCAGTTAACATTCGTATATTAAAACATTTCAGTTAGTATTCGTTCAATAAAACATTTCAGTTAGTATTCGTAGGCCTATATTAAAACATTTCAGTTAGTATTCGTATATTAAAACATTCCAGTTAGCATATAGGCTATATATATAGCCTATTAAACATTCCAGTTAGTATTCTTATGTGAAAACATTCCAGTTAGTATTCTTAAATGAAAACATTCCAGTTAGTATTCTTATATGAAAACATTCCAGTTAGTATTCTTATATGAAAACATTCCAGTTAGTATTCTTATATGAAAACATTCCCGTTAGTATTCTTATATGATAACATTCCCGTTAATATTCGTATACACCTGAGTAAAATGTGTGACAAGTAAAATCCGCTTCTTCAATGACTTGCTAATAAAGTAAGTTTTACTTTTAGACATATGTAGCTACAGCTTAACCTCGTTAATTTTAAGCAGGACTTTTCATAACATGTTTACAACAATAGCGAAACAGACCTTATAGAAACTGTTAAGCTAAGACGTTATGGTGTGTTATTGACATGTTTGAGAATTTTTTAAACAATTTCCATTTGTGCATGAAATTATCCTATACGGTAATATTAAAGCTTTTACCTAAAAATATACTTAAGGTATTGATGTGCTGAAAATTGGTAGCTTCATTTTGGGGTTTAATACATTATAATAGGCCTACTGTTCAAGCAAACATATTATAGCCTAATGTCTTCGTTCTCAATCTGTTTAACCTATAATTATAGACTTCATCATAGTTGTTGTCAACATAGTGATTATTTTCAATGTTATAAGTTGATTCATGCATAGATGCCGCCCTATTTTTAATGGACACGATGTTCATTTCAATGTCATGGAATATAGGCCTACCTGTAAATTAAGTTCCATAGAAGCATAGCCAATGAATAACAATTAATGACAATGAATACCACCGAATAACAACGAATAACAATGAATGGCAATGAATGGCAATGAATAACAACGAATAACAAAGAGTGATAATGAATAACAATGAATGGCAATGAATAACAACGAATAACAATGAGTAACAATGAATGACAATGAATAACCCAGTGTTATGTATTCTGCATATGAAAGGCCGACTGGTTCAAATTCTGCTGATGAATAGCCAATGATTTAAATTCTACAGATGAATAGCCCGTGGTGATAATTATGCCAGCAGATTTGACTAAGAAACACTTTCAAATTATAGCCAGTGATTTAAATTCTACAGATGAATAGCCCGTGGTGATAAATTAGGCCTACGATAACACAGCTATTTGCCATACTTTGCTCTACATTGTTTACGTAAACAAAATTGAGGACATTAAGGTGTTTCCATCTGCCTATCCCTTTTTGTGCGTTCAACTTCACATGTCCGCTGCAACACACAGTCAGTCATGAAAACACGTGCCTCACTAAAGGAATATTTATTTATCAGATGTAAAATCGATCAGCTGTTCACCTTTACACGTCGTTTACCTGCGATCGTATTATTATCCTCACGTGGATTGCTCGAAATCCAATTCTTCCATTTCAGTGCTATCCGCGTGTTGGAAACAGTATAAGAATTGTAAAAAAATAACTGGGTCAGACGTTGATTTATGTGGAGTTGAGGTTTGCAAAGAAGACTAGGCGTGAATTCCTAAGAAAGACGAGGGGTTGAATCGTCAATTCCCGCAATTCTCGCCATGGTTTGAAAAGGTCGCTTCTGTTATCATCATACCTTCCCCTATAATGGCCTTAACCCAGCGGTTCCCAACCCGTGGCCCGCGGGCCAAAAGTGGCCCGCCTGGCGTACAAAAATGGCCCGCAGCATCTCAATGAATTAAGAAAAATAATATGTAAAATTGACAATTTGGACATGATAGAATTCTTTTCTATTACAAATTATTTTATTGGGGCGTTAATAAATCGCATCAAACATTGTATTTTGATTCAATTATAGCAATTTTATATGCCTTTAGTTAATTAAATTTTAGCCTTGTGGCCCCCTAATGTCCTTCAACTGAGATAAAGTGGCCCTCGTGTCCTCCAACTTAGAATAAATGGCCCGACAGCCAAAAAAGGTTGGGAACCACTGCCTTAACCCATGCATAGCGCTCCATTGCTAAGTCAATATCTGCTATTTCCGCATTCCGAAAACTGTAAGCTATTCGAATAGCACAGCTAGTAATAGCCTGCTGCGACTGTATCTAATAGCAATTAAATTCCATTCGACCATTATACTTTAGGCAAGATAGACTTACTCTCTTCCCAGCCATTTGCTTCGTCCATGCTAGACTGCCAGTTTATCTTATCTGTTTCTACGTGTTTTTTCAATTATACTCTACGCCTATAGAAGACCTTATCCAGGCTTATCTCGTTCGGCTCGTGGTGTGTTATCAATCTCGCTTCGAATACTTCGGTACTTGCTAAACATAGCATTAGTCTGTAGACCTAGATGCGATACATGCTTTCCTTATTCATCTGTATTAGGTCTAAAGTCATCGCTAAGTTTCGCCAACCATAAGATTTACCATTCAACAATAAAATACAACTCGATACCATTTTCGTTTATTTTATGGTTCATTTTCGCAAGTCATCGTCTGTTTTTTTTTGAACAAACAGTCTGCTGTAAATCGTGTTTATTAGCCTATATGCCTACAGTTTTATTTGATCGAAATGACAAATATGTAAAAAAAAACTTTTGATTTGTGTTTGTCCCTATTTAAGGTCAGAAAGCAAGGTACCACGATATAAGTTCTGAGACTTTGTTAAACTACAGAGTCACTGATGAGACTACTGATGAGACTTCTCTCTCTGTGACTTTTCACACAATTCTATCGCTAAACTTCTATTGATCCCAACTGTTATAAACAGGCTAAGTTACGGCTTAACACAGCTATATATGAACAACACATCTCAATGTGTGGAGTGATCGCGGAATGCTAGAGCACTGGTACAAAGAGCAGAATGAAGTGGATTCAAAACCAGATAGTCTCAAATATATATTATGTCGACCTAGATTTCCCTTCTCTAGAAAGGGCAGCAGCCGCAGCAGTCAAATGAGTATCAGTTTGACCTGCATGACGCCGGAGATCGGCACCGGGCCCGACGCTCACGAAGAGAGTATATGCATGGGCAATGCCTTTACGTTTCCAACAACGTAACAGAGGCGTTGCCATGATTTCATCGAGGGATCAATAATTATTGCTGATGAAGAGAATCACAGATCATTCCAAAGATACTACACTCAAACAAACTCAGTCACTGATATCAAAACTTTGAACGGTTTGTATGGTGGACACCAGATGTCGCATTCTAATCAGAATTCTTCACATATTATTTAGTCTAACATCTGTTCTATGTAGGCTATGGGTGCGATCGCAATAGATTGACGCACTAATTATATTTATTAGCCCTAATTGTTATGATAGCGGTTCTACAGAATCCTCACAATATTATTAACAGCCTATAAGGCATGATTTAATCTTGCATTGGCCTAGAACAAACCATGCAACACCTGGTACACCAGATCGTTTACGATAAATCATGTAACATTAGACGAGAGGCTTTATAAAAATAACTGTCTTGAAGACACGGCCGTTTTGATTGCGCATGTTTACTTCCGATTGTTTTACCGTTGAGCCTCCTTCATCGTCTGCATCAATGCAAATGAAGTAAGTAAGTAAGTGAACTGCATGCATCAGTGTTTACCTTGGAGTGAGTCTGTCAACAGACAGAAGATGACGATCGTTGTTAAGACTTGTCGCATGACGACGACGTTTCCATGCTCCATCTTTCGAATCATCCTTTCGTCTAACATTTACTAATGTCACCACCAACGGCACAATCGCCGAATACATATACACAACCAACAGCAGCAGCAGCAGCAGCAGCAGCAGCAGCAGCAGCAGCAGCAACGGTTCCAGCTGCTGGCTGAATCAGCAGCAGCAGTATCTATAACAAACCGTTTCAGTGGCCAGAAGCAGCTGCCGCGCATGCACTGTAGGAGCCACGCACTGGCTTTGCGTCATCACTTGTCAGTTGGTCTACGGTTGAATTTTGAATTGCCTCGGTTCTGACTAGAACCCGAGTAGCAAGAGACGACCGCATGTAATAAAGAGAACACCGGGTGATCTGCGATTCTCTTTAACTGTCATCTGTAAATCATCACATTATATGACAAAGACACGTCTGACTCAGATGACTATACGGCGTCTCAGGACCTCTGAAAGATACATGTAGGCTGTAGTGGCAAAGGGGGAAATGCTCAGGGGTACACGGGGACTTCAGAGGCACGACGACTGGGTTGTCAATGCTTATCGTGTACGCTTAGATCAATTTCTTCAGATACTCGCACTTTAGTAATTTGCTTTGCTTCTGGGTTCGGGGTTAGGACCCTGATATCTCAACCCGACCCTGACTTATAATGCCCTAGAAAACCTTAATGCGGCCCTGGACGCAATGTGCGCCCGGTTGTAAATTATAGTCTACTTAATATTATTATATTTTCTGGTCTTGATTCAAATTGTCTTTAAACATTGAATGTGCCTGCTTTACCAGACATTAATAATAACTTTTAAGAGCGTGTAGCCTAATTGGGGCCATAAGCCTTGAGTTTTATGACCCTTCTGCAAGAACCTAATAATGGCATCATACATAACGTACAGTATACGCTGAGTCATTAGGCCTACTCGTGGCCTACGATGAGTCGGTTCACTCAACTGGTGTAAAACTGGCACCGCAGACCATCTGCACGAATATTTCTGCACACATGATTCTTGTGAGAAAAGACTTTGACAAAGGTTAGACAAGGAACCAATAAAATTATTGGTCTTCACTCAAAGGAATGGCTATTGGAGACGTTTTGAGTCCTTCAGTGACCATTCCTTTAGTCCTTTGACACTTTGACCATTAATTTTGACTCATTGACCCTTTGACCATTTAATCCTTTGACCCTTTGACCTTGGCGTCGACTGCTGGTCGCCTGGGAATGACAGTATACAGGGATAGGTTCCAGGGCCGGATTAAGAAATGTGTGGACCCTGTTCGGGAAATTTTTGGCGCATCTTCGGCCGAAAATTATGATAACCTTTAGCTTACTCGCTTGGTCGAAAATTTCGTAGCATATGCCGATTATTTCCATCCAAAAAGTTGATGAACTTTTTAGTCGTTTGGTTGAAATTTGCTAAAAAAAACTCTAAAATTTTCTGACATTTTTTCCCATGTGTGCACTGGGGTCCTCTAAAGTGTGGGGCCCCTGTTTGGCCGAACATGTTGAACATGCCTTAATCCGGCCTTAACCTTAGTTTCGACAGCGAAATACCGGTCGAGGAGTTGTAGATTTCGGGGCCACGTATGCATATCTCAGGTTCCTATTGTTGTTATAATATGCTGTCGTGTACGGCGTAGATAATGGGGTTAAAAATTAAAATAATAATCGTAGATTCATATAATATGATATATCGCTATTTCAAGAGAGACTCCTCACAGACTCGTCTGTTTATATTGTGGCTGTATGTTTCGCTATCTGCTGAGTCACCTGGGTTCGACGACCTCAACGATTTTTATTATGTATCCAACCTAATCCAGGTCCGCAGAAGGGAGCCACGTGAAACGACCAGAGGCTGGGCAACTTTTGTAAACTTTTCATTTCGCTCGAGCATTATTTTATTTAGTAGGACAGACAGATAAACAAACAAAAGGAAAACTTTTCGAATAATTGTCTACTCAAATGTAGATGCATTTTTTGATCAGCGAACGAAGACGAATGAAGACCTGTAAGAACTTTGAGATATTATTTTGACGAAATTAAAGTCTAAACTCTAAACAACTCTGTTGTTTTGGTTTGCCTTTAACAAATACATCCAGATGTGAAAGATTGCCCCGCGCAGTAAATGGCGCCCCTTGACGCCTGGTCCCTGGGGTCCTCCAATACCTCCCACTAAAAAAATGTAGTATCAATATCATCTTAATAAATCCTTGCATCCCACAGCTGCGATGTGTTTTCATTTAGCATAGACTGCCATAGAGGCTTCGCATTCTCTTTGATTTACTGGTACTGGGATCAGAGTTTTCCGCAGCAGAATGATGACTCTGTGGTTGTTTGTAGCCAAACCATGCAGCAGAGAGACCAGCATTGCGGGTGGGCAAATACCCAGGTGCCTGACGAATTTTAGAGTCGCACTTATGCTTAATTACAATGATGCAATTGCTAGTTTATATTATATTACCTCACTTATATGCTGTAAAACATGCCCACTTTAGCACGTCCAAGAACATTCTTTGCTAGTTTTAGGATTGTACGATTTTAATGTTTAAAATTAACGAAATAAAACTATAGCCTAAATATCCAGTCACATGTATAGGCCTTATAGCCTTTGTATGCATTTGGTTAATAATTAATTGTGCAGCGTCATTCCAGTGACTCGTCTTTCATTCTGAAGATCAGAGAGAAGATTAGGCCTATATATAAGCATAGGACTATGCAAGACAGATGGCGCTCTATTTGGTGAGGTTTGTGTTTAGTCGAAGATCATGCAGTGTGCGATAAACGTAATAGACAATTCAGTTCATCAAAATGAACGTAGGGGAGGGGTATATAAAATTATTTGAACGGTAGACAGGAAAGTAATTCGACGAGGAACCTGACGTATTTAATTAGAACCATGCTAGAATCTGTCAAATCAACGGCAACCTCTCGATGCTTGCTAATAATTAATAATCTTTTCTTTAATGAAGCGCCTGCAAGACGCACTGCGCTTTACATTTACAAGTTATGCAGTAATCTTAATTAAACTTAACTACTAACAGACCAGACAGTTTTGCGATTACACGGCGCCAACAGTAGCGTATATACAAAGCATGTCTGCCCAACGGGGGCTCGAACTCGCTACCTCTCGCACTCTACGCAGCCCACATAGCAGCAGCAGCCGCCGTTCAAATATCTGTCATAAATTATATAGGAGAAGAGAAACATTAGCAACATCACAGCAGGTTAGAGAAGTCGGTTTCACTGCTAAGCGGAAGTAGGAGTAGTGGGAGAGTGGTCTACATGCAGCGCTGAAGTTAACGGAACAGGAGATCAAATACAGCCATAGGGATTTGGCAAAGTTAGTGAAAATCCCGTGAGACTCTCTGTCTGTCTGTCTGTTTCTCTCCATTTTTTTCTCTCATATGTATATATATATATATATTTATATTTATATAAATTAAAATATACATAATTGCATATGTAGTTATGTACCACCATAGGTGCAATCACGTCCTAAAAGTGGGGGGACCAAATGAATCACGTCCTAAAAGTTGGGGGGACCATAATGATAAAGTCAACGGGGCCACTCAAAAGTTGGGGGGGTACGCGTCCCGTGGGTCCCATAGGGTGGTTGCGCCTATGTGTACCACCACAGTAGGCCTACTGCATAAGGGCTTCGCTATGTTTATTCTTATTCCATCTTTTTTGGAACAAGTTACCTATAGCAATCTCCACGAACTTCTTCTTGGTCTAATTTCCCCTTTTCATCCTTTTCGCCTTGCCGGAAGCGTTTAAAACCCATTATCTTTGATTGTGATTTGGTGCTGTCAGGTCGAGACAGTCCTTATCTTTATGTGGCGCTATAAAAATTCATTAAGCTTATTACAATTACAATGTAAGAGTTGTAAGACGGTCTATTTTTTGTAACAAAATGGGTAGGCTTAGGCCTATAGTTATAACCCGCACATAGAGACAAGTAACTGGGAGCACTTCCCTTCCCTGGAAAAGTGGCATCTTTTCTTGAACTATTACTCTTTAGTTTTGAACTAATTTC
Organism: Lumbricus terrestris; assembly: GCA_949752735.1. NCBI lineage: Eukaryota > Metazoa > Annelida > Clitellata > Crassiclitellata > Lumbricidae > Lumbricus > Lumbricus terrestris. Next base: position 79,650,051 of record OX457036.1, on the reverse strand, counting down.
TTTTCACTAGAACATACGCATAGCAAAACTGAAAAAAGTACGTTTAAAAACCTCCACAAAAATCCAATTAATAATAATCTTATATATATTTTAGTAAGTCTGTGTGTTTGTTTGTGTGTTAGCTATGCACGGCCACAGTTTTGAAGCAATCGACTGGTTTTTTAGAAAGAAATCTGGGTTTATTTCTAAAACCTCAGTGTCAACACTGTTTGAAGAAGTCAAAGTTAATTAGTCAGCCGCTCGCAAAGCGGAAGGAAGACTATTCCAGCATCTTGGGGGGGGGGGGGTGAGGGGGCTGGCCACTGAGAAAGCGCGGTCACCGAAGCGGGTTTTCATCAGCCGTACGCGAAGATCGCTTTTCTCAAGCGATCTGAGTCGCAACCCGGAAGCGGATGAATGCGTTCCGATACAGTAAGTAACCATGCAGATACTCAAGCAGAGAGACTCGATCGTGTCATGTTGCATGCAAGCAAACAGATCTTGAATTCGATACGAAAGGGAATAGACACGTGTTCTTAATTTCCTGCTTTACATTTTCAGACTCTTGCTAAGCAATTAATCGTGACCACCGTGTTTTTCCCCTTCTGTAAAAATATCTACTGGCTTCCACGCTTAACGTCATAGTAAAGCAGTAGTTGGCTTCCTTCTTGATAGCCTATGGACTAGGCTACTGTTGGAGTCATATACATAATAAGAGAGCATCTGTTTCAAAGTCTGTTTCGCAACTCACGACTTCAACTGTAATGAATATGTCATTGTCTATAAGTCGGCCTATCGATGAACCGTCGTGTCTTAATTGTTGGCCTACCAGGCTACCAGACGAACGTGCCAATCGAGAACGAGATTTAGTATCCTTAATTCATGGCGATGAAGTATAACTAATTCCTAGATCATGAATGCTGCGTCACTATTCAGGTGAACTATAATTATATGGACAGCTTATGCGAAGCGAGAATTTCAGAATCATAACCACAGGCGAATATGCAGACCGAACATGCAATACATCCGTAGAGCAGAATTTATTATACAGCGAGTTGCAGTGTCATTAAGTCAGCATCCATTCAGGATGCACGAGGAGACATCGAGACATAGACCAACTACATAAGTACCCGATAGCCTAAGTCTCAGTCGTGCGACGCCATAACCAACCTCGTTAATTTAATTGGTCTGTACATTTGCTTTGTTTATGAGCTACGCTTTAAACACAACACTCATCGGTCTATAAATACTCAAATATTCATAATAAATAGGCAAACGACTATTATTCCACGCTGTAACGTTTGAAGAGATCCTGCTCTAAAATGACAGTTAGGCCTACAGTGTGCACCCATAGGCGAAAAAACTGATACAGACCAATTTGATGTGCATTCTCTAATATAGCCTACTCCACTAATGTAGGCTATGAAGGACATAAGCAGATGGCTTTTAAGGAATGGCGTATCTAACAGGAAAAGGTGAGATGTGTTATATAGTCTCGATAAGTTATGGAATAGGAAGCCAACCGAAACTTATGCGAAACTTAGGCACAGAAAGCAGCTGGAATCAGAGCCAATGACTGCAACAATTGCAAGGAAAGGACTTGCTCAAGGTCCCTACGCGGCGGCTTGAGGTGGATTCAAACCTGGTACCCTCCGGCTCCAAGGAACCGATCCCACCACTACACCACCGCGCCCCACATATAGGATACATAGCGAATTTTAAGAGCCTCAAAGACCTAATACATACGCATCTTGCAGTTTTTAAGTCTCTCTCACTCTGCTCTCTATGTGTAATATATTACATCACTTCAGTTATTGCGTCAGTGATTACATGACTGTAACTTACGACTCGAATACCGAGGCGCGTCTGTAGACGGAGGTCTAATCTCTATAGCCTATTCAGACGTACTTCGACTACGTCTAGGATATCAGACAAATGCGTTTTAAACCAAAACACATCGTCCCTGTTGATAAGCTATTCTGCGTCAAAGCAGCTTATCGCATTTCTTTAAGAACCCATATAATTTACTCTTTTCTCCAGTAATGCGTACACATGTCTTTCATTTCATCGGCTCTGCAATTATGCAATTTTGCATGCACTGGAATAAAGACTGTCTGAATAATGCAAGTGTTACGAATGCTCACAAATACTTATACCACCCCATGCACCCATTCCTCCTCCTACCTAACTCTCTCCAGTTTACTCCAGAAACTGTTAAAGTCTCGAGTTCTCCAACCGACCACATATACTGCACTACATGCTCCTCAACTCTGGGTTTGGGATTTGATGACCTTCCCTCGTGCAGCATATCCTCAGTTCTTCCAACAGTTCTGCTCATCACCTACCGATATCTGCTTCATGACCTTCTATTCATCACCCTATGCACAGGCTCACTTTTCCAGAATTCCGACCTTATTCCATCCGATCTTCCACTTTCCAAGCGCTCTAGTCCTCACCGAAACCCGCCGCAGCATTGTCTTTCCGGAAATCTCCTCTGGACATCGATATCTGTACAAACCCAGTGCTCGTGAATAAGTTGGTGCCCTGTCCTTCACTTTAACGTTGTGCCATATAAATTTGAAGTTTACGATGACGATTACGACCCGTTTATGCAAGGTCCATGCGTGCAGGCACAATAAGATCAGCCTGCTTTTAATGTCTATTTCAGATTGCGAGTTTATCGAGGTCGTGGTTGAAAAGTCTGCCAACTGCGTATAACTCTACTGCTTTTTTTTATTTCATTCTTGTTATTGAACTTATTTCGTTTTGGACTTTGCTTAGCTGTTAGCTTATAGTTGAAGGTGTCTCTCCCACTTAGAGTTATTTCCGACAGCTGTATTTATTGTTGTTTCTCTGTAAGTTTCATATTTACTTTCGAAGAGCTAATCGCCCTCTTCGAAAATCTTCGAGACACATCGGTAAATCTGTCTCCATTAAAACTACTTATTAGAATGGTTTAAAGTGGGTGGGAACGCGTGGGAACGCGTTGGAACGGAGTTTCCACTGCTCTCAACATTCTTGGCTTGCGTTCCCACTGCTCATCATGATGGAACTCAAAAACACATGCATTTCAATAAAATTCTTCATCAGCGTTCCCACTGCTCACATTCAGCGTTCCCACTGCTCACCCAAACCACCAGTGGCGGCGCCAGGATTTCAGCTTTGGGGGCTGAAGCCTCCGGAGGAAATTTCTCATTTTCATCCGCCAAAATTTCTGATGACCTTTTTTTAGTCATCCGGTCCAAAATCGTGGAAATAGTTCAGTCTAGCATGTAAAAAAACCCTGATGGCCTTTTTAGGGTGCTAAGTTTTTGGTAGGGGGGCTTAGCGGCATAGGCGCAACCACCTTATGGGACCCACGGGACGCGCCCCCAACTTTTGAGTGGCCTGGGATGGTCCCCATTTGGTCCCCCCAACTTTTTGGACGCGATTCATTTGGTCCCCCCCAACTTTTAGGACGCGATTGCACCTATGCTTAGAGGCATAGTCTCCCCAGCCCCCCCTAGCGCCGCCACTGCAAACCACTTTAACAACTGCTTATTAGATCATAAATAATATCTTCGTTCAATCCTAAACTGACACGTCGCAGCATGATTACAATTCGTGGTATGCACGCATGATCACAATCGCAGTCATGAAAGGATTCCAACACCGTTCCACCACCTGATCCATCGTCAATTAATTCTACCAACGCCATAATTATGCCGCATGCAACATCTATTCATTCAGTGCTCCATGGATCTCAATTCTCTTCGGAAGTTCGGACTACTCACTTCTCCGCATCTTGCATGTTGACGAATGCGACCGATCTGACCAAGAACATTTTCAGCTCCCAGATTGACCAGAATGCTGGTACTGTTCAACTGTAATATATGCCACTCGTCGAATACATGTACAACATTGTACATGTACTGACTTTTGTGTCCAGGATGCAAACACCGCTTGTGAAAGTTCAGACCTGGATTATCTTCAAATTTGTTCAGATCTGACCCGGAAAATACGGTTTTTGTATGGCTGGACAACAGGCACGCCTTATTCTGCTTGTCTGTTGCCCAGCCATATGAAACCTGTCGTTTCCGGGTTTGCAAGCGAGGCGATCAAGCGAAAAAATACAGTCTTCACAGTATATGGAAGCGCATATATCTGCTCCCTGCTTGTATAAAATGCGTCAAATTACGGAGGAACGTGTCATAGGACGGCGCTGTGACTCTGCTTCGCTCCTTCATTCTGCCGCGCATTGACTATCTTAACTCTATCCCGGAAGGCCTGTGAGACAAGTGTACCACCTGAATTATCGCTCACTACCCAAGACTCACGTATAATGTGCGCGAGATCATGAACTTGAGGTTGAGGACATAATCTTCAAAGAGGCTCTTGAAGGTCATGCCCTCGACCTCAAGTTCATCTTCTTCTCAACTGCATGGCCATACCAAATAGCACCAAATATAATTAATACCGAGTACATTATGTCACACTATACACTTTTTGGCATTTCCCTTTAGCCACGACTTTTCTATTCAGCTTATAGTCGACCGTCGTATGACTCGTATCGTTCCGTGGTTCGTGTAGAACTGTTGGTCTCGCGCTAAAACTTTGAAACATGTAGGCCTAGACCTATTCTATTTCGTTTGACTGACAGTTCGAGAAAGATTTTCTTCCCCTCTTGAAGCGCACCTTTTATGTTCGTCAGAATTCCATGTTTAGCACTCTGGTAGCCTGAATAAAGTTTTTCAGCAACTTTGTATTCCGTGTCCTCTTACTATGTAAAAGGACTTCGAGATTTAACAGTAAAAAAAACCTGGCAGCGGTGGGATTCGAACCCACGCCTCCGAGGAGACTGGTGCCTTAAACCAGCGCCTTAGACCGCTCGGCCACGCTACCATATGGTTACCAAGCTACGAAAACATTTCTATGATCGAAACAAACAAGTACGGTACTTGCGATAAATTTATTTCTATGTTATGCATTTTAATTTCGTATATACACGGTAGATCATTTTGCAACTTAATACAGCTACTAATTATTATCAGATTTTATTATTGCAATTGATTGAGTGAGCGCGAAATGTTTTCATGTCTTTCGCTAGATGGCAGGTGCGTGAGGCTTTACATCGGCCTCTCGCTCATCATCGCTTTCTCACTCGCTTGTTCATGGTTTCAACTTTCAACTGTGCAATGCAATAATTGTTACAATACAACACAAGTTACACAACCTTTTTGATGACGCCTTACTTACAAAGCTCAGAAGAGCACATTGAAGCCAGATGGCTTCTATTAATAGCCACTGGACGAGGTAGGCAACAGACCTAAGATTTCACTTTAGATGGACATATGAGAGAGGTAGGCCCTGCGTGCGAACATGAGGAAGCAGAAAGCTCCAGATGTGAATGAATCGTAATCGTAATCGTCTTCTCGAGACTTCTACAGCGCCCATAAAAGCGAAGTCGCGGGAACCAGCTTATTCACAGGCGCTTAATCAAAGCAAAATCGATAGGCAGCGGGTCAAGTTCCGAGAGGCAGACAGGCAGATAGATGGACGGCTGGGGTGGGTGATGTTTAGAGTTGAAATGACGAGGGATGTGAGGAAAAGATTAAGAATCAGGATAGGATTTGCGAAAGAGCAATGTTTTCAGTTTTGAGTGAAATACCTGTGGGGAGATAGCGAGAGATGGGAGGTGACATGAGGAGTGCCAGTTAGATATCACTAACAAGCACCACCTCTTCTATTCTCTGCAACCTAGGCCTGCCTCAAGTTTCTGATGAATTATAGGCGTAGGTTTGCTGCAGCTGGTGACATCTGCTGTCAATTGCTGAAACCAGTGAACACTAAATCAGTCAGTGTCTCCCGTTACGATACATTTGCTACTGCTGTGATAATGGGAGAGTGAGAGACCCAGTGTAGGCCTAGTGAGTGATTGGAAAAACTGACACGAGGTGCCGCCAGCGTATACAAGGAAGTCAAAAGCAAAGCTGGTCTAGGCTACACGTGCTATATCTACAGCTTACGCAGACGTCACAAAATACTAAGCTTAGACGTTAATTGACACTGGTGATCACTTAGACAAAAGTTAAGAAGACAAATGGACTTCACAAATGTCTGGAGACAACGATGATGATGACGATGATGACGATGATGATGATGATGACGACGACGACGACGACGATGATGATGATGATGATGATGATCATGATGATGGCGATGACGACGGCGACAAAGACGACGGCGACAACGACGACGATGACCATGGGCGGAGTTTATCAGGGGCTAGGGGCGGCTTAGCCCCCCAAGAAGCCCCATATATTCATGTTTTTCCACCATGTAAATGGTCTATTTTTCGGGCTCAGTCCCCCAAGCACATCCAACTAATCATACTAATGACTAAAAAGTCATCACCTTTTTTCGGCTGGGAAATACATAGTAATTTTCATGAGATTTGAACTTGACGACTAAAAAACTCATAAACTTTTTCCGGCCGAAACGAAATTTTTTCGGCGCCGCGCCTTCTGGACCAAGTTTTTAGCCCCCCCCCCCCAAAGCGGAAACCAGACTCCACCATGACGATGACGATGACGATGACGACGACGATGACGATGACGACGGCGATGACGATGACGACGACGACGACGACGACGATGACGATGACGATGACGATGACGATGACGATGACGATGACGATGACGATGATGATGATGATGATGATGATGATGATGATGATGATGATGATGATGATGATGATGATGATGATGATGATGATGATGATGATGATGATGATGATGATGATGATGATGATGATGATGATGATGATGATGATGATAACATTAATTTTTTCATAGAAATCCCGAAGTGCAAACTTCTCAGTTTCTCTAATGATAATGTGTATACGATTAGACTGGATTAGTATCATTAGTGATCGTATCGTTAGTGCTTTAGAATCAAGAAACGTTAAAACTCAAACACAAAATTAAGGTAGTAGCTTTAGAAAATAAGTGCCAATTTTTAGGGAGTGGTAAATGACCCCTCCTCTCACCATGTGCGCGGAGCCTGGAGCAGTAGGCCTACGTAATTATCTGATTTAGATATAAAGTCGGCGAACTTAGAATGCGTTTCGACTGCGTGAATCTGAGAAAGTTGAGAGAAAAATTCTAACGTATCGTGTGAGACGTCAGTGCCACAGCATATAATAATAATAATATGGTTAAAAATCAAATTATATATTTTGACTGGCAGCTAAACGTGAGACAAATCTATTGGGAGGCCTTTAACTGAAAGCACTCGCATAGCGCGCATGTGTTCTACATTATCTCTATATTACACCCCATTGCGTTTCGTCATTGGCTCCAGTCCGAGCTCATGGGGATTCAGTGGGGTTGCTGAAGTAAGATGTCTAATAAATAACGGGCATCTGGTCGACTGTGTATATATAATACTGTATGGGCCGTGTATATATGGCAGAGAAAATAATAAACAACATGGAATAAAGTAAGATTTCGGGATCCTGGATCCTCGCTGAAACCATACATGGACTTATGCATTGGCCAGCTGTAAAGATTATGCAACAGCAACAACAACTGTATCTTATTGACTTGAATCTGATGAATGCTGAACCGACAAATAGCAAGAATACATTATTTTATGGCTATATACATTATTTTGTGGCTATGTACATTATTTTGTGGCTATGTACATTATTTCGTGACTATGTTTGCATCGGGACACAATAGGTTCACTGTCAGTTCGATCAAATGCAACAACTGTGAGCCGGTCACCGTGCTCGTTGCTCCACATGTTAGGCCTACTCTGCCAGTCATCAAGTCTGAATTATTTGCTAGGGTTAGTAAGAGCTGAACAACATAAGATACGAGTAGAATGGTAAAAAGGTGAGAGTTTTCAATCTGTTCAGCTATAAACTGCACACTATGAATTAGTACATTTCCCTTTAGCCATGGTTGCCAACAGTTTTGTATTTCCTTCTTGAGACGTAGACATTTGAGATGCCTTTAGCGCCTTCGTGAGGTTCTTTCAAGGCGCTATGTAAATCTCCATATACATACATGCATATACATACATGCATATATACATACATGCATACGTATAATATTATGTATGTATGCATGTATGCATGCATACATAATATGCATGCATACATGCATACATACATACAAACATACATGCACACATACATACTTACTTACATACATACATACATACATACATACATACATACATACATACATACATGCATACATATAGACACACATACATGCATACATACATGCATACATACATACATACATACATACATACATACATACATACATACAGACACACATACAAACCGACATACATACAGATACACAGACAGACAGACATCGGACCACTGTGTGAATCGGTCTGGCGTGTAATATGCTACATGATCCCAGTCGGCTGCAGGGCCAACCGAGGGATCTCTGGACCATAGCCAACATCTAAATGCTGAGCATATAAAACGGGTAAATGATCGCAATTTATGGACTGCTGGGCATTGTCTGTTCTTCGTATTATAGGCCTTCCATTTTTACAACCAGTCTTAGCTGGAATTGCAAATCCAGTGCTTTTGCAGACTGCAGTCTCAGCCATCATCCGATCAGCCTTCCATTTCCATTTCCATTTCCATCTGGAGCAAGGTCGCTGTTTAGCAGGGAGGGTGTGTGCTGGGGTAGCGATGTGAACGGAGTTTCAGAACCCCTCCTTTCCCTCCCCGTTTACCCCCATTCACCCAGCGGGGAATGTTGGCCGTACGCGCCATCCGCCCTCACACCGATCACACCGTATATGGCCACGCCTCTGCGGTCGCAGAAGCTAACAGTCAAAGACCCTGCTACGGGGGGGGGGAGATAGAAGGGCAGAAGGAAGGATGGAAGGAAAGCAAGAGAGGAAAAAAGACGGCAGCGGGGTAGGGAAGCATAAATAGAAGCAGATATAGTGATGGGAGAAAGAGAGTGGAATAGCTTAAGAAAACAAACGGAAGAGGCTGCATGTACACAATACATGCGGTATAGGAGCAGGAGTTATGTAGGCAGGGGCACGAACCCTGGTATAAGCGCTTCTGTTACGGTGTCTACAGCAGGGACTTATATGGAGAGCGACAAGGAGGTGGACAAAGATAATGAAGTCGGATGGGGTATACATAGAGGGAGACAGAGGCAGCGAGGCTGTGCCATGGATATATAGAGAGCGATATCTTATCCGGTTGGGTCCAAAGATCACGGAGCTTAATGATTTTTCCATACAGCTGGAGCTGGGGCTGTCCCTTCCCTCCTCACACACACACACACACACACACACACACACACACACACACACACACACACACACACACACACACACACACACACGAAACAGGGAGAGGTCGTTCCAGAGTAAATAGAAAAGCCCCATGCCATGCTTTGGCCCTCGCAGTTGAGACTTTGCTCCGGTTGCGATAACGTATATATATACGCAATGGGACAGACAGGAGCGCGATGGTTGTCCTAAGTGTCTACCCTGACACCGACCCAGATGTTTGCTTCCATATAATAATATGTGTTCAGCCCTTCTGCTTAGGCACGCAAGCTGTTGCATTGGCTCTATATAATTATGCGCCACTATGCATGCAGAAATTTTAGATGTACATTGTACAACAGTATGCCATAATCATAGCAGTGCTGTCCAACCTGCGGTCCATGGGTCGCATGCAGACCACGAGCTGCTTTTAAGTGGCCTGCCTAAGTTATATAGTGACTTTTCCAATTTTCTGAAAACGAAGAAAAACAAATCGCTGTCCAACTTGCATATAGCCATAAGTCCGTATACATAAGATGACTTATTATTTCACAATGTGAACACAAAATCCAGTTCCATGCACGACGCATTCAAATTATGATTATTATTCCATAGTAAATTTTAATACAACTTAAACAATAATTTACATTGTATTATGTTCGATGCTTTTGAATTCAACGTTGCGACCCTCGTCTTCAATACCATGTTGTTCCGTCTTCAATACCATGTTGTTCGATGGCCCGCGGTGTCAAAAAGGTTGGATACCATGCACTGCCCTAATGCATATATACTGAGAATCAAGCGTACATAATTATCTCCAGTATATACAGATAAATAGTTTATTCTTGAGGTTTTATGCTTTAGACCTATCTATCAGCTGTACATATATATATATGCACGCATATACGAGCGACAGATACTGAGTGTCTTGTCTTGTCTTTAGTCGTCTTCGATCCGAAGGTTGGCCGCATCATGAACGTCTGTCTCCAAATGCATCTTTCGGACAATTTGTTCAAATAATTTTTTTAATTTTTCACTTTTTTCTGGAACTCGAGAGAACCTTTTGGTGAATCTGATTTGTTGCAGTCGAAATCAATAGCGATTCTTTCCTCTGTCGTCCTCAGCAGTGGTTCAATCAAAGTCAAGATCCAGGTTGTTCGTGGTCTTCAACGCGCTCTCATATTATACTGAGTAGCCTACTTGATTAATATATATAATGGACAAGTAATCATGCGGATCACAGTTAGTCTGGCATTTACCTATTATATAATTATATACAGGGTGGGCCAAAAGTATTTGTTCAACTTTGAAGGCCTATAACTTAGGCAGTTTAGCAAGTAAGTGTATGCTTAATGCATCAAATTAAAGGTATTTCACTCTAGTATTAACTCTAAAAAAGTCGAACTGATACTAGTTTAGGTTTTAATTATATACTAGGAACAGCGCTAGCTACTATATTTTGCTGTCGTTTGTGACGCAACCTGGCGCCGTTGACAGACGATGATCGCGTTTCGATCTTAAGTTTACGAACTGATAAGGGATCTAATTCGTTTCAAATGATTGACGAATATTCTAACAGTGGATGGAATAGACAATACCTTGAATTATCTGCTACGGAAAATTGATAAAACAGGACTTTATCGCAAACCATGGGAATCGTAGCGCACGGCGCTCACATCCGCTAACATTGCTCGTGTGTCCGCGTACATTTGCAGTCAAGACAATGACCAGGGCAGGCCCTGCATGCAAATTCAGCGCAAAACAGGCAGTCTTAGAAGCACTGAATAGCGTATTGGAAAAGATTATAGACGTAAAGTTAAAGTAATTTGTCGACGAGAAGTCCCGCGAACTCTCCCTGCAGCTCTTACGAAAAGAAACGGCTGGCAGCGTGAGCGTGCAAGCGTCTGAAGCAGCGCATGGCAGTGCACGGCTGTTGGCAAAATTGAAAGGACGTGGTTTTCCGATTAGAAGATATTCATGGTAGGGACCCTACAAACACCCAAAATGATCGTGTCTACGCGCGTTTTAGCAAAAAACAATAGAATTTCCCGGGGAAACGGCGTCATAATGCGTCAGCAATGACAAAAAATGGTAGCTAGCGCTGTTCCTAGTATATAATTAAAACCTAAACTAGTATCAGTTCGACTTTTTTAGAGTTAATACTAGAGTGAAATACCTTTAATTTGATGCATTAAGCATACACTTACTTGCTAAACTGCCTAAGTTATAGGCCTTCAAAGTTGAACAAATACTTTTTGGCCCACCCTATGTATAATAACCTGCTTGTATATGGTATAGCCTAATCCTGCATATAGAGGCTGCCAGTATATCGTAATTTCGAATTTCGAGTTATTTGCCTTCTCCCATGCAAGTAATAACTATAGTGTGCAATGTAAATGGATACTTTTAGCAGATCCCATGCAGACAGGATCACAGTTCTTCGTGTACATTTGCGACCACATGTTGCAACATATATTAATGCTGCTCATAAGGACGTATATAAAGACTCCTTCATACCTCTCCAATCTCCTTCAGAATTACGAGCCCTCAAGAAACATGAGATCATCCGGAAACCGAACACTAGTTCTTCATCGCTGTCGCACCGTAGCTGCATCTACACTGTGCCCCATAAAAAAACACACCAAAAAACTTTGTCATGAAACGCATGTAAGTCTAATGTTAAATAAGAAAAAGTAATGTTTCATTTAAGAAGATGTTCGAAGTGATGTCCCTTCGCTTGAACGCAGGCTCTCAGCCTTGGCCGCCACTGTTCAATAGCTTTGTCAATGACACTCTGCTTCAACTGTGCCCACACAACGATGAGGCGTTCCTTCAACTCGTCGATGTCCCGTATTGCTGTCTGGTAGACGCGTTCCTGTATTAGACCCCAAATTCTGTAGTCAGCGGGATTGAGGTCTGGTGAGTTTGCTGGCCAGAGTTCCGGTCCAATGAAGCTTGGTGTTTCACGTCGCAGCAACGCAATGGTGTTCTTTGCGCGATGTGCTGGGGCGCTGTCCTGCTGGAGAATGAATAAGTCGCTTGACATCCTCCTGATCGCTGGCAACATCTGCTCCATCAACAGGAAATTCCTGTAATATTCGCCGTTGACCTTCACCCCAGGTTCCACGAAGAGCAATTCCGTGCACCCGAGCTTCGAGACGGCGACGGAGACCATCAGTGGCTTAGTTTTATAGAAGATTTTTGAAAAGTTTTTTGGTGTGTTTTTTTATGGGGCACAGTGTAGATCATTCACCTCATCAGCACCTCGAATATGGAACAATCTTCCGTCTGCCATCAGAAATTCCACATCGTTGACAACTTTCAAGAAGCATCTAAAAACTAATCTTTTTACACAGGCCCTTCTTGACTGACTTTTTCCCTGCCCCAAGTGCTTCTGAATCGTTGCTATACGGTTTTATTAATCGGTTGCTTACGAACCCATGGCCAGGCCCGCCGACAGAAATTCCGGGCCCCTGGGCTGAGCAGTCACGGGCCCCAAACAGTGGCGTAGCAAGGTCTTTGGGCAGAGCTTAGGTGGTGGGCCCTTAAATGCTTGAAACTCCATTTGATTTCAAACAACAAAGCTGTGCAAAACGCCTAGTCGCTTTACGAAATTTGCATATTTAACACCAAAGCTAATTGAAAATAAACTAGCCACATTTTTATTATTTTAACAAATTTATCTAATGAAACACATTCTTCTCCATATCAGCAGAGAAAAATTGAACTAGAAAAGCCGTCCTTGACAGCCGGGAGCCCTCGTGCACTGCACAGGTTGCACGCCCTATTGCTACGCCACTGGCCCCAAACTATCTTTAGACTTATTGAGCAAATTTACACAAAAACAAATAAAAATAACAATGGTGTGGGTATGAATCTACGCTAATGCTATGATTTTAATCAGTTTTTAATATTAAGAATTTAATTTTCAAATAATATGGTAATCAACAAGCAACCTTTCTGGATTTAACTGCAGCAATATCTCTTAGACCCCCTATAATATCCTGGTAGTTCTCTGTCTGCGAACCTAAAAATTGCACTCGGAAATGCTCTTTCTTCATCGCCTGGAAAATTGTCCGAATGTCTTGAGGACCGTTTCTTATGAGCTTAATAGCAGCCTATAATTATCGTCTCAGTCGTTTGAGTAGGCCTATAGGTCTAAACGCGGGCCCTGGCGGCAAAGTGCCAACATCAAAACAATGCATCTTTACAGTTTCCATAATTTCAGCATTTTCATGATTCTTATTTATTATGTTTTCATTTACATTGTAGAATTAAGATATTAACACCACAAACTTCATTTTCATCCATTTAGTTAGGTCATACGATCATCATGCAGGCACGTTTAATTCACTAGAATCAACTGATGTAGGAGAGGGCCTAATTACGGGCCCTGATTGCCTGCTTTTGATATTCTGAATTTAAATAGTGTGCTACTATAAGCTTAACAATTTTTGCCTTTTCAAACTTATTAGCTTTTTCTTTTTGTCTTCGTGCTCCAGATTTGTGTTTATAAAATATTCCATCGTTGCGAGAGAAATTTATCATTTCGATTTGTTCACTTGCGATGAAATCTGACAACGCATAATTTAGCCATCGAACGTTCTGAGACGGAAGTGAGCGTGTTCTTTGGCAAAACACTGATAACTAAGGTAATGGACAGTGGCTTGAAACTTAAACAGCTGTAGTAGTGTAACAGTAATAGCCTATATTATTAGGCTCTATTTAGAACAACATAAATCACAAACAAAAGGCTAAGTAATATAAGTGATTATAGGTTGGGCCCGCCGCCTTTAATCAACATATCAAATATATTATAATCACTGTGGCCCGGGCCCCCTCCGGGCCCCTAAAAGTCGCCGGGCCCCTGGGCATTTGCCCCCCTGCCCCCCCTCTCGGCGGGCCTGCCCATGGCACTTTAATCTCTACATATTATTATTATTATTATTATATGACGCGCTCTAACTCCATATATATATACAGTATGCGTGTAATGCAGGATTCAATAAATGCACAAAAAACTAGCTTGGCTGTTCTCATCGCAATGGGCGTTGGTGTTGAAGAGCTTCCTTTCATAAAACATATGATATGTTATCTGTTATCCATAAAGGAGGATGTGTGGGTGTGTATGCGTGCGGATATATGTATGTTTGTCCAGCTTGCAGCTATTTATCTTAAACCTTGCACGCAGACATATATTATACTCTGCAGACAGATGGTCACCAGGACCGCACAGTGAAGTCGTTGGCGAATCCGCTCCTCATGGGGACCGGGTGGGGAAGACCATGGCCACAGTTTCGCAGCTACCTGTATTCATCTGAAGTGACACCATGACCACCCCCCCACCCATTCACCCAGAGGAGGGTTGTGGGGGGGAAATTTGTCGTGTGAACCAAATTTTTCGAGTGCGTTTTTTAAAACTATTATGGTCGTCGGTCAACAGCAGTCGACAAACACGGCTACAGACAATCCAATAAGCATATGGACATGGATGACCTTTTTTTATTTGGCTATATATACATAGGCTTATAATAGTATTACGTGCATATATATCTGAGTGTGAATATAAGATATAGCTGCATGTGCATGTGATGGCATTGCACGAAGGCCAAATTGAAATATCAGACGTTCAGGAGATTCAGTCGCTGACGCTGATGATGATCGTTGGCCTGGTCCCACGGTACAGGTCGCCATCGACCGAAGGATTTCTAATCGACCTGTTTTTCATTCTATTATGAAGTTGGTTCAGTGATGACAGACAGATGGATGGATGGACGGATGGATGGATGGACGGATGGATGGACGGATGGACGGACGGTTGAATGGACGGACGGTTGGATGTATGGATAGACGGATGGATGGATAGATGGATGGATGGATGGATGGATGGACAGACGGTTGGATGGACGGACGGACGGACGAACGGACGGACGGACGGATGGACTGGTGGATGGATGGGTGGATGGATGGGTGGATGTATGGGTGGATGGATGGGTGGATGTATGGGTGGATGTATGGGTGGATGTATGGGTGGATGGATTGGCACATCAACAGCTATCGTTTTAGGTTCTGTTCCATGCATGCCCTCGCTGCTATATATATATATATATATATATATATATATATATATATATATCTATATGATATGTATAATTGTATATAGATATAAAGCATATAATATACATAATAATATATCAAGGACACTGGCACCAAAATGCTGTTAAAACAGAGCTGCAGAAATTGCTATAATATAATTTACGCTCTAAGTGGATTGAATTACAAGAGATGTGCATGCATGCATGCATATATGTCTGCACACATGTCTGTTCATCTGTCTGTTTGTCCGTCTGTCTGTCCCATTGTCTGCATGCCTGTCTATCTGGCTATCTGTCTGTCTATCTGCCTGTTTGCCTGTATGTCGATATATGTATGTCTGTCTATCTGTACGCCTATATAGACCTACTCCTTCATATTATACTAACTCTGTATAATGGGAGTTATTTAAGTAATTGCTCTCTTATGGACCGGAACTCTCTATTAACCGACCTCAACTGCATATACGGTAATAACAGAATTCGATCCTCTCCCTTCAGTCATTGCCGATTATCGTCCCTGGGATAACTGCAACGAAGATCCATAATCGACATGCACACTTTTGCACACAGTCTATGACATACATGTATATCGTATAATACACAGACATGTATAATTGTATATATTGCATACATGCTCTATATATATATATACAGTTATACACGTATGCAGTATATTTGCATAGGGTTCAGAGGCGCAGTAATAATCGAGAACTGCTGGCAGTGCCGTCCAATTGAATTACCAAATTACGGCTCCATCATTATCTCGCACTACGTTCGATAAACGGGTACAAAATACATATTCCGAGTTTCATGCGGTGTATCAGGCACTGTACAGTGTACATATACATAAGTGTATATAATAATTTATATGGTTCTACATATATTATTACACGTATAAGTATATCGTGTTAAATCTAAATATAGTCTATATATTTAGCAGCTGCATGCAGCAGTTATGTATATATCTGCAGTCCAAGGCGCACATTGCATTCATTTAATATGATATGGAAGTGCCTAATCATTCAGGATGTGGATAATTGGTCTTTTATATTAATTAGAAATGTAGATGCCAGCATATACAGCGGGAATTCTACTGCAGTGCATGGCTCCCATATATCGTCGCATGGCACTGGTGGCCTGTCCTCGCCTACAGTAGTAGTAGACCCCAATCAGACATAATATTCACATGGGAAAACCGATGCACCGGTCACAGCTATTATATGGAACAACCGCAGGCTAATGCATGCAATGCAATGCATACACAATTACACATACATACATGCATGCATACATGGCATGCATGTGCATCCATCGCATGCATGCATCCATGCACGTGAACCCGTGCAGACGCCTTGCCTGCTGGACTGCAGAACCCTCGCACAACTATATATACACGGGGTTCGTTGGGTTTTTTCTGCTATAGTTAGGATGAAAGCTGATAATGTGACTTGGACCAGGACGCTGGTGATCTACGCGGATGCTGGCTGGTGCCAAGCTGCTGGTATGCCACGCTGATGCAGATGCTGATGCTGCTGATGTTGATGCTGCTGATGCTGATGCTGATGCTGATGCTGCCAGTTTACTGATATTGGATATGACGGTTGCAGCGACAGGGTTCTGGCGGTCGTCCAGTTCTAACTATATGGGACTTGTACGATTTTAGATTCTAGCAACTCACAGAATGGTAACCTATTTCATCGTCTAATACCTAGCGTAAAACTATATTTGCAGAAAGCTAGACTATTTTAGTGTCAAACTAAAGGTAACCTACTACCTACATGTCTTAACGTCAAGCCATGGAGTTAGCATATATCTTAGAGTCAAACTTAAGGTACCCTATTTTAGCGTCAAACTAAACCTATCTTAGTAGCCTATCTTAGAGTCTAACTGAAGTTAACCTATTTTAGAGTCAAACTACAGTGGCAACCTATCTCAGCGTCAAACTAAATGTAAATTATCTTATCCAACGACTATGACTTGTTTTTTCCTTTCCGTCACCGTATCTTTTTCTCTCGGAAGTTGTCGTTCACACGGATGTTTCTTTGCGATCAATGTCTACTTCCAACTTATTAAACTTCATACTAGATCTGCGGCGATCACAGAAACATTTTAATACAGCTATAGAAAGAGAAGAGAGAATTCCTTTTCTATAGTCGGTGACTCTTGGACACTACATGCAGTGTGAGTTCAAAAACTGTTTGAAAGTTTGAAACACATTGGAGCCAATTTCAGACTTCGCTAACATACACTCTTACTAAGGACTTCGTCCAACAGCATAAGTGTATAGTATCATTCGTCTCGGAGGATGCTAGTTAGGGTACCGGTGATGCCTTGCTTCCGAGGTTTGTAGAACGGGCAAAAACTTCAGGGATCTAAAATTCAGTGGTGACTCTATAGATAGGTTATACAATTTCAGCAAGTCGCGTCAGAGACTCATGATTGTGGAATTATTGAACAGATCAAAGAAATTAAATGTAAAGAAGATATTAAAAATTTAAAATAATTTTTCGCAGGTCATTGGGCAGGTCAAGCATAAAATAAGCAGGTTAAATGACCGGTGGTCGGTTGTTTAGAAAGGTCGGTCTGTAATGCGGAGGGTGTATTATGCATGCAGGTTCGTTCTTCGTCCAAGGCGGCTAATGTGAGTGTGTTTATGGATCTTGAGCAGAGTCCGTCACTCATAATAAATTTATTGATCTGCAGTATAATAATTGCAGCTGCGCCGCCGATCGAGGTGTTGACACTTCTAAGCTTTGTAAGAAGAGCAATTTTAAATTGCAGTCGTATTGTATCGTATTGTATTGTATTGTATTCTGCTGTGGAAGAAGTATAGCTTAAATATCAAAAGCAAATAATTAACATGCACAAATTTGGGTTAAATCTGAGATACCGATTCTTTGCGAGTCCGGGACAAATTGCTGTAGACTGGATGGCATCAGATGGCGGCTAACGAATTATGTATGACTACACCAATTGTATAGATACATGTATGCTCTCTGTAGGCCATAACGGTTTCATAGCAGGGCGGATCTAACCCTTCGGACACAGTTTTCTGTAAATCTAACATAATTACCAATTTCAAAATATTATCAGCTTAGGATTCTTGCCTTGAAAATTTTAATCCGGTCACAAATTGACTTTAAAAATTGCCAATTTCACAACTGATGTGGACCGTATACATTTCTAACAGAGATTGAAAGTTGAACACTTGCAATCAGTTCGCAGGTTCAGTAGCGTTGCGTTTGGTATACTCATATTTAATTAATGCAGTTGAGGTTTAGAGACATAATTATGAAGCCAGTCTTTAGACAAGGACCTGAGCTTTCCTAATAATCGAACGAAGAATGAACTCGAATCTAAATGACGCATTCTAAGGCAGGTAATTCCTCAAAGTAATTTGGACCAGAGAGAGAGAGAGAGAGAGAGAGAGAGAGGGAAGGAGGGAGGTTGGAAGGAAGGGAGGGAGGGAGGAAGGGAGGGAGAAGCGTTCTTTGTCAATAATAGAACCCCTCAATAACATTGTCCGGTCGATCGCCCAATATGTTCTGGCAACGTTACGGGTATCACCGTATCACCGACCTCTAAGAGTATAATGTATGAAGGAAGAGTAGAACAAATTACAAAAGTATAGATGGAGGAGAAGATGAGAAGTGTTTGGATGATACGGATGATAAGGATGAGGATAAAGAGGAAGAGAATTTGGAGGTTGGGAGCAGAGCGTTGAGACGGAACTGGTTTTCTCATTGGTCATCTGGAATTAAGAACTTCTGAGATCAGCGTGAAAACCAATTCCGTTGTTACTTCGTCGATCAGTCAGACGTCCGTTCATCTGCCATCCTTGTCTGCTTCCGCTCAATCTACCAACGAGACATCGTCATCTCAGTGATTTCGGGTTTTGTCATTAGCTGATCGTGGAACCAGCTTCGCTAATGTCAGGTCAGTTATAGCCATGTATAGTTGTTTTACAATTGTGTAGGCCTACGAAGTATTCGACGGATCTGCAGCACTGGGAATAGCATTTGAAGCTATACTGCTTCCTGCAGCATGCGATGCTCCTCTTCTTAACTCTTTACTGACTATACAGTGCATGTAGTAAATTGTATAGGAAATCCTATGACCTTGGTCGGTAGAGGGTTTACAAATTGAACAATTCTAAGGTGCTTCTTGTCATGATATTGAGATGCTTTAGTAATGTTTTGCGGCTTTTGCCTTTAATTAACACTGCCTTTAAGGCTGCATGGTACTGCAGATGTTGGATAAGTGTTCTGTAGATTAGTTTTATGTTACATAACAAACGCACGCACATATGCAGTATAACTACGTATACACTGAATAACGTGGATCGTTGTATAAAAGTCCATTATAGAAGTCGAGCGTACCGTATAAGTTGTAACAAGTTTATTGTAATTTTTATTGGCTGTCTGTTTGGCAAGGCATTTTATTTCATTCCATGATTTAATAATTATTAGCAATAAATTAATATTACTATCACTGGCATATTCTGCGCTCGTTGTCATTTGCAAATTGAATAGAATTGATTAATTAGCATGTCAGTTAGCCTATTTAGTTTATCGGCTATATATTTTGGCCAGTTAACTAACTAGCTAATTGGTTTGAAAGTTAGTTAGACAGTTGTTAAATAGGTGAAGAAAATAGTGGGATGGTAGGTAGGCAAGTTAGCTTAAAAACTATTTAGCGCTAAATAAACGAATTATTCATCCCTTGCATGGTGAATGGTATTCGAGAGGCAGAGGTAGCTTTGGTGTTGCTGTGATTTGAAAAGTGAAAGACAATTCTGGCACTGCTCACTTGACGCCAATTCTGGAACTAAACCTTTGAGAGGAACTTTACCAATACTTTGGTGCAATATAAAAGTTAATAATTATGTAGAGTTGTAGACAAATTCTTAGGCAGAAAAATCCTGATGACTTCAACGGAAACTATAGACAGTCAATAAACTTTGCCAGAACACAGCAATAAAGAGAAAAGTCCAAGTTCTAGTATAACACACCGGTTTTTATTTTAAGTATGATCTAGCATTAGGCATACAATAGCTTCATATTTTGCGTAAACCCTAACTGCGGTCTTAATTCCGTTTCACATTATTGCTTGCGATCAACACATTTCAGTTAGTTGCTCAGTATCTTCTGACAAATGCCAGAGAAAATGATCCAGAGATCACCGAATTATTTTTCGCATAAAAACTACAATTAGTTGTTTGCCTTGGTTAAAGTTCAGTGAAATTGCATGCTCCTACATGTCTTGATCAACACGAGAAATTATATATTATGATTCCTTTAACATGTAGTCGTTGGTTTCAGTTTAGTAATCCCAATGCATGATTGTCTTTAGAGTCTCAAAACTACGGCGACTATAGTATCTACAAATAAAAATAATTCTAAGCTACTCCGTTTGATTTCTGTTGTTATCATAACTGTGGATTTTGGCAAATAATCAGCCATTTGCTTGAAACGTTCTACAGAGCTAAAACAATATAAAAAATGTCCCAGCATACTTCAACAAAGGCGTGCTTATAGTGCTCAATACAAGAGTTAAGTGAATCGTGATTTAAAAAAATCGTTTCAGCTAAAATGCTTCTGTTGCAGATCAACATAGCTGCAGGTCAGTCACGTGATCCGCCGATTCTTCATTCGTCTAACATATATCCAGTTGTTCACTGTTACAGTACGAAGCATTGCACGCAGTCGAACATGGGCACCCGCAGAAATGGCAGCAGGTGGGTCAGAGCACGATGGGCACGGTTAAATCTTTTTGTTGCAAGAGATTGAAAAAAGGCAAAGCCGGAAATTAAGAACGGCAGTATTTCTCATATCGGTTTCTGAATGTAGGCCTAAATTTCTCAGTTTCCCTTTGTGGAGCATTTGCATCATTATAGTGATATTGTGAAACAAGTTTGAGAACCAAAAGTAGCAATTTTAAAAAATAGTTGTCAATTTTCCAGGGAGGGCAAGTGCCCCCATCTCGCCCGTATTTGCGGGCGCCCATGCAGTCAATGTGCAATGGTCTTCAATCTGTACAATGTGCAATGGTCTTCAAACTGTACAAGTCTGTAATGCCTACTCTATGCATCGGCTCGTGAAACAAAAGCTAAACATTTCACTCATCAACTTACATAAAGTGTAAGATTACGCTTATAGTGAGCACTGTTTTCTATCTACTTCTTCCTGTTTCTCTTGCCTCAACCTCCTCCTCTTTGCCTCTCTATCTCCCTCCCTCTCTCTCTTTCACTATCTGTCTCTCCCTCTCTGTGTCTAAATCTCTGTCTGACCCGTGTAATGGCCTACTGGAATTCTCAGTATGTGACACGTCTGCAGCGCTTAGATTGAATGGCGAAACTTGAAGAATAAATTAAGTATAATTATACCGGAGGGAATGGGATCGAAGCGGGTCACAGGCCGAGATTAAGATAAGTTCCAGCCGACTTACGCACGAACCGCAGAGCTTGAGGCTCACATTGATTAGATATAGTGCTGGCGATTTAGATATAAGACTTTGAATAGATTAGGAAGCGTCAAGTTTTGAAATAAAAGCACAGATAAGGCAATTATTACGAACAGACCTTGACAACGCAACAAACACAAGTTCAAGGGAAAATGGAGTCTGTTCAAGTAAGCGTTGTGGGAGAACTTTAGAACATTGTTAACAGATCAGACTATTATAGTGGAAGAGTAGGCTATATAAAATGGTCGAAGTGGAAAAGAGAAAAAAACTGAGACATAGTTAAAGTGAAATTGAGATTGCGGTTT